>JAUIMM010000675.1:0-600000 GCA_031769625.1 Taudactylus pleione
CTATTGTGGGATGATTAGTGTAGATATAGGTATCAGCATAGTGCTATCGTGGGATGATTAGTGTAGATAGAGGTATCAGCGTAATGCCATCGTGGGATGATTAGCGTAGATAGAGGTATGAGCGTAGTGCTATCGTGGGATGAATAGTATAGATAGAGGTATCAGCGTAGTGCTATCGTGGGATGATTAGTGTAGATAGAGGTATCAGCGTAGTGCCATCGTGGGATGATTAGTGTAGATAGTGGTATCAGCGTAGTGCCATCGTGGGATGATTAGTGTAGATAGAGGTATCAGCGTAGTGCCATCGTGGGATGATTAGTGTAGATAGAGGTATCAGCGTAATGCCATCGTGGGGTGATTAGCGTAGATAGAGGTATGAGCGTAGTGCTATCGTGGGATGAATAGTATAGATAGAGGAATCAGCGTAGTGCTATCGCGGGATGATTAGTGTAGATAGAGGTATCAGCGTAGTGATATCGTGGGATGATTAGTGTAGATAGAGGTATCAGCGTAGTGCCATCGTGGGATGATTAGTGTAGATAGAGGTATCAGCGTAGTGCTATCGTGGGATGATTAGTGTAGATAGAGGTATCAGCGTAGTGCCATCGTGGGATGATTAGTGTAGATAGAGGTATCAGCGTAGTGCCATCGTGGGATGATTAGTGTAGATAGAGGGATCAGCGTAGTGCTATCGTGGGATGATTAGTGTAGATAGAGGTATCAGCGTAGTGCTATCGTGGGATGATTAGTGTAGATAGAGGGATCAGCGTAGTGCCACCGTGGGATGATTAGTGTAGATAGAGGGATCAGCGTAGTGCCATCGTGGGATGATTAGTAGAGGGATCAGCGTAGTGCTATCGTGGGATGATTAGTGTAGATAGAGGTATCAGCGTAGTGCTAACGTGGGATGATTAGTGTAGATAGAGGGATCAGCGTACTGCTATCGTGGGATGATTAGTGTAGATAGAGGTATCAGCGTAGTGCTATCATGGGATGATTAGCGTAGATAGAGGTATCAGCATAGTGCTATTGTGGGATGATTAATGTAGATAGAGGGATCAGCGTAGTGCCATCGTGGGATGATTAGTAGAGGGATCAGCGTAGTGCCATCGTGGGATGATTAGTGTAGATAGAGGGATCAGCGTAGTGCTATCGTGGGATTATTAGTGTAGATAGAGGGATCAGCGTAGTGCTATCGTGGGATGATTAGTGTAGATAGAGGGATCAGCGTAGTGCTATCATGGGATGATTAGTGTAGATAGGCGTTGCAGCATAGTGCTATCGTGGGATGATTAGCGTAGATAGAGGTATCAGCGTAGTGCTATCGTGGGATGATTAGCGTAGATAGAGTTATCAGCGTAGTGCTATCGTGGGATGATTAGCGTAGATAGAGGGATCAGCGTAGTGCTATCGTGGGATGATTAGTGTAGATAGAGGTATCAGCGTAGTGCTATCGTGGGATGATTAGTGTAGATAGAGGTATCAGCGTAGTGCCATCGTGGGATGATTAGTGTAGATAGAGGTATCAGCGTAATGCTATCGTGGGATGATTAGTGTAGATAGAGGTATCAGCATAGTGCCATCGTGGGATAATTAGTGTAGATAGAGGGATCAGCATAGTGCTATCGTGGGATGATTAGTGTAGATATAGGTATCAGCATAGTGCTATCGTGGGATTATAAGCGTAGATATAGGTATCAGCATAGTACTATCGTGGGATGATTAGTGTAGATAGAGGGATCAGCGTAATGCTATCGTGGGATGATTAGTGTAGATAAAGAGATCAGCGTAGTGCTATCGTGGGATGATTAGTGTAGATAGAGGTGTCAGCGTAGTGCCATCTTGGGATGATTAGCGTAGATAGAGGTATCAGCATAGTGCTATCGTGGGATGATTAGCGTAGATAGAGGTATCAGCATACTGCTATCGTGGGATGTTTAGCGTAGATAGAGGGATCAGCGTAGTGCTATCGTGGGATGATTAGTGTAGATAGAGGTATCAGCGTAGTGCTATCGTGGGATGATTAGTGTAGTTAGAGGTATCAGCGTAGTGCTATCGTAGGATGATTAGTGTAGATAGAGGTATCAGCGTAGTGCCATCGTGTGATGATTAGTGTAGATAGAGGTATCAGCATAGTGCTATCGTGGGATGATTAGTGTAGATAGAGGTATCAGCATTGTGCCATTGTGGGATGATTAGTGTAGATAGAGGGATCAGCATAGTGCCCTCGTGGGATGATTAGTGTAGATATAGGTATCAGCATAGTGCAATCGTGGGATCATTAGCGTAGATAGAGGTATCAGCATAGTGCTATCGTGGGATGATTAGCGTAGATAGAGGTATCAGCATACTGCTATCGTGGGATGTTTAGTGTAGACAGACGGATCACCGTAGTGCTATCGTGGGATGATTAGTGTAGATAGAGGTTATCAGCGTACTGCTATTGTGGGATGATTAGTGTAGATAGAGGGATCAGCGTAGTGCAATCGTGGGCTGATTAGTGTAGATAGAGGGATCAGCGTATTGCTATCATGGGATGATTAGTGTAGATAGAGGTATCAGCATAGTGCTATCGTGGGATGATTAGTGTAGATAGAGGGATCAGCGTAGTGCTATCGTGGGATGATTAGTGTAGATAGAGGTGTCAGCGTAGTGCCAACTTGGGATGATTAGCGTAGATAGAGGTATCAGCGTAGTGCTATCGTGGGATGATTAGTGTAGATAGAGGCATCAGCGTAGTGCTAGTGTGGGATGATTAGTGTAGATAGAGGGATCAGCGTACTGCTATCGTGGGATGATTAGTGTAGATAGAGGTGTCAGCGTAGTGCCATCGTGGGATGATTAGCGTAGATAGAGGTATCAGCGTAGTGCTATCGTGGGATGATTAGTGTAGTTAGAGGTATCAGCGTAGTGCTATCGTATGATGATTAGTGTAGATAGAGGTATCAGCGTAGTGCCATCGTGGGATGATTAGAGTAGATAGAGGTATCAGCGTAGTGCCATCGTGGGATGATTAGTGTAGATAGAGGCATCAGCGTAGTGCTATCGTGGGATGATTAGTGTAGATAGAGGTATCAGCGTAGTGCTATCGTGGGATGATTAGTGTAGATAGAGGGATCAGCGTAGTGCTATCGTGGGATGATTAGTGTAGATAGAGGGATCAGCGTAGTGCTATCGTGGGATGATTAGTGTAGATAGAGGGATCAGCGTAGTGCTATCGTGGGATGATTAGTGTAGATAGAGGTATCAGCGTAGTGCCATCGTGGGATGATTAGTGTAGATAGTGGTATCAGCGTAGTGCCATCGTGGGATGATTAGTGTAGATAGAGGTATCAGCGTAGTGCCATCGTGGGATGATTAGTGTAGATAGAGGGATCAGCGTAGTGCTATCGTGGGATGATTAGTGTAGATAGAGGTATCAGCGTAGTGCTATCGTGGGATGATTAGTGTAGATAGAGGGATCAGCGTAGTGCCATCGTGGGATGCTTAGTGTAGATAGAGGGATCAGCGTAGTGCCATCGTGGGATGATTAGTAGAGGGATCAGCGTAGTGCCATCGTGGGATGATTAGTGTAGATAGAGGGATCAGCGTAGTGCTATCGTGGGATGATTAGTGTAGATAGAGGGATCAGCGTAGTGCTATCGTGGGATGATTAGTGTAGATAGAGGGATCAGCATACTGCTATCGTGGGATGATTAGTGTAGATAGAGGTATCAGCGTAGTGCTATCATGGGATGATAAGCGTAGATAGAGGTATCAGCATAGTGCTATTGTGGGATGATTAGTGTAGATAGAGGGATCAGCGTAGTGCCATCGTGGGATGATTAGTAGAGGGATCAGCGTAGTGCCATCGT
Organism: Taudactylus pleione; assembly: GCA_031769625.1. Taxonomy (NCBI): domain Eukaryota; kingdom Metazoa; phylum Chordata; class Amphibia; order Anura; family Myobatrachidae; genus Taudactylus; species Taudactylus pleione. The sequence goes on from JAUIMM010000675.1 coordinate 3,855, forward strand.
GGGATGATTAGTGTAGATAGAGGGATCAGCGTAGTGCTATCGTGGGATGATTAGTGTAGATAGAGGGATCAGCGTAGTGCTATCGTGGGATGATTAGTGTAGATAGAGGGATCAGCGTAGTGCTATCATGGGATGATTAGTGTAGATAAGCGTTGCAGCATAGTGCTATCGTGGGATGATTAGCGTAGATAGAGTTATCAGCGTAGTGCTATCGTGGGATGATTAGCGTAGATAGAGGGATCAGCGTAGTGCTATCGTGGGATGATTAGTGTAGATAGAGGTATCAGCGTAGTGCTATCGTGGGATGATTAGTGTAGATAGAGGTATCAGCGTAGTGCCATCGTGGGATGATTAGTGTAGATAGAGGTATCAGCGTAATGCTATCGTGGGATGATTAGTGTAGATAGAGGTATCAGCATAGTTCCATCGTGGGATAATTAGTGTAGATAGAGGGATCAGCAAAGTGCTATCGTGGGATGATTAGCGTAGATATAGGTATCAGCATAGTGCTATCGTGGGATCATTAGCGTAGATATAGGTATCAGCATAGTGCTATCGTGGGATGATTAGCGTAGATAGAGGTATCAGCATACTGCTATCGTGGGATGTTTAGCGTAGATAGAGGGATCAGCGTAGTGCTATCGTGGGATGATTAGTGTAGATAGAGGTATCAGCGTACTGCTATTGTGGGATGATTAGTGTAGATAGAGGGATCAGCGTAGTGCTATCGTGGGATGATTAGTGTAGATAGAGGGATCAGCGTATTGCTATCGTGGGATGATTAGTGTAGATAGAGGGATCAGCGTATTGCTATCGTGGGATGATTAGTGTAGATAGAGGTATCAGCATAGTGCTATCGTGGGATGATTAGTGTAGATAGAGGGATCAGCGTAGTGCTATCGTGGGATGATTAGTGTAGATAGAGGTGTCAGCGTAGTGCCATCTTGGGATGATTAGCGTAGATAGAGGTATCAGCGTAGTGCTATCGTGGGATGATTAGTGTAGATAGAGGCATCAGCGTAGTGCTATCGTGGGATGATTAGTGTAGATAGAGGGATCAGCGTAGTGCTATCGTGGGATGATTAGTGTAGATAGAGGTGTCAGCGTAGTGCCATCTTGGGATGATTAGCGTAGATAGAGGTATCAGCGTAGTGCTATCGTGGGACGATTAGTGTAGTTAGAGGTATCAGCGTAGTGCTATCGTAGGATGATTAGTGTAGATAGAGGTATCAGCGTAGTGCCATCGTGGGATGATTAGTGTAGATAGAGGTATCAGCATAGTGCTATCGTGGGATGATTAGTGTAGATAGAGGCATCAGCGTAGTGTTATCGTGGGATGATTAGTGTAGATAGAGGGATCAGCGTAGTGCTATCGTGGGATGATCAGTGTAGATAGTGGGATCAGCGTAGTGCTATCGTGGGATGATTAGTGTAGATAGAGGGATCAGCGTAGTGCTATCGTGGGATGATGAGTGAAGATATAGATATTAGCGTAGTGCTATCGTAGGATGATTAGTGTAGATAGAGGTATCAACGTAGTGCCATCTTGGGATGATTAGTGTAGATAGAGGGATCAGCGTAGTGCTATTGTGGGATGATTAGCGTAGATAGAGGGATCAGCGTAGTGCTATCGTGGGATGATTAGTGTAGATAGAGGTAGCAGCATAGTGTTATCGTGGGATGATTAGCGTAGATAGAGATATCAGCGTAGTACTATCGTGGGATGATTAGCGTAGATAGACGTATCAGCGTACTGCTATCGTGGGATGATTAGCGTAGATAGAGGGATCAGCGTAGTGCCATCGTGGGATGATTAGTGTTGATAGAGGTATCAGCGTAGTGCTAGTGTGGGATGATTAGTGTAGATAGAGGTATCAGTGTAGTGCCATCGTGGGAAGATTAGTGTAGATAGAGGTATCAGCGTAGTGCCATCGTGGGATGATTAGTGTAGATAGAGGTATCAGCGTAGTGCCATCGTGGGATGATTAGTTTAGATAGAGGTATCAGCGTACTGCTATCGTGGGATGATTAGCGTAGATAGAGGTATCAGCGTAATGCCATCGTGGGATGATTAGCGTAGATAGAGGTATGAGCGTAGTGCTATCGCGGGATGAATAGTATAGATAGAGGTATCAGCGTAGTGCTATCGTGGGATGATTAATGTAGATAGAGGTATCAGCATAGTGCCAGCGTGGGATGATTAGTGTAAATAGAGGTGTCAGCGTAGTGCCATCTTGGGATGATTAGCGTAGATAGAGGTATCAGCGTAGTGCTATCGTGGGACGATTAGTGTAGTTAGAGGTATCAGCGTAGTGCTATCGTAGGATGATTAGTGTAGATAGAGGTATCAGCGTAGTGCCATCTTGGGATGATTAGTGTAGATAGAGGGATCAGCGTAGTGCTATTGTGGGATGATTAGCGTAGATAGAGGGATCAGCGTAGTGCTATCGTGGGATGATTAGTGTAGATAGAGGTAGCAGCATAGTGTTATCGTGGGATGATTAGCGTAGATAGAGATATCAGCGTAGTACTATCGTGGGATGATTAGCGTAGATAGACGTATCAGCGTACGGCTATCGTGGGATGATTACCGTAGATAGAGGGATCAGCGTAGTGCCATTGTGGGATGATTAGTGTTGATAGAGGTATCAGCGTAGTGCTAGTGTGGGATGATTAGTGTAGATAGAGGTATCAGCGTAGTGCCATCATGGGATGATTAGTGTAGATAGAGGTATCAGCGTAGTGCCATCGTGGGATGATTAGTGTGGATAGAGGTATCAGCGTAGTGCCATCGTGGGATGATTAGTGTAGATAGAGGTATCAGCGTACTGCTATCGTGGGATGATTAGCGTAGATAGAGGTATCAGCGTAATGCCATCGTGGGATGATTAGCCTAGATAGAGGTATGAGCGTAGTGCTATCGTGGGATGAATAGTATAGATAGAGGTATCAGCGTAGTGCTATCGTGGGATGATTAATGTAGATAGAGGTATCAGCATAGTGCCAGCGTGGGATGATTAGTGTAGATAGAGGGATCAGCGTAGTGCCATCATGGGATGATTAGTGTAGATAGAGGTATCAGCGTAGTCCCATCGTGGGATGATTAGTGTAGATAGAGGGATCAGCGTAGTGCTATCGTGGGATGATTAGTGTAGATAGAGGGATCAGCGTAGTGCTATCGCGGGATGATTAGTGTAGATAGAGGTATCAGCGTAGTGCTATCGTGGGATGATTAGTGTAGATAGAGGGATCAGCGTAGTGCCATCGTGGGATGATTAGTGTAGATAGAGGGATCAGCGTAATGCCATCGTGGGATGATTAGTGTAGATAGAAATATCAGCGTAGTGCCATCGTGGGATGATTAATGTAGATAGAGGGATCAGCGTAGTGCTATCGTGGGATGATTAGTGTAGACAGAGGGATCAGCGTAGTGCTATCGTGGGATGATTAGTGTAGATAGAGGGATCAGCGTAGTGCTATCGTGGGATGATTAGTGTAGATAGAGGGATCAGCGTAGTGCTATCGTGGGATGATTAGCGTAGATAGAGCTATCAGCATAGTGCTATTGTGGGATGATTAGTGTAGATAGAGGGATCAGCGTAGTGACATCGTGGGATGAGCTTAGATAGAGGGATCAGCGTAGTGCTATCGTGGGATGAATAGTGTAGATATAGGTATTAGCGTAGTGCAATCGTGGGATGATTAGTGTAGATAGAGGTATCAGCATAGTGCCATCTTGGGATGATTAGTGTAGATAGAGGGATCAGCGTTGTGCTATTGTGGGATGATTAGCGTAGATAGTGGGATCAGCGTAGTGCTATCGTGGGATGATTAGTGTAGATAGACGTAGCAGCATAGTGCTATCGTGGGATGATTAGCGTAGATAGAGGTATCAGCGTAGTGCTATCGTGGGTGATTAGCGTAGATAGAGGTATCAGCGTAGTGCTATCGTGGGTGATTAGCGTAGATAGAGGTATCAGCGTAGTGCTATCGTGGGATGATTAGCGTAGATAGAGGTATCAGCGTAGTGCTATCGTGGGATGATTAGTGTAGATAGAGGTATCAGCGTAGTGCTATCGTGGGATGATTAGTGTAGATAGAGGTATCAGCGTAGTGCCATCGTGGGATGATTAGTGTAGATAGAGGTATCAGCGTAATGCTATCGTGGGATGATTAGTGTAGATAGAGGTATCAGCATAGTGCCATCGTGGGATGATTAGTGTAGATAGAGGGATCAGCGTAGTGCCATCGTGGGATGATTAGTGTAGATAGAGGTATCAGCGTAGTGCTATCGTGGGATGATTAGTGTAGATATAGGTATCAGCGTAGTGCTATCGTGGGATGATTAGTGTAGATATAGGTATCAGCATAGTGCTATTGTGGGATGATTAGTGTAGATATAGGTATCAGCATAGTGCTATCGTGGGATCATTAGTGTAGATATAGGTATCAGCGTACTGCTATCGTGGAATGATTAGCGTAGATAGATAGATCACCATAGTGTTATCGTGGGATGATTAGTGTAGATAGAGGGATCAGCGTAGTGCCATCGTGTGATGATTAGTGTAGATAGAGGTATCAGCGTAGTGCCATCGTGGGATGATTAGTGTAGATAGAGGTATCAGCGTAGTGCCATCGTGGGATGATTAGTGTAGATATAGGTATCAGCATAGTGCTATCGTGGGATGATTAGTGTAGATAGAGGTATCAGCGTAATGCCATCGTGGGGTGATTAGCGTAGATAGAGGTATGAGCGTAGTGCTATCGTGGGATGAATAGTATAGATAGAGGTATCAGCATAGTGCTATCGCGGGATGATTAGTGTAGATAGAGGTATCAGCGTAGTGCCATCGTGGGATGATTAGTGTAGACAGAGGTATCAGCGTAGTGCCATCGTGGGATGATTAGTGTAGATAGAGGTATCAGCGTATTGCTATCGTGGGATGATTAGTGTAGATAGAGGTATCAGCGTAATGCCATCGTGGGATGATTAGCGTAGATAGAGGTATGAGCGTTGTGCTATCGTGGGATGAATAGTATAGATAGAGGTATCAGCGTAGTGCTATCGTGGGATGATTAGTGTAGATAGAGGTATCAGCGTAGTGCCATCGTGGGATGATTAGTGTAGATAGTGGTATCAGCGTAGTGCCATCGTGGGATGATTAGTGTAGATAGAGGTATCAGCGTAGTGCCATCGTGGGATGATTAGTGTAGATAGAGGCATCAGCGTAGTGCTATCGTAGGATGATTAGTGTAGATAGAGGGATCAGCGTAGTGCTATTGTGGGATGATTAGTGTAGATAGAGGGATCAGCGTAGTGACATCGTGGGATGAGCTTAGATAGAGGGATCAGCGTAGTGCTATCGTGGGATGATTAGTGTAGATAGAGGTATCAGCGTAGTGCTATCGTGGGATGATTAGTGTAGATAGAGGTATCAGCGTAGTGCTATCGTGGGATGATTAGTGTATATAGAGGTATCAGCGTAGTGCCATCTTGGGATGATTAGTGTAGATAGAGGGATCAGCGTAGTGCTATTGTGGGATGATTAGCGTAGATAGATGTATCAGCGTAGTGCTATCGTGGGATGATTAGTGTAGATAGAGGTATCAGCGTAGTGCTATCGTGGGATGATTAGTGTAGATAGACGTTGCAGCATAGTGCTATCATGGGATGATTAGCGTAGATAGAGGTATCAGCGTAGTGCTATCGTGGGATGATTAGCGTAGATAGAGGTATCAGCGTAGTGCTATCGTGGGATGATTAGCGTAGATAGAGGGATCAGCGTAGTGCTATCGTGGGATGATTAGTGTAGATAGAGGTATCAGCGTAGTGCTATCGTGGGATGATTAGTGTAGACAGAAGTATCAGCGTTGTGCCATCGTGGGATGATTAGTGTAGATAGAGGTATCAGCGTAATGCTATCGTGGGGTGATTAGTGTAGATAGAGGTATCAGCATTGTGCCATTGTGGGATGATTAGTGTAGATAGAGGGATCAGCATAGTGCCCTCGTGGGATGATTAGTGTAGATATAGGTATCAGCATAGTGCAATCGTGGGATCATTAGCGTAGATATAGGTATCAGCATAGTGCTATCGTGGGATGATTAGCGTAGATAGAGGTATCAGCATACTGCTATCGTGGGATGTTTAGTGTAGACAGACGGATCACCGTAGTGCTATCGTGGGATGATTAGTGTAGATAGAGGTTATCAGCGTACTGCTATTGTGGGATGATTAGTGTAGATAGAGGGATCAGCGTAGTGCAATCGTGGGCTGATTAGTGTAGATAGAGGGATCAGCGTATTGCTATCATGGGATGATTAGTGTAGATAGAGGTATCAGCATAGTGCTATCGTGGGATGATTAGTGTAGATAGAGGGATCAGCGTAGTGCTATCGTGGGATGATTAGTGTAGATAGAGGTGTCAGCGTAGTGCCAACTTGGGATGATTAGCGTAGATAGAGGTATCAGCGTAGTGCTATCGTGGGATGATTAGTGTAGATAGAGGCATCAGCGTAGTGCTAGTGTGGGATGATTAGTGTAGATAGAGGGATCAGCGTACTGCTATCGTGGGATGATTAGTGTAGATAGAGGTGTCAGCGTAGTGCCATCGTGGGATGATTAGCGTAGATAGAGGTATCAGCGTAGTGCTATCGTGGGATGATTAGTGTAGTTAGAGGTATCAGCGTAGTGCTATCGTAGGATGATTAGTGTAGATAGAGGTATCAGCGTAGTGCCATCGTGGGATGATTAGAGTAGATAGAGGTATCAGCGTAGTGCCATCGTGGGATGATTAGTGTAGATAGAGGCATCAGCGTAGTGCTATCGTGGGATGATTAGTGTAGATAGAGGTATCAGCGTAGTGCTATCATGGGATGATTAGTGTAGATAGAGGGATCAGCGTAGTGCTATCGTGGGATGATTAGTGTAGATAGAGGGATCAGCGTAGTGCTATCGTGGGATGATTAGTGTAGATAGAGGGATCAGCGTAGTGCTATCGTGGGATGATTAGTGTAGATAGAGGTATCAGCGTAGTGCTATCGTGGGATGATTAGTGTAGATAGAGGCATCAGCGTAGTGTTATCGTGGGATGATTAGTGTAGATAGAGGGATCAGCGTAGTACCATCGTGGGATGATTAGTGTAGATAGAGGGATCAGCATAGTGCTATTGTGGGATGATTAGTGTAGATATAGGTATCAGCATAGTGCTATCGTGGGATGATTAGTGTAGATAGAGGTATCAGCGTAATGCCATCGTGGGATGATTAGCGTAGATAGAGGTATGAGCGTAGTGCTATCGTGGGATGAATAGTATAGATAGAGGTATCAGCGTAGTGCTATCGTGGGATGATTAGTGTAGATAGAGGTATCAGCGTAGTGCCATCGTGGGATGATTAGTGTAGATAGTGGTATCAGCGTAGTGCCATCGTGGGATGATTAGTGTAGATAGAGGTATCAGCGTAGTGCCATCGTGGGATGATTAGTGTAGATAGAGGTATCAGCGTAATGCCATCGTGGGGTGATTAGCGTAGATAGAGGTATGAGCGTAGTGCTATCGTGGGATGAATAGTATAGATAGAGGAATCAGCGTAGTGCTATCGCGGGATGATTAGTGTAGATAGAGGTATCAGCGTAGTGATATCGTGGGATGATTAGTGTAGATAGAGGTATCAGCGTAGTGCCATCGTGGGATGATTAGTGTAGATAGAGGTATCAGCGTAGTGCTATCGTGGGATGATTAGTGTAGATAGAGGTATCAGCGTAGTGCCATCGTGGGATGATTAGTGTAGATAGAGGTATCAGCGTAGTGCCATCGTGGGATGATTAGTGTAGATAGAGGGATCAGCGTAGTGCTATCGTGGGATGATTAGTGTAGATAGAGGTATCAGCGTAGTGCTATCGTGGGATGATTAGTGTAGATAGAGGGATCAGCGTAGTGCCACCGTGGGATGATTAGTGTAGATAGAGGGATCAGCGTAGTGCCATCGTGGGATGATTAGTAGAGGGATCAGCGTAGTGCTATCGTGGGATGATTAGTGTAGATAGAGGTATCAGCGTAGTGCTAACGTGGGATGATTAGTGTAGATAGAGGGATCAGCGTACTGCTATCGTGGGATGATTAGTGTAGATAGAGGTATCAGCGTAGTGCTATCATGGGATGATTAGCGTAGATAGAGGTATCAGCATAGTGCTATTGTGGGATGATTAATGTAGATAGAGGGATCAGCGTAGTGCCATCGTGGGATGATTAGTAGAGGGATCAGCGTAGTGCCATCGTGGGATGATTAGTGTAGATAGAGGGATCAGCGTAGTGCTATCGTGGGATTATTAGTGTAGATAGAGGGATCAGCGTAGTGCTATCGTGGGATGATTAGTGTAGGTAGAGGGATCAGCGTAGTGCTATCATGGGATGATTAGTGTAGATAGGCGTTGCAGCATAGTGCTATCGTGGGATGATTAGCGTAGATAGAGGTATCAGCGTAGTGCTATCGTGGGATGATTAGCGTAGATAGAGTTATCAGCGTAGTGCTATCGTGGGATGATTAGCGTAGATAGAGGGATCAGCGTAGTGCTATCGTGGGATGATTAGTGTAGATAGAGGTATCAGCGTAGTGCTATCGTGGGATGATTAGTGTAGATAGAGGTATCAGCGTAGTGCCATCGTGGGATGATTAGTGTAGATAGAGGTATCAGCGTAATGCTATCGTGGGATGATTAGTGTAGATAGAGGTATCAGCATAGTGCCATCGTGGGATAATTAGTGTAGATAGAGGGATCAGCATAGTGCTATCGTGGGATGATTAGTGTAGATATAGGTATCAGCATAGTGCTATCGTGGGATTATAAGCGTAGATATAGGTATCAGCATAGTACTATCGTGGGATGATTAGTGTAGATAGAGGGATCAGCGTAATGCTATCGTGGGATGATTAGTGTAGATAGAGAGATCAGCGTAGTGCTATCGTGGGATGATTAGTGTAGATAGAGGTGTCAGCGTAGTGCCATCTTGGGATGATTAGCGTAGATAGAGGTATCAGCATAGTGCTATCGTGGGATGATTAGCGTAGATAGAGGTATCAGCATACTGCTATCGTGGGATGTTTAGCGTAGATAGAGGGATCAGCGTAGTGCTATCGTGGGATGATTAGTGTAGATAGAGGTATCAGCGTAGTGCTATCGTGGGATGATTAGTGTAGTTAGAGGTATCAGCGTAGTGCTATCGTAGGATGATTAGTGTAGATAGAGGTATCAGCGTAGTGCCATCGTGTGATGATTAGTGTAGATAGAGGTATCAGCATAGTGCTATCGTGGGATGATTAGTGTAGATAGAGGTATCAGCATTGTGCCATTGTGGGATGATTAGTGTAGATAGAGGGATCAGCATAGTGCCCTCGTGGGATGATTAGTGTAGATATAGGTATCAGCATAGTGCAATCGTGGGATCATTAGCGTAGATAGAGGTATCAGCATAGTGCTATCGTGGGATGATTAGCGTAGATAGAGGTATCAGCATACTGCTATCGTGGGATGTTTAGTGTAGACAGACGGATCACCGTAGTGCTATCGTGGGATGATTAGTGTAGATAGAGGTTATCAGCGTACTGCTATTGTGGGATGATTAGTGTAGATAGAGGGATCAGCGTAGTGCAATCGTGGGCTGATTAGTGTAGATAGAGGGATCAGCGTATTGCTATCATGGGATGATTAGTGTAGATAGAGGTATCAGCATAGTGCTATCGTGGGATGATTAGTGTAGATAGAGGGATCAGCGTAGTGCTATCGTGGGATGATTAGTGTAGATAGAGGTGTCAGCGTAGTGCCAACTTGGGATGATTAGCGTAGATAGAGGTATCAGCGTAGTGCTATCGTGGGATGATTAGTGTAGATAGAGGCATCAGCGTAGTGCTAGTGTGGGATGATTAGTGTAGATAGAGGGATCAGCGTACTGCTATCGTGGGATGATTAGTGTAGATAGAGGTGTCAGCGTAGTGCCATCGTGGGATGATTAGCGTAGATAGAGGTATCAGCGTAGTGCTATCGTGGGATGATTAGTGTAGTTAGAGGTATCAGCGTAGTGCTATCGTAGGATGATTAGTGTAGATAGAGGTATCAGCGTAGTGCCATCGTGGGATGATTAGAGTAGATAGAGGTATCAGCGTAGTGCCATCGTGGGATGATTAGTGTAGATAGAGGCATCAGCGTAGTGCTATCGTGGGATGATTAGTGTAGATAGAGGTATCAGCGTAGTGCTATCGTGGGATGATTAGTGTAGATAGAGGGATCAGCGTAGTGCTATCGTGGGATGATTAGTGTAGATAGAGGGATCAGCGTAGTGCTATCGTGGGATGATTAGTGTAGATAGAGGGATCAGCGTAGTGCTATCGTGGGATGATTAGTGTAGATAGAGGTATCAGCGTAGTGCTATCGTGGGATGATTAGTGTAGATAGAGGCATCAGCGTAGTGTTATCGTGGGATGATTAGTGTAGATAGAGGGATCAGCGTAGTACCATCGTGGGATGATTAGTGTAGATAGAGGGATCAGCATAGTGCTATTGTGGGATGATTAGTGTAGATATAGGTATCAGCATAGTGCTATCGTGGGATGATTAGTGTAGATAGAGGTATCAGCGTAATGCCATCGTGGGATGATTAGCGTAGATAGAGGTATGAGCGTAGTGCTATCGTGGGATGAATAGTATAGATAGAGGTATCAGCGTAGTGCTATCGTGGGATGATTAGTGTAGATAGAGGTATCAGCGTAGTGCCATCGTGGGATGATTAGTGTAGATAGTGGTATCAGCGTAGTGCCATCGTGGGATGATTAGTGTAGATAGAGGTATCAGCGTAGTGCCATCGTGGGATGATTAGTGTAGATAGAGGTATCAGCGTAATGCCATCGTGGGGTGATTAGCGTAGATAGAGGTATGAGCGTAGTGCTATCGTGGGATGAATAGTATAGATAGAGGAATCAGCGTAGTGCTATCGCGGGATGATTAGTGTAGATAGAGGTATCAGCGTAGTGCCATCGTGGGATGATTAGTGTAGATAGAGGTATCAGCGTAGTGCCATCGTGGGATGATTAGTGTAGATAGAGGTATCAGCGTAGTGCTATCGTGGGATGATTAGTGTAGATAGAGGTATCAGCGTAGTGCCATCGTGGGATGATTAGTGTAGATAGAGGTATCAGCATAGTGCCATCGTGGGATGATTAGTGTAGATAGAGGGATCAGCGTAGTGCTATCGTGGGATGATTAGTGTAGATAGAGGTATCAGCGTAGTGCTATCGTGGGATGATTAGTGTAGATAGAGGGATCAGCGTAGTGCCATCGTGGGATGATTAGTGTAGATAGAGGGATCAGCGTAGTGCCATCGTGGGATGATTAGTAGAGGGATCAGCGTAGTGCTATCGTGGGATGATTAGTGTAGATAGAGGTATCAGCGTAGTGCTATCGTGGGATGATTAGTGTAGATAGAGGGATCAGCGTACTGCTATCGTGGGATGATTAGTGTAGATAGAGGTATCAGCGTAGTGCTATCATGGGATGATTAGCGTAGATAGAGGTATCAGCATAGTGCTATTGTGGGATGATTAGTGTAGATAGAGGGATCAGCGTAGTGCCATCGTGGGATGATTAGTAGAGGGATCAGCGTAGTGCCATCGTGGGATGATTAGTGTAGATAGAGGGATCAGCGTAGTGCTATCGTGGGATTATTAGTGTAGATAGAGGGATCAGCGTAGTGCTATCGTGGGATGATTAGTGTAGATAGAGGGATCAGCGTAGTGCTATCGTGGGATGATTAGTGTAGATAGGCGTTGCAGCATAGTGCTATCGTGGGATGATTAGCGTAGATAGAGGTATCAGCGTAGTGCTATCGTGGGATGATTAGCGTAGATAGAGTTATCAGCGTAGTGTTATCGTGGGATGATTAGCGTAGATAGAGGGATCAGCGTAGTGCTATCGTGGGATGATTAGTGTAGATAGAGGTATCAGCGTAGTGCTATCGTGGGATGATTAGTGTAGATAGAGCTATCAGCGTAGTGCCATCGTGGGATGATTAGTGTAGATAGAGGTATCAGCGTAATGCTATCGTGGGATGATTAGTGTAGATAGAGGTATCAGCATAGTGCCATCGTGGGATAATTAGTGTAGATAGAGGGATCAGCATAGTGCTATCGTGGGATGATTAGTGTAGATATAGGTATCAGCATAGTGCTATCGTGGGATCATTAGCGTAGATATAGGTATCAGCATAGTGCTATCGTGGGATGATTAGTGTAGATAGAGGGATCAGCGTAATGCTATCGTGGGATGATTAGTGTAGATAGAGAGATCAGCGTAGTGCTATCGTGGGATGATTAGTGTAGATAGAGGTGTCAGCGTAGTGCCATCTTGGGATGATTAGCGTAGATAGAGGTATCAGCATAGTGCTATCGTGGGATGATTAGCGTAGATAGAGGTATCAGCATACTGCTATCGTGGGATGTTTAGCGTAGATAGAGGGATCAGCGTAGTGCTATCGTGGGATGATTAGTGTAGATAGAGGTATCAGCGTAGTGCTATCGTGGGATGATTAGTGTAGTTAGAGGTATCAGCGTAGTGCTATCGTAGGATGATTAGTGTAGATAGAGGTATCAGCGTAGTGCCATCGTGTGATGATTAGTGTAGATAGAGGTATCAGCATTGTGCTATCGTGGGATGATTAGTGTAGATAGAGGCATCAGCGTAGTGTTATCGTGGGATGATTAGTGTAGATAGAGGGATCAGCGTAGTGCTATCGTGGGATGATTAGTGTAGATAGTGGGATCAGCGTAGTGCTATCGTGGGATGATTAGTGTAGATAGAGGGATCAGCGTAGTGCTATCGTGGGATGATGAGTGAAGATATAGATATTAGCGTAGTGCTATCGTGGGATGATTAGTGTAGATAGAGGTATCAACGTAGTGCCATCTTGGGATGATTAGTGTAGATAGAGGGATCAGCGTAGTGCTATTGTGGGATGATTAGCGTAGATAGAGGGATCAGCGTAGTGCTATCGTGGGATGATTAGTGTAGATAGAGGAAGCAGCATAGTGTTATCGTGGGATGATTAGCGTAGATAGAGATATCAGCGTAGTACTATCGTGGGATGATTAGCGTAGATAGACGTATCAGCGTACTGCTATCGTGGGATGATTAGCGTAGATAGAGGGATCAGCGTAGTCCCATCGTGGAATGATTAGTGTAGATAGAGGGATCAGCGTAGTGCTATCGTGGGATGATTAGTGTAGATAGAGGGATCAGCGTAGTACTATCGTGGGATGATTAGTGTAGATAGAGGTATCAGCGTAGTGCTATCGTGGGATGATTAGTGTAGATAGAGGGATCAGCGTAGTGCCATCGTGGGATGATTAGTGTAGATAGAGGGATCAGCGTAGTGCCATCGTGGGATGATTAGTGTAGATAGAAGTATCAGCGTAGTGCCATCGTAGGATGATTAATGTAGATAGAGGGATCAGCGTAGTGCTATCGTGGGATGATTAGTGTAGATAGAGGGATCAGCGTAGTGCTATCGTGGGATGATTAGTGTAGATAGAGGGATCAGCGTAGTGCTATCGTGGGATGATTAGTGTAGATAGAGGTATCAGCGTAGTGCTATCGTGGGATGATTAGCGTAGATAGAGCTATCAGCATAGTGCTATTGTGGGATGATTAGTGTAGATAGAGGGATCAGCGTAGTGACATCGTGGGATGAGCTTAGATAGAGGGATCAGCGTAGTGCTATCGTGGGATGATTAGTGTAGATATAGGTATTAGCGTAGTGCTATCGTGGGATGATTAGTGTAGATAGAGGTATCAGCATAGTGCCATCTTGGGATGATTAGTGTAGATAGAGGGATCAGCGTTGTGCTATTGTGGGATGATTAGCGTAGATAGAGGGATCAGCGTAGTGCTATCGTGGGATGATTAGTGTAGATAGACGTAGCAGCATAGTGCTATCGAGGGATGATTAGCGTAGATAGAGGTATCAGCGTAGTGCTATCGTGGGTGATTAGCGTAGATAGAGGTATCAGCGTAGTGCTATCGTGGGATGATTAGCGTATATAGAGGTATCAGCGTAGTGCTATCGTGGGATGATTAGTGTAGATAGAGGTATCAGCGTAGTGCTATCGTGGGATGATTAGTGTAGATAGAGGTATCAGCGTAGTGCCATCGTGGGATGATTAGTGTAGATAGAGGTATCAGCTTAGTGCCATCGTGGGATGATTAGTGTTGATAGAGGTATCAGCGTAATGCTATCGTGGGATGATTAGTGTAGATAGAGGTATCAGAATAGTGCCTTCGTGGGATAATTAGTGTAGATAGAGGGATCAGCATAGTGCTATCGTGGGATGATTAGTGTAGATATAGGTATCAGCATAGTGCTATCGTGGGATCATTAGCGTAGATATAGGTATCAGCATAGTGCTATCGTGGGATGATTAGCGTAGATAGAGGGATCAGCGTAGTGCTATCGTGGGATGATTAGTGTAGATAGAGGTATCAGCGTACTGCTATTGTGGGATGATTAGTGTAGATAGAGGGATCAGCGTAGTGCCATCGTGGGATGCTTAGTGTAGATAGAGGGATCAGCGTAGTGCCATCGTGGGATGATTAGTAGAGGGATCAGCGTAGTGCCATCGTGGGATGATTAGTGTAGATAGAGGGATCAGCGTAGTGCTATCGTGGGATGATTAGTGTAGATAGAGGGATCAGCGTAGTGCTATCGTGGGATGATTAGTGTAGATATAGGTATCAGCATAGTGCTATCGTGGGATCATTAGCGTAGATATAGGTATCAGCATAGTGCTATCGTGGGATGATTAGCGTAGATAGAGGGATCAGCATACTGCTATCGTGGGATGATTAGTGTAGATAGAGGTATCAGCGTAGCGCTATCATGGGATTATAAGCGTAGATAGAGGTATCAGCATAGTGCTATTGTGGGATGATTAGTGTAGATAGAGGGATCAGCGTAGTGCCATCGTGGGATGATTAGTAGAGGGATCAGCGTAGTGCCATCGTGGGATGATTAGTGTAGATAGAGGGATCAGCGTAGTGCTATCGTGGGATGATTAGTGTAGATAGAGGGATCAGCGTAGTGCTATCGTGGGATGATTAGTGTAGAAAGAGGGATCAGCGTAGTGCTATCATGGGATGATTAGTGTAGATAAGCGTTGCAGCATAGTGCTATCGTGGGATGATTAGTGTAGATAGAGGGATCAGCGTAGTGCTATTGTGGGATGATTAGTGTAGATAGAGGGATCAGCGTAGTGACATCGTGGGATGAGCTTAGATAGAGGGATCAGCGTAGTGCTATCGTGGGATGATTAGTGTAGATAGAGGTATCAGCGTAGTGCTATCGTGGGATGATTAGTGTAGATAGAGGTATCAGCGTAGTGCTATCGTGGGATGATTAGTGTATATAGAGGTATCAGCGTAGTGCCATCTTGGGATGATTAGTGTAGATAGAGGGATCAGCGTAGTGCTATTGTGGGATGATTAGCGTAGATAGATGTATCAGCGTAGTGCTATCGTGGGATGATTAGTGTAGATAGAGGTATCAGCGTAGTGCTATCGTGGGATGATTAGTGTAGATAGACGTTGCAGCATAGTGCTATCATGGGATGATTAGCGTAGATAGAGGTATCAGCGTAGTGCTATCGTGGGATGATTAGCGTAGATAGAGGTATCAGCGTAGTGCTATCGTGGGATGATTAGCGTAGATAGAGGGATCAGCGTAGTGCTATCGTGGGATGATTAGTGTAGATAGAGGTATCAGCGTAGTGCTATCGTGGGATGATTAGTGTAGACAGAAGTATCAGCGTTGTGCCATCGTGGGATGATTAGTGTAGATAGAGGTATCAGCGTAATGCTATCGTGGGGTGATTAGTGTAGATAGAGGTATCAGCATTGTGCCATTGTGGGATGATTAGTGTAGATAGAGGGATCAGCATAGTGCCCTCGTGGGATGATTAGTGTAGATATAGGTATCAGCATAGTGCAATCGTGGGATCATTAGCGTAGATATAGGTATCAGCATAGTGCTATCGTGGGATGATTAGCGTAGATAGAGGTATCAGCATACTGCTATCGTGGGATGTTTAGTGTAGACAGACGGATCACCGTAGTGCTATCGTGGGATGATTAGTGTAGATAGAGGTTATCAGCGTACTGCTATTGTGGGATGATTAGTGTAGATAGAGGGATCAGCGTAGTGCAATCGTGGGCTGATTAGTGTAGATAGAGGGATCAGCGTATTGCTATCATGGGATGATTAGTGTAGATAGAGGTATCAGCATAGTGCTATCGTGGGATGATTAGTGTAGATAGAGGGATCAGCGTAGTGCTATCGTGGGATGATTAGTGTAGATAGAGGTGTCAGCGTAGTGCCAACTTGGGATGATTAGCGTAGATAGAGGTATCAGCGTAGTGCTATCGTGGGATGATTAGTGTAGATAGAGGCATCAGCGTAGTGCTAGTGTGGGATGATTAGTGTAGATAGAGGGATCAGCGTACTGCTATCGTGGGATGATTAGTGTAGATAGAGGTGTCAGCGTAGTGCCATCGTGGGATGATTAGCGTAGATAGAGGTATCAGCGTAGTGCTATCGTGGGATGATTAGTGTAGTTAGAGGTATCAGCGTAGTGCTATCGTAGGATGATTAGTGTAGATAGAGGTATCAGCGTAGTGCCATCGTGGGATGATTAGAGTAGATAGAGGTATCAGCGTAGTGCCATCGTGGGATGATTAGTGTAGATAGAGGCATCAGCGTAGTGCTATCGTGGGATGATTAGTGTAGATAGAGGTATCAGCGTAGTGCTATCATGGGATGATTAGTGTAGATAGAGGGATCAGCGTAGTGCTATCGTGGGATGATTAGTGTAGATAGAGGGATCAGCGTAGTGCTATCGTGGGATGATTAGTGTAGATAGAGGGATCAGCGTAGTGCTATCGTGGGATGATTAGTGTAGATAGAGGTATCAGCGTAGTGCTATCGTGGGATGATTAGTGTAGATAGAGGCATCAGCGTAGTGTTATCGTGGGATGATTAGTGTAGATAGAGGGATCAGCGTAGTACCATCGTGGGATGATTAGTGTAGATAGAGGGATCAGCATAGTGCTATTGTGGGATGATTAGTGTAGATATAGGTATCAGCATAGTGCTATCGTGGGATGATTAGTGTAGATAGAGGTATCAGCGTAATGCCATCGTGGGATGATTAGCGTAGATAGAGGTATGAGCGTAGTGCTATCGTGGGATGAATAGTATAGATAGAGGTATCAGCGTAGTGCTATCGTGGGATGATTAGTGTAGATAGAGGTATCAGCGTAGTGCCATCGTGGGATGATTAGTGTAGATAGTGGTATCAGCGTAGTGCCATCGTGGGATGATTAGTGTAGATAGAGGTATCAGCGTAGTGCCATCGTGGGATGATTAGTGTAGATAGAGGTATCAGCGTAATGCCATCGTGGGGTGATTAGCGTAGATAGAGGTATGAGCGTAGTGCTATCGTGGGATGAATAGTATAGATAGAGGAATCAGCGTAGTGCTATCGCGGGATGATTAGTGTAGATAGAGGTATCAGCGTAGTGATATCGTGGGATGATTAGTGTAGATAGAGGTATCAGCGTAGTGCCATCGTGGGATGATTAGTGTAGATAGAGGTATCAGCGTAGTGCTATCGTGGGATGATTAGTGTAGATAGAGGTATCAGCGTAGTGCCATCGTGGGATGATTAGTGTAGATAGAGGTATCAGCGTAGTGCCATCGTGGGATGATTAGTGTAGATAGAGGGATCAGCGTAGTGCTATCGTGGGATGATTAGTGTAGATAGAGGTATCAGCGTAGTGCTATCGTGGGATGATTAGTGTAGATAGAGGGATCAGCGTAGTGCCACCGTGGGATGATTAGTGTAGATAGAGGGATCAGCGTAGTGCCATCGTGGGATGATTAGTAGAGGGATCAGCGTAGTGCTATCGTGGGATGATTAGTGTAGATAGAGGTATCAGCGTAGTGCTAACGTGGGATGATTAGTGTAGATAGAGGGATCAGCGTACTGCTATCGTGGGATGATTAGTGTAGATAGAGGTATCAGCGTAGTGCTATCATGGGATGATTAGCGTAGATAGAGGTATCAGCATAGTGCTATTGTGGGATGATTAATGTAGATAGAGGGATCAGCGTAGTGCCATCGTGGGATGATTAGTAGAGGGATCAGCGTAGTGCCATCGTGGGATGATTAGTGTAGATAGAGGGATCAGCGTAGTGCTATCGTGGGATTATTAGTGTAGATAGAGGGATCAGCGTAGTGCTATCGTGGGATGATTAGTGTAGATAGAGGGATCAGCGTAGTGCTATCATGGGATGATTAGTGTAGATAGGCGTTGCAGCATAGTGCTATCGTGGGATGATTAGCGTAGATAGAGGTATCAGCGTAGTGCTATTGTGGGATGATTAGCGTAAATAGAGTTATCAGCGTAGTGCTATCGTGGGATGATTAGCGTAGATAGAGGGATCAGCGTAGTGCTATCGTGGGATGATTAGTGTAGATAGAGGTATCAGCGTAGTGCTATCGTGGGATGATTAGTGTAGATAGAGGTATCAGCGTAGTGCCATCGTGGGATGATTAGTGTAGATAGAGGTATCAGCGTAATGCTATCGTGGGATGATTAGTGTAGATAGAGGTATCAGCATAGTGCCATCGTGGGATAATTAGTGTAGATAGAGGGATCAGCATAGTGCTATCGTGGGATGATTAGTGTAGATATAGGTATCAGCATAGTGCTATCGTGGGATTATAAGCGTAGATATAGGTATCAGCATAGTACTATCGTGGGATGATTAGTGTAGATAGAGGGATCAGCGTAATGCTATCGTGGGATGATTAGTGTAGATAGAGAGATCAGCGTAGTGCTATCGTGGGATGATTAGTGTAGATAGAGGTGTCAGCGTAGTGCCATCTTGGGATGATTAGCGTAGATAGAGGTATCAGCATAGTGCTATCGTGGGATGATTAGCGTAGATAGAGGTATCAGCATACTGCTATCGTGGGATGTTTAGCGTAGATAGAGGGATCAGCGTAGTGCTATCGTGGGATGATTAGTGTAGATAGAGGTATCAGCGTAGTGCTATCGTGGGATGATTAGTGTAGTTAGAGGTATCAGCGTAGTGCTATCGTAGGATGATTAGTGTAGATAGAGGTATCAGCGTAGTGCCATCGTGTGATGATTAGTGTAGATAGAGGTATCAGCATAGTGCTATCGTGGGATGATTAGTGTAGATAGAGGTATCAGCATTGTGCCATTGTGGGATGATTAGTGTAGATAGAGGGATCAGCATAGTGCCCTCGTGGGATGATTAGTGTAGATATAGGTATCAGCATAGTGCAATCGTGGGATCATTAGCGTAGATAGAGGTATCAGCATAGTGCTATCGTGGGATGATTAGCGTAGATAGAGGTATCAGCATACTGCTATCGTGGGATGTTTAGTGTAGACAGACGGATCACCGTAGTGCTATCGTGGGATGATTAGTGTAGATAGAGGTTATCAGCGTACTGCTATTGTGGGATGATTAGTGTAGATAGAGGGATCAGCGTAGTGCAATCGTGGGCTGATTAGTGTAGATAGAGGGATCAGCGTATTGCTATCATGGGATGATTAGTGTAGATAGAGGTATCAGCATAGTGCTATCGTGGGATGATTAGTGTAGATAGAGGGATCAGCGTAGTGCTATCGTGGGATGATTAGTGTAGATAGAGGTGTCAGCGTAGTGCCAACTTGGGATGATTAGCGTAGATAGAGGTATCAGCGTAGTGCTATCGTGGGATGATTAGTGTAGATAGAGGCATCAGCGTAGTGCTAGTGTGGGATGATTAGTGTAGATAGAGGGATCAGCGTACTGCTATCGTGGGATGATTAGTGTAGATAGAGGTGTCAGCGTAGTGCCATCGTGGGATGATTAGCGTAGATAGAGGTATCAGCGTAGTGCTATCGTGGGATGATTAGTGTAGTTAGAGGTATCAGCGTAGTGCTATCGTAGGATGATTAGTGTAGATAGAGGTATCAGCGTAGTGCCATCGTGGGATGATTAGAGTAGATAGAGGTATCAGCGTAGTGCCATCGTGGGATGATTAGTGTAGATAGAGGCATCAGCGTAGTGCTATCGTGGGATGATTAGTGTAGATAGAGGTATCAGCGTAGTGCTATCGTGGGATGATTAGTGTAGATAGAGGGATCAGCGTAGTGCTATCGTGGGATGATTAGTGTAGATAGAGGGATCAGCGTAGTGCTATCGTGGGATGATTAGTGTAGATAGAGGGATCAGCGTAGTGCTATCGTGGGATGATTAGTGTAGATAGAGGTATCAGCGTAGTGCTATCGTGGGATGATTAGTGTAGATAGAGGCATCAGCGTAGTGTTATCGTGGGATGATTAGTGTAGATAGAGGGATCAGCGTAGTACCATCGTGGGATGATTAGTGTAGATAGAGGGATCAGCATAGTGCTATTGTGGGATGATTAGTGTAGATATAGGTATCAGCATAGTGCTATCGTGGGATGATTAGTGTAGATAGAGGTATCAGCGTAATGCCATCGTGGGATGATTAGCGTAGATAGAGGTATGAGCGTAGTGCTATCGTGGGATGAATAGTATAGATAGAGGTATCAGCGTAGTGCTATCGTGGGATGATTAGTGTAGATAGAGGTATCAGCGTAGTGCCATCGTGGGATGATTAGTGTAGATAGTGGTATCAGCGTAGTGCCATCGTGGGATGATTAGTGTAGATAGAGGTATCAGCGTAGTGCCATCGTGGGATGATTAGTGTAGATAGAGGTATCAGCGTAATGCCATCGTGGGGTGATTAGCGTAGATAGAGGTATGAGCGTAGTGCTATCGTGGGATGAATAGTATAGATAGAGGAATCAGCGTAGTGCTATCGCGGGATGATTAGTGTAGATAGAGGTATCAGCGTAGTGCCATCGTGGGATGATTAGTGTAGATAGAGGTATCAGCGTAGTGCCATCGTGGGATGATTAGTGTAGATAGAGGTATCAGCGTAGTGCTATCGTGGGATGATTAGTGTAGATAGAGGTATCAGCGTAGTGCCATCGTGGGATGATTAGTGTAGATAGAGGTATCAGCGTAGTGCCATCGTGGGATGATTAGTGTAGATAGAGGGATCAGCGTAGTGCTATCGTGGGATGATTAGTGTAGATAGAGGTATCAGCGTAGTGCTATCGTGGGATGATTAGTGTAGATAGAGGGATCAGCGTAGTGCCATCGTGGGATGATTAGTGTAGATAGAGGGATCAGCGTAGTGCCATCGTGGGATGATTAGTAGAGGGATCAGCGTAGTGCTATCGTGGGATGATTAGTGTAGATAGAGGTATCAGCGTAGTGCTATCGTGGGATGATTAGTGTAGATAGAGGGATCAGCGTACTGCTATCGTGGGATGATTAGTGTAGATAGAGGTATCAGCGTAGTGCTATCATGGGATGATTAGCGTAGATAGAGGTATCAGCATAGTGCTATTGTGGGATGATTAGTGTAGATAGAGGGATCAGCGTAGTGCCATCGTGGGATGATTAGTAGAGGGATCAGCGTAGTGCCATCGTGGGATGATTAGTGTAGATAGAGGGATCAGCGTAGTGCTATCGTGGGATTATTAGTGTAGATAGAGGGATCAGCGTAGTGCTATCGTGGGATGATTAGTGTAGATAGAGGGATCAGCGTAGTGCTATCGTGGGATGATTAGTGTAGATAGGCGTTGCAGCATAGTGCTATCGTGGGATGATTAGCGTAGATAGAGGTATCAGCGTAGTGCTATCGTGGGATGATTAGCGTAGATAGAGTTATCAGCGTAGTGTTATCGTGGGATGATTAGCGTAGATAGAGGGATCAGCGTAGTGCTATCGTGGGATGATTAGTGTAGATAGAGGTATCAGCGTAGTGCTATCGTGGGATGATTAGTGTAGATAGAGCTATCAGCGTAGTGCCATAGTGGGATGATTAGTGTAGATAGAGGTATCAGCGTAATGCTATCGTGGGATGATTAGTGTAGATAGAGGTATCAGCATAGTGCCATCGTGGGATAATTAGTGTAGATAGAGGGATCAGCATAGTGCTATCGTGGGATGATTAGTGTAGATATAGGTATCAGCATAGTGCTATCGTGGGATCATTAGCGTAGATATAGGTATCAGCATAGTGCTATCGTGGGATGATTAGTGTAGATAGAGGGATCAGCGTAATGCTATCGTGGGATGATTAGTGTAGATAGAGAGATCAGCGTAGTGCTATCGTGGGATGATTAGTGTAGATAGAGGTGTCAGCGTAGTGCCATCTTGGGATGATTAGCGTAGATAGAGGTATCAGCATAGTGCTATCGTGGGATGATTAGCGTAGATAGAGGTATCAGCATACTGCTATCGTGGGATGTTTAGCGTAGATAGAGGGATCAGCGTAGTGCTATCGTGGGATGATTAGTGTAGATAGAGGTATCAGCGTAGTGCTATCGTGGGATGATTAGTGTAGTTAGAGGTATCAGCGTAGTGCTATCGTAGGATGATTAGTGTAGATAGAGGTATCAGCGTAGTGCCATCGTGTGATGATTAGTGTAGATAGAGGTATCAGCATTGTGCTATCGTGGGATGATTAGTGTAGATAGAGGCATCAGCGTAGTGTTATCGTGGGATGATTAGTGTAGATAGAGGGATCAGCGTAGTGCTATCGTGGGATGATTAGTATAGATAGTGGGATCAGCGTAGTGCTATCGTGGGATGATTAGTGTAGATAGAGGGATCAGCGTAGTGCTATCGTGGGATGATGAGTGAAGATATAGATATTAGCGTAGTGCTATCGTGGGATGATTAGTGTAGATAGAGGTATCAACGTAGTGCCATCTTGGGATGATTAGTGTAGATAGAGGGATCAGCGTAGTGCTATTGTGGGATGATTAGCGTAGATAGAGGGATCAGCGTAGTGCTATCGTGGGATGATTAGTGTAGATAGAGGAAGCAGCATAGTGTTATCGTGGGATGATTAGCGTAGATAGAGATATCAGCGTAGTACTATCGTGGGATGATTAGCGTAGATAGACGTATCAGCGTACTGCTATCGTGGGATGATTAGCGTAGATAGAGGGATCAGCGTAGTCCCATCGTGGAATGATTAGTGTAGATAGAGGGATCAGCGTAGTGCTATCGTGGGATGATTAGTGTAGATAGAGGGATCAGCGTAGTACTATCGTGGGATGATTAGTGTAGATAGAGGTATCAGCGTAGTGCTATCGTGGGATGATTAGTGTAGATAGAGGGATCAGCGTAGTGCCATCGTGGGATGATTAGTGTAGATAGAGGGATCAGCGTAGTGCCATCGTGGGATGATTAGTGTAGATAGAAGTATCAGCGTAGTGCCATCGTAGGATGATTAATGTAGATAGAGGGATCAGCGTAGTGCTATCGTGGGATGATTAGTGTAGATAGAGGGATCAGCGTAGTGCTATCGTGGGATGATTAGTGTAGATAGAGGGATCAGCGTAGTGCTATCGTGGGATGATTAGTGTAGATAGAGGTATCAGCGTAGTGCTATCGTGGGATGATTAGCGTAGATAGAGCTATCAGCATAGTGCTATTGTGGGATGATTAGTGTAGATAGAGGGATCAGCGTAGTGACATCGTGGGATGAGCTTAGATAGAGGGATCAGCGTAGTGCTATCGTGGGATGATTAGTGTAGATATAGGTATTAGCGTAGTGCTATCGTGGGATGATTAGTGTAGATAGAGGTATCAGCATAGTGCCATCTTGGGATGATTAGTGTAGATAGAGGGATCAGCGTTGTGCTATTGTGGGATGATTAGCGTAGATAGAGGGATCAGCGTAGTGCTATCGTGGGATGATTAGTGTAGATAGACGTAGCAGCATAGTGCTATCGAGGGATGATTAGCGTAGATAGAGGTATCAGCGTAGTGCTATCGTGGGTGATTAGCGTAGATAGAGGTATCAGCGTAGTGCTATCGTGGGATGATTAGCGTATATAGAGGTATCAGCGTAGTGCTATCGTGGGATGATTAGTGTAGATAGAGGTATCAGCGTAGTGCTATCGTGGGATGATTAGTGTAGATAGAGGTATCAGCGTAGTGCCATCGTGGGATGATTAGTGTAGATAGAGGTATCAGCTTAGTGCCATCGTGGGATGATTAGTGTTGATAGAGGTATCAGCGTAATGCTATCGTGGGATGATTAGTGTAGATAGAGGTATCAGAATAGTGCCTTCGTGGGATAATTAGTGTAGATAGAGGGATCAGCATAGTGCTATCGTGGGATGATTAGTGTAGATATAGGTATCAGCATAGTGCTATCGTGGGATCATTAGCGTAGATATAGGTATCAGCATAGTGCTATCGTGGGATGATTAGCGTAGATAGAGGGATCAGCGTAGTGCTATCGTGGGATGATTAGTGTAGATAGAGGTATCAGCGTACTGCTATTGTGGGATGATTAGTGTAGATAGAGGGATCAGCGTAGTGCCATCGTGGGATGCTTAGTGTAGATAGAGGGATCAGCGTAGTGCCATCGTGGGATGATTAGTAGAGGGATCAGCGTAGTGCCATCGTGGGATGATTAGTGTAGATAGAGGGATCAGCGTAGTGCTATCGTGGGATGATTAGTGTAGATAGAGGGATCAGCGTAGTGCTATCGTGGGATGATTAGTGTAGATATAGGTATCAGCATAGTGCTATCGTGGGATCATTAGCGTAGATATAGGTATCAGCATAGTGCTATCGTGGGATGATTAGCGTAGATAGAGGGATCAGCATACTGCTATCGTGGGATGATTAGTGTAGATAGAGGTATCAGCGTAGCGCTATCATGGGATTATAAGCGTAGATAGAGGTATCAGCATAGTGCTATTGTGGGATGATTAGTGTAGATAGAGGGATCAGCGTAGTGCCATCGTGGGATGATTAGTAGAGGGATCAGCGTAGTGCCATCGTGGGATGATTAGTGTAGATAGAGGGATCAGCGTAGTGCTATCGTGGGATGATTAGTGTAGATAGAGGGATCAGCGTAGTGCTATCGTGGGATGATTAGTGTAGAAAGAGGGATCAGCGTAGTGCTATCATGGGATGATTAGTGTAGATAAGCGTTGCAGCATAGTGCTATCGTGGGATGATTAGCGTAGATAGAGTTATCAGCGTAGTGCTATCGTGGGATGATTAGCGTAGATAGAGGGATCAGCGTAGTGCTATCGTGGGATGATTAGTGTAGATAGAGGTATCAGCGTAGTGCTATCGTGGGATGATTAGAGTAGATAGAGGTATCAGCGTAGTGCCATCGTGGGATGATTAGTGTAGATAGAGGTATCAGCGTAATGCTATCGTGGGATGATTAGTGCAGATAGAGGTATCAGCATAGTGCCATCGTGGGATAATTAGTGTAGATAGAGGGATCAGCATAGTGCTATTGTGGGATGATTAGTGTAGATAGAGGTATCAACGTAGTGCCATCTTGGGATGATTAGTGTAGATAGAGGGATCAGCGTAGTGCTATTGTGGGATGATTAGCGTAGATAGAGGGATCAGCGTAGTGCTATCGTGGGATGATTAGTGTAGATAGAGGTAGTAGCAGCATAGTGTTATCGTGGGATGATTAGCGTAGATAGAGATATCAGCGTAGTACTATCGTGGGATGATTAGCGTAGATAGACGTATCAGCGTACTGCTATCGTGGGATGATTAGCGTAGATAGAGGGATCAGCGTAGTGAGATCGTGGGATGATTAGTGTTGATAGAGGTATCAGCGTAGTGCTAGTGTGGGATGATTAGTGTAGATAGAGGTATCAGCGTAGTGCCATCGTGGGATGATTAGTGTAGATAGAGGTATCAGCGTAGTGCCATCGTGGGATGATTAGTGTAGATAGAGGTATCAGCGTAGTGCCATCGTGTGATGATTAGCGTAGATAGAGGTATGAGCGTAGTGCTATCGTGGGATGAATAGTATAGATAGAGGTATCAGCGTAGTGCTGTCGTGGGATGATTAATGTAGATAGAGGTATCAGCATAGTGCCAGCGTGGGATGATTAGTGTAGATAGAGGTATCAGCGTAGTGCCATCATGGGATGATTAGTGTAGATAGAGGTATCAGCGTAGTCCCATCGTGGGATGATTAGTGTAGATAGAGGGATCAGCGTAGTGCTATCGTGGGATGATTAGTGTAGATAGAGGGATCGGCGTAGTGCTATCGTGGGATGATTAGTGTAGATAGAGGTATCAGCGTAGTGCCATCGTGGGATGATTAGTGTAGATAAAGGGATCAGCGTAGTGCCATCGTGGGATGATTAGTGTAGATAGAGGGATCAGCGTAGTGCCATCGTGGGATGATTAGTGTAGATAGAAGTATCAGCGTAGTGCCATCGTGGGATGATTAGTGTAGATAGAGGGATCAGCGTAGTGCTATCGTGGGATGATTAGTGTAGATAGAGGGATCAGCGTAGTGCTATCGTGGGATGATTAGTGTAGATAGAGGGATCAGCGTAGTGCTATCGTGGGATGATTAGTGTAGATAGAGCTATCAGCATAGTGCTATTGTGGGATGATTAGTGTAGATAGAGGGATCAGCGTAGTGACATCGTGGGATGAGCTTAGATAGAGGGATCAGCGTAGTGCTATCGTGGGATGATTAGTGTAGATATAGGTATTAGCGTAGTGCTATCGTGGGATGATTAGTGTAGATAGAGGTATCAGCATAGTGCCATCTTGGGATGATTAGTGTAGATAGAGGGATCAGCGTTGTGCTATTGTGGGATGATTAGCGTAGATAGAGGGATCAGCATAGTGCCATCGTGGGATGATTAGTGTAGATATAGGTATCAGCATAGTGCTATCGTGGGATGATTAGCGTAGATAGAGGTATCAGCGTAATGCCATCGTGGGGTGATTAGCGTAGATAGAGGTATCAGCGTAGTGCTATCGTGGGATGATTAGTGTAGATAGAGGTATCAGCGTAGTGCCATCGTGGGATGATTAGTGTAGATAGAGGTATCAGCGTAGTGCCATCGTGGGATGATTAGTGTAGATAGAGGTATCAGCGTAATGCTATCGTGGGATGATTAGTGTAGATAGAGGTATCAGCATAGTACCATCGTGGGATAATTAGTGTAGATAGAGGGATCAGCATAGTGCTATCGTGGGATGATTAGCGTAGATATAGGTATCAGCATAGTGCTATCGTGGGATCATTAGCGTAGATATAGGTATCAGCATAGTGCTATCGTGGGATGATTAGCGTAGATAGAGGTATCAGCATACTGCTATCGTGGGATGTTTAGCGTAGATAGAGGGATCAGCGTAGTGCTAACGTGGGATGATTAGTGTAGATAGAGGTATCAGCGTACTGCTATTGTGGGATGATTAGTGTAGATAGAGGGATCAGCGTAGTGCTATCGAGGGATGATTAGTGTAGATAGAGGGATCAGCGTATTGCTATCGTGGGATGATTAGTGTAGATAGAGGTATCAGCATAGTGCTATCGTGGGATGATTAGTGTAGATAGAGGGATCAGCGTAGTGCTATCGTGGGATGATTAGTGTAGATAGAGGTGTCAGCGTAGTGCCATCTTGGGATGATTAGCATACATATAGGTATCAGCATAGTGCTATCGTGGGATGATTAGCGTAGATAGAGGTATCAGCATACTGCTATCGTGGGATGTTTAGCGTAGATAGAGGGATCAGCGTAGTGCTATCGTGGGATGATTAGTGTAGATAGAGGTATCAGCGTACTGCTATTGTGGGATGATTAGTGTAGATAGAGGGATCAGCGTAGTGCTATCGTGGGATGATTAGTGTAGATAGAGGTATCAGCGTAATGCCATCGTGGGATGATTAGCGTAGATAGAGGTATGAGCGTAGTGCTATCGTGGGATGAATAGTATAGATAGAGGTATCAGCGTAGTGCTATCGTGGGATGATTAGTGTAGATAGAGGTATCAGCGTAGTGCCATCGTGGGATGATTAGTGTAGATAGTGGTATCAGCGTAGTGCCATCGTGGGATGATTAGTGTAGATAGAGGTATCAGCGTAGTGCCATCGTGGGATGATTAGTGTAGATAGAGGGATCAGCGGAGTGCTATAGTGGGATGATTAGTGTAGATAGAGGTATCAGCGTAGTGCTATCGTGGGATGATTAGTGTAGATAGAGGGATCAGCGTAGTGCCATCGTGGGATGCTTGGTGTAGATAGAGGGATCAGCGTAGTGCCATCGTGGGATGATTAGTAGAGGGATCAGCGTAGAGCCATCGTGGGATGATTGGTGTAGATAGAGGGATCAGCGTAGTGCTATCGTGGGATGATTAGTGTAGATAGAGGGATCAGCGTAGTGCTATCGTGGGATGATTAGTGTAGATAGAGGGATCAGCATACTGCTATCGTGGGATGATTAGTGTAGATAGAGGTATCAGCGTAGTGCTATCATGGGATTATAAGCGTAGATAGAGGTATCAGCATAGTGCTATTGTGGGATGATTAGTGTAGATAGAGGGATCAGCGTAGTGCCATCGTGGGATGATTAGTAGAGGGATCAGCGTAGTGCCATCGTGGGATAATTAGTGTAGATAGAGGGATCAGCGTAGTGCTATCGTGGGATGATTAATGTAGATAGAGAGATCAGCGTAGTGCTATCGTGGGATGATTAGTGTAGATAGAGGGATCAGCGTAGTGCTATCATGGGATGATTAGTGTAGATAAGCGTTACAGCATAGTGCTATCGTGGGATGATTAGCGTAGATAGAGTTATCAGCGTAGTGCTATCGTGGGATGATTAGCGTAGATAGAGGGATCAGCGTAGTGCTATCGTGGGATGATTAGTGTAGATAGAGGTATCAGCGTAGTGCTATCGTGGGATGATTAGAGTAGATAGAGGTATCAGCGTAGTGCCATCGTGGGATGATTAGTGTAGATAGAGGTATCAGCGTAATGCTATCGTGGGATGATTAGTGTAGATAGAGGTATCAGCATAGTGCCATCGTGGGATAATTAGTGTAGATAGAGGGATCAGCATAGTGCTATCGTGGGATGATTAGTGTAGACAGAGGGATCAGCGTAGTGCTATCGTGGGATGATTAGTGTAGATAGAGGGATCAGCGTAGTGCTATCGTGGGATGATTAATGTAGATAGAGGGATCAGCGTAGTGCTATCGTGGGATGATTAGATTAGATAGAGGGATCAGCGTAGTGCTATCGTGGGATGATTAGCGTAGATAGAGCTATCAGCATAGTGCTATTGTGGGATGATTAGTGTAGATAGAGGGATCAGCGTAGTGACATCGTGGGATGAGCTTAGAGAGAGGGATCAGCGTAGTGCTATCGTGGGATGATTAGTGTAGATATAGGTATTAGCGTAGTGCTATCGTGGGATGATTAGTGTAGATAGAGGTATCAGCATAGTGCCATCTTGGGATGATTAGTGTAGATAGAGGGATCAGCGTTGTGCTATTGTGGGATGATTAGCGTAGATAGAGGGATCAGCGTAGTGCTATCGTGGGATGATTAGTGTAGATAGACGTAGCAGCATAGTGCTATCGTGGGATGATTAGCGTAGATAGAGGTATCAGCGTAGTGCTATCGTGGGTGATTAGCGTAGATAGAGGAATCAGCGTAGTGCTATCGTGGGATGATTAGCGTAGATAGAGGTATCAGCGTAGTGCTATCGTGGGATGATTAGTGTAGATAGAGGTATCAGCGTAGGGCTATCGTGGGATGATTAGTGTAGATAGAGGTATCAGCGTAGTGCCATCGTGGGATGATTAGTGTAGATAGAGGTATCAGCGTAATGCTATCGTGGGATGATTAGTGTAGATAGAGGTATCAGCATAGTGCCATCGTAGGATGATTAGTGTAGATAGAGGGATCAGCGTAGTGCCATCGTGGGATGATTAGTGTAGATAGAGGTATCAGCGTAGTGCCATCGTGGGATGATTAGTGTAGATATAGGTATCAGCATAGTGCTATCGTGGGATGATTAGTGTAGATAGAGGTATCAGCGTAATGCCATCGTGGGGTGATTAGCGTAGATAGAGGTATGAGCGTAGTGCTATCGTGGGATGAATAGTATAGATAGAGGAATCAGCGTAGTGCTATCGCGGGATGATTAGTGTAGATAGAGGTATCAGCGTAGTGCCATCGTGGGATGATTAGTGTAGATAGAGGTATCAGCGTAGTGCCATCGTGGGATGATTAGTGTAGATAGAGGTATCAGCGTAATGCCATCGTGGGATGATTAGCGTAGATAGAGGTATGAGCGTAGTGCTATCGTGGGATGAATAGTATAGATAGAGGTATCAGCGTAGTGCTATCGTGGGATGATTAGTGTAGATAGTGGTATCAGCGTAGTGCCATCGTGGGATGATTAGTGTAGATAGAGGTATCAGCGTAGTGCCATCGTGGGATGATTAGTGTAGATAGAGGGATCAGCGTAGTGCTATCGTGGGATGATTTGTGTAGATAGAGGTATCAGCGTAGTGCCATCGTGGGATGATTAGTAGAGGGATCAGCGTAGTGCCATCGTGGGATGATTAGTAGAGGGATCAGCGTAGTGCCATCGTGGGATGATTAGTGTAGATAGAGGGATCAGCGTAGTGCTATCGTGGGATGATTAGTGTAGATAGAGGGATCAGCGTAGTGCTATCGTGGGATGATTAGTGTAGATAGAGGGATCAGCGTACTGCTATCGTGGGATGATTAGTGTAGATAGAGGTATCAGCGTAGTGCTATCATGGGATGATTAGCGTAGATAGAGGTATCAGCATAGTGCTATTGTGGGATGATTAGTGTAGATAGAGGGATCAGCGTAGTGCCATCGTGGGATGATTAGTAGAGGGATCAGCGTAGTGCCATCCTGGGATGATTAGTGTAGATAGAGGGATCAGCGTAGTGCTATCGTGGGATTATTAGTGTAGATAGAGGGATCAGCGTAGTGCTATCGTGGGATGATTAGTGTAGATAGACGTATCAGCGTACTGCTATTGTGGGATGATTAGTGTAGATAGAGGGATCAGCGTAGTGCTATCGTGGGATTATTAGCGTAGATAGAGGGATCAGCGTAGTGCTATCGTGGGATGATTAGTGTAGATAGAGGTATCAGCGTAGTGCTATCGTGGGATGATTAGTGTAGATAGAGGTATCAGCATAGTGCCATCGTGGGATGATTAGTGTAGATAGAGGTATCAGCGTAATGCTATCGTGGGATGATTAGTGTAGATATAGGTATCAGCATACTGCTATCGTGGGATGTTTAGCGTAGATAGAGGGATCAGCGTAGTGCTATCGTGGGATGATTAGTGTAGATAGAGGTATCAGCGTACTGCTATTGTGGGATGATTAGTGTAGATAGAGGGATCAGCGTAGTGCTATCGTGGGATGATTAGTGCAGATAGAGGTATCAGCGTAATGCCATCGTGGGATGATTAGCGTAGACAGAGGTATGAGCGTAGTGCTATCGTGGGATGAATAGTATAGATAGAGGTATCAGCGTAGTGCTATCGTGGGATGATTTGTGTAGATAGAGGTATCAGCGTAGTGCCATCGTGGGATGATTAGTGTAGATAGTGGTATCAGCGTAGTGCCATCGTGGGATGATTAGTGTAGATAGAGGTATCAGCGTAGTACCATCGTGGGATGATTAGTGTAGATAGAGGGATCAGCGTAGTGCTATCGTGGGATGATTAGTGTAGATAGACGTATCAGCGTAGTGCTATCGTGGGATGATTAGTGTAGATAGAGGGATCAGCGTAGTGCCATCGTGGGATGCTTAGTGTAGATAGAGGGATCAGCGTAGTGCCATCGTGGGATGATTAGTAGAGGGATCAGCGTGGTGCCATCGTGGGATGATTAGTGTAGATAGAGGGATCAGCGTAGTGCTATCGTGGGATGATTAGTGTAGATAGAGGGATCAGCGTAGTGCTATCGTGGGATGATTAGTGTAGATAGAGGGATCAGCATACTGCTATCGTGGGATGATTAGTGTAGATAGAGGTATCAGCGTAGTGCTATCATGGGATGATAAGCGTAGATAGAGGTATCAGCATAGTGCTATTGTGGGATGATTAGTGTAGATAGAGGGATCAGCGTAGTGCCATCGTGGGATGATTAGTAGAGGGATCAGCGTAGTGCCATCGTGGGATGATTAGTGTAGATAGAGGGATCAGCGTAGTGCTATCGTGGGATGATTAGTGTAGATAGAGGGATCAGCGTAGTGCCATCCTGGGATGATTAGTGTAGATAGAGGGATCAGCGTAGTGCCATCGTGGGATGATTAGTAGAGGGATCAGCGTAGTGCCATCGTGGGGTGATTAGTGTAGATAGAGGGATCAGCGTAGTGCTATCGTGGGATGATTAGTGTAGATAGAGGGATCAGCGTAGTGCTATCGTGGGATGATTAGTGTAGATAGAGGGATCAGCGTACTGCTATCGTGGGATGATTAGTGTAGATAGAGAGATCAGCGTAGTGCTATCGTGGGATGATTAGTGTAGATAGAGGTATCAGCGTAGTGCTATCGTGGGATGATTAGTGTAGATAGAGGGATCAGCGTAGTGCTATAGTGGGATGATTAGTGTAGATAGAGGGATCAGCGTAGTGACATCGTGGGATGAGCTTAGATAGAGGGATCAGCGTAGTGCTATCGTGGGATGATTAGTGTAGATAGAGGTATCAGCGTAGTGCTATCGTGGGATGATTAGTGTAGATAGAGGTATCAGCGTAGTGCTATCGTGGGATGATTAGTGTATATAGAGGTATCAGCGTAGTGCCATCTTGGGATGATTAGTGTAGATAGAGGGATCAGCGTTGTGCTATTGTGGGATGATTAGCATAGATAGAGGTATCAGCGTAGTGCTATCGTGGGATGATTAGTGTAGATAGACGTTGCAGCATAGTGCTATCGTGGGATGATTAGCGTAGATAGAGGTATCAGCGTAGTGCTATCGTGGGATGATTAGCGTAGATAGAGGTGTCAGCGTAGTGCTATCGTGGGATGATTAGCGTAGATAGAGGGATCAGCGTAGTGCTATCGTGGGATGATTAGTGTAGATAGAGGTATCAGCGTAGTGCTATCGTGGGATGATTAGTGTAGACAGAAGTATCAGCGTTGTGCCATCGTGGGATGATTAGTGTAGATAGAGGTATCAGCGTAATGCTATCATCGGATGATTAGTGTAGATAGAGGTATCAGCATAGTGCCATTGTGGGATGATTAGTGTAGATAGAGGGATCAGCATAGTGCCCTCGTGGGATGATTAGTGTAGATATAGGTATCAGCATAGTGCAATCGTGGGATCATTAGCGTAGATATAGGTATCAGCATAGTGCTATCGTGGGATGATTAGCGTAGATAGAGGTATCAGCATACTGCTATCGTGGGATGTTTAGCGTAGACAGAGGGATCACCGTAGTGCTATCGTGGGATGATTAGTGTAGATAGAGGTATCAGCGTACTGCTATTATGGGATGATTAGTGTAGATAGAGGGATCAGCGTAGTGCAATCGTGGGCTGATTAGTGTAGATAGAGGGATCAGCGTATTGCTATCATGGGATGATTAGTGTAGATAGAGGTATCAGCAAAGTGCTATCGTGGGATGAGTAGTGTAGATAGAGGGATCAGCGTAGTGTTATCGTGGGATGATTAGTGTAGATAGAGGTGTCAGCGTAGTGCCATCTTGGGATGATTAGCGTAGATAGAGGTATCAGCGTAGTGCTATCGTGGGATGATTTTTGTAGATAGAGGCATCAGCGTAGTGCTAGTGTGGGATGATTAGTGTAGATAGAGGGATCAGCGTACTGCTATCGTGGGATGATTAGTGTAGATAGAGGTGTCAGCGTAGTGCCATCGTGGGATGATTAGCGTAGATAGAGGTATCAGCGTAGTGCTATCGTGGGATGATTAGTGTAGTTAGAGGTATCAGCGTAGTGCTATCGTAGGATGATTAGTGTAGATAGAGGTATCAGCGTAGTGCTATCGTGGGATGATTAGTGTAGATAGAGGGATCAGCGTAGTGCCATCGTGGGATGATTAGTGTAGATATTGGCATCAGCGTAGTGCTATCGTGGGATGATTAGTGTAGATAGAGGTATCAGCGTAGTGCTATCGTGGGATGATTAGTGTAGATAGAGGGATCAGCGTAGTGCTATCGTGGGATGATTAGTGTAGATAGAGGGATCAGCGTAGTGCTATCGTGGGATGATTAGTGTAGATAGAGGTATCAGCATAGTGCTATCGTGGGATGATTAGTGTAGATAGAGGCATCAGCGTAGTGTTATCGTGGGATGATTAGTGTAGATAGAGGGATCAGCGTAGTGCTATCGTGGGATGATTAGTGTAGATAGAAGTATCAGCGTAGTGCCATCGTGGGATGATTAATGTAGATAGAGGGATCATCGTAGTGCTATCGTGGGATGATTAGTGTAGATAGAGGGATCAGCGTAGTGCTATCGTGGGATGATTAGTGTAGATAGAGGGATCAGCGTAGTGCTATCGTGGGATGATTAGCGTAGATAGAGGTATCAGCGTAGTGCTATCGTGGGATGATTAGCGTAGATAGAGCTATCAGCATAGTGCTATTGTGGGATGATTAGTGTAGATAGAGGGATCAGCGTAGTGACATCGTGGGATGAGCTTAGATAGAGGGATCAGCGTAGTGCTATCGTGGGATGATTAGTGTAGATATAGGTATTAGCGTAGTGCTATCGTGGGATGATTAGTGTAGATAGAGGTATCAGCATAGTGCCATCTTGGGATGATTAGTGTAGATAGAGGGATCAGCGTTGTGCTATTGTGGGATGATTAGCGTAGATAGAGGGATCAGCGTAGTGCTATCGTGGGATGATTAGTGTAGATAGACGTAGCAGCATAGTGCTATCGTGGGATGATTAGCGTAGATAGAGGTATCAGCGTAGTGCTATCGTGGGTGATTAGCGTAGATAGAGGTATCAGCGTAGTGCTATCGTGGGATGATTAGCGTAGATAGAGGTATCAGCGTAGTGCTATCGTGGGATGATTAGTGTAGATAGAGGTATCAGCGTAGTGCTATCGTGGGATGATTAGTGTAGATAGAGGTATCAGCGTAGTGCCATCGTGGGATGATTAGTGTAGATAGAGGTATCAGCGTAATGCTATCGTGGGATGATTAGTGTAGATAGAGGTATCAGCATAGTGCCATCGTGGGATGATTAGTGTAGATAGAGGGATCAGCGTAGTGCCATCGTGGGATGATTAGTGTAGATAGAGGTATCAGCGTAGTGCTATCGTGGGATGATTAGTGTAGATATAGGTATCAGCATAGTGCTATTGTGGGATGATTAGTGTAGATATAGGTATCAGCATAGTGCTATCGTGGGATCATTAGTGTAGATATAGGTATCAGCGTACTGCTATCGTGGGATGATTAGCGTAGATATAGGTATCAGCGTACTGCTATCGTGGGATGATTAACGTAGTTAGAGGGATCAGCATAGTGTTATCGTGGGATGATTAGTGTAGATAGAGGGATCAGCGTAGTGCCATCGTGTGATGATTAGTGTAGATAGAGGTATCAGCGTAGTGCCATCGTGGGATGATTAGTGTAGATAGAGGTATCAGCGTAGTGCCATCGTGGGATGATTAGTGTAGATATAGGTATCAGCATAGTGCTATCGTGGGATGATTAGTGTAGATAGAGGTATCAGCGTAGAGCCATCGTGGGATGATTAGCTTAGATAGAGGTATCAGCGTAGTGCTATCATGGGATGATTAGCGTAGATAGAGGTATCAGCGTAGTGCTATCGTGGGATGATTAGCGTAGATAGAGGTATCAGCGTAATGCTATTGTGGGATGATTAGTGTAGATAGAGGTATCAGCGTAGTGCCATCGTGGGATGATTAGTGTAGATAGAGGTATCAGCGTAGTGCTATCGTGGGATGATTAGTGTAGATATAGGTATCAGCATAGTGCTATTGTGGGATGATTAGTGTAGATATAGGTATCAGCATAGTGCTATCGTGGGATCATTAGTGTAGATATAGGTATCAGCGTACTGCTATCGTGGGATGATTAGCGTAGATATAGGTATCAGCGTACTGCTATCGTGGGATGATTAACGTAGTTAGAGGGATCAGCATAGTGTTATCGTGGGATGATTAGTGTAGATAGAGGGATCAGCGTAGTGCCATCGTGTGATGATTAGTGTAGATAGAGGTATCAGCGTAGTGCCATCGTGGGATGATTAGTGTAGATAGAGGTATCAGCGTAGTGCCATCGTGGGATGATTAGTGTAGATATAGGTATCAGCATAGTGCTTTCTACTTCAGGGTCCATAGGGTATCCACAGGATACCTTGGGGTATAGGTGTGACGTCAGTCGCAGGGCACCAAAGAGTTAAGCTTTCAGCCTCCCAGGATGCACTAGGTCACCCTCCTATACCCCGCCCCCAGGCCAAGGCACCTCAGTTTAGTTTGGTGCCCGGCCGGAGTCGGGTGCACCTGTTGGAGTGGGGGCTAGAAGAGCCCCTGAAGCTTATTCTTCATGCAGCTGTGGCTGCACAACTGGATGAACAGCATGGACAGTCAGTCCTGACGTCCATGCTGTCTTCCCTACACCCCGCCGGTACCAGAACGCCGGTACTGATCCGGGGATGCTGGTGGGCATCTGGGGTCACAGCTAGCGGTGACCCCAGATGTTCCGGACCATGGCCGGATTCAAGGGGGACAGAGGTAAGCAGCGGGGTCCCGCGGTGGGTCCCCGCTGATCACATGGTCCTAAGTCCCCAGGCAGGGGGCTCCCTGGGGACTGGCTGCAGCGTGGAGCCAGGCGACCAACCTGCGCTTCCACTACCCCCTGGGACAGCGGACCGCAGCAGAGCGGTAGCGCTGCGGCGTCCCAGGGGTTAAATGCATGCCAGGGGAGCGCGCCTTCCCTGTCTCACAGCCGGCGCCTCCCCCGCTGCACACAGCCCTCTCTGCACTGTGCTGACTGGTCCTGTGGCAGCGCTCCTCCCCCAGGCCAGCTTCTCTCTGCTCCTCGGCGGCCATCTTCTCTGCAACGCATGGTGAACGCTGCTGGAAGTCTGGAAGGAAGCATCGTGGTCTGGGTCCCCCCGCATACCTCTCCTCCGCTGTGGTCAGGTCTGTGTATGCAGCGCTGTGTCCTACCAGGCCCTGTGTCTGTGTAGTTGAGTGATCAGCGCTGTTAGTGCAGGAATTGTTATTTCTCTGCATTGTATGTGACTGTGCTAGCGCTGCCTGTAACTTTTCTTCTCTAAACTGTCAGCTTTATTACTGTCCCTGTTTTTCTGCTAAAGCCCTTGCGGTGCGGTGCTGCAGGGTGGTCTCTCGCCTATTTAATACTTAATTGGTGAGAGAGGTCACATACGTGGTGCCATCATGTCTGAAAGTGATTTTCCCCTCCGGCTACAGTGTACCACGTGCAAAGTACCGTTAGCGGAGGGGGAGGGTAGCGCGGAGGGCCTTTGCCGGCAGTGTTGTCCATGGCGCGGCCTATTACGGTTACAGCACCGGTACAGGAGCCGCCCTGGGCTTGTTTCGCTCAGGCGTTAACAGCTTTAGTGGGCCAGTTAGCTCCGCAGCCCGCGTTTACTCCGATGGGTTTGTCCCAGCAGTCTGTGGTGTCGTCACCCATGCAGGGGTTCCCACGACAATTGGTGGTACCCCACAGTCTCCCTATTTCCCCGCTCCCGGGTTCTCAGGAGCCAGCGTGGGTTAACTCCCTGACGAGTTCTTTACAGCACTTGTCGGATGTATTGCAAGGGGAGTCTGTGATGCGGCCTCATAAAAGGCCGGTGGCGTCTCTGTCCGCTCCTTATGAGGATGACGAAGGGACGTCTGATGATGGGGAGATTCTGGATCCTTACGATCAGGAACCTTTCCATACTAAGGACGCTGATGCTAAGTCCAAAGTATATATTCCTGGACTTATTCGGGCGGTCCGCACAGCCTTGGTGATTGAGGACGAAGTTCCCCCAGCGGCTAAATCTAAGTATGCCTTTTTCAAAGATGTGAAGGGCGATGCCACAGTCTTTCCTCTTTCGGGTCAGTTGGTGGATCATTTAGAGGAGGCGTGGAAACAACCTGGCAAAAGATACCAGCCGCAGAGACGCCTGGCGGTGGCTTATCCGTTCGCGGATAATTATTTTGCTAAGTGTGAATCCCCTCCACAGGTGGATTCTCACGTGACCCGTCTTGTCCGTAGTGCCACATTGCCGATGCCATCCATGTCCTCCCTTAAGGATGCTACGGACCGCAAGGTAGAAATCTGCCTGAAGTCCGCTTATTCCCTTGCAGGGGGGGCAGCACGGCCGGCTATGGCCATTTGCTGGGTTGCCAGAGCGATGGAGCGCTGGGCGGATTCATTAGAGGCTTCTTTTGAATCCGACTGTCCGGCCGAACAAGCGGAGTTGATTGGCAATCTCCGTGATTCGGCCACCTACATCAACGAGGCGGCTCTAGACATTAGTACTCTGGTGTCTAGAATTTCTTCAGCAGCGGTAGCTGCTCGTCGCACCTTGTGGCTGCGATCCTGGAAGGCGGACGCAGATCCAAGAAAGGTCTGGAAGCGTTGCCGTTTACCGGAGAAGTTCTCTTCGGTCCGGATCTGGATAAGATTGTGGCCACGCTGGCGGCAGCCAAATCTGCTTGTCTCCCGTCGGCCGCTGCTCCTTCTGGTTCTGGACCATCGTCCTTTCGGTCATCTAGGGCCCAGGGCAGGCCCAAACCACAGTCGTTTCCTCGACAGGCTGGCCCTAAGAAATCGGGCAAGCCCCGGAAACAGGCATGGAGTACCAGACGTCCGGCCCC
This sequence comes from Taudactylus pleione, assembly GCA_031769625.1. Taxonomy (NCBI): domain Eukaryota; kingdom Metazoa; phylum Chordata; class Amphibia; order Anura; family Myobatrachidae; genus Taudactylus; species Taudactylus pleione. Next base: position 42,724 of record JAUIMM010000675.1, read on the forward strand.
CAAGCTAGATGACAAGCCTGCGGCCTGACGGTCCGGGTCTCCCCTTGGGGGATCCCAGGGTGGGAGGCCGCCTGCTGCAGTTCTCCCGGTGTTGGTCGTTCACTACGACAGACACTTGGGTTCTGGAGGTGGTCTCTCACGGGTACGCCCTCTCCTTCCGGCACAGACCCCCGGCTCGATTCTTCACCACGGGTCTACCATCAGACCGGAACAAGGCTACGGAGCTGTGGAAGGTATTGCACACTATGCTCCAGGCTGGAGTTATAGTGCCTGTTCCATTCTCCCAGAGGGGCCAGGGTTTCTATTCAAATCTATTTTTGGTACAGAAACCCAATGGGTCATATCGTCCGATTCTCAACCTCAAAGCACTCAACAAGTCTTTGCGGGTCCCGAAGTTTCGGATGGAGACCCTACGGTCCATCATTCTGGCGCTGGAACCTGGGGACTACATGGTGTCATTGGACATACAGGACGCTATGGCGGTCATGGCGGCTTCTCTGCGGCTGCAAGGAGTCCGCATGTTGCCGTACTTGGACGACCTGTTATTGGTGGCAGGATCTCCAGAGCTCCTGTTACACCACTTGGACCTGACCATTGCACTGCTGCAACGGCACGGCTGGCTAATTAACTGGCAGAAGTCCACTCTAATCCCGTCTCGGAGGATTCTGCATCTTGGAGCCTTATTGGACTCGGGACAGCAAAGGATCTTCGTGACGGAGGACAAGATCTCTGCTTTACAGTCAAGGGTGCGCAGTTGTCTGCACAGCCGCCGGGTGTCCTTACACTCGGCGATGAGGTTACTGGGCTCCATGGTGTCGGTGTTCGACATGGTGGAATACGCCCAGTTTCACTCTAGACCTCTGCAGCACCTGATCCTGTCCAAGTGGAACGGGCTGCCTCAGTCTCTGAAGTTCCAGACGATTGTGCTCACCCCGGAGGTTCGCCTGTCCCTTGCGTGGTGGTTAAAGATGACCCACCTCAACAAGGGACGTCCGTTCTGGGTTCCAAATTGGGTCCTGTTGACAACGGATGCCAGTCTTCGAGGCTGGGGAGCAGTTTCGGGTCCACACTTGTTCCAGGGCAGGTGGACACCGACAGAAGCGGAGCTTCCAATAAATATCTTGGAACTCCGTGCGGTCTTCAATGCTCTCCTGCAGGCACAGCGGTTTCTCCAGGGTCACCCGGTGCAGGTCCAGTCGGACAATGCTACCACCGTGGCCTACATAAACAGGCAAGGAGGAACTCGCAGTCGGGCGGCTCTCGTAGAGGTCTCTCGGATCCTGGTTTGGGCGGAGCGCAATCTTCCGGCCATATCAGCGGTCTTCATCCCGGGAGTGCTAAATTGGGAGGCGGACTTTCTAAGTCGCCAGGACGTTCATCCAGGGGAATGGTCCCTGCACCCGGACGTTTTTCAACTACTGGTGGACAGGTGGGGTCTTCCAGAAATCGACCTCATGGCGTCCCGGCACAACAACAAGTTGCCGGTGTACGGGTCTCGCACAAGAGACGAAGGGGCGTCTCTGGTGGATGCTCTGTCCGTCCGGTGGACGTTCAGGTTCGCATACCTGTTCCCTCCGGTCTCCCTTCTTCCACGGGTAATCCGGAAATTCAAACAGGAAGGAGGGACGCTCCTGTTGATAGCTCCCGCGTGGCCCAGACGGCACTGGTTCTCAGACCTTCAGGGTCTGTCCGTGGACAGTCCTCTGCGGTTGCCGCTACGACCGGACCTTCTGTCTCAGGGTCCTTGTCTTCACCCGGACCTGACTCGGCTGTCTTTGGCGGCGTGGCTGTTGAGACGGCCATGCTGAGGTCCTGGGGGTTTGCCAGCTCTATGCTGTGTACCATGTTACGAGCTCGGAAACCGTCTTCCGCGAGGATATACCATCGCGTGTGGCATACGTTCTTCCAGTGGTGTCGACCGAGAGGTTATGCACCGCGGGAGTTTCGTCTGTCTCGGATTCTCGCCTTCCTGCAAGCGGGACTAGATCATGGGCTTCGCCTTGCTTCTTTGAAGGTACAGGTTTCGGCCCTATCTGTCTGGTTTCACCGTAGGATTGCTACAATCCCGGATGTGCGCACCTTTATGCAAGGTGTTCTCCGTATTCAGCCGCCCTTTGTTCCACCTGTGGCGCCTTGGGATTTGGCTGTGGTCCTGAGGACTCTCCAAGGACCGCCGTTTGAACCACTGGGCTCAGTGGATATTAAATGGCTAACAGCTAAGACTGTTTTCCTTCTGGCCGTTGCTTCAGCCAGACGTGTTTCTGAGTTAGGGGCTCTTTCTTGTAGACCCCCTTTCTTGGTTTTTTTCATGGGAACAGGGCAGTGCTCCGCACTCGGCCCGAGTTTCTCCCCAAAGTTGTTTCCCAGTTTCAGGTTAACGAGGAAATAGTTGTTCCGGCCTTTAACTCACCGGGTCTTTCCGTGGGTGAGGCCTCTTTGGATGTTGTGCGGGCCTTAAGGACTTATGTGGACCGCACTTCTTTGTTTAGGAAGTCGGACGCTTTGTTGTCCTCTATGGCTTCTGTAAAAAGGGTTGGCCTGCTTCAAAGCAAACTTTGGCAGCCTGGATCCGTATGGCTATTTCTGAAGCTTATCTTCATGAAGGCCTACCGGTCCCTCCTTCTCTGAAGGCTCATTCCACTAGGTCTGTGGGTCCTTCGTGGGCAGCTTGACGTGGTGCCTCGGCAGTTCAGATCTGCAAGGCTGCTACGTGGTCTTCTGTCCATACCTTCGTGAGGTATTACAGGTTTGACACCTTCGCCTCTCAGGATGCTTCCTTCGGGCGGCGGATTCTCCTTTCTGCACAGGAGCGTCCCCACCCTTAAAGGATACTGCTTTGGGACATCCCCAAGGTATCCTGTGGATACCCTATGGACCCTGAAGTAGAAAATATGAGATATGGTAAGAACTTACCCTTGTTATCTCTATTTCTACGAAGTCCATAGGGTTCCACAGGACTCCCGCCCTGTCGCACCTGTGCTGCAGATGGGCTTTGCTCTGGTCACCGGTTTTCCGTCTCCCTCTGGTGAGAATGTGATTCTTGTATGTGTCCAGATCTTTGTTCTCTCTCTTCCTTCTCCTCCTCCGGCCTATGGCTTGGTAACTAACTGAGGTGCCTTGGCCTGGGGGCGGGGTATAGGAGGGGGACCTAGTGCATCCTGGGAGGCTGAAAGCTTAACTCTTTGGTGCCCTGCGACTGACGTCACACCTATACCCCAAGGTATCCTGTGGAACCCTATGGACTTCGTAGAAATAGAGATAACAAGGGTAAGTTCTTACCATATCTCATATTATCGTGGGATGATTAGTGTAGATAGAGGTATCAGCGTAGAGCCATCGTGGGATGATTAGCTTAGATAGAGGTATCAGCGTAGTGCTATCATGGGATGATTAGCGTAGATAGAGGTATCAGCGTAGTGCTATCGTGGGTGATTAGCGTAGATAGAGGTATCAGCGTAGTGCTATCGTGGGATGATTAGCGTAGATAGAGGTATCAGCGTAGTGCTATCGTGGGATGATTAGTGTAGATAGAGGTATCAGCGTAGTGCTATCGTGGGATGATTAGTGTAGATAGAGGTATCAGCGTAGTGCCATCGTGGGATGATTAGTGTAGATAGAGGTATCAGCGTAATGCTATCGTGGGATGATTAGTGTAGATAGAGGTATCAGCATAGTGCCATCGTGGGATGATTAGTGTAGATAGAGGGATCAGCGTAGTGCCATCGTGGGATGATTAGTGTAGATAGAGGTATCAGCGTAGTGCTATCGTGGGATGATTAGTGTAGATATAGGTATCAGCATAGTGCTATTGTGGGATGATTAGTGTAGATATAGGTATCAGCATAGTGCTATCGTGGGATCATTAGTGTAGATATAGGTATCAGCGTACTGCTATCGTGGGATGATTAGCGTAGATATAGGTATCAGCGTACTGCTATCGTGGGATGATTAACGTAGTTAGAGGGATCAGCATAGTGTTATCGTGGGATGATTAGTGTAGATAGAGGGATCAGCGTAGTGCCATCGTGTGATGATTAGTGTAGATAGAGGTATCAGCGTAGTGCCATCGTGGGATGATTAGTGTAGATAGAGGTATCAGCGTAGTGCCATCGTGGGATGATTAGTGTAGATATAGGTATCAGCATAGTGCTATCGTGGGATGATTAGTGTAGATAGAGGTATCAGCGTAGAGCCATCGTGGGATGATTAGCTTAGATAGAGGTATCAGCGTAGTGCTATCATGGGATGATTAGCGTAGATAGAGGTATCAGCGTAGTGCTATCGTGGGTGATTAGCGTAGATAGAGGTATCAGCGTAGTGCTATCGTGGGATGATTAGCGTAGATAGAGGTATCAGCGTAGTGCTATCGTGGGATGATTAGTGTAGATAGAGGTATCAGCGTAGTGCTATCGTGGGATGATTAGTGTAGATAGAGGTATCAGCGTAGTGCCATCGTGGGATGATTAGTGTAGATAGAGGTATCAGCGTAATGCTATCGTGGGATGATTAGTGTAGATAGAGGTATCAGCATAGTGCCATCGTGGGATGATTAGTGTAGATAGAGGGATCAGCGTAGTGCCATCGTGGGATGATTAGTGTAGATAGAGGTATCAGCGTAGTGCTATCGTGGGATGATTAGTGTAGATATAGGTATCAGCATAGTGCTATTGTGGGATGATTAGTGTAGATATAGGTATCAGCATAGTGCTATCGTGGGATCATTAGTGTAGATATAGGTATCAGCGTACTGCTATCGTGGGATGATTAGCGTAGATATAGGTATCAGCGTACTGCTATCGTGGGATGATTAACGTAGTTAGAGGGATCAGCATAGTGTTATCGTGGGATGATTAGTGTAGATAGAGGGATCAGCGTAGTGCCATCGTGTGATGATTAGTGTAGATAGAGGTATCAGCGTAGTGCCATCGTGGGATGATTAGTGTAGATAGAGGTATCAGCGTAGTGCCATCGTGGGATGATTAGTGTAGATATAGGTATCAGCATAGTGCTATCGTGGGATGATTAGTGTAGATAGAGGTATCAGCGTAGAGCCATCGTGGGATGATTAGCTTAGATAGAGGTATCAGCGTAGTGCTATCATGGGATGATTAGCGTAGATAGAGGTATCAGCGTAGTGCTATCGTGGGATGATTAGCGTAGATAGAGGTATCAGCGTAATGCTATTGTGGGATGATTAGTGTAGATAGAGGTATCAGCGTAGTGCCATCGTGGGATGATTAGTGTAGATAGAGGTATCAGCGTAGTGCCATCGTGGGATGATTAGTGTATATATAGGTATCAGCATAGTGCTATCGTGGGATGATTAGTGTAGATATAGGTATCAGCATAGTGCTATCGTGGGATCATTAGTGTAGATATAGGTATCAGCGTACTGCTATCGTTGGATGATTAGCATAGATAGAGGGATCAGCATAGTGTTATCGTGGGATGATTAGTGTAGATAGAGGTATCAGCGTAGTGCCATCGTGTGATGATTAGTGTAGATAGAGGTATCACCGTAGTGCCATCGTGGGATGATTAGTGTAGATAGAGGTATCAGCGTAGTGCCATCGTGGGATGATTAGTGTAGATATAGGTATCAGCATAGTGCTATCGTGGGATGATTAGTGTAGATAGAGGTATCAGCGTAGTGCCATCGTGGGATGATTAGCTTAGATAGAGGTATCAGCGTAGTGCTATCATGGGATGATTAGCGTAGATAGAGGTATCAGCGTAGTGCTATCGTGGGATGATTAGCGTAGATAGAGGTATCAGCGTAGTGCCATCGTGGGATGATTATTGTAGATAGAGGTATCAGCATAGTGCTATCGTGGGATGTTTAGTGTAGATAGAGGTATCAGCGTAGTGCTATCGTGGGATGTTTAGTGTAGATAGAGGTATCAGCGTAGTGCTATCGTGGGATGATTAGTGTAGATAGAGGGATCAGCGTAGTGCTATCATGGGATGATTAGCGTAGATAGAGGTATCAGCGTAGTGCTATCGTGGGATGATTAGTGTAGATAGAGGTATCAGCGTAATGCTATTGTGGGATGATTAGTGTAGATAGATGCTACCTTTCATCCAGTCAAGCAAACAATATGGAGATTTAATGGGTCTGTTGTATCATTCTGAACATGTCAAGCATAATTTATACCCCTTTTACACTGGAGCTAAAACCCGGCTTTTTGAAGGGTTAACCCGGGCAGCTCCCTGGTGTAAAAGGGGAGAGGGTTGGATCGCCGGGTCGAGTGACCTGGCAATCCAACCCAGGTAAAAAGCAGGGTTTAACACTGCTATGTGTACGGCGCACTCCGGGTCTTGATGACATGGAGTGCGCCGCAAGCCGGCCGATTGGTCCGGCTTCAGTGGCACTTGGAGATGACGTCATGTCCAAGCGTCCACTTTCACGCCGGAAAAGCTAGGTCTATGCAGACCCGACTGCGGTGTGAGTGGCGCCGACTCGGGAATATCCCGAGTCGGCGCCGGCTATATTTCGGGTCTGATCCAGATAGGAACCGTGTTGCAACTCCTGGTCAGACCCGGAATTTTGGTGGAAAAGGGGTATAAGTAACTACTGCTCAGGAGGAGACCACTCGGCTGATGGAAGCAAAGCGGAGTTTTTCTATTACAGGTGCAGCGGCACAAAGCAGCACAAAGCAGCACAAGGCAGCACAAGGCAGCACAAAGCAGCACAAGGCAGCACAAAGCAGCACAAGGCAGCACAGCCCAATCCTGCTCTTCAGAAAAAATTGTGTTTGTAAAACAGAAATATTACATGCAAATATGTCAAAGTCTCCATATGTAGTGGGCTATGTGACAATAGAAAGGAATGCTAAATAAAGGCTGTTAATGAGACATTAAGCACAGTCACCAAAACATAGAGGCAGCTGTCACTGCTTGTAATTAGACAGACTAACAAGTTGCGTCATAACTAAGGGCTTTGAGAAAAGTAAACAGGTGGAATAGACTGCCCTTAAAAGAGATTATTAAAGTTGTCTCATTGCATCAGAGAGCGAGAAATCCGTGTTTTGAACAAAAAACTTTTGAGCCTGTTTTACTCTGTGACTTGTAAATGTTCTGATGTTTGCATTTCTTGCTTAATGAACACGAGTAGAGTGGTCCATCAAACCCGGTGCTACAAGAAATAGACTGCAAATTAGAGAAAGATCATCTGACCACAAAACATAAAAAATGTGAACATCTTGCAAAATGAACAGAAACGATCTCAGAGTGATGTGAGAGCAAAGAGAAATTCCTTCGCCTATTGTAGCCTTGTGCTGAGTGGGTAAAAGACAGAGATGCTGAGATAAACATTGTGAAGGAGACTGATGGGGAATCAGAATGTAATTAGGACTGCAGTGCGAGTGTGCAGGTTAGCACTGCGATCACTTATGCAGATAGAAAGCAAGTGATAGGACGTCAGCATTTGGGGGTGGTTACGGTTAGTGGTCGGAGAAACGCAGACGTGCCTGTCCATTTGAACGCTATTTCCTGGGCATGCATAAATTAGCCACTGCGATGGCATACACAGCTTGTGTACTCACTGCGTGCAACGAGACTTGGAATTTCTGTAATTCTGCGTGAGGAGCCGATGTATATGCAGGACTGCGAGGTAGTATGGATGTGAGAGAGCTGTAGTGGGCGTCTCTATGCTGGCTGAGCTGTGGCTGATGTTACAGATGTATACACAGGACTGCGAGGTAGTACGGATGTGAGAAAGCTGTAGTGGGCGTCTCTATGCTGGCTGAGCTGTGGCTGATGTTACAGATGTATATGCAGGACTGCGAGGTAGTACGGATGTGAGAAAGCTGTAGTGGGCGTCTCTATGCTGGCTGAGCTGTGGCTGATGTTACAGATGTATATGCAGCACTGCGAGGTATTACGGATGTGAGAAAGCGGTAGTGGGTGTCTCTATGCTGGCTGAGCTGTGGCTGATGTTACAGATGTATATGCAGGACTGCGAGGTATTACGGATGTGAGAAGAGAAACCGAAAGATTGCATAAGAAAAGAGGTGTTTTAAACCTCTAGGATGGGGGCAGGCATGTATGCAAATTACTTGTGGGAGTTAGCCTATGGCAAGCAGGGGTGGGTTTGTAACAGGAACATTATATAGTGGGATAAAAGTGTGGGCCAAAGCCTCTTTGTTCCAGATTCCTCCAGGACAGGGAAGTGCATTTTGTCAGTTGTCATTTTCCTTAATAAAACTCTCTTAGTGCTTCTCCTCCTTCTCTCCTCCTTTTCCTTATTGTATTTAGTCATTCTTTTCATTTACTTCATATCATTGCTTTTACTTTTCCTTTCTGTCCTCAATCACTGTCTTTTCTGATTTCTTGTTCTGCTGGGGGGTGGGGTGGCTATGTCCTGCCTAGTAATGAGCCTCCCCAGACCTTGGTCCCTGGCTCCACAGTGCCCCCATGTTATTATGGGGTGCAGGTGTGGTTCCCCTATTGATAGTTCTATCCCCCCTCAGGCTGCTGCAGCAGCTTTGTGGAAGGTGTGCCAGTGTGGGGGAGGGGTGCTTCCCTTCAGTCATTAATGCCCCTGGTCAATATCATCTTTGTGGCTGCAGTGGCCAGCACCATAGGCAAATGCAGGAGGGGTTTATGAGTGCCTTGCCTGAACCTCCCCCCCCCTCAGCCCACACCATGATGACTACAATAGAAATAGCATATAATACTAAAGTTGCATGTTTTTTAGGATCCCCTCAGTGTCACAAATTAAATAACTAGCACTACAGTCCCTGTTCTTTTAAATGTGTCAGCCAGTAGAAAAAGTTAAAAAGCCAGTAATAAATATTGTTGTGCACCAACTAGATCTGGAAAACATGCATTGTACGGGGTGCACTGATATGGATCACCTATTGGATCAATTATTAATACTGGATAATACACCATCCAGTACATAAGGGGACCAATCTGTGCATCTATGTCCAGGACAGTGCACGGTTTCTTTTTCTGCCCTCCCCCAGATTCCCCAACTTGCTCATATGATCTGTAAAGGAGCCAACATATGGAATAAAAGATTCAGCTCAGACAGGATGGCTCTACTTCTACATATAATTGCTTACTGTGTTTGCTGGTCCTGTATATGCCAGAATTATATCATTCAGTACATTCGTATGATGTATTTTATAGCTGGTGTAAGTGCTGATTATGCCCTCTTACTGATAGAAAACAGTTGCAGCAAAGTGTCAGTATTATGCTGGTCATTGAGGTATCATTGGGGGAATAGAATGCTTTAGTGATGCATTATCTGACAGTAAGGGGTAATGGCTTTGATACTGCTTTATTTATGTATAGCACCTTAGATCTAGCTTTTATCTCCTTTGAATCATATCAGTCAATAGAGGAGATTGTATTATATACTGTATTCTGAGCATTTAACTTACAAAATAGACAGAATACATGTGCTACAGTAAATTTCTACAGGGTGCACAGCTTATTATTGCAATCACTGCCCCAAGCAGCTATCACCGGGAAGCTCCATTCTCAGCTATGCTCCTACTTCGACAAATATACATTGCTGGAGGTCACGCAGCCTTCGCGTCCTGCCTATGAGGGGTACAACGCGAGCAAAGCAGCTAGTTCAGTTCGTCAGGGCTAACAGCAGGCGTCTGGGGAAAATGCTTCACCTTTAATAATTCCACCTGTACGCAGGGACGAAAATGTCGTTTTCGTCACCTCTGCTTGCGATGTGGTGGCAACCACCCAGTTGCCAAGTGTTTCGAGGGGAGTGCCTAGCAGCAGCCTGCACAGCCAGCAAAAGGCACAAGTGCTAAGTAAAGCTCCATCCCCTGTCCGTGTCACAGCGATAGCAAAATGGTTGAGTTGGTACCCGTTTCTGCAGGACGCAGAATTTTCGTTAAAAGGCTTCAGTTTTGGTTTTGGTTTACCTATTTGCAGGGATGTCGACACATATTCGCCTAGAAATTTGAAGTCTGCCTTTGAATTGCCTCACATTCTTAGGGAAAAAGTGGCTGGCGAGGTTAGCGTCAGGCGCATTGCAGGGCCTTTTGCAGAACCCCCATTAGGGATCTTGTGAATTCCCCGGTGGGAGTGGTTCCCAAGAAAATTCCAGGAAAATACAGGCTCATGCAACATCTGTCTTATCCGCCAGGCTCGTCAGTAAATTATGCCATACCAGTTGAGGTTTCCTCGGTGGTGTACCAGTCTTTTGACAATGCTTTGGACGTCATTAGGTGTTATGGTCCGGGCGCACTGATGGCTAAGATAGATGTTGAGTCAGCTTTTCGTCTACTTCCTTTGCACCCAGAGTCATTCCAGTTTATGGGTTTTTAGCTTGGACAACGGATATTGCATAGACAAATGCTTGCCTATGGGGTGTTCTGTGTCCTGTGCGTTTTTCGAGCATTTTAGCACCTTCCTACACTGGTGCGCGGAATTTATTTATTTAATTTTTGCGGTAGTCATCGGATAGCCCACTATCTCGATGACTTTCTGTGTGTCGGCCCTTCCGGTTCAGGCAGATGCAGTTATCTTTTGTTTTCTTTACGAGCGCTGTTTTTTCATTTGGAGTTCCCGTTGCTGCGGACAAAACGGAGGGCCCTTCCCCTTGTCATTCCTGGGTATCGAGATCTGTACCTCGGCGGGTTCTTGTCGCATTCCTCTCGATAAGCCTGTCAAGTTGCGTAATGCCATAGCGGAATGCACGGCTTCCAGTAGAATTACCCTGCGGCAGGCGCAATCCCTCCTGGGCCTGTAAAGTAATTCCAATGGGCAGAGTTTTTTCACGTAAATTGGAAAGGGCCACGGCTGGTGTCACTAACCGAGACATTTGCTACGTTTATCCTCAGAGATTAAGCAGGACCTCTCTGTCTGGGTCTCGTTTCTTCGGGATTTTAATGGCGTTCGGTTGTGGATGTCTCCAGCCGCTGACAATTTGCAGCTGCAGCTGTTCACCGACGCAGCAGGCACCACGGGGTTCGGATGTTACCTTGATGGCTCCTGGTGCGTTGGCCGTTGGCTGGAAGAATGGGTGGGAAAGGGGTTTGACTAAGGACTTACTCCTTCTCAAACTCTTTCCCATAATGGTTTCCTTGGAAATATGGGGGGAATGGTTACGCAATCGCAGCATCATTATCAGGTGTGACAACCTGGGCGTGGTCCATGCGATACAATCAGCAACATGCGGCTTCCCTGCTGGTTTTGCGCTTGCTAGCGCAGCTGTGCTCACATGTTTGCGCTGTAACATCATGTTTAAGGCAAGACACGTTCCTGGGGTGGAGAATGAGATAGACGATGCGTTATCACGTTTCCAGTGGGCTAGGTCCCGATCTGTGGCCCCTGGTGCTGACGTTGTGCTTTGCCCCTCTTATGTTTGGCAGGTGATCGAGCCGGCATGGAGGGCTTAGCAGAACAGTCTCTAGCCCCCTCCACGTTGCGAGCATATCGGCAGGCATGGAATGAATGGGAAGATTATTCCCGTAGCAGCAAACAGGCAGGTAAGAGTCAGCATCGTTTGATGCTTTCTTTTATTTGGAGTCTCCGTTTGGCTGGCAGATCCAGGGCTTCTGTTGCGCGCTCTTTGGGGGGCATTGCATTTTATTGTAAATTGAAGGGCCAACCTGACTTTACTAAAAGTTTTCTGATTGTGAAGGCTTTAAAGGGTTGGGCACGGGTCTCCCGGCCAGTAGCTGACCGTAGGAGACCTGTGGACGCTCATCTGCTTCCGGCAGTATTAGGGGCGGTTCTCGGAGTGGCTCTTACTGCGTATGAGGCGGTCCTGATTCAAGTGGTGTTTTCGGAGGCTTTTCACGGCACCTTGAGGGTATCGGAGCTGGTGGCATCATCCAAATGGGTTGATGCCGCCATGCTCCTCTCGGATATCCTGGTCAGTGAGAGGTCTGTTCTCTGTAGGATTCGGCGGTCGAAGACCGACCAGACTGGTAGGTGGATCTCGTTGGGTCCATCTAGGGACGAACAGATCTGCCCCGTGGCACTAGCTATGCGGTATCAGTTATTGCGGCCGGATGTTCCTGGTTCATGACTCATGCATATGGACAGGACTCCGCTTACCAAATACCAGTTTGGTTGGTTTTTGAAGAGGTGTGTATCAGTTTTAGGCCTCCCGCCTCAAGATTTTGGTACACACTCGTTTCTGATCGGAGCAGCAACTTCGGCGGCAGCTGTGGGTTTCTCGGCATCAGAAATTAAGGCCCTAGGACATTGGAAATCGGATAGTTATAAAGGTTACATTCGACCTAGGCGTGAAGGCCCTTTGTTTAAAGTCATTTCACAGTCTGTTCCGGTTACGTTTATATTTTATGCTTGCCTGGTTTTTGTCTTGTCTCATGTACTGTCCTGTCTTGTCTGTTACCCCTGTCCGTCCTACTCGGGATTAGCTACTCGCCATTGCTGGCAATGGGAGTCTTGAGGGATTTTACAATTTTTACCTGAACTGACGGATCCAATTCGGCTATTCTCAATCATTTAATTAGGCCATAGTCCATCCCTCAGCAGGTTTTTATTTTACCTCTTGCCGAGTTCACCTGTTTTTTCCCAATTCCCCCCCACCCATTCTTCCCCTTTGTGTCTTCTGTTTGTCTCAGCCACTTTAAATAGTAAAGTCGGCGACCAATAGAAAATTTTTCTTTTTGGCAGATACTCACTTATGTTCTATCAGATCCCACTAATACACCATAAATTTTATTGTTTTATGACAATTACTAATTTTTTATTTACTGCTTTCCTCCACCTTTAGGATTGCTCTTTGACACGCAGGACATTTGGGTTATAGGCCACTCATATATTTTCTGGGCTGCTAGGTTTGAGTTCAGATCAAGCTCCAATTTTTGAATATTCAGCTAGGGTCCGTTGGATAGGTTCCAGAGGTATGAGATGGCATTCCTTTTGTCCTAAACTGTTAGAGTATGCAAGGCTTTTTGGTAGGCCACGTATTTTGGTGGCTTATTTAGGAGGCAACGACTTAGGGCAGAGGTCCACTGTAGAATTACGAGTTGATATTGTCAACGATTTGGCGAGGGTGCTATCGGCCTGGCCCTTGTGTAAATTAATTTGGTCTTGCATTGTACCTCGACAGGTCTGGCATGGAGTTAGGAGTTTTCCTGCTAATGACGAAGCTAGGAAGAAACTTAATTTCGCAGTTGCCAAATTTGTGATGGCCAATTATGGCCGTGTCATTTACCATAAGAACATTCAATTTCGATTTAGTTATATGTATAGACCTGATGGAGTTCATTTAACAGAGGAGGGTTTGTCATTGTTTATTGGGGATCTTTTTGAGGAGTTGGCGTTATTGGGGTAGTACTTGGTATGGTGGCGGTGCGGCGGTTCTATAAGCAGAACCTTGCTGTGGCGGGAAAGAACGGCAGGTCGCCAGTCCGGGTGCAATTATGATTTAAGGGCGCTCCCTTCGTTGACTGGTAGTTGGCTGTACCAACCTAACGGGGGGCAGTATCACCACCTAAACGGGTGGGAAGTCAAGATGGGGGTGAGCGTTACCTTTTGTTGATGATATGAGTTACATGGTTATGTGTATGCACTCTGGGCGATCTACGCCTGCTATGCCTTTTGTTGTTTGTGTGTGGGCATAGCAGATCTGGCTGATTTCTGGCCGTCCTTTCTTTGCCACCATACATCCTTAAATAAATAATAATTATTATTGCTCCAATAAATCGCCATCAAGTTATCTGCCAAATCCACGTCTCAGTGTCTTTATTTTATGTTAGTATGATAAGTGGTTTGCACACATGACAACACCTCATCCGATAGAAGGTTTAGAGAAACCGAAAGATTGCATAAGAAAAGAGGTGTTTTAAACCTCTAGGATGGGGGCAGGCATGTATGCAAATTACTTGTGGGAGTTAGCCTATGGCAAGCAGGGGTGGGTTTGTAACAGGAACATTATATAGTGGGATAAAAGTGTGGGCCAAAGCCTCTTTGTTCCAGATTCCCCACCCTCCCTCCCCTATAAATTTTGGTATGTTGTGGGTTTGGTTTTGGGTGGCGGGAAAGAACGGCAGGTCGCCAGTCCGGGTGCAATTATGATTTAAGGGCGCTCCCTTCGTTGACTGGTAGTTGGCTGTACCAACCTAACGGGGGGCAGTATCACCACCTAAACGGGTGGGAAGTCAAGATGGGGGTGAGCGTTACCTTTTGTTGATGATATGAGTTACATGGTTATGTGTATGCACTCTGGGCGATCTACGCCTGCTATGCCTTTTGTTGTTTGTGTGTGGGCATAGCAGATCTGGCTGATTTCTGGCCGTCATTTCTTTGCCACCATACATCCTTAAATAAATAATTATTATTATTGCTTCAATAAATCGCCATCAAGTTATCTGCCAAATCCACGTCTCAGTGTCTTTATTTTATGTTAGTATGATAAGTGGTTTGCACACATGACAACACCTCATCCGATAGAAGGTTTAAGCGGTATTGGGCGTCTCTATGCTGGCTGAGCTGTGGCTGATGTTACAGATGTATATGCAGGACTGCGAGGTAGTACGGATGTGAGAAAGCGGTATTGGGCGTCTCTATGTTGGCTGAGCTGTGGCTGTTGTTACAGATGTATATGCAGGACTGTGAAGTAGTACGGATGTGAGAAAGCAGTAGTGGGTGTCTCTATGCTGGCTGAGCTGTGGCTGATGTTACAGATGTATACGCAGGACTGCGAGGTATTACGGATGTGAGAAAGCTGTAGTGGGTGTCTCTATGCTGGCTGAGCTGTGGCTGATGTTACAGATGTATATGCAGGACTGCGAGGTATTACGGATGTGAGAAAGAGGTATTGGGCGTCTATGCTGGCTGAGCTGTGGCTGATGTTACAGATGTATATGCAGCACTGCGAGGTATTACGGATGTGAGAAAGCGGTAGTGGGCGTCTCTATGCTGGCTGAGCTGTGGCTGATGTTACAGATGTATATGCAGGACTGTGAGGTAGTACGGATGTGAGAAAGCTGTAGTGGGCGTCTCTATGCTGGCTGAGCTGTGGCTGATGTTACAGATGTATACGCAGGACTGTGAGATATTACGGATGTGAGAAAGCAGTAGTGGGCGTCTCTATGCTGGCTGAGCTGTAGCTGATGTTACAGATGTATATGCAGGACTGCGAGGTAGTACGGATGTGAGAAAGCTGTAGTGGGCGTCTCTATGCTGGCTGAGCGGTTGCAAACATTAGAATATTTTCGCAGCACAATCGCAGCTGTGATCGCAATAGCGACCTGTAATGAATCAGGACCGATATCCAGGTTTTTTAGTGTGTGTTGGTATATGTGATATTTGCCATGTCTTCCTTTTGAACAAATATTTTACTGCATATCATTAAAGCTATTTTTTATATTGTTACGCATAATTCAGTGCCCCATCATAGAGCACTTTATTTGGTAAATTTTCTACAAGTCTCAAAGTTTACTCTTGAGTGCACCTCCCCAGATACTGAACTATGCTGAAAATGTATGTTATGCATACATTTTTGTGAGGCAGTGGCGTAACTTCATCCCAGGTGCCCGGAGGCAAAATAAATGTTGGTGCCCCCCCCCACCCACTGCAAATTAAAATGTACCACCCCCCAGCACTTATGCCAGCCCCAGCTGCCGCCGCTCCCCTATGCAGTTCCTTTTATACAATGCCCCCAGTAGTGGTCCCCCTATGCAGTGCCCTCAGTAGAGGTCCCCCTATGCAGTGCCCCCCAGTAATGGTCCCTCTATGCAGTGCCTCCAGTCGTGGTCCCCTTATGCAGTACCTCCAGTAATGGTCCCCCTATGCTGTGCCCCCAGTAGTAAGGCCCCTGTAGTACCCCCATATGATGCCCCCAGTAGTAATGTTGCTGTAGTGCCCCCATATGATGCCCCCAGTAGTAAGGCCCCTATAATGCTCCCTGTAGTGCCCCCATATGATGCCCCCAGTAGTAAGGCTCCTGTAATAAGCCCCCAGTAGTAAGCCCCTGTAGTGCCTCCAGTAGTAAGCCCCCTGTAGTGCCCCCAGTAGTAACCCCCCCCCGTAGTGCCCCCAGTAGTAAGCCCCTATAATGCCCCCTGTAATGCCCCCTTTAGTAAGCCCCCTGTAGTGCACTCAGTAGTATGCACCCTGTAATAAGTCCCCAGTTGTAAGCCCCCTGTAATGCCCCCAGTTGTAAGCCCCCTGTAGTAAGCCACCTGTAATAAACTCCCCAGTAGTAAGCCCCCTGCAGTAAGCCCCCTGTAATAAGCCCCCTGTAATAAGCCCCCTGTAGTGCCCCCCCCCGCGCACACACACATACAAAAAAATACTTACCTTTAACCCCGCTCCAGTGCCTGCTGCCGTACGTCCCCGTCACCTGCTCCTCGGAACTATGGGAGTGACGTCATGATGTCACTCCCATAGTGCACTGCGGGACCCGGAAGCCGGAGCTCAGGAGCTAGCTCCGTCCTCCGGCTACCGCCGGGAGGAGAGAAGGAGCCGGGCGCCCGCTGGTAACACACTCAGCGGGCGCCCGGCAAATGGAGGGTGCAGAGGGTGCGACCGCACCCCCTGCACCCTCCGTAGTTACGCCACTGGAGGTGGAGCGCCGATCAGCGGCGCTCCTCCATGCAGCTCCGGGTGACAATAGAGCCAGGTGCTCCCTTCAGGGCTGGCGCCTGACGGCAAATGACTCCATTGTCTCCAGGAGTTCCGCCACTGTTGTGCGGTAGTATATGTTTGTATATACTGGATATAAAGAGATTGAACATTCATCCTGTGCATAGGGGCGATTCAATTCAATACGATGTTGACCGTTTCAGTAAAATGGCTCATTTCATTCCTGTCTCCAAACTGCCTTCTGCCAAAGAGCTATCTGTTTTGATCATTCAACATATTACCGGTGGACATTGTTTCTGATCGAGGGACTTAATACGTTGCATGTTTTTTGAAAAATTTTTGTTCTGCTCTTGGCATCAGCCTCAGTTTGTCTTCCGGATACCATCCATAACAAATGGACAGACAGAACGGGTCAACCAGTCAATGGAACAATACCTCCAGTGTTCTGTTTCCAAATACCAAATTGATTGGGTCTCTTATTTATCATTAGCAGAATTTGCCTTCAATAACTCTTGCCATTCATCTTCCTCCATTTCTCCATTTTTTTTGTAATTCTGGGCTTCATCCTAGAGTTAATTCTTTTGAGACCGCCTCAACTGGAACTTCTTTCTCTACATCAGTCTCTAGACTCCGGTCTGTTTGGAAGAAGGCCACCATTGTCTTCTCAAAGCATCTAGTCGCTCCAAGACATGGGCTGATAGACACCGTAAGCCATGCAGTTTCAAAGTTGGAGATCTGGTCTGGCTATCATCTAAGAATATCAACATTCGCCAACGGTCACAGAAGTTGGGTCCTAAATTCATTGGTCCTTTCAGAATCATCTCTCAGTTTAATCCTGCTACCTTTCATCTGAAATTACCCAACATACTCAAAATCAATAACACATTTCACTGCTCTCTGCGCAAACCAGTTTTTTCTTCTGCCAGGTTCAGTTCCAGACGACCAGCTAGACCTTTGCCTGTTCTCATCCAGGGCCATCAAGAATTTATTGTGGAGAAAATCTTAGATTCCAGATATTCACGAGGAAGTCTTCAGTTCTTGATTCACTGGAAGGGGTACGGGCCAGAGGAGCGCTCCTGGGTTTCCGAGAAATCTGTACACAGTCCTGCCTTGAAAAGAAGATTTATTGAGAACTTTCCTGAAAATCCTGGTTCTAGGGGTTCCTTAACCCCTCGTCAAGGGGGGGGGTACTGTTACAAGCCACTCGTCTTGTTGAACAACAGTTCTCCAGGCAGCTCTCTCAGGACTGTTGCTAGGAGACGTGGATGAAGCGCTAATATTCCATGAAGTCTTCCTACCTGGCTGCTCCATCATTTCTGCCTTCCATGAAGTCTTCCTACCTGGCTGCTCCATCATTTCTGCCTGCTCCATCATTTCTGCATTCTCCTTTTTCTTTCCCGCTTGCTGGTTGGTAAAGTGCCGGTGATAGCATTCAGTACAGTTCGTGCTTTCCTGTTCCTGGTATGGAATTCTTGCCTCTGTGTGTTCCAGCTTCTCGTGTCCAGTGTGTATCACAGTCTCAGTTGCATTCCACCGTTTGAGTGGACAATCAGCGTCATACATCTCAGCAGTCTCAGCCACATTTCAGCGTCCGAGAGGACAAGCTGCGGTAATATTTCAGCAGTCTCATGCGTATTTCAGCGTCTGGGAGGACAAGCTGCAGCAAACATCTCAGCGGTCTGAGTTGCATTTCAGCGTCCGAGAGAACAAGCTGTGGCAAACATCTCAGCAGTTTCTGCTGCATTTCAGCATCCGAGAGGACAAGCTGTGGCAAACATCTCAGAGGTCAGCTGCATTTCAGCGTTCGAGAGATCAAGCTGTGGCAAACATCTCAGCAGTTTCTGCCGCATTTCAGCGTCCAAGAGGACAGGCTGTGGCAAACATCTCAGAGGTCTCAGCTGCATTTTAGCGTCTAAGTTGACAATCTGTGGCAAACATTACAGCAGTCTCAGCTGCATAGTTGTGTCTGAGTGGACTCTTGTTATTGGGCATTGCTGCAACTCGGCTCCAAGGCCGCACCTCAGCCAAGTTCACAACAGCCCTCAAGGCTGCAACTCGGCTCCAAGGCCGCACATCAGCCAAGTGCACCACAGCCCTCAAGGCTGCAACTCAGCCCGAAGCTTGCACCTCAGCCAAGTTCACAAAAGCCCCCAAGGCTGCACCTCAGCCCCAGGGCCACACCTCAGCCAAGTTCACAACAGCTCCCAAGGCTGCAACTCGGTCCCAGGGCCGCACCTCAACCAAGTTCACAACAGCCCCCAAGGCTGTAACTCGGTCCCAGGGCCGCACCTTGGCTAAGTTCACAACAAAGTTCAACAAATGCCCAGGGATCAGTAAGGACTTTTTATATATATACCATTTATATGTAAGATATATATTTGTTTTATGTGTTTTACTCAGCTTAATTGCATTTGGCCCCACCCCCTCCAATAGGGATGGAGATGAGGGTATTTATTTGGATCTGACACAGAGTAATGTAATGCCTTGATAAAGACCCACGGGTAGAAACGCGTTGGATGTGAATTTTATGGACTGACCATCTGGACTTCATTCACCATTGATTCTGGATATAGACTACTGCACCGCAGTTCATCTGGAGTAGCTCATCTGAATCTTTTTATGGAAGACCATTTGGCTTTGTCCTGGTTTTAGTATATCCTGTTTTCTATATGGTGATTAAACCTTTCTGAGGAATAAACCCTTGAATGCACATTTATTTTCTATCTCGGATCCATCTCAAGTGCAAAAAGATATCTTTATAGGAGAGAACATCTCGTTATCCACGTGAGTATGGTACGCTCACTAAAGAACTATTAGTTTCCTGATTTCCATCATTTTGGTTTGGAGAAGTGGAATAGACCTCTCATTTAGGTTTAATGAAAGAAACCTTTATATGTGTACCCACCCACTTATTCATGTGAGTTGGGTAAGTTGCAGATTAGATTCATTTGTGTGTGATTTGGTACGAAGCCTTTAAGGACCGACCGATTGTCTTCTTTCTTCTTTCTGTTTGCATGTAACTTCATACCATTGAGGAATATCATCACTGACAGCAACAGGAACACGTCGATGCCATATTCCTAAAATGACCTGACTCACAGACGGCTTTGTATTTTATTAGCACCGATATATGAGGACTTTATATTGTTTTTAGAAGTGTACTGATTTGGTGTTTGGTGGACACTGAAAGTCCTTGTTGAAATTGGCTGCTGTCATTGCACTTTGCTGTGAATCCATTTATTTATCAAGTTCACAACAGCCCCCAAAGCTGCAACTCGGCCCCAAGGCCTCACCTCAGCCAAGTTCACAACAGTCCAAAGGCCGCACCTCAACCAAGTGCACCACAGCCCCCAAGGCTGCAACTTGGCCTCAAAGCCGCACATCAGCCAAGTTCACCTCAGCCCGCAAGGCTGCAACTTGGTCAGCAAACCACAACCTTGCCAAACATCAATCAGCCCTCAAGGCTGCAACTGGGCCATCAGCCTCATTCCAGACTAGGACTATATTCTCTGTTGTCCCCATCGCTTCATATAATCCTCAGCGCTATTGCCTTAAAAAAAAGGTGAATCATCTCCTAGATTCATAACAGTAACTCAGAGTTTCCCAAACTCGGTCCTCAGGGCACCCTAACAGTCCTGGTTTTAAGAATATCCTGCTAAAGCACAGGTGACCTAATTAGCACTCCAGTCAGTTTGATTTAACCACCTGTGCTCAAGCATGGATATCCAACCTGGACTGTTAGGGTGCCTTGAGAGGCGAGTTTGGAAAACCTTGAGTTACAGATTGAACTGAATGGAAATTATATGGTTCAAACATCAAACAGGGAAGCAGCAGAGGCAGAATTGACTCTTTGTAAAGCAGTGATAGCCTAATTTATAGTGTAACTTCTATACCCATTTTGCGTTTCTGCATTCCCCTTTTACAGTCTTTCCATTATCTTCCATCTTCTCTCCTGTCTCTCTCTTCTTTCTCTCTTCTTTCTCTATAGAGCAGAAGCAGTTACGCTGCAGGATCACAGCTCAGCTCCCTTCATCTGCCCAGTCAGTCAGTCAGTCAGTCTGAGTCAGGTCCAGGGCAGCAGCAGGGAGGGAGGTACGTCCGTCCAGGTCATTTGGTGACGGTCTCACCTCACCACAGCAGCTTGGAGGTTTGTCGTTCCCACTCTGCAGAGTTCCTCAACTCGTGAACCTGATTGGTCAGTAAGGCAGTTAGGTGAAAATCTCTCTCAGACTGGGGTATATTTACTAAAGTGAGAGTTTTTAGAAGTGGAGATGTTGCCCATAGCAACCGATCAGATTCTACTTAACATTTAACTAGAACCTTCTAGAAGGTAATAGCTAGAATCTGATTGGTTGCTATGGGCAACATCTCCACTTCTAAAAACTCTCACTTTAGTAAATATACCCCAGTCTGAGAGAGATTTCCACCTAACTGCCTTACTGACCAATCAGGTTCACGAGTTGAGTTTCTAACATTTAACTAGAACCTTCTAGAAGGTAATAGCTAGAATCTGATTGGTTGCTATGTCCACTTCTAAAAACTCTCACTTTAGTAACTATATACCCCAGTCTGAGAGAGATTTCCACCTAACTGCCTTACTGACCAATCAGGTTCACGAGTTGAGTTTCTAACATTTAACAAGAACCTTCTAGAAGGTAATAGCTAGAATCTGATTGGTTGCTATGGGCAGCATCTCCACTTATAAAAACTCTCACTTTAATAAATATACCCCAGAGGGAGGCGCAGAGTTCCTGGCTGCCTGGCCCCACCCTGCACACGGTCACATCGCTCGTGCAGCGCACAGTCACACCACATCCACCAGACAGTAGTTTATCTGACTGCGTGTGAGCCACTCTCCAATGTAAACTGCCCTTTCACTCACTACTGTGTGCTCTGTCATTACATCTGGTTACATATCTCAGCAATCTGACACACTGGTCATGGGGCCTAGATATCATAGTATCTAATAGGGCATAGCGGCTTTTGTAGGTCACTACCCATTACTACTGGCCACAGGCCACTCATGAAGCAAGGTAGCCCCATAGGACACTCCAGCTGTGGGTGAACTGACCCTAGTGATTGGCCTTTCCTATTCTTGATGCAAGTTAATAAAAAGTTTAAAATTACCCCCCTGCTGCATGGCGCTGCTGATTGCATATGAATTGTCATGTATCATGTGTGCTTCAAATTCATATATGTCTGGTTATAAAATGCATGTTCCCCAATAGCCTTTATTTCCTGCTTCAAAACAAATGGGCCTGTTGACATGTGTGACCTTTTAAATGTAGTTTGGGGCGTATGATGAGAATGGCGCCATTGCAGCAGCCGGTGTGATTCCCTCTTGCTGTATATTGGGAAAGATGGAAATGGATTTATTTATCTTGCAGCTTAGCGCAGTACATAGGGTTTTATTTTTTTGTTTATTTTTTCTTGCGACTTGGGCATAAACCTATGGAGCTCATTCAGAGCCGCTTGCTAGATGCGATTGCTCGCATCCAGCGTATGCAAATTTGGCTAGGTGACGGCACGGCAGGCAATCGCTCAGAAAGGCATAAGCGCGCCCACTTTGTGTTGGTGAGAGATCACTTTGTGTCTATAGACGCCCATTAGCGTATGTAGAGACGCCCACTAGCGCACGTCATCTCCTGGAAGTGAGTTAAAATTGGTACATCGAGGACCATCGGAAGGGCTCGCAGCGCTTGTGGTTGCCTTACCCTGCCGCAAGCACTGCGAGGACTTCAGTGTAAAAAACAGGCATGTGACATGTACTATGACACTGGCTGATAATTATGCACGCCTCTGAAATGGCGTTGCTACACTCAGGCACTCCTGCGTTCGCACCTCCACTCCCCCATTATTAGTGTCCTGCCCATTACCACCCACAAACGGCCTCTCCTGTCACTCATTACTCTGGGCTGTCTTTGCTGGGCGAGCGAGCGGATTCCGATCGCTCTGAGTAGTTTGCGCATGCGCAGAACGAAGCGTATGCATACGCGGTCTGACAACATCAGCCGCGTACGAGCGAGTACCTTGAATCAGGTCCAATGTGTCCTGATAGGACTGAGACCTTGCTTGCAATTGTCAGTGCCTAAAATAGAAAAATATTATTTTTCCCAGGATTCTTATGTACATGGAATAACAGAATATGTAGGAGATCAGTATGCCTTGTTATATCATATGTACAGTACATGGAATAATAGAATATGTAGGAGATCAGTATGCCTTGTTATATCATATGTACAGTACATGGAATAATAGAATATGTAGGATATCAGTATGCCTTGTTATATTATATGTACAGTATATATTTTGTGTTGTTGCTCCAGTTAGATTCTTTGTTGGTCTATGTTCTTCATCCATTGTAATCCATATAAGCCTAGCGTTCAGAAAATCCTCTAAATATTGTCCTACGTGGGTAAATTTCATATTTCTTTTCTTTGTAACTGTACACTGACTGGTTTTAGGGGATCAGATTTGGCAACAGTCCTTATTTTCCTTGGACAGTTCTGTTTTTTGACATCCATAATGGGCATGAAATGGGTGTGACTTTGTATGAAGTGGGCATGGTTTAGGTGGATTAAGGTATGGTTGAGGCAAATCAGTGTATATGGCCACATTTGTCCCCCATTTTCCATAGTCCCAGTTGGTGTGTATCTGCAGACTGAGGGCCTGATTCAGAGCCGGACGCTCTGACCAGAGCGCTCGCTCTGAATCAGTGCCCTCCTACCTAAAAATGGAGCGGCCTCCTGGCCGCTCGCATAGCTGTGGGTGACCATCGGGCTTGCGACGAGACCCTGCGGTAGGGTCTCACTGCCGCAAGCCCTGGAGTGATTTTGGCTCTATCAGAGCCAAAATCACTCCCACTGACATCACTAGTGATGTCAGTGGGACCGGACCCAGACGGTAGGCGTTCCCATGGGAACGCCTCCATCTGGCAGCCACGCCCCCGGTACGCCCACCAAAGGGGGCGTGCTGTCAGTCACCATCGACAGCACGCCCCCTTTGGTGCGAGACCCGGAGTGACAGCTTGGCTGTCGCTGTCCGGGTCTCGCGCATTCGCACGACAGAGCTCCCTCCATCGTGCGCATGCGCATTGGGGTAACATCGACCCGCTTGCAAGCGTCCTACGCTCGCGAGCGGGTCTGAATGACCCCCTGAGGCCCTGATTCAGAGCCGGACCCTCTGACAGAGCGCTCGCTCTGAATCAGGGCCGTCCCTGCTCCTTTTTGGAGCGGCCTCCTGGCCGCTCGCATAGCTGTGGGTGACCACCCACAGCTATAGCGAGCGGCCAAAATGATGGTCGCGATGGTCAAGACCCCCCAAAGGGGGCGTGCTGTCAATCACCATCGACAGCACGACCCCTTTGGTGCGAGACCCTTGGCCGTCGTTATTCGGGTCTCGCGCATGCGCACGACGGAGCCGCCTCCGTAGTGCGCATGCACACTTGGGCTCAGTACTCGCGAGCGGGTCAGAATCAGGCCCTGAGTTGTGTTTCCACTTGTCCATTTAAGTTACAATAATATTCTATTTATAGCCTGAATGCCTTTCCCCTTCATTGGACACATATTGAACAGCTACTGCTAGGACTCTCATAGCTTTCCAATGAAAACTAGAAAACCCATTTAATATGTAAAATCCATCCATATATCCTTTGTGTGTCTAATAAAGTAAAACACATATATAACCCAATACTCATGTGTCCTGCTAATATGGCTGCATCAGGGGTCTGAATTATGGCAAAATAAATACTATGAATGGAACATTATAGGGAATGGAAAAACTAGAACTGGTTAATATGGATTTTTTATTTATTAATACTTTCCTAGGCTGTAAATTCTCTGGAGCAGGACGGGACCATATATGTATAAGATAATAATATTAGTAACCAAAATTAGAGATTCATAAACTTCTAAAGTCATTTTTAGGATTACTACAGTCACCATGGTAAGAGTGGTCTTAGAAGTGGAAGTGGCTACAATTACGTCTGTACTTAACCCCAATATGTGTAAAAACAGAATGAAATAGACCAGTGCAGTCAGGGGCTTGTGCACCATGGGTGGAGGGTTCGCTCCTCAGGTACGTTCCTCTTATTACTATTAAAGCCATTAGATGTCAGAAACTCAGTGAACTGCTCTGGTTTCAACAAGGAAATATACCAGACACCGTGACTGTCTTCCACTTTCTAAAGAAACTATGGGGCCCATTTATCAAAGTGA
The DNA here is from genome assembly GCA_031769625.1 of Taudactylus pleione. Classification (NCBI taxonomy): domain Eukaryota; kingdom Metazoa; phylum Chordata; class Amphibia; order Anura; family Myobatrachidae; genus Taudactylus; species Taudactylus pleione. The sequence goes on from JAUIMM010000675.1 coordinate 67,479, forward strand.
ATTTGAGGTAAATTCCCCGAAAACACCTGTTTTCGGGGGTTTACCTCAAATACTAAGTATCCCCCGAATGTATGAAGGAGGGACCGCAGCATTTATCTCCGATACCTGCTGCGATCCCTCCATTGCCGCTGGCAGCCGCCTCCCCCGTAGGTTTCTATGGGGATGCGATGCTGCCAAATGTATAAATCGCATTCCCGATATTGGCCGCAGCAGCTAACGCCATCTGAAGATAGCGTTAGCCACTGTAGTCTATGGCAACTTACTGCATAATTAGCCAGCGGAGGAATCTCACGGAACCCTCCGCCGGCAATGAGAGCCGCTCATGTGCAGTCCGTGGGATGGCGCATGCTCAGCAGCCCCGACTGCCCTCTGGAAACATCGCAGGGATGAGTTCCTTTTGGAGCCCGTCTCCCTGCATGTCCCGGATAATACAGCCAGCAGATAGGATCGCATTTTGCAATGCGATCAGGGGCGTTACTGGCATGCCTTGATCGCATTGCAAAAGCGATCCTTGATAAATGGGGCTCTATGTGCCCGATCATCCACTGTTCACTGCATAGATTATCTGCATACAGTGGACTACTGTAATCTCCTCTTATCTGGCCTCCCTGGTTCCAATCTCTCTCCACTGTAATCTGTTCTCAGTGCTGCTGACCGGCTCATCTTCATTTCCAAACACACGTCTGCCTCCACCTTTCCTACAAGCCCACCACTGGCTCCCCATCCCCTTCAGAACCCAATTCAAAATCCTCACAGTCACTCACAAAGCCCTCACCCAATCCTCTCCTATTTACATGTCTGACCTCACCTCCCATCACCTTCCCATTTTGCTCCACAAATGATCGCCGCCTCTCCTCCCAACTGACCAACTGACCCACAACTTCATGCTCCCATTTGTCTCTCTCTCTGTGTCACCCCCCCCCCCCCCCTTTCAGAATGTAAGCTGTCATGAGCAGGGCCCTCTTCCCTCATGTGTTTCGCCTTCCCTCAGTTATACCATCATCTCCTGGGTTGGGTATGAAATCCCGGCTGTCGGGATTCCGCTGGTCAGAATCCCGACACCCATAGGAAGTAATGGTAAGTATTTTTCTAACCCCTACCCTAACCCTCCCTCTCCGGTGCCTAACCTTCACCTCCCCCTTTCCGCACCCTAAAACTAACACCCCCTTCCCCGGTGCATAAACCTAACCTCCCCCCCTAGCGCCTAAACCTAACCTCCCCCTCCCTGCACCCTAATCCTAACATTCCCTCCCCGGTGCCTAACCTTCCCCCTAATGCCTAACCCTAACCCCGCTACCTAACCCTCCCCCTAATGCCTAATCCTAACCTCCCCCTACTTACCTTAGGGATGCTGGCGGTCAGGATACTAGTGCCGGGATCCCAACCTGTCGGGATTTCGGCACCGGTATTCAGACCGTCGGCATCCCACAGACCGGGATGCCAACTACATCCCCATCTCCTTACCTTCTGCCAGCAACAGCACCAAACCTCTGGGTTATATGACTGCTGATGCAGCAATGCCTATACATCATGTACATGTTCTGCAATGTTTGTGATGTAAGTCGCTTATTTCTTGTTCTGTTCATGCTGTTTCTGTACTTTGTATGGAGCTGTGGACGCTTTGTGGCACCAAATAAAGAATAATAATAATACAGTGGAAAGCAGCAGACCTGCAACACAACCAAGCAAACTATTTTACATTCATTGTACCTAACTCGAGTACCATGAATATTACTGGTGTACCCTAGTTCATTTCTAATACAGGACATATTGGTTGTCTGTACCCTGTTATACAGAGAGGCAAATCATTATATACAGTATCCTCTATAGGAATGATTTACCGAACATTGGTGCAGTGACTTTGATCAGCATAGCCTTGCCTTGTGGGCACTGTGGTGCCTCTCATGCCTCCATTTTCACCCTTCCTCCATCTCATTATATTGGATCTCGTGCGGTCCCACTGGACTGTTCTTCGTGACTCTTCAGAGGGCTTTATGCTTTTTTGTTTTTAGTTTATCTTGTTCTCTTAATTTTAGACTATCAATATTAAAAGCTATAATTGAACAAACTCATAACACTACCGTATGCCCCATCCATCAGAATACTGTTCGTATCTATTCTCCAAGTGTCTCGATTCTGGTAGGACTAGGACATTAACAGTGGCAAACGCAGGTTTTCTAGAGGGGGGTTTCCAAATGCCTGATTTTAGAGTGAGTGTAGCCTGTCCATGAAGAGGGCATAATTTGCGCTTATCCAGCTGTAATATGTGTCATACAAAGTATATTGTGTGTCATAATTCCAGCATATACAGGACCAGAGATCACAGTAACCCATTAAATGCGGCAGTAGGGTCATCCTGCCTGAGCTGAATGTTTTTATTTTAGACATAGGCACCATTCCAGAGCATGGGAGCAAGACCGGGAGTCTGGGGAAGCAGCAGAATAACCTAGCACTGCCCTGGACATATATGTACATATTGGGCTCTATAGCAGTGCATCCCTAACAGTGCATGTTTTCCAGATCTCCTAGTTGGTGCACAGGTTATTTATTACTGACTGATACATGTTAAAAGATCCACAGGTGGTGCTAATTATTTCATTTATGATACTGAGAGGAACATGCAGCACTAGTAAAATTCCATTATATTACTATTTCTATTGTGGTCATGGTGTGGGCTGGGGAGGGGGGTTTCCAGGTAGATGGAAACCCACCCTGCGTTTGCCTATGTTTAACAATTTTGGGCAACTATCCATACACACACAACGATTTAGTTAATGAACGATTTTAGTAAACGATTTTCTCCCTTGAAAAAATGAACTAAAATCGTTTACTAAAGTTGTTCATTTACTATGTTCATTTAAATGTAATGAACGATTTTTTAGAACTACAAACGATTTTTGCATATTCCCTTACTGAAAATCGTTGAGTTGACAAGTCTGACTGAACTACAAACTACAAACGTGAACGCGCATGAACGAAAATCGTTCATCGTTTGACTCAGAAAGTGAACGATTTTTACAAACGATTATCGTTAAACGATATCGTTTAACGATAATCGTTCAAAAAATCGTTGTGTGTGTATGCACCTTATGGACTTGTTCCTGACTGCAGGGACAGTGAGGAGCAATGCTCTGCTGCTTCACATTGCTCTTTCAGTCTGCCCATGCCAGCAGCACCCACCTTGCTGCAGGATCTGGTTGAGGAGAGAATATTGAGCTGCTGGGCACAACAGGTGACCTACATTCTGGCATTAAGGTAAAATACAAGAGATTCTAGCTCTAGACTGACAGATGAGCCCTATTTTACTATTTTAGTGGTTTTCTTATGAATGGTATGTGTGTGTTCCATTTCTTATATGGGGAACTTGAATCTTTTTTTGCTTTTTATATAATTTTTTTTTTTTAAAGACAATAGATCCAGAACATTTAAATTATTTTGCTGTCAATTACTTACAGGCTGTAATGACAGTACCTGGTTAACAGAAGATGACTTTCCCCAGTAGAGGCTTTATGATATAACGCGATACGAATCCTTATGGCGCAAATTATTTGCTTATAATTTGCCTTAATGCATATATTATTGTTTGCTACTACTGAAGCCATCAGGTTCTAAAGAACAATCATCATTCTGGGTCACAGGATAGGTGGTTCTGTTAAGTCACAGCCCCACAAGTAGAGTTATACTCCTTTTCCACCAAAATTGGAACAGAGCTCCTATCTGGATCAGACCCGGAATTTAGCCGGCGTAGACTCGGGATATTCCCGAGTCGCCGCCGCTCACACCGCAGTCGGATCTGCATAGACCCGGCTATTCCGGATTGAAAGTGGACGCTTGGAGATGACGTCATCTCCAAGCGCCACTGAAGCCGGACCAATCAGCCGGCTAGCAGCGCACTCCAGGTCATCGTGACCCGGAGTGCGTTGTTCTCACAGCTAGATACCTGGGTTGGATTGCCGGGTCACTCGACCCGGCGATCCAACTCTCTCCCCTTTTACACCAGGGAGCTAACGAGTTAACCCTGCAATAACCTGGGTTTTAGCTCCAGAGTAACATTGTATTAGGGTATTAGTGGAGTGCATAGAGTGATGTACTAATAGAGCAGGGGTAGGCAACTAGTTCCACTCCAGCTGTTATGGAACTACACATCTCAGCATGTCCTGACACAGTTTTAGCATGCAAAACTGTTGCAGGGCATGCTGGGATGTGTAATTCCACAGCAGCTGGAGTACCACAAGTTGCCTAACCCTGTCATTGAGCATAAAAACACACCTATGTACTAACTGATTGTTGTATGCAGATGTGTTTACCAATTAATCCATTATTAAAAATTGATTAATTATATAAATGATAACTTTTTTATTTTTCGGCGTAGGCTACTCAGGCTTTCCAATTGTTTGAAAAACAGGTCGAGGCATATGTCTGCCTTTCACTAGCAGGCCATGCTGGGACTTGTAGTTTGACAACAGCTGGAGACTAAAATGATGTCCTATCCATTCTACAACCTCTATTGCATTGACCTTAAAATACATTTAGTGCAACATCGCCACTGTGTGGTAATTATGAATATTGCAAGTTCTCACAGTATGTTGCACAGATTGAATGATGCAAAGTAAGATTATATTGCATAGTATTTATTTCCATATGAGCAGTTATTGTACAATCAGCTTCTTATGCATATCAGAAATTGCATCTAAAAAGAGCGCTGGAGAGGTTGTGAAGGTGAGTGCTTTCTCTCTCTCCGGAGCAGGGCTGGAGGGTCTGCACTTGGGATAACTGTAGTGGGGAGGGGTAGGCTAAATCCTTAATATATAGAATTCTCCCCTCCCCCCCTAAAGCTGGAACCACATTCCTGAGTCAGGGGGGCAGTTTCATCCCCATACCCCCCCTACCCCCTAATAATAAACATTCTGCACTGTATAAAGATATAGTATCTTTATGCCCTTTCAGCCCCTGATAATGAACATGCTCCACTGTATAATTATATTGAGTATCTCTATACACTCCTAGCCCCTGATAATTAACATGCTGCTCTGCATAATGTTTCTGGTTATATCTATACATTTCCATCCCCCTATTATAAACGTACTGCACTGTACAATAATGCAGACTACCTTTATGCACTACCAGTAGCTTGAGAATAAGCATGCTGTACTGTATAATGGTGTCAGTTGCCTCTATAAATGCTTAGCCGCCTGAAAAAAAGAACATGCCGCGTTGTATAATGGTACTGAGTATCTACATACACTTTTGTAGCCCTCTTCAAGTGAAGACACGTCCCTGCATAACGATACTGAGTATCTCTAACATGTAGCCCTTTCGCTTTGAAGGAAATTGAACACAAATTAACTGCAACATGCAGAACCATCGCCTGGTCTGCCCGGTCGACATTGTGCTGTGCCCTGTGGCCTGTAGGACAATCCTTAGGCTGAGGGTTACTCCTATTGCTGTTTGTCGATGGGCAGCCAATATATTGAGAAGAACTGGGGAGGGGCTCCCTTTAAGCTGCTGAAGAGTGTATAGACATACTCAGTACTGATAAACATGTAGTATCTGAGACACAAGCATTTTGCAGCTGGGATAGGTGAAGAAGGAAAAGGTTTGAGTGCCACCCACTTTCCAGTCTGATTCCATGATTGCCCCCCCCTGGTGGAGTTTAAGAAGATAGAGGGTAAATGGAAATGGGATCTGCATGGTGGGAAGTAGGGAGGGGGGCAGCTCTCTCCTCTTCCCCAATGTCATCTCATGCATATTACTCTGTAACATGCAGGGTGCAAATCTTCATGCCGTGAGCATACAGGGGGGCGAGCGTCTGCTTCGGACTTTGGAGGGGGAGGGACTCCTCAGTTTTTTTTGTTTTTTTTTCCAGGAAGGGGAAGAGTCTGCTTATAGATGAGCGAGAAGAAATTCATTTCTGTACTGATTGGTATTCTGTGGGCTGCAGTAAATGGCAGTCAGGCCGTCTTCAGTAGCTTGTACTTGAGGTGTAGTTCTGAGTAACAGAAAGAGAAGAATGCAAATGAATGATTGCATTAATTATGAATAAATGTGACCAGCACGCAATCACAGAGAATATAATACATTACTGGCTATGCAGTACCTGCTTGTAGTGATGAGTACAATGCAGCTGCTCTGACAGATACTACTATATATAGCAGGAGAGAGAGCGAAGGCTGGGCCAGCAGTACACTTGCTATTGTCCTGCTATAGTACCGGCCATGCTATGGCACACAAGTGACAACTGCTGCTTTTCATACTAATTAATCATGTTGTGTCTCTTGTGTCCTTATACTGTCCTCTCTCTTGTTCTAAGCGTCTTTCCTTTTCCTCGTCAGTATAATTATAGACCTTGTTTATGCAAATTAGTCTTAGTCAGCCCTATTCCCAGTATCTGTAGTGATGAAGAGCACAATGTAATTCCCATCTGCCCTATTCTCTCCTGTATGTCACATCACAGTATAAACCCAGTCAGCCCAAGACATAGTGTCCCCCAGTATTTCACAGCTCTAAGTAACACTAGTTAGGAAGTTCCCCAGAGGGACACAGTGGGGGCAGTTGCAACGTACCCAGGCCCTGGCATACCTTGGGGAGGCAGCTTATAATAGGGCAGAATGGTGACCGCCGGCATCTCAGAGGAAAATAGGGGCAGATCCCAGACTGTTGGGCTAAGCAGACAGAACAAGCTTTTGCTGAATATGAGCAGGAAGAACAACAAGTCAAACTCCAAGTTTCCTCTCGGTGGTCCTGGTAACCACTGTACCGCTGAAGTGCCACTGCTGCCCCTGTCTGTCTGTGTCTACTGTAACCCAGATTTGCAGACATCAATGTAACCCTAGTCTGGGTCCTACCAGTATACCCCTGTATTTGTTGTTCCATTGTAATTATTTGTATTGTCTTTCCTGTAGGAATTGTACATCTGTATTTCATACCCCAATCTAACCTCAGGATCTACTGCTCTCCATATCTCTCTGTAGATTCTATTTTGCCGTCCTGTGATTTATCATGGTGACTTGTAACCAAAGATGGAAACAGTAACAATTTATTCTAGTTTCTGTATAATGTAGAACTATTTATTTGTTACTACATATGCCCTACCATATACTGTGTGTGTGTGTTTGTGTGTATATATATATATATATATTGATTTGTTACTTCTAATATGTTTCTTAGGTCCTGTTATAAAAACTACAGTTTTGGAGGCTGGGATAAAAGCGTCTCCTTGTTATGTTTGTCATGTCGCATTTTGTGATCCACTCACTCCTACAATTTCCACCAATGTAATATGCCCACAACACCACAGATCTGCACATGCCAGTAACCTGTCCAATCACAGAGTGCACCTGTATAACCCCAGTCTTGCCTTGTTCTTATTGCCTACCTTTATGTCACCTCAAACACAATCCCTATTATCAGGGCTGTAACTAGAGGTGTGCGAATGCTGCGGCCACGCAGAGCCCTGTGGGCGGCACCCAGGGGCATTTCTAGAGAGAAGGGGGCCCGTGTGCAGTCTCCGACACGGGCCCCCTCCTCTCTGTCCGGCGGCCGGCAGCGCACTGAGATGTGCGCGGCCAGCGCCAGAGTTATAGACTCTGGGCACTACAGTGCACCCACAGTCTATAGAGTATGCGCAGGTCACCGCAGCGGCCATTTTCCCTGTACTGCGCATGCACAGACGACGGGAAAATGGCCGCAGCGGCCATTTTCCAATTGGTTTTACAGCGCTGGACCCCCGCACCGACGTGGGACTCCGAAGTGGTAAGTAATACTATGGGTGCAGGGTGTGCGGTGCGGGGCCCCCCTGGACTCAGGGGCCCGTGTGCCCCGCACACCCTGCACCCATTATAGATACGCCCCTGGCAGCACCACCGCTCACCCAGGCTTCTGTAACTGGCTAGCATGGTGCCAGGAACGGAACCCTGAAGCCAGAATCTATGCAGCCTGGAGTGTCCCTAAGACGCTTCAGACATGTACATCGCTGCGCTAACATCCGCCCAGAGCATCCTTCCAATGCTCCGGGCATTGCTGTAATGACCGGTGTTCATAGCTACGCCCCCTCCACGGGACGTCACATGGAGGGGGCATGGCCTGCACCGGGCGGCATGTCCCGTAGTTATGGCTCTGCCTATTGTCACTTTGGTTACTTCACACTTACAAAATGTGAACATATCTGACTGCATGTTACCTGTGTGTGTATAACTAATACAATAATGTGTAGCAGGGTATATATAATGTGATTACATAGGACTTGATTCAGGATGCTAATGCAGCTGCGAAAATATGCTAATGGTTGCAAAGCATACCCGAGCATAAGGACGTCCACTGCTGCCTTCTCAGATGTGTACGACGTCGCAGTGGCGTAACTTCATCCCGGGTGCTCGGAGGCAAGATAAATGTTGGTGCCCCCCCCCACCAAACTAAAATTTACCACCCCCCAGCACCTATGCCAGCTCCAGCTGCCGCCGCCCCCCTTATGCAGTTCCTTTTATATAATGCCCCCAGTAGTAGTCCGCCTATGTAGTGCTCCCCAGTAATGGTCCCCCTATGCAGTACATCCAGTAGTGAGCCCCCGGTAGTTGCCCCCAGTAGTGAGGCCCCTGTAGTTGCCCCCAGTAGTGAGGCCCCTGTAGTTGCCCCCAGTAGTGAGGCCCCTGTAGTTGCCCCCAGTAGTAGGCCCCTGTAGTTGCCCCCAGTAGTGAGGTCCCCGTAGTTACCCCCAGTAGTGAGGCCCCTGTAGTTACCCCCAGTAGTGAGGCCCCTGTAGTTGCCCCCAGTAGTGAGCCCCTGTAGTTGCCCCCAGTAGTAGGCCCCTGTAGTTGCCCCCAGCAGTGAGCCCCTGTAGTTGTCCCCAGTAGTGAGTCCCTGTAGTTACCCCCAGTAGTGAGCCCCTGTAGTTGCCCCAGGTAGTAGGTCCCTGTAGTTGCCCCCAGTAGTGATGGCCCCCACCGAGCGGGCGCCCGGCAAATGTAGGGTGCAGGGGTGCGACTGCACCCTTTGCACCCTCCGTAGTTACGCCAATGGAGGTGGAGCGCCGATCAGCGGCGCTCCTTCTCCATGCAGCTCCCGGGGACAATGGAGCCAGGTGCCCCCTTCAGGGCTGACGCCCGGCGGCAAATGACTCCATTGTCTCCGGGAGTTCCGCCACTGCGACGTCGCTTACCTACATAAATATCGGTAACATCGGTACACATCGAGCAACCATCTTGCCCTTGCAGCAGGTCTGACCTGCCGCAGCCTTGGGAGCTCTACTGACAAGCAGAGCCGCATATGCAATCGCAGAGGCTAATTTATGCACGCTCATTAAATAACGGACAGACAGGCCTGCGTTTTTCAGACCACTCCCCGTTACCTCCCCCAAACGCTGACAACTTGTCATTCACTCTACGATGGATTCCTCTGTTCGTCTGAAGCCACAATGTGATTCCTGCGCATGTGCTGTGCGGCTTATACGCACGCGCGATGACAAACAATCGCTCGATCTGCGTTCATAATCGCCTTTGCTACCAGCTCTGAATCAGGCCCATAGTACCTATGTTAGTATAACTTACTTTGGGGGAGATTTATCAACGCTTGGATAGAGATAAAGGGCCTGATTCAGAGCTGGACGGAATTGCAGAGCAGCACACAAGCATCTGTGCAATTCTGTCCATCTCCAATGCAAATGCAGCAGGAGCTGTGTGTAGTAGATAGACGCCTCCTTGCTGCATCTGCCATCTCAGATGCATTTGCGGCAAACAAGACCTCATGCACTATTGCTGCAGACGCTCCAAATATCCCTCCTGGGTGGCAGGTCCTGTGCAACTCTGATTGCACCAAGCGTCTTTTTCGCTACAAAATGCAAGTTAGTGGCAATGCGACATAACCGCTTAACGGGACTGCACTGATTCATTTGATATGTAACACTTGTAAATCTGTGCGCTAATCTGTATACAAAATGCTATGATGCAGCGGCCAGGGCTTTTGCACGTCAAGTTCCGTTGTGCTTCGCCTGAGACTTTCTACATATTTAAAACTTATTCCTGTACGTTTAAAGTCGCATCCGGTACAGATTGAGCTGCGTCTATGGTGCCAATAAGACATAAATTTAAAGAAAAAGTCGCTACGCTACACCACTTGGCTCATTAACACCAGGCATCTTGTGCCGCATGGCTTACTGAGTCTATATGTATGAGGACACATCAGTAAAGCATATACATGACTACATAAAGAGAGGTAGGAACTCTTGTAGGCCACAGCGAGAGTCAAAAAGGAGACACAATTCTGTAGTAAAACACCAAGACGGTAACAGCAGTAATATGGTCATTGACAAAGATTCTCTCTAACTCAGATGTCACAAACTTTTACAAGACTGAACAACAAGCTTAATTAGAAATGAGGAAAAAGAGCCAAGTGACACTTAACTCAAATTAGGCTGTGCAGCTATGGAAGGAGAGTGAGTAGTATCACCTTACCTTCACTCCACAACATGTAACAGAAGCTTCCCAGGCAGATGAATATCCTACATGATTTGAGAAACACCAAAACATAAGCCAAGTTGCTGAGAGGAGGTACAAATAAGGCCTAGGAGGGAGGAGGTACAAATAAGGCCTAGGAGGGAGGAGGTACAAATAAGGCCTAGGAGGGAGGAGGTACAAATAAGGCCTATGAGGGAGGAGGTAGAAATAAGGCCTAGGAGGGAGGAGGTACAAATAAGGCCTATGAGGGAGGAGGAACAAATAAGGCCTATGAGGGAGGAGGTACAAATAAGGCCTATGAGGGAAGAGGTACAAATAAGGCCTATGAGGGAGGAGGTACAAATAAGACCTAGGAGGAAGTACAAATAAGGCCTATGAGGGAGGAGGTACAAATAAGGCCTATGAGGGAGGAGGTACAAATAAGGCCTATGAGGGAGGAGGTACAAATAAGACCTAGGAGGAAGTACAAATAAGGCCTATGAGGGAGGAGGTACAAATAAGGCCTATGAGAGAGGAGGTACAAATAAGGCCTAGGAGGAGGTACAAATAAGGCCTATGAGAGAGGAGGTACAAATAAGGCCTAGGAGGAGGTACAAATAAGACCTAGGAGGAAGTACAAATAAGGCCTAGGAGGGAGGAGGTACAAATAAGGCCTAGGAGGAGGTACAAATAAGGCCTATGAGAGAGGAGGTACAAATAAGGCCTAGGAGGAGGTACAAATAAGGCCTAGGAGGAAGTACAAATAAGGCCTATGAGAGAGGAGGTACAAATAAGGCCTAGGAGGAGGTACAAATAAGGCCTATGAGAGGAGGTACAAATAAGGCCTAGGAGGAGGTACAAATAAGGCCTATGAGAGAGGAGGTACAAATAAGGCCTAGGAGGAGGTACAAATAAGACCTAGGAGGAAGTACAAATAAGGCCTAGGAGGGAAGAGGTACAAATAAGGCCTAGGAGGAGGTACAAATAAGGCCTATGAGGGAGGAGGTACAAATAAGGCCTAGGAGGAGGTACAAATAAGGCCTATGAGAGAGGAGGTACAAATAAGGCCTAGGAGGAGGTACAAATAAGGCCTATGAGGGAGAAGGTACAAATAAGGCCTAGGAGGAGGTACAAATAAGGCCTAGGAGGAGGTACAAATAAGGCCTATGAGGGAGAAGGTACAAATAAGGCCTAGGAGGAGGTACAAATAAGGCCTATGAGGGAGAAGGTACAAATAAGGCCTAGGAGGAGGTACAAATAAGGCCTATGAGGGAGAAGGTACAAATAAGGCCTAGGAAGAGGTACAAATAAGGCCTATGAGGGAGGAGGTACAAATAAGGCCTAGGAGGAGGTACAAATAAGGCCTATGAGAGAGGAGGTACAAATAAGGCCTAGGAGGAGGTACAAATAAGGCCTATGAGGGAGAAGGTACAAATAAGGCCTAGGAGGAGGTACAAATAAGGCCTATGAGGGAGAAGGTACAAATAAGGCCTAGGAGGAGGTACAAATAAGGCCTATGAGGGAGAAGGTACAAATAAGGCCTAGGAGGAGGTACAAATAAGGCCTATGAGGGAGAAGGTACAAATAAGGCCTAGGAGGAGGTACAAATAAGGCCTATGAGGGAGGAGGTACAAATAAGGCCTAGGAGGAGGTACAAATAAGGCCTATGAGAGAGGAGGTACAAATAAGGCCTAGGAGGAGGTACAAATAAGGCCTATGAGGGAGAAGGTACAAATAAGGCCTAGGAGGAGGTACAAATAAGGCCTAGGAGGAGGTACAAATAAGGCCTATGAGGGAGGAGGTACAAATAAGGCCTAGGAGGAGGTACAAATAAGGCCTATGAGGGAGAAGGTACAAATAAGGCCTAGGAGGAGGTACAAATAAGACCTATGAGAGAGGAGGTACAAATAAGGCCTAGGAGGAGGTACAAATAAGGCCTATCCAACAGAAGCAGAAGTTGTAGTGAAACAAGGGATTAAACCTGCCCTGCCGTGACTGTACCTCGTTTCCAACATTAAATGGACTGTGGTCAGGTTGCTTTTTACTACTTTATGTCCCCCTGTTATTCCTATGTTCAAGAATAGGTGTGCACCATGGGCCTGATTCAGAGCCGGACGCTCTCTGACAAGAGCGCTCGCTCTGAATCAGGGCCCTCCTACCTAAAATTGGAGCGGCCTCCTGGCCGCTCGCATAGCTGTGGGTGGCCACCCACAGCTTATGCGAGCGGCCAAAAAGATGGTCGCGATGGTCAAGACCATCGCGACCATCGGGCTTGTGACGAGACCCTGCGGTAGGGTCTCGCTGCCGCAAGCCCAGGAGTGCTTCTGGCTCTATCAGAGCCAAAAGCACTCCCACTGACATCACTAGTGATGTCAGTGGGGCCGGCCCCAGACGGTAGGCGTTCCCATGGGAACGCCTCCGTCTGGGCAGCAACGCCCCCGGCACGCCCACCAAAGGGGGCGTGCTGTCACTCACCATCGACAGCACGCCCCCTTTGGTGCGAGACCCATAGCGACGGCTTGGCCGACGCTATTTGGGTCTCGCGCATGCGCACGAAGGAGCTCCCTCCGTCGTGCGCATGCGCACTAGGGCACCATCGACCAGCTTGCGAGCGTTCAGCGCTCGCGAGCGGGTCTGAATCAGGCCCCATGTTCGGTAGTCAACTTATGTTTTCCGGCATATTATGTTATACAAACTGGGTGTCTATGTACCTACAGGTGATCTGTGAAAAGGAGACCAAGGGGTAAATTTATTAACCAGCAGATTTGCTGGGGTTGTCCATGTCAGTGATTTTTTTTTATTGGGTTTTGACCAAAACCACCATAAACCTGCTGCAAAACCGCTACACATCTATCTGGCCAATCAGAATTAAAGGAAACATAATACGCTTATAATGAGGACAATCACTATATATTAAATAAGGAGGCAGATAGTGTAACATTGGTAATTCTCTTATGAGGAATGCACTTTTTTACTAATATATTAGGGAGAAAATTATTTCATTTTATTAGGAGAGCAATATTATTTATTAATTATATTAAAGGGGCAATATTAATTGTTAATTGGTGTTAAAATTAAAATATTTTATAATGGGCAACATTATTTTAGGATCCTTTTATATAGCCATAAAATAAAAAATATTGGCTATCATAAAAATATTTTAAAACCCCAATTAACAATTAATATTGCCCCTTTATTTTAATTGATAAATATTGCTCTCAATAAAATTAAATAATACTCTTCCCGCTAATAAAATAGTATTTCCCTCATAAGATAATTATCTATGTTATTTGCCTCCTTATGCAATACATAATGATTTCCCTTATTATACTGTAGAGGTGGGTACATATTAGACGATATTTCAGCTGATCCAACAGATCAGGCTGACATATCGTCAAAATCAGCTAATGTGTACCCACTATGTCGGGCCGCGCGCTCTCCTGTTTGGTCGTCAGTCGCATAGTCAGGTCGCCCCTACATGCAGCACAATCTGACAATGCGACTGACGACCCCGTGTAACTGGGGCCGACATATCGGATTGTGTAATGTGTACCGGCTGCCCGTGCTGTTGTCCGTCGCATCGCTGGGTACCCAGCTTAAGTATATAATGATTCCTGATTGATCAGATAGCTCAAACAGCTCTCTCTATTGTCAAAACTACCTCATTTTTTTTTGATGGGTCTGCACGGTTTTTAAACCTACAACTTAGTAAATCTGAGGTTTCTATACTTGTAATGGTAAAAACATTGATGGTCATTCGATATTTGATTCTAAAGTATTGCTTCTCTGTGGTTTTGCGGTGGGTTTGAGTTTAGTAAGTCTGCCATATGCAAACCTGACAGTAAACTGCCGCAAAACTGCCGGGATTTCAAGCATTTAGGGAATTTCCTCCCAATCGTGCAAAGACTGCTCTGAATGCAGAGTGCTCCAGAGATGCTTTAAGCTCCAGTAACTTGCAAATTTGCAAAAAGCTACAAACGGGTTTATCATTTATTATGCAGGACTTAGGCTCAGTGGCTTAGAAGAACTGTTGCAAAACTCATTATTTGGAGTCACCTGCACACAGGGCCTGATTCAGAGCCGCTCGTAAGCGGCCGCTCGTTCGCTCCGAGCGATGTTCGCACATCTGCGCATGCGTATAGGTTGTAATGCGCATGCACCAACCAGTCAGTGCGGTCGGAAATCGTGTGCTCGCAAACATAGCGAACGCCTGCTAATTTGAGTGACAGGATGAGGCGTTTGTGGGTGGTAACAGGGGAAGGTGCTTGAAAACGGGGAGTGGAGATCCGAACGCAGGCGTGCCAAATGCTCAAAACAGCCGTTTTAAGGGTGTGCATAATTAACAAAGCAGTGTCATCGACCACGTCACTTGGTTGTCTCTTAGCCTGAACTGTCCGCATGATTGCGGTAGGAAAATGCTACCACAAGAATAGCGAGCAGTTCATACGCCTTTCGATATACTCGATTAATCTAATAAATAGCGGAGATGACGTATGATGCGAGCGGCCAGGGGGCGTCTTTACAAAATAGCGAGCGTATGTTTCGGACGCTCGCTCAGACATAGAGGCGTCAACAGACCGCAAAGAGCGAGCGCTCAATTTAAATATCCGGCCCCTTTTTCAGAACGAGCGTCCGCAAATAGCGTCCGGCTCTGAATCAGGCCCACAGTGTGTTGGGCATCCCTGTGACCCCCAGAAGATGAGTCACCAATCAATGCCAGAAGAGGTGGTGCCAACTTGAAATGTGGAAGCTTGAGAATGACTGTGCCAGGGGACTGGATGAAAAATTCAGGACTGAAGAATGTGGTAGCTTGAAAACAGGACCAAAAGGAGCTACAGATAAGGACTGCTGACTGGAGCCCTCCTTCCTTTTGTTTTCGTTCCCTGCAAGTCTTGTGGATGGCTGTGTTTACCCATTTGTTTAAAAATTTTATAGAAACGTTAGTGCATAAACCTCTGCCCATTGTTTATTGAAACAGTTACCTGAGATGTGAAAACATTTTCCCATACCCACGTTGCTGGAGGGAGGTAGCCTTGTGAGCACTATATCAGTGCAAGTGTAGCTGCTAATCACAGATGGTGTAATGGTAGCGTTACTGCCTCACAGCACTGAGGTCGTGGGTTTGATTCCCACCACGGCCCTACCTGTGCAGAGTTTGTATATTCTCACTGTGCTTGCGTGGGTTTCCTCCGGGTACTCCGGCCACACTCCAAAAATATACTAGTAGGTTAATTGGCTCCCACCAAAACTTAACCCTAGTGTGTATGTGTGTGAGCATGTGGTAGGGAATATAGATTGTGAATTCCACTGGTGCAGGGACTGATGTGAGTGGCCGAATATACAAATAAGCGCTGCGGAATATGTGTGCGCTATATAAATAACTGGTAATAAATAAATACAATTATTAACTTCGGTACACTGTACTTTTGAGCAGTGTACACTAGAGGTGCATGTTGCTGCAGTGTAAGGCCGGGTACCATTGGACGATATATATTTCTGACGTGGATCGGAACGACATATCGTCTAATGTGTACGCACAATCATACGTGCACGTATGTCGTTAGCATCGCCCTCCCCCCATTGGCCGTGTTGCACCTCAGATGGGGCAACGTTGCTGACGACAGCATGTAGGCAAGTGGAGGACGGAAGGCTTAATGGTGCGGTCGTACACTGGATCGTGGAGTGTGTATGGCCGACCGCTATATCGCTCCATAGGGCTGGGGGACAGCTGGGATACTCATCATTCTGATATGTACCCGGCCTAAGAAGTGGAATGTAAAGTCTGCTCCACAATAAAACATCTTTTTTAATTTCAACTTGCCTGGGCAATGTCCTAAGTATAGTAGTAAGATATAAGCGAGTAAGTATGACCACGGAGCTGTAGCTGTGTGAGCGTGATGTGATTACATAATACCTGTATGAGTAGCCACGTGTATGAGTAGTGAAAAACACCCATTGTTTCTTTCTATGGGCCTGATTCAGAGTAGTGCCCTAGCACAAAGCCGTAGCGACTTTGCAGTGTGATAATATAGTAACGCCGTAGGAGGCGCATTGTGTAAATAGACGCCTCCTGGCGACTTTCTGTGATCCGTTGTTGCATCTGACGCAGCCACTTGCCTGAACCTCGGACATCTGAGTAACCCTTAAATGACTTGCGCTGCTGGTGCCAGTGAGGCTGTCGGAAGATGCAGACGCTGACCTTTGCAAAAAACAGGGCTGACACCCCCTCACACCCCCCAAATGGCTGCAGCATGTCAAACATACAAGATCTGCCCATACGCAGATCAAAAGCCATCGGAGTTGTATGCAAACCATTGTGTACAACTCTGAATCAGGCCCTATTGGCCACAAGTGTGAGTTTGTGTTATGTAGAAGAGGACATATCGGCTGACACTAATCATATGTCTATATTTATCTCTGCTTGGGAAGGTCTGCTTGTCCCTGTCAGTGTCACACAGCTGTGCCCCTGCCCATATGATCAGTGCTGGAGGGAGGGAGGGGGCAGCTAGTTTCCTGATTGGATAGTTGGAGAGCAGAGATCACCAGCAGGATCATCAGAGGATAAATCACAGGGACAACTTGACACTGAGGAGGCAGCTTTCTGAATATAAAAGTGAACAAATATCTCTGTATATTTAAACCATACTTTACTGTGGAACCAGGAAGAGGATTATGGGCAAAGGAATATGTAATACACTTTTTAAAGCATTTTTATCACAGTTAGGGTAATCTATGGACTGCACTGTGGCACAGTGGTTGGCACTGCCAATATAAAGCAGTGGGAGATTGTATGTTCTCCACGTGTTTGCGTGGATTTCCCCTGGTTTCCTCCCACATTCTAAAATCATCCTGGCCGGCTCACTGACTTCTGACATAATTACCCAAAGTGTGTGTGTTTTTGGGTATGGTTGTGTGTTAGGGGATTCAGACTGTAAGCTCCAATGGGGCAGGGAGTGATATTAATAAATAACTATAATAATCTATAAAGCTGCAAATGATGTAAGGCACCATTTTTCTATGCATGCACCCATTTCACTTAATAGTGCGCGGTTTAGTAGAGCAATATGGGTGTGTCTGCAGAAGTTTGTATTTTCTAATAGGAGGAGCTGGGATGAAAATGAGTACATAAGGAAGATCCTTCCTGAGTGCTGTTTATGAGCAATACTCATGTGCGATTATATAATGCTCTTGTACTAAAATGCCAGGATGCTGATGTTATACAATGGGAGGAGCCAAATGCCATCACATGCTGGTTGCCGCAACCATGTTCTATCAGGCACACGTGACAATGCCAGCCAGCATGTGATGTGTTTTCCTTACAGAACATTTTCACAGCACCAGTAGCGTTACCGCCCCCACGTGAGGGGAACTTTACTGTAGAGGACAGGCGGCAGGATACAATAGTTGTTTTGGAGGCACATACAATCAGACAGCATGGGCTACTGCCTAATTCGGCCATACCTTGTTCTGTCCTTGCAACTAAAAAAAGATTAAGGGATGAACTATTTAGACAACTTTGTTCATAAAGCTGGAAAATGCGGGCCTGCCAAGCAAAGAGGTGCAGATATTTTTGTGCTTCTGGGAAAGGAGAGTGCACACTTATGGGTCCATGTCTGAGTATGTGGGGACAGACGGTCTCTTTCTTCATGCAAAAGGGTTTGATATTTACATTTCCTTAAAAGGTGACAATAAGATATCTGTGCAACTCCGAGGTGACCTTTACTTCAGATCCTGTAGGTGCAGTTGCACCTGTGTAACATAGAAAATAAATGTATGATAGTGACACATGTACTAAAGACTGATGAGCCCTATTTACCACAAAAAGTGGCATATACAGTCAGGTGCATAAATATTGGGACATTGACAGAATTTTCATATTTTGGCCTCTATTCACCACCACAATGGCATTGAAATGAAACAAACAAGATGTGCTTTAACTGCAGACTTTCAGATTTAATTTGAGGGTAATTACATCCAAATCAGGTGAACAGTATATGTGCCTCCCACTTTTTAAGGGGCCAAAAGTAATGGGACTATCAACTCAAAAGCTATTTCGTGGACAGGTGTGGGCTATTCCCTCGTTATTTCATTATCAATTAAGCAGGTAAAAGGTCTGGAGTTGATTCTAGGTGTGACATTTGCATTTGGAATCAGTTGCTGTCGACTCTCAATATGAGATCCAAAGAGCTGTCACTATCAGTGAAGCAAGCCATCATTAGGCTGAAAAATCAAAACAAACCCATCAGATATAGCAAAAACATTAGGTGTGGCCAAATCAACTGTTTGGAACATTCTTAAAAAGAAAGAACGCACCGGAGAGCTCAGCAACACCAAAAGACCCGGAAGACCACGGAAAACAACTGTGGTGGATGACAAAAGAATTATTTCCCTGGTGAAGAAAAACTCCTTCACAACAGTTGGCCAAATCAAGAACACTCTCCAGGAGGTAGGTGTATATGTGTCAAAGTCAACAATCAAGAGAAGACTTCGCAAGAGTGAATATAGAGGGTTCACCACGAGATGTAAACCACTGGTGAGCCACAAAAACAGGAAGACCAGATTAGAGTTTGCCAAACAACATCTAAAAAAGCCATTACAGTTCTGGAACAACATCTTATGGACAGATGAGACAAAGATCATCTTGTACCAGAGTGATGGGAAGAGAAGACTATGGAGAAGGAAAGGAACTGCTGATGATCCAAAACATACCACCTCATCAGTGAAGCATGGTGGTGGTAGTGTCATGGCGTGGGGGCATGTATGGCATGAACTGGTTCCCTTGTATTTATTGATGATGTGACTGCTGACAAAAGTAGCAGAATGAATTCTGAAGTGTTTCGGGCAATATTATATGCTCATATTCAGTCAAATGCTTCAGAACTCGTTGGACGGTGCTTCACAGTGCAGATGGACAATGACCCGAAGCATACTGCAAAAGTAACCAAACAGTTTTTTTAAGGCTAAAAAGTGGAATGTTATGCAATGGCCAAGTCAATCCCCTGACCTGAATCCGATTGAGCATGCATTTCACTTGATGAAGACAAAACTGAAGGGAAAATGCCCCAAGAACAAGCAGGAACTGAAGATATTTGCAGTAGAGGCCTGGCAGAGCATCACCAGGGATGAAACCCAGCATCTGGTGATGTCTATACGTTCCAGACTTCAGGCTGTAATTGCCTGCAAAGGAGTTGCAACAAAGTATTAAAAAGTGAAAGTTAGATTTAGGATTGTTTAGTTTGTCCCATTACTTTTGGCCCCTTAAAAAGTGGGAGGCACATATAGAAACCGTTGTAATTCCTACACCGTTCACCTGATTTGGATTTAATTACCCTCAAATTAAATCTGAAAGTCTGCAGTTAAAGCACATCTTGTTTCTTTCATTTCAAAGCCATTGTGGTGGTGAATAGAGGCCAAAATATGAAAATTCTGTCAATGTCCCAATATTTATGCACCTGACTGTATAGGAGTCAATTCAATAAGACGCGAGGGGACGAATTGCCGTTGCAATGGCATGGAAGCTCTTCCCGTCCCCCTCGCGGCCCAATAGGGCTACAAACAAAAATCGTCAAGTCCAGAGCTACCGTAAGTGAGGTATATACAGAAAGTTAGCCATGGTAACCCATTTATGGGGGGTTTACCTATTCAAATAGCCTTGCAAGTTAACCTGCGTTAACTCTCCACGAGGTTTAACGTGCCTTATTCTTTGTGGCTCCTGAGCAGGTGAAAAGTTGGGAAAAATCCCTGTTTTAATGTAAGAATGTCAGGACTTGGATCAAAACCCCTGCCCCCCCCCACCCCAATGATTAATTAGGCACTTCAAGGGTTTTAATTAGCTTAATTTGGGCAATAATGATGCTATTCATGGGGTGACATTCTGCAAAATACAGAATAGGTTACAGTATGTAGGACAGGTATAAGGGGGTGCTGTATGGATGGGACAGGTGTCTTTAAACTTGCAGGTGGAAGTTACAGGTGGTTTTTTTTTACACATAAAAGTGGCTTAAAAATACACAGAAATCTACTTACAGGCATTTCTTTCTCGCCCCAAATTATTCTACAGCATTTAACTTGCAAAAAACACTTTTTTAAATTATTTTTTGAAAAATGCACATAAAAGCTAATCAACACCTTCTAAAAGCCCAAATACTTTGCTTTTGGCCACTATCAAATTTCTATACTGTTATCCAATATTATATTGAGGCAATAGCTGATTTCCCCATCTTCCCCCACACTTAACACGGGTATTACCAGCAAGAATTACCGCACGACCATTGAAATAAGTCTTTTCCAAATTCCAAATTTTCCAATTAAGGGGGAGCGCATATGACTGCACAATATGCGTTTTAAGTCACGCCGTAAAATCTTTGTTTAATTCGGCTCTTAGTATTTCATGATAAACAAGGAAAAGTTTAAATGAATAAATGGAGTGGTATAAAGAGATTGTAGAAAGTCCTATAAAAGGTTGTGCTGATTTTATACCAGGAGGCAGTCCTGTCCTATAAATGGAATGTGGACATGTTTTTCTATGCGCTATATGGACAAATTGTGTCTCCCCTGCAAGGCATTCTGGGACCCATGACACTGGTATATATAGATGCTTTTGAGTTCGTCCTGTACAGACTTAATATTTTTGTTGACATGAATAAAAGTGGAGATCAAAAAATTCCAGTGGATGGTGTTGTAAATGTTAAACTCTTTCCAATGTAGCGTTAATGAACTTGTAATGAGGTGATAATTTCCATGTTCATCAGCCCTGTGGACACGCAGCTCTAAGTGTCCAGCATAACAGAGGTGCCCTTGAACAGTGGAGCTCTGGGCAGCTGCCAATCTTGTCCTATTATTAAAACAGCCCTCTTACAGCTTATTGGCCTGTACCTAAATACATACCGCTCACATTTCTTTTCAGACTGGAAATCCCCTATACTGTATGCTTCACACAATACTAATCAAACTCAACCGAGTACATTACCAAACTATTCTAACAGTAATGCGCTATATATTTATCTCCACTCTTCCAGAGAAATACACAACCAATGGCATAAAACGCCTCAAAGTAGTAAAAAATAGCATAGTATAGATCGAAGTATAGTACAGTACCACCGGACAACGTTTGGTATTCTAGGTATCCACTTCTTAAGTGTTCTACGTAACAAAGCTGCCTAAAAACTGAGAGGCCATAGGCAGCTGCATTTTTGTCATTAATATTACTTTATATCCAGGGATATGGGTACTAGTTCATTTCACTATCACGTCCCTATGTTAGATGTCCATTGTAGTGGTAGGACATTTGACAGTTACGTCATTGTAAATAAAAGATATTTATGGAAAACTTGCCAGAATCCTTCTGTAGCATAGTATGTGTGTGTATATTATATATATATATATATATACACACACACACGCAGTATATATAGTAGAGATGTGTCCACCCTCTTGTCTTACAATACAATTTGCTCGGGTGACCAACCCATAGAGAACCACTTAGGTCCTTGTATACAAAAAAGAAAAGGGTGCACTCATCAGCCTTCACAAAAAAAAATTCTCATTCTCTCTCGCTCTCTCTCTCTCTCTCTCCCTCTCTCTCTCTCTCTCTCTCTCTCTCTCTCTCTCTCCCCCTCCTCTCTCTCTCCCTCTCTCCCACCTCTCTCTCCACACACACACATGTATATATTTATTTATTAATTACCATTCTCTTGTGTCAAATAACTGCCCTGTGTATCACAGTCCCCCTTTTTATGCAATGCATTCTATGGTAGAACCAATCCCCCGGCACTTGTGTTTCTTCTTTAACCCCAACAGCACAGTTACAATATAAAGCAAACATAATAAAGGATAACTGTGGAAACACTGGTAATTTGGGTAGTGTAAATACATTAGGTGGGAAGGTAGCAATGTATGATCAGGACAAGAGGACCATGATTTGGTGAAATAGGACAGAGATTGAGGGAAGGTAACAGAATAAACTGAAAAACTATACTAGAAAAAGTGCTAAATAGGAATAAGTAGGTCAGAGATCGGGGGATGGTGCCAGAATGAATTAGGGGAACATGCTAGGAGAGAGTATAAGATGTGAATAGATAGGACAGAGAATCGGGGTAAGTTATTAGAATGGGTATCCAGTCTATAAATCTACAGTAAAAAGGTAGACAATGTCTAGATAGATACCAGATGTCAGACAGGGACAAAAGGTCGACAGGGACAATAGGTCCACACACTAAAGGTAGGTAGACAGGTACAAATGGTCGACAGGGTCAAAAGGTCGACATGAAAATGGTCGACACAATATTTTTTTTTACCATACGCCTCCTGAGGCCTCAGGGTGCGCTGAAGTAAGCAATTCCTGGTCTGACCTGCCTTAACTGTGCGTATGGGTCAGATGTTACCGATTGTTTTGCTATGTTGGCAAAGTATACGGATGTGAGAATGGGGAAGTGGGCGTCCTTTGTTAGGCTGCGATCGCAATGCAAATGCAAACATTTACATATCCCCGCTTATATTAGCAACTGCGATGCAGAATAGCGATCCGTAGTGAATCAGACCCTGAGAGTTAGGAGGTAGAGGAAATACACTTTCCGTATTTGACCCTGCTGATATAATGACTGCAGAAGGAAGGGATCTTCTGTCACACTGTCTTCCTTCTTACAATCACTGACTCTGGGCCTCAGTGTGCATAATGCAGACAAAGGAGAGCAGAGACAGCCTGGATGCTGGACGTCACATAATATGTGGTAATATAGCCATATCGTGGTAAGGTAACAGAAGAAATGATTGGTCATTGAGCGAAGGTAACAGAATAAACAAGAAAACCATACTAGAAAAACATACAAATTGCAAAATAGATCAGAGATGGTGGGAAGATAACCATGCGAGAGGACCATGCTAGGAAAGAGTATAAGACGTGATTAAATAGGAGGGAGATCAAATGACGGTGACAGAATGAATGAGAAGACTATACTAGGAAAAAAGTACTTGATATGATGAAACAGAATCGAGGTCAAGGGAAGGTAACAAACTGAGGGGGAGATGTACTAAGCCTTGGAGAGTGATAAAGTACCAACCAATCCGCTCCTAAATCACTTTACAGGCTGTGTTTGAAAAATGACAATTAGGAGCTGATTGGTTGGTACTTTATAATTTTCCACTTTATCACTATCCAAGGCTTAGTACATCTCCCCCTGAATGAGAAAGCCGTGCTAGGAAACAGTATAACATGTGATTAAATAGAGGGCATGTAATAGAACAAAGAGCAGTGAGAAAACTAGGAAAGAAGTACAATATAGTGACACAGGGCAGAAATGGAGTGACGGTAACAGAATGAAGGAGACAACGCGTCATGCATGAGTGCTGGGTGTGCAGGACAGAGAAAGGCGACGGAGTGAGAGAGAGGATCATGCTATCAAATGCAATGAAATAGGTATATTAATTATTACAACATTATAATGAAATAGTCTGTACTAGCAGAAACATAGTTGAATTAAAATTAAAACCATTATTGAAAAACTAAGAGGCTTTTAAATGCAAGGTTTGAAGACCACTACTATTTATCAGGCCTTGTGAAGGGGCCTGTATCGTATTCAAAGCTTGTAGTTACATACTAGGGGGTATATTTACTAAAGTGCGGGTTTTTAGAAGTGGAAATGTTGCCCATAGCAACCAATCACATTCTACTTAACATTTATCTAGAACCTTCTTGAAGATAAAAGCTAGAATCTCATTGGTTGATATGGTTTAGTAAATATACCCCTATATATTCACCCAGTAAAGAATATTCCTTAGGTTTTTGCCCAGCAAGATTGTTTCTCGTATGGCCATGCTAGGTGAGGCTGTCAGGTAAGGTGGTCGGGGATAGAGGAGAGAGTGGGGTGTTACTGGAGTGCGCAAGAGGCAAAGGGTGTAAGATGGTTATAGGCAGATGGTTCAATTCCAAATAACAGGCAGGACATATTATGGGTATACTCCCTTATAAAACGACATCAATGATTTGAGGTGTCTCTGATGATAATAGTAGAATGAGTTACTAGTTTATGATGTTATTTCATGGTTGGTTTAGGCGAATTAGCACAGATCAGTTTTAGAGCTTGATTAGGGTTGTCTATGTTAGTTTAGAGGTGCTATTTTTTTTAAGAATGTTACCTGGGATTTCCCTGTGATTTGTATTACCTGGGCGTTTCCCAGTATTTTGGGTGTCCCAGTTTTGTGGTCTCACTGTTGCACCCGCTTAGTGCCGGCTCGTCTCACAATCTGTGCCCCTTTCCTCCCGTCTCCGACCTCTGACCTGAGAGAGTCGAACTCGTCCTCTGCCTGCCAGGGGCAGCCCGGGATGGGTATATAGGTGTAGGGGTAGGAAGGGCATGGAGGATGGGGGTTAAAGGTCACAAGTGGACAACAGAGGCAGACATAAAACAAAGACACAAGAGGATAAAAGAACAATAAAATGGGACAGAGAAAAAGATGGCAAATGAAAAATCAGCACGACAAATGAGTATGGAAGAATGAGATAACAAGTACAGGAGGATAGGGTTTCAGTGAAAAAGAATGATAAATAAATTGTGATTTTTATAAAATAATGGATGAATTATTCAAGTAATATGTAATTGTCCACATACATTAATAATGATATTCAATCAAAACAAAGGTAACAATGAAATGCCCCAAGATAAATGGTCAACACTATTATATGGATAGTCTTATGGTGCATACACACGGTCAGATTTTTCATCAGATTTGAACGATAGCGATTTTAAAAATCGTTCAATCGTTCAAATCTGATGAAAAAAATCGTTCATGTGTACAAGCATGAACGATGGCCAATGAACGATGCGCGTTCACGTTTGTTAGAGAACGATATCTGACATCTGACATGTTTGCAGTCAGATTTGTCAGAAATCGTTCTTTTTCTTCAGAAATCGTTCAAATCATTCAAACGATATCGTTCAAAAGAAAAATCTGACCGTGTGTATGCTCCATTATGATGATAAATTACAATGTGTCCATTGGAGAGCAAATTATTACAAAGCAAAGAGATGCCACCTGGTTTGTCTACAGCGTTAATGCCAGTGACATAATAACAGTTGCATTGATGTTGTCTGTACATTGAAACTGCTTTAAGAAATCTATGACATTAATAACTATCCTCTTCCACCTATACTAATATATCCGCATGAACCTGTTAGAGGAGCCATCTACTTCTGACCGCATTCCAGTTTCAGATCTCTGCTGTGTCCTCTTTGCCATTAAATGTTTCTCCAATCTTTTGTGACTAACATCTACACCATGCCGTAACTCAATATAACCATCTCCAGAAGTGTTCCACCTCCTCCCACTCCCTCCCCCCTACAATTTCTCCTTCCATCGGTCGGCCAGTAACCTTGTCCTAAATCTCTGATTGCAGGAGGAAGTGTATAAATCACACGTGTTTCCTTATGCAGCCATTGTATGATTGATAAAAGGTTATTTGCTTTTATTGATTCACTGGTTTAGAATATTTTAATTATTTTTTTTAACAACTGTATTTGTTTTTTTTATATATTTATTCTTTTTACTTGTTTGTATGTATTAAGCCTAACTGATCAATACTTGCACTACTGTTTTTTTTATTTCTCCGTTGCTAATACAATAAGAGCAGCACAGCTACTGAGGGCCTGATTCAGCAAGGAATGCAGTTGCTTATACGCACGCAATTGGCCGATTGTCGCGTACTGCATGTGCGCAATCCAGCCACTTTGACTGGGAAAGCAATCGCAGAGGATACGCAGACCCATGGCAGAGTGATTGACAAGAAGTGCCGTTTGTGGGTGGTGACAGAGGGGGTGTTTGGTCGGGCGAACAACGCAGGCATGCCAGTGCGTTTCAGCGGCGTTGCAGGGGCGTGCATAAATTAGCCGCATGCGATACCATATGCATCCTGAGGCCTCATAGCGTGCGCTGAAGTAAGCAATTCCTGAGAGAGTTCTGACCTGCCTTACCTGTGTGTATGGGTCCGATGTTACCGATGTTGGCAAAGTGAATCCATAGTGAATCAGACCCTGAGAGTTAGGAGGTAGAGGAAATACGCTTTCCATTTTCTACCCTGCTAATATAATGACTGCAGGAGGAAGGGATCTTCTGTCACACTGCCTTCCTTCTTGCAATCAATGACTCTGGGCCTCAGTGTGCATAATACAGACAATGGAGAGCAGAGACAGCCTGGATGCTGGACGTCACATAAAGAACTGTGGGCCTGATTCAGAGCCGGACGCTCTGACAGAGCGCTCGCTCTGAATCCGGGCCGGCCTTCTTGTTTCTTAGAGCGGCCTCCTGGCCGTTGGCATAGCTATGGGTGACCACCCACAGCTATAGCGAGCGGCCAGGAAGATGGTCGCGATGGTCAAGACCATTGCGACCATCGGGCTTGCGACGAGACCCTTGTGGTAGGGTCTCGTTGCCGCAAGCCCCAGAGAGATTTCGGCTCTCACAGAGCCGTGATGTCAGTGGGGCCGGCCCCAAACGGAGGCGTTCACATTGGAACGCCTCAGTTTGGGCAGCCACTCCCCCGGCACGCCCACCGAAGGGGGCGTACTGTCAATCAACATCGACAGCATGCCCCCTTTGGTACGAGACCTGAAGCGACGGTTTTCCCGTCGCTATCCGGGTCTCGCGCATGCACACGACGGAGCCGGCTCCGTCGTGCGCATGCGCACTGAGCCACCATCGACCCGCTTGCGAGCGCATAGCCCTCAGCTGAATTAAGCCCTTTGCCTCTGCTACCCTTAGAACTGTTCTACTGAAAACCCCACTCAGTGTGCTTCCCCTTCCTTAACTTACTGAATCTGCAGGATACAATACAGATGTGTCCGCATACATCTAGCCTCCTTGTTGCGTCAAGCGTCTTTTCGTGCAACTTTCTACCTTTAAATCTGTCTTATTTGCACAGCACTGTGAATAGAACGCACAAGCAGCTTCTGCTGATTAAAATGATATGCAGCATGTCTATGTTCTGTGTGTATCTGCATGCAAAATGCTATGTTACAGTGCTGAAACGACCGTAGCATTTTGCATGCAGATACAGCCGCAGTCACACACAGAACATAGGCATGCCGCATATCATTTTAATCAGCAGTAGCTGCTGTGCTAATAAGACACATTTGAAGGTAATAGGTCCCACAAAAAGACGATTGGCGCTACCGAATCACACGGCACTCATGCATTATGTGTAATGCGACTTGTAGTGCATGGAGGATAGATGTATGTGGATACATCTGTACACTCAGTGGCGGAACTACAGGGGGCATTACTGGGGGCTTTCTACAGGGGGCATTACTGGGGGCTTACTACAGGGGGCATTACGGGGGCTTACTACAGGGGGCATTACTGGGGGCTTTCTATAGGGGGTATTACTGGGGGCTTACTACTGGGGGCACTACAGGGAGTTTACTACTGGGGGTTTACTACAGGGGGCTTACTACTGGGAGTACTACAGGGGCCCTTAGTACTGGGGCACTGCAAAGGGGGACCACTACTGGAGGTACTGCATAGAGGGACCATTACTGGGGGGCACTACATATGCGGCACTGCATAGGGGGACCTCTACAGAGGGCACTGCACAGGGGGACCACTACTGGGGGAACTGCATAGGGGGGCGGCAGCTGGGGCTGGCATAGGTGCTGGAGGGGGTGGTACATTTTAATTTGTGGGGGGCACCAACATTTATCTTGCCTCCGGGCACCTGGGATGAAGTTACGCCAAAGTGTACACTCCAAGGGAGTACTCAGTTACATGTGAAGTGCCCCATATAACCTTCTACTCCTGTGCCTGTGTGGTTAGAACAAGCTTAATAAACCTTCATAACACATTCAATCTAAGCATACAAGGGTCATTTGCGACTGTAGAGAAGTGCAAATGATGATTTCTTAGATAGCTGGTAAGAAGACAGGGAAAACAAAGGAGAGGGGAATAATAAAAGAACTTTATACTGTACATCATACCTCTTGGTGCCGCACTGCGTATTTCAGGTAATTATAGAAGAGATGAATAATAAAAGAACCGTATACTACACGTCATATCTCTCGGTTAGGGAAGCCAATCCCACCTAATTTTTTCAATCCTGCGATTCGGGACTGAAAACTGTCAACCCTGGGATTCTGGGGGGTACCCGGGATTGAGATGATCAATTAAAATGTTATTATTCACCAGCACACACTAACAAAAACCAGACTGTGTGTGACAGACAGTTTGTGTCACACACTCACTTGACTCACCCAGTAATACTATTGTCTTCACCCTGCAGGCCGGGCAGCAGCGCCAGCCCAGGCACTGGCAGGCAGTGGCACTCACCGAATCCCACACCAGGCAGTCAGACCTCTCCTCCCTTCCAGTCCTCCGCCTCTCCCTCTCAGGCCGCACTGGTGCCGGCGCGCCGCTCGTCTCAGGGTCAGACAGGGTCCAGGGAGGCAGCCAGGCCTCCGCTTAACATAGCCACCGACCGCCCACAGCAGACTCTACAGCGGGTGGGCACACGCAGTTGATTAAGGGTCTGGCTGGTGTGCATTTGTGCTGCTAGACCCCTATAACATCACACACAGCCGCACAGCACAGCCGTAGGAGGCCAGAGGGCAGCGTCTGAGCTGACGGGACTAGTGCTCATCGCACCAATCCCAGGATTTATTTCCCGTCTTTTTTCCGCTAAATCCCGGGATCCCGCTGATTCCGATACCAGGATTGGCTTCCCTACTCTCGGTGCAGCACTGTGTTCTTCAGGTAATTATAACAGAGATGATTAATAAAAGAACCGTATACTGTACATCATACCTCTCGGTGCAGCACTGCGTATTTCAGGTAATTGGGAGTTTCACTCTCAAGTTCTTCTGGCTCCTGCAATGTTCCCTCAATGATCAAGTCCTCATTGTCCCCAAGATCTGTGGACTCTGGGGCTCCCACCCTGCGCAGGACCTTCCGTACTGTCTGTAGTGATAATAGATGTCATATTAACTAACAGATTGAATGATACACTATATTTCTATGATAACGTGCACACTTAGATGTGTGACAATACTGTTACTGTGCCTTCAAGTGCAATTCTTAGGGGTATATTTACTAGTGTGGGTTTTTAGAAGTGAAGATGTTGCCCATAGCAACCAATGAGATTCTACTTAACATTTATCTAGCACCTTCTAGACGATAAGAGCTAGAATTTGATTGGTTGCTATCGGCAACATCTCCACTTCTAAAAACCCACACCATAGTAAATATACCCCTTAGTATTAATATCCTCAGTTATTGATGAAAACCATGGGTTACAATGAATTCTGACATTCTTATAGTTCTCCGCATTTGGTATCAACCCACAAAAGTGCGAGAGACTATTTAGGCACGAAGGGGGGAGTCTTAGGTTTAGGCACTAACGGGGAGGGTTAGGATGAGGGGTGGGGAGGGTTAGGCTTCGGTTGAAAGAACGGAAGGTTAGGGGGATAAGGGGGAAGGGTTAGTATACTTACCTGACCCCTGTCGGGATACCAACCATTGGGATGCCGCTGTCGGTACTTTGACAGAAGACATCCTGATAGCCGTCATTACATACCGATTCCCGTTCACATTGGAGGCCATACTCTGTCTGAGAATTTGCACCTAGCATGGGGCTGGTGCAAGTTTCGATGGCGCAACTGGGAGCCACAGTGATGGCACATTTGGATGCCCGCTTATACACCTGGGCAGTGCTTGTAGTGTTATCTGCAGAAAGTCGCAGCAGCAGTACCAACAAGAGGCGCAAACACGGACGCTGCTGCATCCGACACAGAATAACGCCCAATAATTTTTTCATAATCTTTATAGGTTCTCCATCCAACCATTTTAGTAGCATCCGCAATGTGAAAACAGGCAAAATACGTCTTGTTCTAAATAATGGGAGTTCTTACCACAGTTACGGCTATGGCCTGCATATTCATTGCACACTGTCTATGGCAGATAGGGACACTGGCCTCAAACTGAAGTAAAGTACATGTGAAAATACTGCCTGATTTATGTTCTTCATATGGAGAAGGAGTGCTCTGTGGGAAGCAGTAAGATTGTTTCCACACAGCTGGCAGCCATGGGTGGTCCCCTCAGCTTCCACCCTTAAGGCCCCCATACATCAGAGATTGATTGCAGCAATCGTGCAATCTGCAATCGATTGAAAAAGGGAAAGATTTTTATACACAATCGATTGCAAATTGCACGATTGCTGCAATCAATAAATCTGTAATAAGAAAGTCTGCAACGGAAAAGGGGAGTATAAAACATGACATCCTACAAATCGCCATCCCAATCTTTTACATGCACAAAGTAGAGGTAAACACAGAAAATAGAGGTTGCTATGACAGACACGATAGCACAATCTGCAGGAGGTAGGAAACACAGACACCCAATTGTGGACACATTACAAGGGCATACCCACCTTCTTTGTCACAATGTTCCCCTGCTCATCTGTGAATTCCTCTTCCGTCACCTGCTCCCCAGGAATATCTGGGACTTCATTCCCCTGAAACACATGAGAGCACTACATAACACTATGGTAAGTACAGCTACTGTAGGTTAGGGGAGCCCTGCAATGGCCACACACTTCATTTTAAAATTGTTTGTTTTGTTCCCTGGGTTAATTTTGTTGTCACAGAAATATATATATTGGATATATAACTTTATCTTGTAAACTGAGACACAGAACAAAGAAAGATTATTTTGTATAATGGTATACAGATAAGAAACTTCATATTGTTTAAATTGTTTTTTTTTTCACACAAGACTGTACTGAGATACAGACTAGAGAAACAGCCTATTGTATAAATTAGATCTATACATGAGAACAGAGAACTGTCTAATTTCCCACCAGTGTCAGTGATGTCACTTCCAGAGAGCTGCGGCATAACTCTCATCTACAGACTTCCGCTATTTCCCATACTTACTGATCACATCATTTACCACCGCATGATGAAAGCACAGACACTCCTGATAATCACCCAATAACAACATCACAACATTATCCACAACCAAATATGGATAACAGTATAGAAAATTGGAAAAAGCCACTCAAGCAATGTACAGGTCATAAACTGAAAGAAAAAATACTTTGTAAAGGAAAAATGGTGAGGATGCCCAAAAAGTGCAATTGTAAACATGAAAAAAAAAAAAAAAAGGTAATGCCAAGGATAATTTATATAATAAAATAAAGCGATGATAAGAGAAATAGGGGTAGATGTACTAAGTCTTGGAGAGAGATATAGTGTAAAGCGATAAAGTACCAACCAATCACCTCCTGTCATATTTCAAGCCCAGTCTGTAAACTGAAACTGATTAGCTTGTACTTTATTTCTCTCCACTTAACCTCTTTCCAAGGCTTAGTACATCTCCACATAGACAGATAAGGAGGAATAGAGAGATGGTATACGAGAGGGAGAGAATGGAGGATAAAAAGAGAGAGAGGAGGAGAGAGAGAAAAAATAACAACCAGGGACAACATCAAGTGAATATACAGATGAGTCCTCACACATCTACCCTCCTTGCTCATTAAACAGCCCTTCTAGTCACTTCATGCTGAGACTTGGAAGCGCCAAGTGTATTTTCATGCAACTTTTTGCCTTCAAATGTGACTTATTCACACAGCGATGCAAATTTGCCGCACAAACAGCTTCTGCTGATTAAAATGATATGCAGCATGCCAATGTTCTCTGTGCGACTGTGGGTGTATCTGTATGCTAAATACTACGTAACAGTGTTACAGCCGCTGACACGGTAACGTAGAATTTTGCATACAGACACATTCGCAGTTGTACACAGAATTTTAATCAACAGAAGCTGTTTGTGCGGCCTATTCATATCGTTGTGCGAATAAGACAATTTGAAGGCAAAAAGTCGCACGAAAAGACGCTCGGCGCTACCGAGTCACACAGAGCTCCTGCGTTATGTGTAGCGCAGAGGATAGATGTATGTAGAGACATCTGTATAAATATACACACACACAAAAAATCTATTGTATAAATGAGATATATACACTGGAGACTGCATCCTACATACTAAGATACTGACCAGAGAAATGTCCTATTGTATAAATGAGATATATACACTGGAGACTGCATCCTATATACTGAGATACAGACCAGAGAAACATCCTATTGTATAAATGAGATATATACTGGAGACTGCATCCTATATACTGAGATACAGACCAGAGAAACGTCCTATTGTATAAATGAGATATATACACTGGTGACTGCATCCTATATACTGACTTACAGACCAGAGAAACATCCTATTGTATAAATGACATATATACACTGGAGACTGCATTCTATATACTGAGATACAGACCAGAGAAACGTCCTATTGTATAAATGAGATATATACACTGGAGACTGCATTCTATATACTGAGATACAGACCAGAGAAATGTCCTATTGTATAAATTAGATATATACACTGGAGACTGCATCCTATATACTGAGATACAGACCAGAGAAACATCCTATTGTATAAATGAGATATATACTGGAGACTGCGTCCTATATACTGAGATACAGACCAGAGAAACGTCCTATTGTATAAATGAGATATATACACTGGAGACTGCGTCCTATATACTGAGATACAGACCAGAGAAACGTCCTATTGTATAAATGAGATATATATATATATACTGGAGACTGCATCCTATATACTGAGATACAGACCAGAGAAATGTCCTATTGTATAAATGTGATGTATACACTGGAGACTGCATCCTATATACTGAGATACAGACCAGAGAAACGTCCTATTGTAGAAATGAGATATATACACTGGAGACTGCATCCTATATACTGAGATACAGACCAGATAAACATCCTATTGTATAAATGAGATATATACACTGGAGACTGCATCCTATATACTGAGATACAGACCAGAGACATGTCCTATTGTATAAATGAGAAATATACACTGGAGACTGCATCCTATATACTGAGATACAGACCAGAGAAACATCCTATTGTATAAATGAGATATATACATTGGAGACTGCGTCCTATATACTGAAATACAGACCAGAGAAGCGTCCTATTGTATAAATGAGATATATACACTGGAGACTGCGTCCTATATACTGAGATACAGACCAGAGAAACATCCTATTGTATAAATGAGATATATACACTGAAGACTACGTCCTATGTACAGTGATGCAGAAAGTGGTGTTGTATACTTGAATCAATAATAAACAGGCTCAGTTTTATACAGCACCAACATATTATGCAGCACTGTACATGGAGGGATTCAGTGATATGAGAAGATATGATGGACGCCCTTTACCTTGACAATCACTCTCCGTCGCACCACCTTGGTGGTCAGTGTCTCCTCATCGTCCTCCACCCCTCCTTCTCCCAGCTCCCGATCTAGCTCGGTGTGCAGCCGCCGCAGTACAAACTTTGCTGCTCCACGTACAATGTGCACCACATTCTGACAGCTCACCACAAAGAAGCCGATCAGGACTATGCAGACCCCCAATTCTGTCAGGAAACCCCACATTCTGCCCAACTCTGTCACTCACTTCCTCACAAGAAGGGGTTATCAACTATGTTTTGATCCCTGGATCACTTGGGTTGAAGTAACTCTAAGTTGTTCTTGCTCCCCAATGTAAGTAAGAGTTTTGCATATTCTGAACTTTCTACTAATTGTGCAAACAAAACATACCCAGAAAATGACCCGTACTTTAATATAGTAATATAGATATGAATTTACAGAGTAAGGATGATACAATGTCTATCATTCACTATTCTAGGTGATGTTTAAAAATAACCCTCCCCTATTCCCCACAGCTTACTCCTCTAAATATCTACTGATTCCAGGAAAGGCTCTTGCTATCATAAATCCCCCTGATCAGCACTTCTTCCAGAATCCAAATGTCAGTCCGGAAATCAGCAGACGTCTCTCCCCATGTTCAGTGTCTGGGGGCCGGGGGGAAGCCCCATATGCCAGCTCCTGAGAAGATGTCAGTTTGTGTGCCTGACTGTCTCAGCTGTTTAATGGGAGGGGCTGAAATTAGACCTAATGGTGAATATGGAGGGACACGTAATACCCCTTAAAAAGGACAGGGAGGCAGGAGAGAAAGGAGGTGTAGTGGGGCGATGCATAACCTCAGACCTGTACTGAAAGTCACCGGGAGTCAGAAACTCTCATCCTCATCAGTGTGTCTCTGACTGCACATGTCTTTATTTCTGCTTGTGTCCTTTAGCTTTCATCTGTCCAGGAAGACACATACGCCGAGTCAGGGCCGTAACTAGGGTGGTGCTACCAGTGCCATGGCAAAGGGCACCGCAGGGCAGGGGGCGCTGTTTGGGCCTGTCAATTTTCCTGTGTATATTCGCACTTGTAGCTTCCTCTTCTTTTATCCCCAGTATCTCCTGGCCGCTCCTATCTCTTCCCTGGCCCTTCCCCATGAGGCCATGGCCCTTCCCCTATCGCTTCCCTGGCCCTTCCCCATGAGGCCATGGCCCTTCCCCTATCTTTTCCCTGGCCCTTCCCCATGATGCCCTGGCCCTTCCCCTATCTCTTCCTTGGCCCTTCCCCATGAGGCCCTGGCCTCCCCTATCTCTTCCCTGGCCCTTCCCCATGAGGCCCTGGCCTCCCCTATCTCTTCCCTGGTCCTTCCCCATGAGGCCCTGGCCCTTCCCCTATCTCTTCCCTGGCCCTTCCCCATGAGGCCATGGCCCTTCCCCTATCTCTTCCCTGGCCCTTCCCCATGAGGCCCTGGCCTCCCCTATCTCTTCCCTGGCCCTTCCCATGAGGCCCTGGCCTCCCCTATCTCTTCCCTGGCCCTTCCCCATGAGGCCAGGGCCCTTTTTCAGGTGCACTTGTTTTGTTGTTGTTTTTAAATACATTTTATTTGCCAGATCACATTGCATTGAGTAACACAGATCATAGCAATAGAAAACACATTTGAACAAATAGCTGTCAAAAAGACAAGATCTGATTCTTATAATAAATATCAGGTGCACTATCTTATATCCCTATTTAAAAAATGGGGGGGGGGGGGGCGCACCTATGCTCTCTCTGGCCACAGGGCACAATAATTCTAGTTACGGCTCTGCGCAGAGGGTTACACCTGCAGTACATTTACCTTTCCTGGCAGACTTGTGCTGTGCACAGTGGTCTGCTGCGTCACTCGTATCCTTGCACTGCCCTTGAATGTAGGGTGCAGATCTTCATATGCAAGGGGGGCACCATTATCATGGTGAGGAGATCGACGAGGAGAAGATGGTGCAGGGGCATCACCACTCCAGTCCAGTACCCTGTAATTCAGAAAAATAATCATAGTATTGTGGTGGGTGCTCATCAGTGAGAAGTGTGTGCATCCATCTGTGTGTGTCCGTGTGTGTTGGGGGTTACTGATCTATAATGTACAGTAAAAATGTTGAACAATTTCTAGCACTGCAGGAGCCTTGTATATCGACATATCCTTTCTGTGCGGTAGTGCGGTTCAAATGCTGTACAAGGGGAATTATAACTATATACTATATTATAGTGTATCTGAATATTACAGATACATTATAATTATCATACAGATTGCTCTTTAGAATCGGTTCTTAGCTTTAATGAGCATCTTTCCCATTTGTGTAGGCCAGTATGGATGTGTTATACCCACACACTTATATATAGTATGGTAATACAGCACAAAGTAAAAAGTACAGCACAAAAGAAAAAGTAATATTTAGTGACTACAAATGGTACGTTACGATATGGCTATTTCCTAAAACGTTCTTTTTAGCCACAAATAACTCTCTGTGCTTGTAAACAGATGGGTGAAATAAGAATAACTCACCTGTTTCTTAGGTTGTGGGCTGTTAATGGGCTCTGAGAACTAGTCTGAAGACAGCTGTCTTACAATGATAAAACACTAAGAGATGACTTACCTCTCTACACTACCCCCTGTCACTCTGCACGTGGTGGGGGTCTCAGTAATCCTGGCCTGGACCCGTTCTGGTCCTGCAATGAGACACACGGACAGGTTGTTTAGAAACCATTGTCCAACCTCTCTCTCTCTTGTTTTCTCCCACCACCATCTTTAACCTCTGACCTCCAGCTTCAGACTCCTCCTCATCCAGATCAGGGGAGCCCGAAGATGGACGTGGCGCGGCATCCCACTCATCCTCTGCTTTGCTGCATTCCAGGGATGAGTCTTCAGGAGCCACGAGGGACGGGGACAGGCCAGAGGCCCAGAGAGGAAGGTCAGGCAGGTCAAGCAGACCGTCAGGCTCAGCCGTTGCCATGGGAACTCCATCCAAAATGGACGCTTCGCTCCAATACTGCTCCAGACGCAACGGGGAGGGTAGGGAGTAGTTGAGAGAGGCCGGGGAAAGCAGCTCATCCTGCGTCAAGGGGTGACCTATGGGAGGGGAGGATGGGGAAGGGGGTGTCACACCCACTCACTCTAAATACAAGTAGATGCAAACATTTCCCACTTGCCTCCCACATCTATGAGTACCATTATATAGTCCAATGCCAATCCCCAGGGACAACCATAGCACTGTATATCCACAGATGCTACCATATATAGCTGCTTAATTACCAGGTCAAAATTCAGAATTCACTGTTGTGGTTCATAAATTAAGATTAAACAAAAAAACAACAACAACCCCATTGCACTCCTCTCTTTCGCCTCATCTTTTATTACATTCCTGTGTATGGAAGGCATACTGCTAATGTGATATCATCACATCAACACGTGTGTGAAAGGGAAGTTAGAAAGTGACATCATGACATGTAACAGTGACATGGTTTATGGGTCAGCTCCATGTTGGAACTCGATGGCTTCATATCAACGGATATATATATATATTTATATATATATTTCAGTGTTTATAGGGTTAAAGGGCCTAATGACTATTGATTTACCTCACAAATTGGCTGCCTTTGCTGTGTGTGGGTGACAGGTTCGTTCACTAACAACACACAGGATGCGTTTACATGAAGTAAAAAACATTTGGTTGTTTTGTTCTCTATGTAAATAATACAAAGAGGAATAAGCTCAGGGCACCTAATTACAGTGAGATATATTAGGGTTAGGTCCCTATATAGAGTGTACGAGACAGTCAGCTGTTTGAGCCATCAGCCGTGACAGCCGTCCTGCCACGTGTCACACCCTGTCTGCTACTTTTAGAAATATGAGACCCCCATGAAGGGGAGGGAGTGTGGTGCCTCAGCAAGAGAAACCCACTATACTCTGCCTCTGCCACACATTATATAGACATCAGGATAATAGGAGTGAGTGAAGAAACAGCACAGAGGTGTAACCAGTAGGGTGTAAAAAATAGTAGATGACTGGCAGAACATCAGGGGAACCCCTCCACTCAGCCAAAGCTTTACAAAGCACAAACCAACAACCTACACTGACACAGATACACCATAAATCACAACACACATACACAAAAACAAAACACAGAAACCTCTGCTCTGACCGCACCTACAGAACAAAGCAAACTGATCTCAGTGTGCAAAGACAAACCTTGAGGGTCATGTACAAACAGAAAAAAAATTAAATCTGCAGCACTAAAAGTTGGTCCCTCCAGCTTTGTGAAGGTCATGCGCATTTTTTTTTACGTCATTACGTCTTCTTGCGCCTTGAATAATGGTGTCAACTGAAGGACTCTTCTCGAACATGGCCTGAAAAGGGCAACCAATCGGTGCTTCTGTTTTTACACACACACAATCAGCCCAAATGTTTGTATTGAAAGAAAAAAATTATTGTGTGAACATCAGGGGGTGTAGACATCATATATTTGGGGTGGTTGGGCTTGAACAGCCTATTTGAGGTATAGTGGTTAGTGAGAGGGTATATGTCTCTTGTGATACTTTGGTGCAGATATGTTGTTTGAATCATAAGGCCTAATGAAGAGTTACTACTACGCCAGTTAGCATGGTGTATCTTGTGTGAACTCGCACTGGGCATGGCCAGTGAAGTTGGTGCACACCTATGTGTGTGATTCTGGCACTTACACCAGTTTGCACTTGGAAAAACAAGACATGGGAGAGAAAGATACTTGGGGATGCACCAGATAACTGCAGACGTGCTCATGAACCACCCAGCGACAGTGAAGGAAATCTCGCTCCAAAGCAGACTTCCTCCATTTCTAATTTCTTCCCAGTCCTCAAACCGTTTTCTCTTCGCCACTCTTCTCTCTCTCCTTGCCCCCCCCCCGTCCACACACACTGCCCTTGACTTTGCCATCTACTTCCCATCTAAAATTTACTATATACGTCAGGACTTCACACCCTACCAAACCCTTAGCACCCACCCACTCCTATACCAGCCTACCCCTCCCCATCCACCTTACCAGCTCTGGCTTCTTTCTCCCCAGTATCTGGAGATGAAATCATGGACCTCATCCGGTCACACCCTCATTCCACTTACCCCTTCACCCTATACCTTCCCACTTCCTCCGCTCCCTCTCTCCTGCTGCCTGTTCCCATTTTGCCCATCTCTTCAATCTCTACCTCTCATCAGGCACTATCCCCTCTGCATTAAAGCATGCCCTTGTCTCCCCCATTCTTAAAAACCCACCCTTGATCCTAACACTCTCTCCAACTACCGCCTCACCTCTCTCCTCCCATTTGCCTCCAAACTCCTTGAGCGCATTGTCTGCAACCACCTTTCTTTCCTCCAACTTCCTGCTTGACCCATTCCAGTCTAGCTTTGTCCTCTCCACTGAAACTGCCCTCACGAAAGTCAGCAATTACCTTATTGCTGCCAAATCCAAGGGACACTACTCTATCCACATTCTCTTCAACCTCTCTGCTTCTTTTGACACTGTGGACTTCTCCTCCGGCAAATCTTTCACTCCCTTGATCTGCCTGAAACTGCCCTCTGCTGGCTGTCTTCCTACATCTCTGACTGTTCTTTCTCAGTCTCCTCTCATGGCTCCATGTCCCCCCCACTTCCACTACCGGTAGGTGTTCCCCAAGGTTCTGTTCTTGGACCTCTCCTATTCTCCCTCTATACATCCTCTTTATGTGAGCTCATCAGCTGTTTTGGCCTCCAATTTCTTCTCTATGCAATGACTCATCTACCTCTCCTCCTCTGACCTCTCCCCCTCTGTCCTCAATGCTGCTGCTTGGCTTATCTTCCTCTCCAAATGTACCACATCTGCCTCCCCTCTCCTACAAGCCCTACACTGTCTCCCCTTCAGAACCCAATTCAAGCTTTTCACACTTACCTACAAAACCCTCACCCAATCCTCTCCCATTTACATATCTGGCCTAATTTCCCATCACACTCCCGCCCACCACTTCGCTCCACAAATGAATGCCACTTCTCCACCCAACTGATTACTTCCTCCAGGATTTAGCCCAAGCTGCTCCCTACCTCTGGAATTATCTCCCTCTCCCTATCAGACTGTCCACCTCTCTACAAAACTCCAAACTGTCTCTCAGGACCAGCTTCTTTATTAAAGCCATACAGCTCTCATCCTAACCACTCCTCCATACTCTTTGCTCACTGTCTACCTCATCTTTGCCACCCTTGTCTGTCTGCCCCTCCCCTTTAGAATGGGAACGAACCCTTGGTTTCTGGCACTTATTTGAGTATTATGGGCCTGATTCAGCACGGATTGCATTTGCGATCGCAGCTGCGTAATCGCACGCAATTAAGCTGCGAAAATATGCTAATGTCTACCACAGCTCAGCCACTACTGCTTTCTCACATCCGTAATACCTCGCAGTCCTGCGTATACATCGGTACCATCGGCCCGTTACGCACAATGACAGCAAGTCTGACCTGTCTCAGAAATTGCAGGTCTCGTCACGTGCAGTGAGTACTCAAGCTGCGTAGGCAATCGCAGTGGCTAATTTATGCACGCCCATGCAACGGCGTTCAAACGGACAGGCATGCCTGTGTTTCAGCGACCACTCCCGTCACTACGCCCAAACGCTCACGGCCTGTAACTCACTCTTCCTGCCTACGTGCGTAATCACAGTGCGATCGCCGGGTATGCGCAGTGTGCAACAATCGGCCGATCTGCGTATGCGGTTGCAATGGAGATCAGTGATAAATTAGGACCTATGGGCCTGATTCAGAGCCGTTCGCTATTTGCGGTCGTTCGTTTAAAAACAAGGGGTGGCTATTCAAATGATCCGTACGCACATTGTAGTCTGTTCACACCTCTAAGTCTGAACGAGCGAGCAAAACATACGCTCGTTTATTTGTTAAAAACGCCCCCTGGCCGCTCGCATCCTACGTCATGTCCGCTATTTATTAGATTAATCGAGTACATCGACCAGCGTATGAACTGCTCGCTATTCTTGTGGTTGGTGTTTGCTACCACAAATTTGCGAGCAGTTCTGGCTATAAAATAACCCAGTGACGTGGTCAATGACGCTGCTGTTTTAAATATACACACCCATAAAACGCCCGTTTTGACCTTTAAGCACGCCTGCGTTCGGATCTCCACTCCCCATTTTCAAGCACCATCCCCTGTTACCACCCACATACGCCTCATTCTGTCACTCAAAATAGCAGGCACTCGCTATATAGCGTACAAACGATTTTCGGCCGCACTGACTGGTTCGCGCATGCGTACTAAAAACCGTACGCATGCGCAGATGTGCAAATATCGCTCGGAACGAGCGTACTGCCGCTAACGAGCGGCTCTGACTGAGGGCCTATGTCTACTAATGCAGCAATGTTTATAAACCATGTCCTTGTCCTGCAATATTTTTTACTGTAATAATAATAATACTAAT
The DNA here is from genome assembly GCA_031769625.1 of Taudactylus pleione. Taxonomy (NCBI): domain Eukaryota; kingdom Metazoa; phylum Chordata; class Amphibia; order Anura; family Myobatrachidae; genus Taudactylus; species Taudactylus pleione. The sequence continues at coordinate 108,623 of JAUIMM010000675.1, forward strand.
AAAGGGGCTGAGTACAGTTAGGGTGTGTTCATGCAATATCAAAATGTGACATTGACACAAATATACTGGAAAAAGACATATTACTGCAAGTGCAGGTATTCAGGAGTAACTATAAATACATAATGATGGTCCCTAGCACTAGCTAGAAAACCGCTTGTGATTGGCTGCTTGTGAAAGCTACACTGACGCTGACTGGTGCTTTATTCATTGCCGGAGCATATGTTTTTCTGTATGTGTTTAAGCTACTTTCTTTTTCATTTGTATTTGAGGCAGGTAGTTGTGTCAGAAGTATGCGATTAGTATTTAAAGTTGTATTAATGCTTAACTGCAAAGGCATATGAGTATTTTGCAAAAAGTTCTAAACATTAGTGTAAGCTTTTTGCCTAGCGTAGACTTGACCTGCATTTATCCCGCCATAGTTGCAGCTTAGCATATAAACACTTAAGAAGCTTTTTAGTATTTATTATGTGCGGATACACAAAGCAAAAAAAAGTGCACCAGATTCTTATTATTTTCAAGTTAGTAAATGACCCCCTCTATTTGTGTATATTTAGATAATGTGCATGGCTAGGAGTTATTTTATATACATTTTCTCATACTGGTCTCTTGTTTGCCAATATAGGTTACATATGCAGATATCAATCTATTCTATTTCTCCCTAGATGTGGATAATATAGACGGCAAAGTATAGTTCACCACCAGGTGCACCAGGAATGTTTTCAATACACCATATGAAATTTAAAGTATGTGAAATAAAATGTGAATCAAATTAGACAATATTTTTTTTACATATATGTTTAATATCTATATGGTTTGTATAGTCTATGCTGTTCTTTATGTCATTTCTGTGTGATATCTGTATTCTCTATTAATTTGATAGCAGATCCACAGGAGTTTCATGCAGACATGTGAGCAGTGTAATCCATATATTTACGGGTCATAGAGAAACACATATCCTGCAGGATATGGGTGGGTTTGAGGATGAGGGGGGCACCTGGTCCTGACTGAAAGAGGTAGGACGGTAGCATGAGGAGGTCAGAGGTCAGAGGTGAACGGAGGAGCTCAGCAGAGGAGTGAGAGAGAAAGAGAAAGGAGAGAGAGGGTGAGACGTACACACATTGACACTAGCCCCAAGTATTTCTCCAAGGGGTAGGTAGGAAGATGGGACAGACATGGAGCATACCACTTAGAGGGTTAGAAAAGGAGGCGTAGATCTGGGTGTGCAGGAGCAGGCAATCCTCATAGAGGGGCTGATTCTGAGTCACACGCAAAGCGGCTGTAGTTCCGAGGAGCCGCGGAAGCCGGATGTACTACCTTATGCTAATGGCAGATTATATTATGGTAATGCGAAGTCCGTATGTCCGCAAGCGCAAAGCTGTGTCGTCCACTGATTTTACGACAGCCGCGGCCCCCATCACCATTAGTATCAGCACTTGCACCAGCCCCATGCTAGGTGCAAGAGATCCGTCTGAAACCGTCTACTCTTCCCCATAAGCCCCACCTAGAATTTCTCTGAGTTTTTGATGCACACCCACGACACTCCCAGTCAGGGTGGTTGCATGTCATCGCATTGCTGCGCCCCAGTCCCCACCCCAAAACGCCCAATTTAACAAATACAAATCCGGGCAAGTTACATTTGACTTAAAATAGGACGGACATACGCAAAATTGCATAGATTCGCATTTGCGCATGCGCTATGTGCAATAACTCGTGTACGGAGATCTGCCCTACTCAGAATCAGCCCCAGGGCATCTCTAGGTCACTGTTCTGTTAGTGAATGTGGAATTTGGAATGAGCCCCCTGATGCCGGCGGATGTGATAGTCCCTTGTATATTATGTAATCTGTGCCCATGGCGTGCACACAGTGGAGGCAGCCATGTTATTTTCTGACCGAATATTAACGAGAATTTACCTTCTGAATTCACTAGAACAAATATGGTTCTTACAGAAATTATGCCTTCTTATGGCTCAACCCACAATTTGGCCTCATTGTAATACATTCTAAGAAACCTGATGTGTTCCTATTGTCATACTGAATTAATTTTCCCATTTATAGAAGCAAATGTCCATAGAAATTAATTTGACTTGATTACCTTTCAATAAGTGTAATATCTGTTGACACTTTCATTCTAATGTTCAGTATATTAATTAGCAAAGACTGAAACAGCTACCAATAGCAGACATTTTACATATACACTATGTAGACAAAAGTGATTGGACACTGACAGCAATAGATCAATGATATTTTATTGAGGTCAGTACTGTGTAGGGTCACCACGTGCACTGATTACTGCAGACACCCTTCTAAGCAACTGTCCACAAGTTCCTGGACAACAGCAGGCGGTATGGTTTCCCATTCTGCCTTAAGTACAGTGACCATAGTGTTCCCTCTAGGTCCAGCGGCCAAAAAAGAGGCGTGGCTACAAGAAAAGGGGGCATGTCTTTAAAACACGTCCCCTTTTCATCACTCTTGGGGGCGTGCCTGGCACTTAAGGACATGCGCTGCCCCCAAGCTCTCCCTTCTCTGGGAATAGATATCGGGCGTCTATTCAGTGGCGGTGTTCGCTACACCACGATTTTCCCCACCCACGGGACACTGCGGCCTGCGGGTGGGGATGGCACCCACAGGCTGTTTTAGTGGGGCGCCGCCAAAAGGGGCAGGGCGCATTCTGCCCTATTGAAATCGGGCAGGGCGCGGCGCCCCGCTAAAACAGTCGGCCTAGAACGCACCCGTCGCTCCAATTCGTCCTAGTTTATACCAGGCCAGCGTCGCCCTGGAAACATGACAGGTGGCATTGTTGTCATGATAATAACATTTGTTATTTCCGTAGAACTGCAAGTGCATGGGCCTCCGTACGAAGGGTTCTTGTCGAACACCGCTACATAAGTGGCCATTTAGGACTTGTGCGCTGGGGTGTCCTATCACTTTTATCTACATAGTGTACATATATACATAGACCTCAAGCTCATTAGCTGCAGAAATTACATTTAGATTAATTATTTAAAGCAGGGGTTCTCAAACTCTCACGTCCCAACAACAGGTCATGGTTTGTGGATGTCTTTAATCATGCGCAGGTGAGTTAATACATTTTGCTGGATCAGTAATTATCCCACATGTTTCCACAAACAGAAATACTGAAAACATGACCTGTTGGGAAAACTGAAGGGTTGAGGTTGATGACCACTAGTTTAAAGCATAAGTAAAATGTACTGAATGTTCAAGCTCTTCTACAAAACCTTAATATGCTGCCTTAGTTATACATCTAGCCCCTGTAACACTACAGAAATAAACCAGGGCTACGATACCTACTGTAGTGTTTGTGTGCGCAAAGGGAGAGGGACGGGAGTAAAATATCGTCATTTGCCATTGCAGACCACTTTACAGGGGAACTACACCCGTGAAAATACATTTGGAAAGTGCTCATGATAAGTTTGATTTCAAAGCGGATAGATTTTAGTTTTCAGAACCACTAAAATAAGACCATAGACAATAATTGAAAAACATGAGTTGCTTAGTGTTCTCGCATAGAGATCCAATCCCTCTCCCTTACCACACACAAGCACTACAGTAGGTCTCCTAGTACTGGGACCACCACCATTTACACAAGTCAGCAGGGTCCTAATATTTAGACTCAGCAGGAACCTCTGTTTTTGTTAGTGTCTATGAGTGCTAGAAAAGAGGAACATGATGACTACCAGTTCCTGACTGGATGGCTATGCACTCAAGTCTTGGTTGATCATAAGTTTCAAGACCCTTTGGTATTGTTCAAATTCCAGGGGTCCCAGGATGGAACCCTAACTCAGAACTTCTGTGTCGGTGATGATTTTGAAACATAATTTCACAATGACTTTCACCTTTAAATGTCTGTAAGCTCCTTCCCCTCTCTGTCAGAGTTATCCATGCCACTAGTATCCATACCTGCTACTTGTCCTGCTAACATATCTAATAAGAATCAACAAGTAAGACCAAATATGCCCTATATTTCATAAGCTCTTTGTGTTCACTTACCTGGTGAGGATCCCCATGGGATCGTACCATTCCTTTGAGAGGGGGAAATGGATCCGTCGTTGTTTGTGTAACGGCGCTCACCCTTCAGACATCTACTTTGCCGTCCAGATCCCTCCAACATAGTCACAATCTCATTGCGGTCAATGTTGCGGAGAGCTGTGTATAGGTCTTCCACTGCAGGATTTAATAGCAGATTGTGCGCTATTAACAACTGACATCCCTGTTCGTCTTAGAACGCAAAGTAATGGGCTGTTCCTCTTTGCATAGGTCAGGGAATCCTAACTTGTGGGGCCTAACCCAAAACATTTCCATATTAGGTCCCATTTTCTTAGGTGCAAATTCATAAATTAATATTTTTCTATAACTGAACATTGCTGCTAATCAGGAAGTAAGTCTGCCAGAAATGTAAAAATTCATGGTCTTTTTAATATAAGGATGTGAATATACAGGTATTTCTTTTGCACAGATGTGATGTGATCATGTAATATAGGTAGAACACGGCGAAATTAAAAATGTAGATCTGGGTTCTAATAAAGAACTATAAATATGGAAGATAATTTAATATAGTGGATTATATCTTAATAAAAAGTACAGAAATTGATGTTTCCGGTGTTCCCCAATGTGCTGTCTGAGAAAAGTCAGTATAGTATTAATTCAAAACTGAGCCATGGACTTAGAAGCTGACTCCCAAACTCAAGGTAGCTCACAGGCCAAAAAGTTTGAAACCTCCTGGTATAGGGAAAGAGTATATAGGGATGTTAGCGGAAACGGGTGGTACTAAAGGAGTTCTCCACCTTCCAATGTTTTGAAACTAGCTTCTACAAATTGCTAAGTACATTGCTTTTATTTTCAAGTTCCTTCTGCGTATTATAACCATATGATTTATTACATTTATGTATTCCAGCCTGGTCAGCCTAGCATACACTCACACGTGGGGTAGGCTCCCTACTATAGCTCCTTTTATCATCTGCATATACTGAGAAAGCGAACGTAATGCATATGTGAGATGGCAGACCTGCATGCTGTTGGCCTGTATCAAACCCTAGTAATGGAGAGGCAGAACCAGGGTGTCATGGGATGTTCTCACAAAGGTCAGTGAGGGAGTGATCCTGCAAATGCGCATATGCACTAGTTAGGAGATGTGCCCTTTACATCTGCTATGGGGCTGGTACATACTGTATACACGCTAATGACAACCTCTCATCTTGGTGCTTATGCTGCCATTGTAGTGGCGTACCTATCTTCAGGTGCATACAGCTTTTCCTACCTGCAGAAATACCCTAGAGGGAGAATTTACACATTACTTATTAGACAAATAAAAGCTGATATATTTTTGGCCTACTTCTCATCACCATTAGTAATAATGTGTGTACCCATCGCTACACACACAGGTGACAAACATTTTGTTGGGCTGGACCAATACTCAAGAACAGAAACTACTGATATCATTGAGCCACCAGGCACTCTCACAAATAGTGGTTTAGTCCTCAGAATGGTGCCTCCGCCAAGTGCAGGGTACCCTTTAAATAGCTCAGAGTGTACCTACGCTTTGCGTTGGAACCCTGCCGCGAAACCCAGAGTTCTAGTAAAGCTATGCTCTGCTCCAGCAACGAGTTTGGGTTCTCCACCCGGATCCTGTTGATGTCATCCATCTCAAACTGTAGCTCACGGGCCAACTCTGTAAATAGGACACAGTCACGTTGATTGTACACTTTTATTAATAAATAAAATTGACCCAAATATATAAAACATTTATTCTGTAGCACCTCATAGTCTCTTTATCGCACTAGAAACTGTGGTGCAATGGGACATACCTGATGAGCAAAGCGCACCAATGACAGTACTGTAAGCCTCTCTATCTCCTGTCATAAGTGATGACGGCAACAGCAATGCCCATACACGGTGCGATAAAGCAGCCGATCCGACAGATTGGTACGAGTTGGCTGCTCTATCGTACCGTGTATGGGCATGATATCGGACAGAGCGCGCACCCGTGGGGTCATACATCGCACCCCCAGATCTTACTGCAGGTTCAATCGATCTGGGGATGCGATGTGTGATCCCATGCAGCGCTATGCGGGTGGGGGATGCTGGAGCCGGCATATTGGGCAGTCGGCCACCCGATCGCACTGTGTGTGGGGACCACCCGATATGCCGGACGTCGGATCCCCCGTTGCGCTGCATGGTGCATATCGCACCGTGTATGGCCAGCTTAAGTAGCAGTGCATTCATTTATAGTATAAGTGGATCAGTTACCTATTCCTCAGGCTGTTCAGGGGAGAAGTCTTTGGGCAAGCACAATTTTGTGGTGTAGGTCTTATTAACTATACAGTTTTTGTGGATATTATGAAGAATACCAGGGACATTATAAAAACACAGTTCGATACTGTTTATATATTGATATTTAAACCAAGAGAGTCTTCTTTCTAGCACCCTGCACCTGTCACAACCTCTTTCCTGCCTGGGATGTCACGCTCTGCTCTGGTGCTTCTAGCACCCTCATCTGATGCATCAAACTGCAGAGATTAAGCAGTTTGTGTGCTAGAAGCACCAGAGCAGAGAGAGACACCCCAGGTAGGAAAGAGGAACTGCATGGGTTGTGATAGATGCAGGGTGCTAGAATGAAGACTAGACATGGAACAGTCACAGTGTTATGACTAGGGCTGGATTGTGGAATAAATTCAGCAATTGCATGTCATACCTCGCATATGTCGCCATTTTCGCAGGCAGTACCAATTTGTGGACCTCAATAGAGGTGGAGTTTTGCCTAAAAGCAGGCGTTTCTGTATGGATCAATCAGGGTTGGGCAGAACTTATTTTGTTATGATTTTACTCTAAAGTCTGCCACCTTGCAATTAATGTGCAGAAAAATGTTGTGACAATCTTTAATCAATGGTAATTATCCAAGGCTGCCTAGATAATCTCAATAAACAGTTTCAGCAGGAAGCTTTAAAAAATATTGTCTACAGTGAAGACAGCTATTTTGTGGCTGAAGAGAAAGCAGCCCATCAATTGCTTAGGAGTCGTGCCTGATTTATGAAAGGCCCCGGTGGTGTCAGCTGTCCCTATGGCACCGACAGCCAGCATTCTCATGAACATTTCAGCATACAATATGGCTACCTTGTGGTTTGCTAAAGACAACAGCCATGGATTGCAAACAAGCTGTCGTGTGGGATCTACCTATATTTCCCTACACAAAACCCAATCACAGACGTAGCTCTCTGCTATTGCCGAACTACAAGTCCTAGCAGACAACCTGGGGCTAGTAGTTCCACAACAGCATGAGAACCAATAGTTGCCTATATAGAGAGATATCAGAATTTCTTGTCACATACTATACAATCAGATAATGTCTTCAAAACAACCTCAAAATATACAGGATTCATCTTAGATCTTACAGCTACAGGACAAATAACTGTTTACAACAAATAGTAAGTTTGCAGCCTTCATAGGCACCTAATGAAGATGATGTCTATGCAACTTATCATCAAATAGGAAATGTAACATAAAGCAAGGAAACCCATATGGATTCAGCAAATCTATCTGACAAAATCAGCGCAATGTAACAGCGAGGCAGCAAGAACAGGACAGGACTCACAGCCTCCATGCACAAGGATGATCACGGGCAGTGTATCTAGCATGGTCATAGCAGTATGGTTAGGATATATAGGGGCTGCTTCTGAGTCAGACATGGTTGCGGCTACATCTTATGGTAGTGCCGTGGACGATTTTCATTATACTGGGACACCCGCTTGCAGCATCTTTCAATTCTGTCTCTATGTATCTTTAAGTGCATCATCGGTGCACCATCCAAACTTGCACCAGCCCTATGACAGGTGCAGTTTCTCTGTCTGACCTCCGTCTTGTGTACACAGCTGCTTACAGTGACACGCCCACATCTGCTTAGCCACACCCCTATATTACCTTCCAGGAACGCCCACTAGATTCCCCAGACAGACACCCAAATCTGTTCTGTGTCTCTGAGCACTAACCATCTGGACTCATGCGCTGTGTGACTGGGACGCATGTGCGACTTAAAACATCATCCAATTGTGTGCGGGATCGACTCTGCGTCCAGCTCAGAATAAGGCCCACTGGGAGTACGTCTAGCCAGAAGCATGTGCATTTGTGAGTGTTTAAACTATTTTATTCATCCATGCTACACTCACCACCCCATCCACACTAAATGAATGGAATCAGGGCCCACCTCCATAAATATGGAGCGTCCTCCTGGACGCTCGTATAGCTGTGGGTCACCACCCACAGCATATACGAGCGTGCAGGATGATGGTCGCGATGGTCTTGACCATCACGACCATCGCCACTGCGAGCAGTAGCCTGCGGTTGAGTTCCTTCGCTCGTCGCGTCTCGCGCACGACGGAGCTCCCTCCATCGTGCGCATGCGCAGTGCAGACCATCGACCCACTTGCGAGCGGACAGCCGCTCGCGAGTGGGTCTGAATCAGGGCCTAAATACTTTATACCATCCATACTAGACACACCACCCCATCCACACTAAATACTTTATACCATCCATACTACACACACCACCCCATCCACACTAAATACTTTATACCATCCATACTACACACACCACCCCATCCACACTAAATACTTTATACCATCCATACTACACACACCACCCCATCCACACTAAATACTTTATACCATCCATACTAGACACACCACCCCATCCACACTAAATACTTTATACCATCCATGCTAAACACACCACCCCATCCACACTAAATACTTTATACCATCCATACTACTAGACACACCACCAAATCCACACTAAATACTTTATACCATCCATGCTAGACACACCACTCCATCCACACTAAATACTTTATACCATCCATACTACACACACCACCCCATCCACATTAAATACTTTATACCAACCATGCTAGACACACCACCCCATCCACACTAAATACTTTATACCATCCATACTACTAGACACACCACCCCATCCACACTAAATACTTTATACCATCCATGCTAGACACACCACCACATCCACACTAAATACTTTATACCATCCATACTAGACACACCACCCCATCCACACAAAATACTTTATACCATCCATACCACACACACCACCCCATCCACACTAAGGGCCTCATTCAGAGGCGGTCGGAGGATGCAAGCGGTCGCTCAGAAACTGGGCGGCCGCTTGCACCCTGACCGTCCGCCTCTGTTGCGGTCGTTATGCTGTGGGTTAACACCCACAGCTCTAACGACCGCTCCGGTGATGGTCGCGATGGTCAGAGACCATCGCGATCATCGGGGCTTACGACGAGACCCTAGGGTAGGGTCTCACTTGTCGTAAGCCCCGGAGAGCTTCTGGCTCTGTCAGAGCCGGAAGCTCTCCACTGACATCACTAGAGATGTCAGTGGGGCCTCCCCCGAACGGCAGGCGTTCCCATGTTCCTCCGTTTGGGCTGCCACCCCCCCGGCCCGCCTTCCAAACGGGGCGAGCTGTCAATCAACATCGACAGCTCGCCCCCTTTGGAACGAGACCCGCTACGACCGGCGCTGTCGGTCGTAGGGGGTCTCACGCATGCGCACGACGGCGCCGTCGTGCGCATGCTCTGTGGGGGGCCATCGACCCGGTCCGAGCGCATCGGCGCTAACGACCGGGTCTGAATGACCCCCTAAATACTTTATACCATCCATACTACACACACCATCCCATCCACACTAAATACTTTATACCATCCATACTACACACACCACCCCATCCACACTAAGTACTTTATACCATCCATGCTACACACACCACCTCATCCACACTAAATACTTTATACCATCCATACTACACACACCACTCCATCTACACTAAATACTTTATACCATCCATGCTAGACACACCACCGCATCCACACTAAATACTTTATACCATCCATGCTAGAGACACCACCCCATCCACACTAAATACTTTATACCATCCATACTACTAGACACACCACCCCGTCCACACTACTTTATACCATCCTGCTAGACACACCACCTAACCCACAGTAGATACTTGACAGTCACCATCCATACTACATACACCACCCCAGTCACACTAAATACTTTATACCATCCATACTACTAGACACACCACCCCATCCACACTAGATACTTTATACCATCCATACTACACACACCACCCCATCCACACTAGATACTTTATACCATCCATACTACTAGACACACCACCCCATCCACACTAGATACTTAACACCATCCATACTAGACACACCACCCCATCCACACTAGATACTTTATACCATCCATGCTAGACACACCACCCCATCCACACTAGATACTTTATACCATCCATACTACTAGACACACCACCCCATCCACACTAGATACTTTATACCATCCATGCTACACACACCACCCCATCCACACTAGATACTTAACACCATCCATACTAGACACACCACCCCATCCACACTAGATACTTGACACCATCCATGCTAGACACACCACCCCATCCACACTAGATACTTAACACCATCCATACTAGACACACCACCCCATCCAAACTAGATACTTGACACCATCCAAGCTAGACACACCACCCCATCCACGCTAAATACTTTATACCATCCATGCTAGACATACCACCCCATCCACACTAGATACTTTATACCATCCATACTACTAGACACACCACCCTATCCACACTAGATACTTTATACCATCCATGCTACACACACCACCCCATCCACACTAGATACTTAACACCATCCATACTAGACACACCACCCCATCCACACTAGATACTTAACACCATCCATACTAGACACACCACCCCATCCAAACTAGATACTTGACACCATCCAAGCTAGACACACCATCCAAGCTAGACACACCACCCCATCCACGCTAAATACTTTATACCATCCATGCTAGACATACCACCCCATCCACACTAGATACTTTATATCATCCATACTAGACATACCACCTCATCCACACTAGATACTTTATACCATCCATACTACTAGACATACCACCCCATCCACACTAGATACTTAACACCATCCATACTAGACACACCACCCCATCCACACTAGATACTTTATACCATCCATGCTAGACACACCACCCCATCCACACTAGATACTTTATACCATCCATACTAGACATACCACCTCATCCACACTAGATACTTTATACCATCCATACTACTAGACATACCACCCCATCCACACTAGATACTTAACACCATCCATACTAGACACACCACCCCATCCACACTAGATACTTTATACCATCCATGCTAGACACACCACCCCATCCACACTAGATACTTTATACCATCCATAATAGACATATCACCTCATCCACCCTAGATACTTTATACCATCCATACTACTAGACATACCACCCCATCCACACTAGATACTTAACACCATCCATACTAGACACACCACCCCATCCACACTAGATACTTGACACCATCCATGCTAGACACACCACCCCATCCACACTAGATACTTTATACCATCCATACTAGACACACCACCCCATCCACACTAAGGGCCTGATTCAGACCCACTTGCAAGCGCACAGCACTCGCAAGTGGGTCGATGTTCCCCCACTGCGCATGCGCTGCCTTCGGCATGCGTGAGCCCCAGCTAGCGTCGGCAGCTCCATCGCTCCGGGGCTCACTACAAGACGGGGTGGCTGTCGATGTTGATTGACAGCTCGCCCCATTTTGTAGGCAGGAGGGGGGGGTGGCTGCACAAACGCAGGCATTCCCTTAGGAACGCCTGCCGTTTGTGGGCGCCCTACTGACATCACTCGTAATGTCAGTAGTGGACTTCCTGCTCTATTAGAGCAGGAAGTCCACTCAGGCTTGCGGGAGCCGAGACCCTACCGCAGGGTCTCGCCACTAGCCTGATGGTCGCGATAATCGCGACCATTGCCAGGCCGCTCGCACAAGCTGTGGGTGGTCGCCCACAGCTGTGCGAGCGGCCTGGAGGCCGGAAACCCCCCTCCCCCAATAACACCCTGATTCAGAGCGAGCGCTCGCAAACAGCGAGCGCCTCTGAATCAGGTCCTATATTACTTTATACCATCCATACTAGCCACACCACCCCATCCACACTAAATACTTTACACCATCCATGCTAGACACATCACCCCGTCCACACTAAGGCCCTCATTCAGAGTTGATCGCAAGAAGAGATCGCTCACTCTGATTGAGGGTGTGCACTTCTTGTTTTGAAGTGCTGCCTCCAGGTCGCAAGCTAAGCTGTGGGTTACCACTCACAGCTTAGCTTGCGATCAGGGTGATGGTCATCACCATCGCGACCATCGGGGCTTACGACCAGACCCTAAGGTTGGGTCTGGGCACTCGTAAACCCCAGGGAACTTCCTGCTCTGTTTGAGCAGGAAGTTCCCCACTGACATCATCAATGATGTCAGTGGGGCCGCCCCCAAACGGCAAGCGTTCCGACTGGAACGCCTCTGTTTGGCCGGGCACACCCCCGGCCCGTCCAGCAAACGGGGCGAGCTGTCAATCAACATCGACAGCTCGTCCCGTCTGCTACGAGTCCCCTAGCGACGGAGCGCCCGTCGCTAGCCGGGTCTCGCGCATGCGTACGATGAAGCTGGCTCCGTCGTGCGCATGCTCTGTGGGGACCATCGACCCGGTTGCGAGCGCATCGGCGCTTGCAACTGGGTCTGAATGAGACCCTAAATACTTTACACCATCCATGCTAGACACACCTCCTCTTCAACATAACACCATGTCCACTATATATATTAGACACAACCTTGTCATGCTAGACACACAATCTTGGTAGTGCTAGACAAACCACCCTATCCACACTAAACACACTACTCCAAGTAAGCTAGAAACAGCACCCTGTCGGAAAATTGGCAAATAAACCTGTCCATACTACACACAACACCCTGTCCAAAATAGGCACACTACAAGCCTTATCCTAAAATTGTCCATGTAATTCCGCCACTCCAAAGACCTGATTCAGCAAGGATCGCAACTGCGATTATGCACGCAATCGGCCGATTGTTGCGTTCTGTGCATGCATTGCAGTGTGTGTGTGCGAACCATCCACTACGATTGGGACTGCGATCGCAGTGACTACGCAGATCCATCTCAGAGTGATTGACAGGAAGTACCGTTTGGGGGTGGTCGACAAAACCAAGGCGTGCCAGTGCAGTTGAATGCCGTTGCAGGGGCGTGCATACATTAGGAACTGCGATGGCATACGCAGCTTGTGTACTCACTGCGTGCAATGAGGTTAGCAATTCCTGAGTAAGGTCAGACCTTGTGCAAGTGTGAGTGAGGCTGCGATGATACTCGATGTTACTGATGGTTCCGTAATCTTGCTTGGTATTACGGATGTGCGTAAGGTAAGGTGGGCGTCCTTATGTTGTGCTGCGATGGCATAGTGATCGCAGTGGATTAGCATATCATCGCAATCAGACTGCGTGCGTAATCGCTATTGCAATCGCAGTTGCGATCCGTACTGAGGGCCTGATTCAGAGCCGCTCGTAAGTGGCCGCTCGTTCGCTGCGAGCGATGTTCACTCAACTGCGTATGCGTACGGCTCGTAATACGCATGCGCGAACCAGTCAAGTGCGGTCGAAATTCATGTGCTCGCAAAATAGCGAATGCCTGATAATTTGAGTGACAGAATGAGGCGTTTGTGGGTGGTAACAGGGGAAGGTGCTTGAAAACGGGGAGTGGAGATCCGAACGCAGGCGTGCCAAAAGGTCAAAACGGGCGTTTTAAGGGTGTGCATAATTAACAAAGCAGCGTCATCGACCACGTCACTTGGTTGTTTCTTAGCCTGAACTGCTCGCATGATTGCTGTACGAAAATCCAACCACAAGCACTGCGAGCAGTTCAGACGCCTTTCGATGTACTCGATTAATCTAATAGCGGAGAGGACGTAGGATGCGAGCGGCCAGGGGGCGTTTTTTACAAAATAGCGAGCACATGTTTCGTTCGCTCGTTCAGACATAGAGGCGTCAACAGACCGCAAAGAGCGAGCGCTCTATTTAAATATCCGGCCCCTTTTTCTGAACGACCGTTCGCAAATAGCGTCCGGCTCTGAATCAGGCCCTGAATTCACTGTAACTACACGTTTTTCTAACAATAATCCCACCTATTTCATACCTAATGACTTGTGATATCTCTGGTTGTTACTACGCTGCAATTGCAGGAATCCTTTGGCGATGGGGCATTAGCACAGCTGCTGCCTGGGTTTATTTTTATTATCTTCATTCTTATAAGCTAGTGAAAGATATAAATATTAGTTGTCTATTTACTGATATATTTTGTGGATAACAGTGCTTTATCCAATTCTAAAGTCAGTTTAAGGCTAATCATTTATCTTTAACTCTAAATATCTCAGTTACTTCTAAACATAACATAACACCTTCATCCATTCGGCAATTCAATATGATCTTGTGAATGATATTAGTATACATTTGAAATGGTATGCGTTCGACATCCCTGCAGTCTGGGTGCCGACGCTTACCTTACCGGTGCCAGAATACAGACACTGGTTAGAATCCTGGCTCAGGCATTCCGACCGCCGGGATGACAAAGGTAAGTAGCAGGGTGGGGGGGAGGGTTAGGCCCTGGGGGGAGGGTTAGGCACACAGGCAAGAGGGTTAGGTTTAGGGTGCAAGGAGGGGGAGGTTAGGTTTAGGCACTAGGGGGGGAGGTTAGGTTCAGGCACCTAAGAGAGAGGGTTAGGGTAGGGAGAGGGGGAGAATTAGCATACCGACCACCAAGTGTCTGTATGTTAACCTAAGTGTCTGTATGTTAACCCTGTCTGGATCCAGGCGTCAGGATTCTGACCACCTGTATCCCGTCTGTCGGTATTACAAACCGATTCCATTTTATATTTACTTACATTTAAGAGAAGGTGGACCTTTGGCTTGCTTAATTTTTATAGGTGGGAATTGTTTAAGACAAAAGTTTTAAATGTACTGACAGGGAAGGAGGGGACTGAATTGTTCAGTACTAGACACAATAATTTCTCCCCCCTTCTCACACAAAGTGCTGCAACCAATCTGCAGAAATTCGCTTTTTAACACTATAATTTGTGCACTTACAGCAGAGTGAATAGTTGCTATAATCCATAGCTGCTAATCAGGTATTAGGTTTAATTTGTCTGATTACATTAGACCAGCAGTTCTCAAACTTGGTCCTCAGGTTCCTACACAGTTCATGTTTTCCAGGTCAACCCAGAAGGTGCACAGGTGTATTCATTACTCACTACATATGTTAAAGGTTCCATAGGTGGAGTTTATTATTTCACTTGTGATTCTGTGAGGAGACCTGGAAAACATGCACTGTTTGGGGTCCTGAGGACTCAGTTTGAGAACCTGTGCACAAGACCAAAGGTCATTACAGTCCTGGTTTTAAGGATATCCATGCTTGAGCCCAGATCGTTAAATCAAATTGACTGAGGTGCTAATTAAGTCACCTGTGCTCAAGCATGGATATCCTTAAAACCTGGACTGTAATGACGGCGTTTGAGAACCTCTGCGCTAAACAGCTAAATGCTGATATCTGCTTGGTTGCTTTTAGTTACAGAACATCATTCTGTAACTAATCATTTGGCAATCATGTTACTAAATTAGCAGGACCCGCTGGTCCTGCTAATTTCTGTTAATATGATCTTGGAAAATGTCTCATACAGGAGACAAAAAGCATTGATTGCATAAGTGTAAGAGCTGCTATTTCATACAGAATGGTTATCGGGTTACGAAGTTCCAGTTAAGCTATTTGCACAATATATATATGTGTTTTAGAAAATGTTATCATCGGATTTGAATTCTTGCAGAGGTAACATATTTGTAATGGTCAGAGATATCATCAATGTCTACATCCAACAGTGGTTTTTTTTTTTTGTGATTTAATGCCTAAAAAATGCAGACATGCTTTAATGTACAGGGTATTCTGGGGCTTATAAAGATGTGTCCACGTACACCTACCCTCAAATTGCGCCAAATTGCTCTGTTTAGCACACCATGGACTTACTACTTACCTGCGCCAAAACACTAATCCAAAGTATCTAGTATGCAAAAAGAGAACTAAAGGTGCGTACACACGCAGTGATTTTTTTTGACGATTGAGCGATAACGATATCATTATCGTTCAGTCGGCCAAAAAAATCGATCAGTTTTTGCCCCAAAACGCTGAACGATAACTACCATTGCGCGCTCCCGCTTGAGGTTGGAAGTTATTGTTAATCGCCCGAACCTCCCGTCCAACCTGATGATAATGTCAGGTTGAACATGTTCGGGGATGAGGGAGGGTGGCCGGCACTGAAGGAAATCGTTCTTGATTTCGTTCAGTGTTTCTGCTCAGTGTCATTAACGACACTGAGCACACCCCTGCCGGGGACACACGGGACAATTTCGTTCATGGAGCGAATCCTCCCGTGTGTATGCACCTTAAGACGCAGAATTGAGGGAAAAGTAGCACAATGAAGGAGAAAGTAGCAAAGTTGAAGACAAAATATGCAGCATGAGATTCTCCAAAAGGTGCAGGAGGACACATCTGTAGCTCCACTGGTGGCTTATTTCCCATTATACTACTAAACTACCGTACCGTCACACACACTATAGAGGTGGGGCCCTGTGGCTGAAGTCTACAGAGGTAATATTCCTAATAATAGTTGCTGCACCTATAAACAAATGAATACACTGGTTACATTCTACCAATAGCTCTTGAATGTTGAAAGTACATTTTTATCAGTAAGCTGATCCTTCTTGCATAAGTCTAAATAATGGGACATTATAATATGTAATGTATACATACACTTGTAATGACTGCTCCACTAAAATGGCACTGCATCATTATATTTAATTACTTGATTGTCTACAGCTGTAGCAAATCAGAATGATATATACAGTATTACCACGTTATGTATAGTTTTTGTGAAGGGTATATCTGTATGTGTTGGTATGTAAGCTCACCAGCCCAGCTCAGACCCAGGTGCTCTGATATTACAGCCATCTTCATTTCAATACGTTCTGTGCCACTGAGAGAGCCTGGGGAGACAGGGAACATGGAGGTGACATTGGAAAAGTAAAGAAAAAGCAAAAGAGAATACTTAGGAGCTCATTGAGAGCCGCTCGCTAAGATGCCTACTATCGCTGCTGCCGATGGTATGCAGTGTGTATGCATTGTGTGCATGCGCATACCTTAGCGAAAGTTCACAATGCACTCGCTCGCTACGCATAGGCAGCCCAGCGGAGTGAGTGACAGGGGAAGCCATTTGTAGGTGGTAACAGGGGCTGGCCATTAAAAAGGGGGGAGTGGAGGTGCAAATGCAGGCGTGCCTGAGCATCTCAACGGCGTTTTAGAGATGTGCATAATTAAAAGACAGCATCATAGTACACGTCACCTGGCTTGTTTTTACACTGAAGTGCTTGCGGCAGGGTTTGGTCATCCTCAAGCGCTGCGATAGCATCCGATGTACTGATGGTTGCATACACTTCCTGGACATGGCATGCACAAGTGGGCATCTTATAACAGGTTGGTGGGTGTCTGCATACACTATGTGATCGCTCTGCCTACGTAATTTGCATACACATCGTGCGAGCGATCGTATCTAGTGAGCGGCTCTGAATCAGGCCCTTAAAGCGGAGTGCAAAGAGATTAAAAAAATCTAATTGAGTGAAGAAAGTGGTAGAGGAGTAGAATGAGAGATTAAATATTAATTGATGGAGCGTAATAGGGCAGGGTGACAAGAGAGTAAGAGGCTAGTGTGCAAAAAAGGTTTGAGAGCGAACAAAAGGGGAGTGAGGAGAGAGTATGAGAGGAATGCGAGAAGAGAGTAAAGTCCCTTACACACTAGATGATATCTTGAGAGATTTGGCCGATTACTATGCATTGGAACAAAAAAGCGTTTATATCGTCCAGTGTGTACGCACGATTCAGACGCGCGATCCCGCAAGTTGTCCGTCGCATCCTCAGATCTTTTGTACATGCAGAAAGATCTGAGGATGTAGCTAGAGATGCCATGCTAGAGATGCCATGCTAGAGATGCCATGCTGTTTACAGTGAGGAGAGAGTAAAAGGGGAGTGAGTAAGAGAATGAAAGAGAAGAGAGTAAGAGTATGAAAAGAAGGAGTGTTAGAACAGAGTCAGATGGGAGTGTGAGTAGAGAGTAAGAGGGGAGTGTGAGAAGAGAGCAAGAGGGGAATGTCAGTAGAGCGCAAGAGGGGAATGTCAGTAGAGAGCAAGAGGGGAGTGTGAGAAGAGAGCAAGAGGGGAGCGTGAGAAGAGAGCAAGAGGGGAATGTGAGAAGAGAGCAAGATGGGAGCGTGAGAAGAGAGCAAGATGGGAATGTGAGAAGAGAGCAAGAGGTGAGTGTGAGAAGAGAGCAAGAGGTGAGTGTGAGAAGAGAGCAAGAGGTGAGTGTGAGGAGAGAGCAAGAGGTGAGTGTGAGGAGCGAGCAAGAGGTGAGTGTGAGAAGAGAGCAAGAGGTGAGTGTGAGGAGAGAGCAAGAGGTGAGTGTGAGAAGAGAGCAAGAGGTGAGTGTGAGGAGAGAGCAAGATGGGAGTGTGAGAAGAGAGCAAGAGGGGAGTGTGAGAAGAGAGCAAGAGGGGAGTGTAAGAAGAGAGCAAGAGGGGAGTGTGAGAAGAGAGTAAGAGGGGAGTGTGAGAATGTGAGAAGAGAGCAAGAGGGGAGTGGGAGGAGAGCGTAAGAGGGGAGTATGAGAATGTGAGAAGAGAGTAAGAGGGGAGTGTGAGAAGAGAGTAAAATCGGAGTGTAAGAAGAGAGTAAGAGGGGCATGTGAGAAGAGAGCAAGAGGTGAGTTTGAGAATAGGGTAAAAAGGGCATGCAAGAAGAGAGTAAGAGGACTATGATATGAGAATAAGAGGGAAGTGTGAGCTGAGACTAGTATGGAAGTATAAAAAGTAAAAAGGGGAGTGAGAGTAAAATAATATGAGATGTGAGAGGATGGGACAAGAGACTGAAAGGGGAGTATAAAGGGAAAAAGAGAGTTACAAGGGAGTGTGATAATGATTAAAGGGAGTGTAAAGGGAAAGTGTGAGATGGGAAATGTGAGAAGAGAAAAAAAGAGCAGATTGTGAGAAAAGTCTAATACCCCTTTCACACTGGCAGCAATAACCAAGGTTATTTCACATGAACGTGCAGCAACCGAGTTATTGTGCAGTGTGAAAGAGCTAGGTTGAAATAAGCCAGGTCAAGCGACCTGGAATTTCAACCCAGGTAGCGAGCAGGGTTGAACATGGGTTCAACCTGGCTGGCGATGCAGTGTGAACAGGTAACTCGGGTCGATGCAACCCGGGTCCCATTCTTAACATAGGAAGAGCCGGCACTTGGAGATGATCTCATATTATTGGTGGTGACATCGTCAACCTGACAATTAGCCGGGTCGGGCCACCAGTCTTAAAGGGGTCTCACCTCTAATGGACACATGTACAAAATCCTGGGTGCGACCCGAGATAGCAATGTGGAAGGGGTATAAGAGGGGTGTGTGAGAAGAGAAGATTATACTAAGGGGGAGTGTGAGATGAGATGAAGATGACAAGAAGAAAGTAAGAGCAGAGTGTGAGATGACAACAAAATACTAAGAGGGGAGTGTGAGACGATAAAAAGAGAGTAAGAGGGGATAAGTGGGGAGTGTGATATGAGAAGAGAGTAAGACCGGAGTGTGAGATGACAAGACAGTAAGAAGGGAGTTGAGAAGAGAAGGCATTAGAAAGGAGTGTGAGATGAAAAGAGGACAAGTGGAGTGTAACAAGACAGTAAGAAGGGAGTGTGAGATGACAAGAGAGTAAGAAGGGAGTGTGAGATGAAAAGACAGTAAGAAGGGAGTATGAGATGACAAGAGAGTAAGAAGGGAGTGTGAGATGACAAGAGAGTAAGAAGGGAGTGTGAGATGACAAGAGAGTAAGAAGGGAGTGTGAGATGACAAGAGAGTAAGAAGGGAGTGTGAGATGACAAGAGAGTAAGAAGGGAATTGAGAAGTGAGGGTAATAGAATGGAGTGTGAGATGAAAAGAGTATGAGTGGAGTGTGACATAAAAGTAAGAAGGGAGTGTGAGAAAAGAAGACAGTAAGAAGGGATTGTGAGATAACAGGATAGCAAGGAGGAAGTGTGAGATAACACGA
Organism: Taudactylus pleione; assembly: GCA_031769625.1. Taxonomy (NCBI): domain Eukaryota; kingdom Metazoa; phylum Chordata; class Amphibia; order Anura; family Myobatrachidae; genus Taudactylus; species Taudactylus pleione. Next base: position 128,780 of record JAUIMM010000675.1, read on the forward strand.
GAGTAAGGAGGAAGTGTGAGATAACAGGAGAGTAAGGAGGAAGTGTGAGATAACAGGAGAGTAACAAAGAAGTGAGAGATAACAAGAGAGTAAGAAAGGATTGTGACATAACAGAAGAGTAAGGAGAAAGTGTGAGATGACAGGAAAATAAGGAGGAAGTGTGAAATAACAGGAGAGTAAGGAGGAAGTGTGAGAAGACGGGAGAATAAGGAGGAAGTGTGAGATAACAGGAGAGTAAGAAGGGAGTGTGAGAGTGTAAGAAGAATGTGAGAAGTGAAGACAGTTAAGAAGGGATTGTGAGATAACAGGATAGCAAGGAGGAAGTGTGAGATAACAGGATAGTAAGGAGGAAGCGTGAGATAACAGGAGAGTAAGGAGGAAGTGTGAGATAACAGGAGAATAACAAAGAAGTGTGAGATAACAGGAGAGTAAGGAGGAAGTAAGAGATGACAGGAGAATAAGGAGGAATTGTGAGATAACAGGAGAGTAAGGAGGAAGACTGAGATAACAGGAGAGTAAGGAGGAAGTGTGAGATTACAGGAGAGTAAGGAGGAAGTAAGAGATGATAGGAGAATAAGGAGGAATTGTGAGATAACAGGAGAGTAAGGAGGAAGAGTGAGATAACAGGAGAGTAAGGAGGAAGTGTGAGATAACAGGAGAGTAACAAAGAAGTGTGAGATAACAGGAGAGTAAGGAGGAAGAGTGAGATAACAGGAGAGTAAGGAGGAAGAGTGAGATAACAGGAGAGTAAGGAGGAAGTAAGAGATGATAGGAGAATAAGGAGGAATTGTGAGATAACAGGAGAGTAAGGAGGAAGAGTGAGATAACAGGAGAGTAAGGAGGAAGTGTGAGATAACAGGAGAGTAACAAAGAAGTGTGAGATAACAGGAGAGTAAGGAGGAAGAGTGAGATAACAGGAGAGTAAGGAGGAAGTAAGAGATGACAGGAGAATAAGGAGAAATTGTGAGATAATAGGAGAGTAAGGAAGAAGAGTGAGATAACAGGAGAGTAAGGAGGAAGAGTGAGATAACAGGAGAGTAAGGAGGAAGTGTGAGATAACAGGAGAGTAAGGGGGAAGTGTGAGACAAAAGGAGAGTAATGAGGAAGTGTGAGATAACAGGAGAGTAAGGGGGAAGTGTGAGATAACAGGAGAGTAGTGAGATGACAAGAGTGAGAGAAGAGGAAAGATTAAGAAGGGAGTGCGAGATGACAAGACAGTAAGAAGGGAGTTGAGAATTGAAGGCAATAGAAGGGAGTGTGAGATGAAAAGAGTATGAGTGGAGAGTGACTTAAAAAAAAGGAGTGTGAGAAAAGAAGACAGAAGGGGGTGTAAGAAAAGAAGACAGTAAGTAGAGAGTGTAAGATGACAAGAGAGTAAGAAGGAAGAAGAGTAGGCAAAAAAGAGTGGAGTGTGAGATGAGAAGAAGAGAGTAAGAGGGGAGTTTGAGAAGCAGCCATATGGTGAGTGTGAGCAAGTGAGTATAAGAAGAGTGTGAAAAAAAAATTAGTGGAGTGGTAAAAACAGAATAAGAACTTAATTGAGAATGTGAGAAGAGGAGAGTAATGGGGCGTGAGAGGGAAGTTTTGAGAAAAAAGTAAGAGGGAAATAGTGTAAACAAAGTAAAGCCTGGCAGAAGAAAAGAGTAAACAGAGAGCTAGAGGAGATAGGGGGGTCAGGAGGTGTGAGATGAGGAGATGGAAGAAAATAGCAAAAGAGGAATATACAGTAAAGAGAAAGATAGGAGTGTGAGAAGAGAGCAAGATAGAAGAAACAAAGACAAATTTGACGAAAGTGTAAAATGGGATTGGGAGCAAAGAATGTGAGACGAGAAGAAGAGGAGTGAGTTGTAGCGGGAATGTAGGTCTATATGAAGAGGTGTGTAAGATGGAAGGGAGAAACTGATAAAGTAGTGTAAAAAGAGTGAAATAGGATTGGAAGAAAACAGTAAAAGTGTGTGTGAGAAGAATGCAGATCAGGGCAGTAGAGATTAGGGATAAGGGAATGGGGTGGGAAATTATGACAAGCATGGAAGAAGAATGTGTTACAAGTGAAGACTGGAGGGATTGTGGAAATTTAGATGGTTTTGCAGGTAAAAGGGACATAAAAACTGGGACAAAGAAAAACTAAGACATTTATTAAAAGAGCATAGAGGCGCGAGGAGAAAAGGGTGAGGTATGATCAGACATGAAACATGCTGTACCCAACTCATTCCTAACGCAAAAACTGGGGGCCCCCTGTTACACCCCAATATGCTGCATGGGCTCACATCTCCCAGGATCTCTGGGTTTTGTCATTTTGGAAAGAGAAAACTGCCATGTGGATGATCCCCAAGTCTATTCTATTCTAAGTGGTTCTTAGTGGTTGGTATATGGTATTTCTAATTGACCATAGTTAAAGAGTATAGTATGTTAAAGCACATTTATTTTTTGTGTGTTCCTTTCCAAAACATGCCCCTTTACCCACCCCAAAGTCCCCAAGTTTCCCCTCATGTATTCTATAATATACATTAATAATACGTTCAGTCTACCCATTCCCCCATTTACCACTGCCCCGACATCTCACGTCTCTCCTCCTTATCGCATGCTCTACCCCCATGAGCACCATCTACTCTCCCACCTGTCTCACCCCTTGTGCTGTCATTCAGAAGGCTGTACCGCTCTCTTAGAGCTAGTGGGGTCAGCGTCCTCCTCCTGTCCAAGCTGCCTGGGCCCTGTGATAACACAACTCAGTTTTACACAACTGCACAATTATACAAAATGGCGACACATAGTGTAACAACCACAACAAGCAGAAAAGGACATAAACACAATCACAACATGACACAAGTGTAAAATAACATAAACAGACAACACACAAAAACAAAATAAATAGACAATAAATAAGACAACATATGACAAGTACACAATAACAACACAGAATGCGGCAAATAAACAGTAAAACAATATGCTTACATAGCAATAGCTGCAAATTGCAGTATAATAAAATAATGTACACAAACACGACAAGGCAAGGTAAAAACACTATGACGCAACACAAAGACAAATAGACAATGAATAAGTACTGAACAACCATATATATTTATATAGCCACAAATAGTAATACAATTCTTCTATTTACACAAAACAGTTTAACACAACATTATGTGATGGTGTTATCCCATAAGATTATACAACAACATATGGCACAAGCAGTACATCTACATATATATCTGGTAAAGTATTCTCATATGTAACTTTACAGACTAAAGAATAAGTACCACCCCAGTGAGGATTAATTACCAGGTAACACACAAAGGGCATGATTCAGAGATTTGTGCAATACCGATATATATACACAGTATGAGCGAATTTCATCTAATGCGCATGTGCGAAAGCCGCACTACGCATGCAATTGCTTTGTGATTACGCTCGCAGAGGATTCACTCGCAAAGTGAGTGACAGGTAGTGTTTGGGGGAGGTAACGGGGGGGTTTGGAAAACGCAGATGTGTCTGACCGTTTAGACAGCTTTCATGGGTGTGCATAAATTAGCAAGCCCGGATTTCCCACAAGGCAACCTAGGCAATCGCCTAGGGCCCCGCGAGTCCTGAGGGGGCCCGTGGATGGGTCCCTTTTGACTCGCAGGGCCCTAGATGGGCCCCTTTTCCCCAAGAAATCTGGCTGGTCAAAATGCTCCCAGAGGAGCACTGTATGAGTACCGAGTGACATCATGATGTCACGAGGACCCGCTTATAGAATTCCGCTGCAGTGCCGCTGTCTGCATTGTCACAGAGTGACTGTGCATAAGAGGGAGGAGGAGGGTCACTGGGTTCTCCGACCAGCTCCAGCCCACCCCCAGCACAGCAGCCTCTGCTACTGACCGCCAGGCTTGCAGCTTGCCACCAGTAGCACGCATCGGTGGCACCCAGCGAGGAGCAGAGGGACAGTCCAAGGCAGAGTCTGGCTGAGTGAGACAGTGACCGAGGATCCAGATCTCAGGGAATCACAGCAGCCAGGCAGGTAGGGTCAAGTACTGTGCTATTCTCAACTACTGTAATATAGATTGAATTATGTAGGATTTATTTTTTATGGTAGATGGGGTCTGGGAAGTGGACAGGACTGCCTTATATTACAAGCATATAGTAATATACATTATGATGATCATGATATTATTAGTATTATTAGTACATCAATCCAGGATGATGGTATTTTCATGTTAGGTACTTGTAATATACTATACTATAATGCAGTCCTTTCCTCTCCCCACCTACCATTATAAAAATAAATCCTATAGTGTACCGTAAAAAAAGAGGGGGGGGGGTGTAATGGGGATGACTTATCCCCATCATTGTACTCAGCTGAGCACAGTCACACACAATACTGGGCATGGCCACACCACAGCCCCCACTGCAGATGCCACCTCGCAGCCACCTTCTAATTCTTAGCACCCCTCAGGCTTATGTGATGTATTTAATGGATAATGAGGAGTAAAACCTTAGGGTATTAGGTTTAGTTTGGGTTATGGCATTAGGGATAAGGTATTAGGGTTGGTGTATCAGTTTGGGTTAGAGTATTAGGGTCAGGTTAGGTGTTTGAGTTGGAGTATTAGGGATGGTGTAGGGTTTAGTGGTTAGGGTATTAGGTTTAGTTTGGGTTATAGCATTAGGGATAAGGTATTAGGGTTGGTGTATCAGTTTGGGTTAGAGTATTAGGGTCAGGTTAGGTGTTTGAGTTGGAGTATTAGGGATGGTGTAGGGTTTAGTGGTTAGGGTATTAGGTTTAGTTTGGGTTATGGCATTAGGGATAAGGTATTAGGGTTGGTGTATCAGTTTGGGTTAGAGTATTAGGGTCAGGTTAGGTGTTTGAGTTGGAGTATTAGGGATGGTGTAGGGTTTAGTGGTTAGGGTATTAGGGTTAGAGGTTATAGTTAGGGTCAGGTTTGAGCTTAGGGTTGAGTTAGGGTCAGGATTAGGGTAGGGATGCTTTGCATGAATCAGGACACAAATAAAGTGCTATAGATTGTTTGAGGGAGGGGGCCCCAAACTGGTATTTTGCCTAGGGCCCCATGAGGTCTAAATCCGGCTCTGTAAATTAGCCGTTGCAATCTCCTTCAGAGCATGAGCGCGCTCTGCGTGTTAGGAGAGATACTGTGTTTGAGACAGGTCAGACTTACCTGATCTGTGTCGATGTTACCAATGTTTACGCTGGTCCACGATGACGGACGGATCTGAGAAGGCAGCAGTGGGCGTCCCTATACTTAGGTAAGCTTTGGAAATATTAGCATATTCTTGCAGCTGCAAACCCTGTGAAATCGCAGCTGTGATTGCTATAGCGTACATCTCTGATTCAAGCCCTAAAGCCGCCAGTAGACTTGGCTGCTCCTTCTGTTGCCAGCTGTAGGGCTCACTAGTCAGCGGCTACTGCTGCCACTCACACAATGATTGAAAGGTTGTAGTGCAGAGATCCCCACAGGATCCCTAACAGGAGGGAGACTTCTTCATGGGGGAAACATTTACACTTGTAAGAGTTATACATATGCTCTCAGGTTGTTTAAAGTATAAATTTGTTATGTCATTTTCATTTCACAATAATGCAATTGTATTATATTGTTTACATTGTTAAAATGTTGCCTTAACACTATGGAAGAACCTCTGTGTCACGGGAATGCAACCTATCAAAATTACGTTGGCTGACTTTGTGCCTCAGAAATGTCACCTGCTATGGACATGATACATTCTCCTGCCAGACTGATGTCTAGTGAACTGAGTAGCTGCACTTTCAGAAATATATGGTCATCCCATTAACTGGCTGCTTCCACTGTGTGTCAAAATGCTTCTCCATCCTATGACAATTTATTACACCTTGCAGAACTAACTACTACTGTCAGTGCTGAGGATTAAATGAAGTCAGTGAATCAGAATCTGCAGTACAAAGCTCAGAAAACAAGTGACATGGTCTGCCAACATGGCAAATGTTTTGCTATTATTATTATTATCACTTATTTATATGGCGCCACAAATGTTCCACAGCGCCTTACAAAGTACATAAACAAGTTGTAGAGAAGCGACTTACAGAACAATACACTACAGGACCAGGACATGGATAATATATAACGCTACATTAGCGACCATAACACCCAGATAAGCAACAGAGCATAAGCTATAAGGAAAGGTAAATGGGCAGACATGTCCTGCACCGCACTCACACCCAGTCCCAGGTCCTTACACATTTGGTCACCTACTAGTGGGTGGGACAGCGGTCAATGTGTCTAGTTCCTATTGCTATTTACAACTGAATTACATAAAAGGAGTCTCTAAATTGTGGAATGTCATTAATTCTGCACACACAACAAGTATAACAATTACACCAGCTCTGGCTGCGACATGCAGGATCCTTCTGTGTTGCTGTCTCACCTGTGTGTATTGCGGCATTGTCACATTCAAATGGCAAAGCACTTGCTGAGATGGCTCATATTTCATAGATTTGCGAAGGAAGGACATAGACCCACATGGTTCCCGGCTGCTGTCCCTCACCTAAGAAAACACACACATATTACATTTTATTGACGCAGGCTATAGACAGTGTCAACATTACATGTTACTGTATATTATACGAAATGAAGCTTGTGTCACAATGCAAGTGAGACCACAACTGCAATATACAGTGTGGGCATATCCAATTGGCTGCAAGGTTTTCCCTGTAAAAATCTACGCGGGCATCATGAACAATTTCTAATTACCGCGGGTATGCACGCTCCGGATACTTGTGGTATCCAATAGAAAAAAAATCGTCTGTGATTTTTTTTTCGGACAAAACCTAGCAGGAAAACTTAAAAAAGAAAATGGTCTGAACCCTTAAAAAGTAAAAAAAGAAATAACTGGGTAACAGCAATATTGATTCTTAAATGGCTGTTTTGTAAAAAAAAATTTTCAGTAAAAAAATTATAACAAGCAAACTTTTTTCATTTTGTTACAAATAAATAAAGTGAAAAAAAAAAAAATTGTAATTAAAAATAATAATTTTGGGGTAATTTTGGGCCAATAAAAAAAAAACATTTTCAGTTAAATAAATGCTTTAATTACATTTGGGTTGCAAATATTAACAAAAATTTTTAATTTAGGGTAATTTCAGGCTATTATTGATTTTAACAACCAATAAATGACATGTACTTATAGGACCAATTAGGCTAATTGAAAACCTCCAATTGCCTAATTAATCAATAGGGGATGACCAAGTGTTTCTGAAGGGGTTTCAGATGTTTTTAGTTTAAAATAGGGATTTTTTTTTAATATTCCGGGGCTGCGAGAAAATAGCCGTGGTAATTCCAATAGAAAATTACCGCAACTGATTTTCTATCTGGCAATTGAATAGGAAAAACTTCATGGCTGTGGAAAATATCCAGCGCACAGGGTTTTAAAAATTTTGCCTGCAATTGGATAAGCCCCCGTGAGTCTGGTCACCAACTGATAATTGGAAACAGTATGTGGAGCAAACAAATGAATACTAATTAAAATAATTCTTAAAGTAGAACTATTATGAAGTAAAATAACAAAAAGTATTAATTTATAATTTACAATGACATTTTCATTATAGGACATACAGTAGCATACCTGTCTCTCAAGCAGCAGCTGGTGTTAGTTAGATTTTCAGTTTATTTTTATGAATCAGTTTAATAATCTGACACTAGCAGTATTCTAGTTAGAAATGTATACATCATTGATTCATTTTTAAGTCTTTATTAATAAAATTGATTTACTAATACATTTTAACAATTAAGGGCCTGATTTGCACGCAATGTCGATGTTTACGTAGTTGAGCGATTATTTGAAACTGTACAGGCACGAACATTTCTGAAAACCCCTACGACGCATGCGTTACACAGCGTACATGCACAGAGGTGCTGTTGTGATCAGGTCAGAGGATATCAGATATGTTGTGGACAAGTGATGGGCAGTGACTGGGAGGTGGCCAGTAATGCACACAGAAATGGTCAGTTCTGTGGGCCTGTTATGGGAGTTTCATGGGCGTGTAAGCGCAAGTGGCTACGTTCCCAGATGCACAGCTGCAAGCATAGGTGGTCATGGTCAGACACAGCAGTGGCTCCTGCCCTCTTAGCTGAGGGGGGCTGCTGCTGGCTGCTCTGGCCAGCCGGGTTCCACAAAGTGCATGGGCACCTCAGTCCTTGCACAATTGGCCGCACGGATGTACACAAGGGAAGGAATATGTAGGGCATCTGCATAAACTCGCATATGGGTGACAGCCAATAGACACTGCTGACTGCTGATTAGAAACAGACTCTAAGGGGTATATTTACTAAAGTGAGGGTTTTTAGAAGTGGAGATGTTGCCCATAGCAACCAATCAGATTCTAGCTATTATCTTCTAAAAGGTGCTAGATAAATGTTAAGTAGAATCTGATTGGTTGCTACGGGCAACATCTCCACTTCTAAAAATCTGCATCTTTAGTAAATATACTCCTAAGTGTAGTTTTGAGGGCTCATTATGTGTCATTTACTGTATGAATGTCAAAAGAGAGATTCCTGCAGCACAAAAGCTATTTTTTACCTATTTTGTGTGAAATACTCAATGGAAAATAGTGGCTTTTACATCTAATAACAATAACATTTCAGTTCGTGTGACGTGATTATTTCAGTGTGATTTAAGAGGAATAGCTTTTTTTCCGCTATGCCTTCTTGGTGGTGGTAACCAGGCCTCACCCTATAATGTGATGCCCTTTGCACCTTTAAGGCACAATTTATACAGCAAAGTGCTTTTCTAGCTGTATTTTGGCCAGTGTAACAGACTGTGAAGCACAAGTTTTATATTTTAATTATGACCCCTCAGTCTCATGATTAATTTAAGTCTCCACATGAGAAGCAAGAGGTATTTTAGGGAAAAAGTGCAATAAAATGATGGGCGAGGTCATACAGTCATATTATGTTAGAAGTTCCATTTTTTACTTTCTCCACAATGTGGATTTTCGAAACCCTGATAGTGGCCGTGCTCCTTAGGCACATTTGCACTGGGTCCCTGTGAGTTTTACGGTTTGGAAATTACCTTTAATGCCCAAGTTATGGTTTGCTTTACCCAGTTAGAATGCATCTATGTGATTATTCTATTATGCTATATGTATAGAGATCCATCAAAACTAAAATAAAAAATACTTTCACCTTATGAACAATAGAGGGTTCTTGTAAAAGTAGTAAAGCTGTGGAATGCCCCTGCAGCAAAAGGTTCAGTAGACAATATAAAAAGGCTAATAACATTACTGTAATGGTGGAGCACTGATCCAGGAATCTGATGAGCACTTTGGAATCCAGCATATTATTTAGAAAATATGTAAAAAAGTAATTAAAACCTTTTTCTCTCATTCTGGTTAACAGTAAACTGAAGGACGACTATCAGGTGGCAAACAGTAGAACCTCCGGACACCAATGGACATTGACAATCTGCCAAAAATGCTGACATACAGTAAAAGGATATATTTACTAAAGGTTGATTTTGCCTTTTTTTTGTATACTTATAGGTTATTTTCTGTTCAATTTGCAAATCGGGGATTTACTAAAAGCAAAATTGACTATAAAACCGAATCCAACCAAAATCGACCATCAACAAAACATCAATACTTTCATATAGACCACTACAGATTCCCTCATTTACTCACAGTCAGATTTAAAATCGACTACAAAATCGACAGAAAAATCCACAAATAAATAGACTATTATAAAACAGGTGATTTTAGCTTCTAAACTCTATTCTATTGGTATGAACTTAATTATGATGCCTATAAAAGGAGACACCAGCATGTGGTGCACTGTGGAATGCACATTAACTCCTGACACCAGTTCCTGCAGCTTAATTCCCTTGACCCATTCCTCATACTCATTATAATTCATATCCACAGATGGCCCTCCTCCAGTGCTGTGTGTAGAGCGCCTTTCCAGGACCATATTGGATTTGACATGGCATTGGATGTCTGAAAAACGCTTCACACATTGGCGCTTGTCGCATTTTAAATGCCCGATAGAATTTACTGCATCAACTGCTGCCTGCCACATGGCCGCTTTCTTCTTGCAGATGTATGTTGGGCCCGATGACCAAATATCTCCTCAAAGTTAGACAACAAGGAGATTACCAATGCACAAGTCTCCTCACAGTTAAACCTGACATTGCGGCCAGATTTAGTGTTGCCAGGTTGAGGCTCCTCCCCCTGATTCATAGTCCTGGCCCTCTGCCTCCTCCATCACATTATCCTCACCACCTGGGTCCCTCTCCTCCACCTCCCTATCCTCTCTTGCCCTACTCCTGGCATCCTCCAAAACAAATAGAAAAATAAATACACAAACTACACTTAAAAACTAACACAAAACTTAAACAAACACACACTCCCCAGACACACACACACACACACAGAAATACTGACAAAGACTAAATGAAAAAATTAGACAAGCAAAAAAATAAGACAAACTTCAAAATAACAATACAGAAATTGACAGGACAAAACTCATAAAGCACTTTTTAAGCACCTATATGAAATCACCACTCTCCTGCTAAACACTCCTCCCACATTTCATTCGATTTTGAAATCGAATGATAGTAAATGAGATTTGGCCAGTGATGTATACAGTCAATGTTGAGTAGATTAAAATCGACATAAAAATCGATCTTTAGTAAATTATACCCCCAAGCCTAGACTGCTAGCACCTATTTGGCCCAGGCTTGCCGACATTTAGCTCCCTACTTCCGGGAGGGAGCTGTCGGGCTTACACTGCTGGGGGTGTGACGTTGTGAAAGGGAGCGGAGCCCGGCCGGTCATTGGGGGCGGAGCATGGGGCATGACCGCATCATTGTGGCTCCGCCCCCTCTTCACAATGCCGTGATTAATGGCATTGTGCAGCCGGGGGCAGAGCCACGATGACGCGATTCAGTGCGAATTGCGTCCATCGATGCCGGGGATTATACTTACAACCAAGCGCGAAACGCGTTCATCAATGCCGGGGATTATACTTACAACCAAGGGCCGGGAGACTTGCCTGCCTTTCCGGGGGGCCGGGAGCAGCACCCGATTTTCGGGAGGCTCCCGGACAAATTGGGAGGGTAGGCAAATATGATTTGGCCACTGCATGCAAACCAAGGTGCTCACTCCCATTTCGCATTTTGCAGTGCCCCATGAGCAGACTGTCTGTGATCCGTCATAGGACTGGGAGTCACCAAACGTAGAAATGTCACTTTAAAATCCTGCCTGCAATCAATGAGCTAAATTTCCTTCTAAAAAACAGCTTGTGAAAGCTTAAATTATTTATATTGTAATTGTCTATTTATTTTCTAATGTTATCCAGGGTGAGGGCACAGAAGAGAAAAAGGAAGGAAGGAGATGACAGGAACATTAAAAGAAACATTTGAGGAGCCGGCAGATTTGGACATTTGCATAAATTGCTCCAGAGGAAAGTGCATGCAAAAATAGTGTATTTCTGAACATTTATACAGATGTCAACATACATCCTCCATACGCTACAAGTCGCGCCACACAACGCGGGAACTCTGTGTGACTCGGTAGCGCAGAGCGTCTTTTCATGCGACCCTTTACCTTCAAATGCGTCTTATTCACACAGCGATGTAGCACAAGCAGCTTCTGCTGATTAAAATGATATGCAGCATGCCTATGTTCTGTGTGCGACTGCGTGTGTATCTGCATGTGATACGCTACATTACATCATTACATTACAGTGTCACGTCCGCTGACACTGTAACGTAGCATTACGCATGCAGATACACCCGCAGTCGCACACAGAACATAGGCATGCTGCATATCATGTTAATCAGCAGAAGCTGCTTGTGCTACCTATTCGTTTCACTTTGCGAATAAGACATATTTGAAGGTAAAAAAGTTACACAAAAGACGCGATGCGCTACCCAGTCATGCCACGGCATGGCGCAACTAGAATGGCTGTTTAACGCGCAAGGAGGCTAGATGTATGAGGACCCATCTGTAGAGCAGTACCGATCTAGTCACACTGCTCTGTGTCAGCAGCATTGCATAGGGCCTGATTCAGAGATGTACGCTAATGTAATCGCAACTGCATTCTCTCACGGATCGCAGTTACTAAAATATGCAAATGTCTTCCAAAGCACAGCCAGGCATAGAGATGCCCACTGCTGCCTTCTCATATCCGTCCGATGACGTACAACATCATAAACATTGGTAAAATCGATGCAGATCGGGCAGCCATGTAGCATATGTGGCAAGTCTGACCAGCCGCAAACTCTGCAGCTCTCACAAGACGCAGAGAGCTCTCATGCTGCGAAGGAGATCGCAATGGCCAGTTTATGCACACCCATGTCACAGCGTTTAAACGGTCAGACACACCTGCGTTTACCTAACCAACCCCCCATTACCTCCCCTAAACGCAGTCTACCTGTCACTCACTTTGCGAATGGATCCTCTAGGCAGGCGAAATCGCGAAACAATTGGTGCATGTGCGCAGTGCGGCTTCCGCGCATGACAAACAATCGTCCAATCTGTGTAAAAATTGGCATTGCGTACATCTCTGAATCAGGCCCATAGCTTACAAAAAGTCTTCATCATTATCAGCGTATACTTGCACCTGCCCTGTAGCAGGTACAAAAGATACTTCTCCTAACCAGATAGGGTAGATGTGTGCAGTTCTGGTCTGCATGAGCCACACTGTGTAAGAACGTCCCTTCCCTGCCCCATTCTGAGCTCTGAGTACGTGCAGAGCAAACTTATGCACTATATGCTACGCAAACTGATCCAGTATCCACTGGTGTCTAATACAGGTCATGTACAAAAGGAATTCACATAAGAGCAAGCAAGAAAATTATAGTGGTAGTGACAACTGGTACACATGAGATGTACAATAGATTATACACTACATAGCGATTTAGTCTACACTCCCTGATGAGCCGCCTAGGTATCATTTGTTAATTTCTGGCTGAGGTACTGGTGGAGACATGCGGGAGGCAGTTCAAAGCCCGGCACCAGTGAAGATCCCGACTGCTAATTAGGTGAGTATCGCTAACCTAATTCCCCCCCATAACCCTCCTTTAGGAGTGGCTAACCCTAACCTGCCCCCCCAAGTGCCTAACCCTAACCCCCCTCTAAGTCCCTAAACCTAACCCCTCCTTCCCCGCAGCCTAAACCTAAGTCTCCTGGGGGGTGCCTAACCCTAACCTCCCCCGGGGGTGCCTAACCCTAACCTCCCCCGGGGGTGCCTATCCCTAACCCCCCCTTCCCCTAGCCTAAACCTAACCCTCCTGGGGGGGTGCCTAACCCTAAGTCCCCCCGGGAGGCCAAAAACCTAACCCTCCCCCCCGCGGCTGTCCACTCCCGGCTTACCTTCGTTCCGTATGCCGGGTGTCGGTCTCCCGGCGTAGGTCTAATGACAGGCGTTGGGATTTCGAGGCCTGTCATTAGTACTTTGCCGGGATTAGACAGTCGGGAAGCCGAAGAAGGAACTGGCCTGCTATGTATTTGGGTCCCCTCATCCACTTTCCAGAGAATTTGTGGAGAAGTACTAAATCTATCATACAAGATAGAAGATATCTCTGCGCTCACAATGATTGAAAGTAGGACGGAGGATGGAAGCACCCTGTAAAGACTGAGTGAATAATAAGGGAACCAACATATTTTATACTGGGTCTCCAAACAGCTAGGGGAGCCACAAAGGGATCAAGTGCTAATAAATAGTGACTGGCACTCCTCCATCTTCCTCTTCCAAAACTGTCATACAAGGGAGTTTAATACATTAGGAAAAGCTGTTCAAGAACGTGTACTGTGCCATCTGCAGATGGCTCCTGTATGTATTGTGCCGTCTGTGAGTGGAGGTAAGGGTTGGAGTGTCTTCTGGGGTCTAGGAACAGTTGCTGGGGTCTATTTTTAAGGAACTGATAAAGATGTATTTTAGGAAATTAAAAACATTACCTAAGTTTATAAAGGGCATCACTACGGATCCACATTATGGGCCTATTTCTGAGTCGCACACAGTTCTGAAATGTGCTCCTTAGTGAAGATCTGTGTGTATCCCCGAGCGATTCTGAGTCAGCTGGATCTCGGCCATTTCTCTCCATTTGTGACACGGGAGTTCCTGGGTGGCAACTGGGCGTACTCAAGGAAGAGAAGAGTCTCGTGGGGGTGCCATGGGAGTGTTGCTAGAGTCATGTGTGTTTCAATGGGGCGCCTTTTTGTGATGGATCTCTTGCACCCAGCATGGGGTAGGTGTAAGTGCCGATGATAGTGATGATTGCTGCTCTAGCGGACAGGGGTGCTGAGGGTGGTGCAGTCACAGAGGTCTGTGCGACTTAGAATACAGGCAGGTAGTGGTATTAGCATACGGTTCAGAATCTGTTTGCAGAGGGCGTGCAGACGTTTGTCCGCTTTGCATGCGACCAAGAATACAGGCCCTATGGGTGCAGAATCCCACCTCCCACCATTACTTTAACTACCAGTTTTAGTATGAATAACCCCCAACATCACTAATGGGGAGTGTCATGATGGGTAACAGGTGTGTACCAGTCGTTGGGAACATATGCCATGGGGCAGTGATTTGTATGGACAGGCGTAAGGTTCTAGAGAGCCAGAGAGGTATCTTAGTAGCAGACCACTAAGGCCTCTACCATTCACACTGGGGCCTTTTCTGATTGGCTAAAGGATATCCTAGGTCTGTCCTCCTTCCAAAAAAAGTTCAAAATATTTGGCGAACTTGTATAATATCTATTTGGAAACGGGAGCAGAATGGATTTAAGTAGACATTGTACTGTATTAGATATAGTATTCTAGGTAACATTATTACTTTACAAGGATAAGTGTAACAAAATGTGCAACCTCGCACTGGAAAGGAGCAGCTAAAGGTTCCTTCCAGCGTTATCAAAACTGGACATATAAAATCACACACAAAATAATAATAGAAACCTTATGCCCCACTGTAAGGGTACAATCATTGCGTCCAACAAAAATCTTTAAGTTCACCAATTCGGAATTGCTAAAATTTTCTCTGTCCTCTTAGGGACAGATGTTCTCACAGCAAACGATCCAATATAATAAAAGAGAAATAGACTGATAGTGTAGTATATTCATATCGTTTGCTGTGAGAACATCTGTCCCTACAAGAATAAGAGGGCCGAGGAAATTTAGACAATCCGAATTGGTGAACGTAAAGATTTGTGTTGGACTTAATGATTGTACCCTTACAGTGGGGAGAAAAGTTTCTATTATTATTTTGTGTGTAAAATGATCACTTTATCAGTGGGTATCTTGCCACGCGAGGATATGCCGGAAGGACGCCACTGTTAAGGTTTTTACATCTGGTAATAACAGAATGAAGTTGAGAAATAATCATTTGACTATTTTCTAGTAATAGCTGTGTAATTTGCAACATGGTAATGTCCCCTACGATGAGTCTCTGTAAGCAAGCCAGACAGTCACCTTAATGGGTAGCGCCAGTCTATTCTCCTTAAAGGCCTGGAACGTAAAACTTCTCTGCTGCGTTGCTTTCCTCTGAGGAATTAGATTGCCTGACAGCTCTACAAAGAGCTGAGTTCCATCCAGCACCTGTAGACAAAATGTCACAATGTAAATTAAGTCTTGCCCATCTGTCACCAGTATTGATATGGGCCACTGACCATGTCACCATGCCATTGACAAGTCACCTTAACACTGACACAACATCCTTGCAGCAAGTAAAAACAGGATTTTGGTACTTACCGATAAATCCCTTTCTCCGATTCCACAGGGGACACTGGAGTTCAAGACAGTGGGGTATAGACGGTGGTAGAGCAGAGCCTGGCACTTTAAATAATTCTTAAGTGTGACTGGCTCCTCCCCCTCTATGCCCCATCAGCCCCAGTTTTAAGAACTGAGCCCGAGAGGAGACGGTAAGGAGAAGACCACAGAACGGAACAATACCTGAAGGAGAACAGAGGAACCCACTGCAGGGAACACACGCAGTCACACAACTAGATAAGGACCCAACAAAACGGCAGGAACGCAGCGCTGGGCGGGCATCCAGTGTCCCCTGTGGAATCGGAGAAAGGGATTTATCGGTAAGTACCAAAATCCTGTTTTCTCCTTCATCCACTAGGGGACACTGGAGTTCAAGACAGTGGGGACGTCCCAAAGCCAACCTCCCGGGTGGGAAGCGTGGAGAACTTGCCGACCTTTCGGCCAACCGAAACAGGGACAGCTCAAGACTGGAGGCATGTCGTAGAGCTAGGAGACAATCAGAGCTCCTTGCTGAACAGTCACAGACATTCCACAACTTACAGCGTAAATTCAATGGAATACGGCTAGAGAGTAGCCGCAGATGAGAAGCATCAGAACACCGTAAGCTCAGCCAAAAACAGACCAAGCAAGACCGCTGGGAGCAGAAAAACCCCAACTAGAATCCATAGAATGGCAGTAACATGAGAACAAAACTCGAGAAAACCGTACCAGCGACAACTACAGGAAGCTGCAACAGTCTCAGACAGCAGAATCCCAGCACTGCGGGACATCAATCATATAGATAAAAGTATAATGATACCAATATACAGAGACGGAGCTGAACCCGTCCACAGACTCCTAACCAAGCAAACAAGGAGGCAAGAGTCACGACCTAACAGTCGCCCTGAACCATTCTCGAGGTCCAACTACTAAAAGGTTGGTAACCAGTGGAAGGTTTAGACCATAGAAGTTGTCAACGAGTGGCGATCCCACTGGGCATGAGGCGGATACGAGAGGATTGAGACTACAATTCCTTCCAGTGGGTCAGACGGCAGTACCACCCCTCCTGTCAAACAGCAGACAACTTCCTACATGATGGTAGAGTGTAATCAGTACCAACTACTGGCCTGAACATAGTATGAAAACACCCAGGATACCCTTAGCAGAAAAAGAGCACAGATGCCACCTCCACCCAGGGAGAGTTACCAATATAGGGAAGTATCCCATCCGCAAGGCTAAAGCACTAGGACAACTATGAAGGTACCATTCAGGTACCTGTCAGTGTGCTGAATTTATCAACAGATACTGAACAGGAAACAAACCAGGCCCCCTGTATGGAACATAGAGACTGTCACACTTTATAGTAAAAATGTGCATTAGCCCATAGATGCGCTTCAGTCCATAAACCCAACAGATTCCAGTAGAATAGGGTCACAAATCTCAATGTTACAACTATGCACCTACACACCAGGAAAGCTCTAAAGTGTACAGCCAACTGATTTAAAAGAACTGAAGGCTGCTAGGACAGCAGCTAGGGTGCGTAAGATAGAATAACAGCTATGTCAGGATGCATGAAAAGGAAGCATCTTCCGAGGTATTAGTGGGGTAAGCCCGCTTACCTGTGAGCGACCAGAAGCCCTCTGGACGCTATGTAGAATGTCACTGACCTTATTCATCTCACAGCAACCCACCACGACAGGTACAGAGAGTAGCCTCAGTGGGCAAAGATCAATGCTCTACAGCACGGACTTCAGTCTGGAGATGCTGCAGAAGAAAATACTGTAGAAACTAGCAAATTGTTAGTGGAGACAAGAAGGCCGTACAACAGGACGCTATACCTGAGCCTGTTCCATTAGGGATATGTATCCATATAGAGATTACACATACCCCAAAAACGGTCTGCTAGTGTATCCTTACATTAACACTTATAATGGTGAAGTGTGTATTACGCCCACAATCTGATACAACCCAGGCCAGACCCTGCCTATATCGGCGGGTGGCCCTAGGCCTCATGTAAATTAACTAAATAAGCCATGAGGATGGAATAGATCCTGGATTCTCTATGTACTGATAGGAAATGTACCCAAGGGACCATCAGATACCCATTTTATTGAGATATGCGACAAGACAATAATATAAAGTACCAGAATCGATACTGGGAAAGGTACCTGTACATAGACATAGAATGCGTTAATTATCCCAAGTAAGAAGAGATATATATATGTAGTGATAACGCCAGTCAGGGCCAAAAACAGATTTCTCCAATTATTAGGAAAATTCATACAAGGAACGGGAATATATCAGTATATATACACAATTACACATACACACACATAAACATAGCTGCATGAAAAGGCAAACTCTTTGAAAGGAAGAGTTAGTACCGACATAGTAAGTCAGTTGTCAAACTCCTGCACCAGGAGATCAGCACGCTACATACATATACACACACACACACATATATATATCCCGCAATAGGAGATCAGCATGCTATATCTATATATACACACACTGCATTCCTAGTGTCTTACAAGTTGGTTACTAAGTGCGCCCTAAAGTGTAGTTGTAATTAATAGGTCCCCCGAAGTGGACGCCGTAGATATAGACTGATGGAAACAGGACTATAACCCGAGGCGGGTGTAAGTACATATACATGTGTGGACATACAGGAAGGCCCCAGGACATGTATAGAGTCCATACTAGAAGCAATGCCGTAGGAGCCTGTGACTATCCTATGTAAGCTGCAGAACATGACTCTAGTCTATAGAGCCACCATATAATATGTATGGATATAACAGACAGCTTCTGGTAAACCCTGGCAGCTTTCCAGACGTGGAATAATATGTACCTTAATGATTGTGGAAGTATAGGCATACCTACACATATCCATAATTATATACATATACACACACACCACCCAATCCCTAGGGAGAGATGGTGTAAGCGGAGTTATAGAACAAACTACCGGATCAGGAGAGTCCAGCCTCTCGTCGCAGCATCCTCTTTAAATATGCTAGGTATCAGACATAAAACTGAGAAGAACATATCCTACCCCTGCTTTAATGGTAAGGATAAGAAGCAAAAAAAAAAATATATATATATATATATATATATATATATATACATATATATATATATACTACACACACAAATCCCCACATGCCTACGCGTACCTACATACAAGATTAGTAGGTGACGATATAATTTGAAAAATATAACATGGGCAATAGTTAGAGCCATGGAAGGAACTGAGCCCCAGGTCTTAACGCCAGGTTTAGTTTAAAATACAAGTATATACATACATGTGGCTTACCTCCACGCAGGGAGACTGCTCATGTGCCGCGCGTGGCTGTCATTCTGCTACGGCGTTGGGGCAGGAAATGTTAGCAACGTACTATCCCAGACTGATTGCCATCCTGGGACCCTTCCGTTACCGGTGTACTCGCCTTATCAGGTGTGCCCTTCTGGCTCCAGATGATGGAAATCAAAAGATGACCTCAGTGATGCGAGACAGCAATGCCAACCACCACAACGGCCATATGTTACTACTTCGTGTTGTGTGTGCTGCCGAAGGGAATAAATAAGATATAAATCCATATAGATGCACAGATGCATACCTTCTAAGGTAAGCACCGAAGGCTGTTGAGATTTAACATATGTGCAGCCACATATATGCATGAGAAGAGTACGGCTCATTCTTAAGGCGAGCCAATGTGAGGCATAAGCCTGAGGATGGGACGCACCCTTTTTGTAACCTTGAGTTAAAGATATGCAATAACCGTAATTTCTGGCAGCAGCCAGAACAGTGGCCCGACTATGCATACTATACACATTTAGGCAGAGTGATCTCTGGCAGCTATAGATGGAAGAAACACACTGCATTATTCTGTTACACATCAAGCATATTTGCCCCAGATGTTCAATGTAATAAGCCTGCCGCACCTGGTATACCCAGGGGGTCTCCCATCCAAGTACTAACCAGGCCTGGCGCTGCTTAGCGTCCAAGATCAGACGAGATCGGGCGTGTGGCCGTAGGCGCTGATAGATATGTGGTGGGCAAAGTGGCGTGGACACAACCTCTATATTAGGCTGTGGCATGTTCCTCCCTGTGCTTCATTTTTTTTTTTTTTTTAAATATAATATTAAACCAGTACACTGCCCAGTTCCGTAGGGGAACTACCGACGTGCAATATAACAGAGATGAGGCAGAGCCAGAATCTATATAAAGACTGCAGGTTAAATTACAAACTCCACAGTTGTGCCGTTAAACCTAATAAGACCAGGTGCTGTAGGTTTAAGTAAAGAAAAAAACGGAAGAGGCCATATGCAAGCACAGGGAGAACATACAAACTCCAAACAGTTAGGGACGTACTGGGAATAAAACCCACAACCCTGTTAAGGGTTGCACCCCCCACAGAACTCCAGAGTGAGGATGCAGGAGATGCTGGCAATAAGCCCCGGCTCCTTTTAAGGCAGGTGCATATGCTGTTTTAGAATACTCGCTGGAGGTAATGGCGGCATCTGTGCACGCCAGCATGGACTAGACTCCGCCCCTTATCAATAAGCGGGCGGGGCGCAAACAATGGCTGGTATAGCAGACATAATGCGAGTGGGGGAGCGGGAACGTAATAGCCAGCGCCGGTGCATCTTCATACAAGCACCGGCGCCGCAACCAGCAGCCGAGAGCGCTGTGAATAACAGCCTCGCTCTCCGGCGGCTGTGTGCAGAAGCCAGCGCTTCTACAAGCACCAGCGCGGCAGGGAACAGCCGCGCTGAGCAGCTCCCTAAGCCCCGCCATGCGGCCAATTGTAGCCAGCGCCGGTGCAATCTCCGGCGCCGCAACCAGCAGCCGAGAGCGCTGTGAATAACAGCATCGCTCTCCGGCGGCTGTGCTCCTCCCCCTGCAGAAGCCAGCGCCAGTGCTTTTTCAAGCGCCAGCGCGGCAGGGAACAGCCGCGCTGCTGCGCAATGTAGACTCCCTTATGGGAGTAGCGGGTCGCGGCAGGCTCCCTCCCCGTGGGGATATAGCAGAGGGAGGATTCGGCTCTCGTGAGAGCAGCAAACAGAGCGCTGTCAGGCTCTATAAAGTAAGACAGCGCTCATCGTGCAGGGATCAGGCATGCTGCTAGGCAGCAACATTACAGACTGTCTGAACAGTCTCCCTGTACATGTATCCGCGCTCTATGCGCGGTACCTCCGCCCCTTGTAATAACGCTAGCGGCGTTATAACAGGATTCCAGGAGGGGTTATACTACAGTATATACCACCTGAGCCTGGGAGGGGGCAGAGGGGCCGCAGATTAAACTCCGTTCCCCATGAGGGGAACAGAGCTATACTTACCACTGCTGGCATCAGGGCTGCGGCTAGGCATTCGGAAGCACGGACACATCCTCTATATTAAGCTGTGGCGTGTCCTCCCTGAGCTACTGCCAGGGTGCCTGGGACTCCGACACACACTCTTTTTAGTGGTGGCGGGTCTCCTGATGCCTCCATGTAGCAGGCTGACAGACGCAGTACTCTGTCAGCCTGTCCTCAATGCTTTGTGAAAGCTAGAAATTAAAATAAAGTTGAAATAAAAGAAAAAATACTAAGTGTGGGCTGGAGCTCAGCCCTATGTGACCGGCTCTCTCGGGCACATTCTAAAAACTGGGGCTGATGGGGCATAGAGGGGGAGGAGCCAGTCACACTTCAGAATTATTTAAAGTGCCAGGCTCTGCTCTACCACCGTCTATACCCCACTGTCTTGAACTCCAGTGTCCCCTAGTGGAAGAAGGAGAAACATATATTAAGTAGAGATGAGCAGTTCGGTTCTACTCGGTAACGTTCGTATCTGAAAAATGGCATCTTATTGGCTATCTGGCTCTCACGTGTCTTGGATAGCCAATTAGATAAATCCTAACTTGCGCTGACTTGGTGGCAACAACTGAGTAGAACCGAACCACTCATCTCTAATATTAAGGCACAGATACAACTAATACAGAATACCATACTGTACTTGTCATGACTATAACATATTAGCTTGTAGTTGCTCTCTTGCACCTCTCACTAAATGCCTCTTCCTCAGGCGTTCTTCTGTGGTCAGCAGCAGGAGATGTTTATTTCCTTTGCCCCATGATAAGACACAGATTTACTGTGCTCTCAAAATTGGATATCCATATAAAAGGTTTGTGTCAAAAGATAGGGCAAGGTAAATAATAAATGATAATAAATGTAACTGTTGATATGAAGACATGGCTGAAAAGCAAAGGTAGCATATATACCTCGATGTCGCGGCTACGTGCCACCTCAGTAAAGTTCTCATGCTGTTCCAGGGTCTTCTCCAGCTTGTCACCAGTCATACAGTAGCAGCGCAGACGTCCTTCCCGCCCATCTGACATCTTTGCAAACACCACAAAGCGAGCTGTGTATGGAACTGCGCTGAGCTCCCGGTAAAGCTGAGAGGAGAAGGAGACTGCTTCAGCGGTGCGGGGACAGTCTGACAGCCAAAACCTGGAGAGATTAGCAAAAGTCCATTGCGGTAAGCCATTACTTTTAGACCCTTATCTCAGAAAGTTATAGAATACAGCTATTACCTGGCAGAGACATTGGTTGTAAAGTTGGCACATTCATTGGCATACACTAATTTCGTAGTCCCAGTAATGTCTTCCCACTGAGCAGGAGCTGTTCCACCTGACAAGAAGCAGATGAAGATATGAAATCCACAACTAAAACGATATAATAAAAACAGTTTTGTTGACACAAGTGGACGCTACCTGTTACACTGCAGAGTAGCCTCAAGCTGGTGGTATCTCCTTCTCCACTGTCCCGGGGATTATCTTTCCAAGATGGCGGAAGGGGTATGCGTAGCCCTATTGGTCGATGAAATTTCCTACGCCGTGGCTCCACAGTGACAATAGGTCCAAATGTTGCTTGGTTACCGAGCAACCGAGACACCAATTCATCTGGCACTGATTGAGCCTAATGGAAGACAAACATTCAAATGTTACACTTCAAGTCCATTGTACAAAGATGTTCCTTAGAGAAATTCTACTTGTCAATAAAAAGATCTTAGCTTTCCAATGCAGCCCCACAATGTGACACAAAGACAGTCTTTCATATGATTAAAATAGTGAATCCTTACCTGCAGTGACAGCTTCACTTTCTTGGTTACAGCAGTTGGGGGGAAGGTGGCTTGAACTTGGGGTACTAATCGGCTTTTCAGGGCACCCCCATCTGGGCCAATGAGTTCACAGTCCTGACATACCCGTGACATCACCACAAAGTACAGGGGGAAGTCCGTGGTAACAATACGACAAAGGCGTTTCTTATGCAACTCTTCTTCACTCTCCAGCTCTGAGAGGGGGGGACATGAATACAATAGTTATGTGAAGCTAAATGTAAACAAGTGAAATCTACCCTTACAAAGAAAATGGCCATTGTTTAATCAAATGAGTACTGACAATAGGGAAACACTGCTGCATTCATACAAGATTTTTTTCAAATTGCAGGCTTGTAAATGAAAGTGGGTAACTACTGTATCCTGATGACCCCATAAACACAGATGGGAACCATCGGCCCAAACAACTTTTGCATTCTGAGTCATCAGATCCGATCAGTTCAGGTTTTCTACTTTGAAAGACCACACATTTTATATTGTTGGGCTAATTTGTCAATAACTACCTGTCAATATACCAGACATGCATAAGATACCAGATTTATGCTGGCCACCAATCTTGTCATTTTGACCAAACAGGCATGATACTATATAGTGTATGTACCAAGCATTTATGATCAATCAGATTTGTATATAGCCCACTCCCAGTCTAAATTCATGGAAGCCTTTTCTGTAGGTTTGCTTGGCCCCACCTTGAATTGTCCAGATAGATATGTGTAATAAGGTCAAACAAACCACAGATCCAGTCATTCAGGGCTCACAATCTACTGCCATATGTGTGGCCTGCATTAGTACAGTGAAGCCTTTCTGGGCCTAAGGCCAGTATTCAATTTGAGGCGAAAAGTCCAGACTTTTCGCCTGCTGGACTTTTCACCTCCTTCGCCTGTTTTCCAGGCGGAAAAGTATTGCGCGTGTGCCCGCTATTCCCATATTCAATTCCAAAGTAGGAACAGGCGAAACTTGGATCAGCGAAAAAATACGTGAATTTTTGGGAAATAATTGTAGGACCCCCCCTAAAGATGTCCAGACCTGGGGGATCACTATAGGTACCCCCGTTTTTGCCTGCAGAAGAAAGTCGGGTTTTTAAATAGCCGCGGCAGGTGCTTTTTTCCCGACTTTGAAGAAGTGATGCAGAAGAGCACTTAGCTTTTTCTTTTCGTTTTTAAAAGTGGTCCCATCAAATTTGGGGTACATGAAAATGGGTGCAAGCATATTTTTAAGTCCCTAAAATGATTTTTTTAAATTCTGCAAAAATGCACCTGCCGCTGTCACCCGCATTGAAGAAAACACCTGCCGCATGCTTCCGACCCCCTCTGGAATCTATTTAACTATTTTAGAAGTGGTTTTTCCTATTTTTTTTTCACCCCAAATCTGTAAAAAACAAATTGGGGTGTCCCGATTTTTTTTTTTGACACAGATCGATTTAAGGGGTCATTCCCAATGGTGCAGGTTAATTTTTTTAAGCCTACACCCGTATAACCCCAAACCCTGCATTTTTTTTCTTCAGGCGAATATTTATCCCCGTTTTTTTACATTGACTTTTTGCCCCGGCAAAAAGTCAATGTAATTGAATATGGGGATAATGAAAATAGGCGAAAATGACGTCATCGGCGATTCATTTCGCCGATTCCGACATTTCGCCTCAAATTGAATACGGCCCTAAATCTGATAATAAAGATTTCCCCAACTACAAAAGTATAATTATAATTTCAAGTGATAATTTCTATAGGATTAAGGGAAGTTAAACATTGTTTATGAATATTAATGTTACCAAATGTTGATATTATGTCAATTTAAATGTTTTTAGTTTAGTTACCTATTCATTCAATTTTATCAATGCACTAATGTTGCTACGATATTTAAAAATTTTGGACAAACCTAGCTTAATACCACATTCCCTTTAGTACATGAGACGATCACCCCATCTGGTCGTAGCTTGTCATACAGAACTTTGCCCTCAGAGATGACCAGTCATCATCAATTGGGGGTGTTACTCCCCAGGCTTCGACAGCAATCTGGAATTCTCTGATTTAATGGATATCTAGGACAATCCTTCAGTTGACCATGCTTATCACCCCATCAAGCACTTTGGACTGATAGTAATATTCGAGAGTCCACAGGCTAGAAAGATGATGGAGGAAGAATTGCATGGTAGAAGGCAATCCTAAAACAATCAAGCATACTAAAGAATAAAAAGCTCTATTGTCTGCTGCTGTAATCTCATTTGACAAATTCAGCTTAGCCTATGTGTACAATGGAGAGGCTTAATGAGTCTTCAGCCTAATATTGCCATATCCCAGTAAAGGTACAGTACAATCTTCTTTACATTTATGTTATCCTTCATTGTGGCTGGCATTGCAACAGTATCATCCCAGGATTCCAGGATTGAGAATCTGAGTTATCTGGCCTCTTGGACAAGCTTCCACTTCCTGTTTGGAGAAGACATTGTCGGAACACTGGACCCACCCCCAACAAGCTTTCTAACAAAGTTAATTGATGTAATTAGTACAGCAAAATAATTCAATACTCGCAGACCTCTATCTTTCCTGAACCAACAAAGGAAGCTGTCATGCTATTTATGTTCCAAGTTATTCAGAACACAACATAGGACTGAAAATGCCCCGGTGAGCATTTCCAATGATTTTCTTGTGGCAAGAGACAGAAGTGATTGTTCGATATTAATCCACCTTAACATCTTGCAGATTATGATATTATGGATATTGGAATATTATAACAGAGCACTAGAAGATTTATATGGACTGGATGGCACTATCCTTATATAAATCTAGGATGACACCTTGATAAAGGCTTTTCTAAGCAGAAAAGCGTTGGTGGATCAGTGAGGAGGTAACCGTGTAAACTGGAACAGAGGAGGTAGATTCTTGGCCCCAGGAGGTACCCTTTCTAGAAGTTATACTAAAAATGCTTGATGGTGTTTGCATACACCTGGTTAAACGGTACGCAGCCTCACAATTGTTTTAAATTGAAATTTGTCTCTAATAAAACCTTATCACACTATTGGCTACCCGTATGTGTTCCCTTTTATCTTTTGAGGAACAAGAGGTTCTAACACTATGGTGTGAAGAGGAGAAAGAGGCGATTTCATTTGGCAGACTGACTGGACTGTGAAGTAATTTGATTCCATTTACTGCATTCTTCAAACTTACCTATATTCCGGATATTTCGGAGGGTTCCTGGTATACTGAAGAACTTCTTGACTGATATATTGTTTATAAAAGTGGACATTTATATTAACTGTGACCCCAATTTAAGGTTCTGCTCAGGGTTCATTTCTATATTTTCACTATCCTTATATGTTTCAGATCTTTTCTCACGGACAGGTCACAGAGAAGAGGTATTCAGGAGAACACTTATCTGTACCAGTGCCCCTGCCATGTGGTGTTCCAGTGGATTTTGTCTTATTTCTGTGTTGTTTGCAGTACCATTAGACATCTTGGCCTGGAGTGCCACTGCTATACAGATGTTACTGAACCTTTTCTTTCCTTTTCAACAGGTAATATTAAGCCAATATCAATCCTCAATGGCTGTCTAGCTGAGTTGCAAGAGCGGGTGACATTGCTGAATGATAATAAAACAGAGGTTCTTCTGGTGGCATTTCGGCATATAATGACAAGGCTGCAGCTGGGGCAAGCAACTGGGCTTAAGCTTCGGGGTTCAAAGCTTCCAAACTGTACTCTGGCTTAACATGTAAGAATCAAGTGTCAGCTTCATGCTTTCATCTGAGGACAGAGCCAGGATCAATAATTTGAATCCTCCACGGGACCTTCCTACAATACTACTGCAATGACAGAACAACACCTGCTCTCCATTACCTTTGTAGCTAGTTATAATATAGATTTACTGACCTATAATATAGATTCAATGACCTACATAATGACCTATACTATACAATGAGTCCTTGACACTTGAGGTAGCTCCTGGTTCTTTATATTCCACCCTACTAACTTGGAGCCACAAGTGAAGCACTATTAACATTACTGGGATTGCCCTGCACATCATTTGGGGTCAGGCTTTGGCTTTGTGCCTCTTCCTCATTGAACTTGCTGCCTCTCACGGTTCGAGAAGCCTCCTCTCTAGATGCGGGACTTACCTGTATACGTAAGCATCTGATTAATGCACAACTACTTGTCATGAAATCCAATGCTTACCTCACTCTTTATTTATTCTGTTCATCTTTTGTTATTTTTGTATAATTGTTTTATCCTGTGAGTGTGCAGTACTATGAGACCTAGGGAGAAAATAGGTCTGATTCTGAGTTAGACGCATCTGCGGTCACTTCCCTGTATGGCCACGGCAGCCTGCTTAGTAGCTTATGCTAATGCAAGAATCTGCCTGTGTATGCTAAAGTCTATGTGGCTGCATGTGGAAGCCTATCCGGCCCACTGTTCTTATGTCTGCAGCCATCATCATTAGTATTGGGAGTTACACCAGCCCCATGCTGGGGGCAAAAGATCCGGCTAAAACAGACGTCCCATCTTTGTCTGCACGCTATGGTCAAGCAAGGAAGTCAGTCTACACACCCACAGTTCAGTTCTTACGGTCTACCCAGGGCCGTAGCTAGGGTAGTGCGGCCGGTGCCATTGCACAGGGCACCACAGGTCAGGGGACGCTGTTTGGGCCTGTCAAATTTCTGTTTATTATCATTCTTGCTTGTAGCTTCCTCTTATTTCATCCCCAGCATCTCCTGGCCTCTCCTATCTCTTCCCTGGCCCTTCCCCATGAAGTCATGGCCCTTTTTTGGGTGCATTATGTCCCTTTGAAAAAATGAGGGGGCGCCAATGCTCTTTCTGGCACAGGGCACCAAAAAGTCTAGTTACGGCTCTGGCTCTACCGATCTCTCCGAATGTGCAGATACCTGATCTGGATTATGCGCATAAGCCGATTTCTTTCTTTGGCGCATGCACTGCATGATAAAATCTGCAAGATCTGTGCGCATTGCGACATGTGTGTGACTCACAATCAGCCCCAGGGATTTCTTTTGGTAACATATTAAAATAGATTTTTATGTTAAGTACACTAGGGAGTAGATTCATTCAGCTGCGGGCTTTACCGAGGGGCATTAGCTCCCAGGTCAAGCGCTCCGGAGGCTGCAAAGAAACAACTCTACATTAAGCGCCCCCTCGGGGCTAATTTAATTTGCCGCTAGATGTAGGGGGAACAGACAGATGTTTTATCTTTTTAATTAAAAAAAATCTCACCTGACAAATGTTTATTTCTCATGCAGAGGCAAATTAGTTACCAGCAACCTGAGAGAAACAGTCCAAATACTGGCACCTTGTGTCACCAACTTTGCACATTTTCCTGTGTACCCCAAAGAAGTGTAAAGGAAAATGTGCGATGTTGGGGTGTCTTGGTGTGTACAGCCGCACTTCCTGACTGCAAATCACGGAGAATTGAAGTGTCCACAGAGACTCAAAAAGACCTCCCCTTTTATAACTAAGAAAGCCAATGCAAACTGGTAACTACAGGTACAATTAGTAATGCTTTGCATCCAACAGCTGACTCAGCTACCCTAAGCAAGAGCTCCGACCTGAGTAGCCATGGAGAGTAAAGATCTTTATCCTATTTGCTAAAGGGGTAAGTGGATCAGAGACTGGAGCCAGTCTAACAGGAATCTGCCACAGTGCAAAGAAACGCGTCAGTCCGTTGCTACCTGTACGTGTTGCCAGTGAACTACTAAAGACCTCACACCTCTGCATTTTGAACTATTTATCCTACTGATTGCAGAACTTTACTTACATCCATTTTCAGCTCATTTCTAAAATGGCTTTATTTGAGCTCACACTATGTGTCAGACATTGGATTGCATCAGTATTCGTTCAAAGAGGACCCAGCCTATGTGAGATCTACTCAAGCCTTTGGTAAATATGATGAAGATCTCCGCTCTTCCTGGCTACTCATTCCTAAGGTTTTCCTGATTCATCACTGGGTGTTACATGTATACAGCCCCCTTACATGCTGAATTTCAAGTCACCCAGTAGCTACTATTTTTTTCAATATGCATGTGCATATGCTGGATCAATTGACTACATCCAATTTGATATTAGTATTTTCCACTTCATGTTACCCATTTTATTTTCTCATTTTTATTTTAGTAAAATTGTGATTTATATTCTATTCATATCTTTGATTAAACCATTTTTTAACACCTTTCGGTGCTAAGTATATTTCTTCTAGTTTTCACAAGCGCTGTGTTCTTTTGACTGTTTACATCTACTTTTAGGGGTAAATTTACTAAAGTGAGAGTTTTTAGAAGAGAGTTTTAGAAGAGATGTTGCCCATAGCAACCAATATGATTCTAGCTATTATCTTCTAGAAGGTGCTAGTTAAATGTTAAGTAGAATCTGATTGGTTGCTATGGGCAATATCTCTTCTAAAACTCACTTCTAAAAACTCTCACTTTAGTAAATTTACCCCTTAGTATCTCAAATCTCAAAAAAATAAATATACAGCATTTGATTGCTAAATTGCCTCTGCGAGACATCTCATACCTTCATCCATCCCGCTGAGGGCCTCCTCCAAGTATTCCCTCCCATACCGGTTCTGATGTTCTTTCCACACTGACCCGTTATCACTACGCAGAATGACCAGTTCCCGATCACCACGACCAGCTGAGGAAAAGTGGGGGATCTCTACCACCACTGGGCTGTGAGACAGGGAGTGTGAGATTGGCTATAGGCTGCATGGATAATGTTGTCTTAGAACAGTTATGTAGACAAAAAAATGACCAATAAATATTTTTTAAGTGATGAAACTTGACACATGTGACATGGGGTAATAAAATGCAGCTCCCACCTCAGAAACTGTGCTCCAGTAGGACCCAGGGCAATGATCCTGCTCGTCAGTCCCTCTTCCTCACCCAGCGGAGGTGGGCAGTTGAGTTTTTGTGGTTTCACAAGTCGGCAAGTGATGCGCGTGGGCGCAGCACATGTCCTGGGTGGGATGATAACTCGCAGACCATTGTGACGACTTCCGCGCATAGAACCACCCCGGGCATCTACCATAAAACTGACTAAAAACCTGCAAGAAACAATAGTCTATCATAGAAGTATATATTTGACTATGCAAGCCAAGATTACAAGAACATACCATACATAATGTATGTATATATAAACTGGCATGTAGCAGAGAGATTTGTCACTGTGTCTCCATGGTCACCAAATGC
Organism: Taudactylus pleione; assembly: GCA_031769625.1. Taxonomy (NCBI): domain Eukaryota; kingdom Metazoa; phylum Chordata; class Amphibia; order Anura; family Myobatrachidae; genus Taudactylus; species Taudactylus pleione. The sequence continues at coordinate 158,813 of JAUIMM010000675.1, forward strand.
CATATGTATAATAGCTTTCATGAATATTCCTTGTATAATCCACGTTCTAGTCATCCAACAGTTATTTATAAACCAGCTTTAGGACAACTACTTATTTCTGAATATACAAACACCATCTGTGATACAACACTTGTCAAGATTGCTTCTCTGAAACATTGGAGCCCCCCCAAACTAGCTTTTAATGCAATGTGATAAGTTGTATATTAAAATCATTTGCAGAGTTCATACAAGTTACAGCACAAGTTGGTCAGAGAATAGAACTATTCTACTTTTATGTCACTATACACAGGTGACTATTATGAATGGTATACGGATATTATTAATTATGCACAGATGATCACTGCACTCATTAGTATTGTGAAGTGGGAAACACAGAGCTGCTGGGGATTTCACATGTCCAATTGTTTGATTAGTATTATTTGTTTATTAATTATTAATTTATATAGAGTCACCATATGAGAACATACAAACTATACACAGATAGGGTCTTAGTCTGGAATTTAACTCATGACCTCTGTGCGGTAAGGCAGCAATGCTAACCACTAACCGAGCTGCCCTGTACAGATTTTTTTGCTGTATATTAATGCAATTTAATTGTATTTTCTTAGACAGAGATGTTTGGCCCAGGTCTGTGAGACAGCAATGCTAACCACTGTGCCACCCAGCATTTCTCCAAACTGCACATCATTTTAGTGACTTTGAGTTATGTCAACGACATCAGTGCAGTTATCTACTAATTACAGTAAGTCAAAGATAAACTCCAGACATGAAAGGATCTGTCACCTATATAAGGCTGGTAACAGTATGACATATATTTATAGGAATCCTATTCATTCTAATGGCCCTCCTACACCATTTCTGTAGTGGCGGTGGCTGGGCAATTTTACTGTAGCATACTCCACAGGCAGAAAATGAACATCCACTGAAAAGTACAGAATACATCATTTTCATTGTACCTGCTCATTGTTACATTTAATACAAATAATGACTGTCCTACTGGTCACTCACCCTGTGTGCACAGGACTGGCCACGGGACTGATGTTGTCTGACGTTTCAGTAGCTGGACTGCTAGGGATCAAGGACTCTTCATCTAACTCTCTAGACAACTAAATCCAGAGAGGGTAAAAATTACAAGATTAATTTAATGTTTTCAAGGTCAGTTTACATATCTTTATAACATTTTATTGCAGTTGGGGACATTTGGGAAACCTTACAGATAGGAAAGATGTTATTTATGTGCATATTAAATGTCTAAACATGTATTTTAGATACTGTAACAACAGTCAAGTCTTCTAACTTGCACTAGATGGATAATAGCTAACTTTTGATTGGTTGCTACCTTCAGACCATGTTCGTAATTAACCCTGAGTAATTTAGCAACAAAGAAACACGTTGGGTAATCTTCTTGCTATCTTCAACATTGGTTGGAGCTATCCTGGAATTAAGCTTGATGTTGGGAGCTTATATACCTGGGAACGAATGCAGCGGATCGGGTGAATCATACTTGCTTAGAACCTTTGCCAGATAAGCTGCTATGAGATCTTATTAGAGTATCTGTGATGATATCTATTTTCTGTTGAATAAACTATTCAGAGACATACTACATTATCATTGCTATTGGTTGTGTGCGGTGTATTTGGTATGTGGGTATATTGCAGGCCAGCATGTACCAGAGAGAAGGAATTCCTACAGTGGAACCAAAGAAACCCAGATAAGATTATACCAAGTCCATTTTAAGTGTGTAGATATTATTATTATACAGTTTTACATCACCAGATCCTTAATTCCTACACTATCAGCACTTTAGTGGTCTTTGATCTTTGGTTGGCTTGGCTAATCCACAAGCTGCTAACAAAATTATTGGAATTATTGTATATTGCATATGATAAGCACAAACAGATTTATTTCTTGAACCCTTTAGGATTTTTCTATTAAAATCATTGTCCTTAGTACATAAAAACCTTTGTGTATATAGAAATTTACTGTTGGTCTTGATATATCCAGCAATTACTAATTGTTATGTTAGGAATGTACAGTAGGAAGCACTATCTTTTATTCAGATCTAGATTATGTCAGCAATTGTAGTGTAGATATACTGTTGTTAAACTGCTAATGTGACTTTATTGTAGTAGTTACCGGTTCGTCGTCCTCTCTTTTCAGTATGACTGCTTCCGGGGTGACACAGGGAATTCTGGGTATTGCAGGTGATCCAACTCTGTAAAAGAAGGTAAATACATTACTGCACTAAGGAAAATAAAAGCCCCGAGCAATGACATGAACCATTGCTGCTTACACATGGTCCAGTTTGGGTAAGAACTCCATGTCCGTATCATCATCTGGCTCCCTGGGCCCCGAGGGAGGAGGCCTGAAATCTGGTGGCTCTTCCCCTAAAACAAAAAGTAAAGGTGGAATACAGACACTGGCCAATCACAATTATAGTACATCCAGACAAATGGGGTCACACACAAACACACTAACTCTGCACTGTATGGATTTCTGACACAACTCTGCAGAGGACAGTAACACATACAATTAACACTTGTAAAGCGTGCACATAGGCAAGCACGCACACATACAGAAACATGCAATAGGAGCACATGGACACACAAATACAAGCGTATCTGAACACCTTGCAGTAATGATCCACAGAGAAGCTTGTAATATTATGCATTATGTTAATGAGATGCATGATTATGTTAGAGACTATAGAATGGGAAGCGTTCATTTTATATGGTAGTCACTGTGCAATATCGGCTTTAGCTTTGACATGTAGAAGCATTCATTTAAATCATATGATAATGGACTATTAAGTTTAACAGTTATGCTTATGGTATTAAAGAGATGTTTAGAAGATTTTAGCAAGGACTCAGAGAGGAGTTAATATGAAGTGAAATAATAACATTGTCATTGCTTTAAGGTCATTGGCTGGGGTAAAACAAGTAGATTTATACTGATATTTACCTAGGCATGTGTCTATGGAACGATGTATCTGTATTTTATTAATATGTATTACTATTATACAACTAATATGAACTAAACCTTATTTTATACCGCAGTGTGATTGAATATTTATTTCCCCAAATGTTGCAAACATAAAAAGCTACAGTAATACCACACAGCTCTTTGGCAGTGGGTAAAGTGGTTCTGATGTAGGGCAAAAGGCTCAAACAATAAAGCATAACAGGTCAAGTAAGCATGCTATGATCTCATTGGCCCTGCCTTAGTGTATGAAAACACCAATCTGTGCAGAGAATTTGGGGTATCGTTCAACATCGATGTTGTTTTCTGGGGCTAAATCATCCATTTACTAATACTTAAAAAAAGAAATCAAAAATTGTCTGTTAGTATACTCTATGTGTGATTTAGCCCCCAGAAACACAACATCGATTTTGATTGATTTTAATTGATATTAAATCGATTAAAATCGACCTTTAGTACATATACCCCTTTATGTTACTTAGGTGACCGCACATTTGTTAGTTACACTCCAATTCTGAATTCTGCATTGACGCAAACTAAAGAATATATTCCCCCTAAAATATCATCTGTACGCTAAGGAGTGGGACAGATCTAATTAAGAAATTATAAAAAAAAAAAAAAATATCCAGTATTCAGATTACTTGCTTAAATGTTGCCACATTTATTCCTGTTGAGAAGGCCAATTAGATGTACATATGGTATGTATATAGCATAACAATGCAGAGTATTACTAAAAGCACTTCAGTTGTAAATGAACGCTAATTATCTGTTAATGAAAACCTAATGAGACATGATAATTACTTATGTTTATACAACGCTATTCAAAACCAACACCTAATTACCACTCTTGACGTTTTTACTCCCGAAGTGTAATAATTAAAATGATCATTTCTTAGTGCAGAAGTAAAGAGACTATACTAAACAATTCTGTGCTAATACAATATCCATGGAAAATGAAACTCATTCTGAGTCAGCAATTTAATAAGTGAATCCGTAGATGCTTTTACCACAACTAAATGAAAACGTTCAACAAAATATCTTGCTTAAAATGTTTTCTAAAATTAAATATAACAGAGCATAAGATGTACGATATTAACAAAAAAACGACTATAGTCTTCTTATAGCTCGGCTAGAGAGCCATGGCTCTGTTTCTGTAGTAAGGAACCACTGTAACAAGTGTTTGCAGGCTCATCGCAACAAAAGTCTAATTTAAGCAATTTAACTTCCCACTTGAGCTGCGCACATCTAGAGGATGGGGGCCAGATTCAGAGGTGGGCGCTAATGCAATTTTCTTTTGGACTCGCAGCTGTGATAATGTGCAAATGCTCCTCAGCCTTCCCCTTCTGTAATTGCCAGCACCAGAGATTGCAATCCACTGAGACGCCCGCTCTCAATGTCCACGGACAATGGAAATCCGCCAGAGGAGTAAGAACTCCCCCCTCGGTGCACTATCGCGATGACCAAGGACACTTGCGACTGCCTATGGATGGTCTCTTACTAGATTTTCTCTAATCATGACCTCTGTGGCTGCAGCTCTGCGTTTGAGAACGCAGCCTTGTTCACTCACACGCCCGTGACACTCCCATAACAGACTTTTTTTTTTTAGTTCACTTAAGGACACCTACCAGGAACGCCCATGCCTTTCCAACGTCATCTGAAATGGGTGCTATCCCGCATGCAACAGCGATCTGCGTACACTCAGTGGCACGCATGCACCCTAAGGGTTTCCAGGACACCATTGCTTCCACCTCTGAATTAGGCCCTGAATGCAGGATAAACTCGACTTTCTGTAGCTGAATACAGAGCAGATGCTGAGAAGCACTGAGGGTGCACAACTTCAGTGCTTTGTTTTGATACCCATGCCCTTTAAACTAATATGCTGTGGTCTATGAAAATCACAGGCTATTCCCATTCCCTGACAGCAGATGTAGCATTAATCTTGGCAGATTACATTAAGCAGACTAAGGGCCTGATTCAGCGATGGGCGCAATGCTGATGTTTCCGCAAATGGCCGATGTTTTAATAACTGTGCATGCGTCGGAGTTGAACAGTGCATGCGTCCCGATAGACTGCCATTGTCGCTCGCAGTAAGGTGATTGACAGGTAAGGACTGTTTGTGGGCGGCAATGAGGGTGGTGGTGACTCAAACGCAAACGTGCCGCAACCATTCGCATGACGTGTATGAGACTGCGACTGCGATCCCATACATGGCTGCAAAGGCTCCTGCGTCTCAGTTCTCGCGGCCCTGCTGCACAACCATGGGGTTACTATGAACTTTGATGATCAATCATTTGGATTGGCAAAGCTGCTCCTGCGTCTCATTACAAATTCCGGCAGCTGCAACATTTGCATATTCTTCCACAGCGGCTGCGTACAAAGAGGTGGGCGCCATAGGACTTGTATCCATCTCTGACTCAGGCCCTATCCACAATATATAATATATATAAATATATATATATATATAATATGGCACATCCATATATTTTTTTCTGTTCAGAAATAAGTCAATATATTTATTTTCCATTTAATTTATTAGCGAAGTTCAATTACAATGAATGTTAGATAAGACTGTACGTGTAATTCTGACATATTTGTTTAAATTGTACTATACAAGTGAGGTACTCGACCCGAGCTCACGTTTTATAGGCAGAAGAATGTGTATTCAATCCTTAGATCGCTTTATATTATTGTATATGTACACTTTATGTGTATTGTAATTATTGTCCATGTATTTTAGGGCAAAGAAAGATTCTACATACATTTTATAAAAAAAACTGGTGACAAACAAAGAAGGAAGAATTACAAATGTACATATATAAATCAGTATTTTAACGTTTTCCGTAGGCAGAAATATCCTTTACATAACCAGTTAACAAGTGAAGCAGCCCAGAGATTAGGGGCCTGGTTCTGAGTTGCACTCATGCCAATGTTGGACTGCACCTGCCATTGTGCAAGTTTCGATGGTGCGGATGATGATGCATCTGAAGATGTGCCAATCAGCAGTGCCTACAGACGCTGACAATGGGCGTCTCAGTCCTTGCCTGTTTAGACGGGCAATCACCAAAAAGCACTGGCGTGACACAGAACCAGCCCTTAAATCTGCTTCACTAAAGTTTGGATGTGACCTCATAGTGTAATGACCAATATAATTTAATGCTGAATTAGTCACCCACACCTATGACAAACCCCAGGCCCTCTGCTGGGCGGCTGAGCAATCTATCATAGCTTAGAGTCAACAGGACAGTCTACTTATAAATGAAGCACCAGCTGTCTTGCTACCTTTTTTTTTTACTGGCATAAAATGCATGCAAAAATGTTTAATGAACTTAGGGCCTGATTCAGGTTGGATCGCAAGGCTGCGTTCGCACGCAGCCAGCCGATGTTTGCATTCTGCGCATGCGTATAAGATGCAGTGCGCATGCGCCACCTGGCTACTGTGATCGGGAAGCGATCGCAGTGAGCACGCAGAGTCCTCACACAGTGATTGACAGGAAGTGACCGTTTGGGGGTGGTGACGTGGGGTGGTCAGAGAAACGCAGGCGTGCCTGGGCGTTTAAACGCCGTTACAGGGGCGTGCATAATTAAGTCCCTGCAATAGCATACGCTGGCAGAAGGGTCAGGTCAACCACAACTGTGCGGATGGTTCCGATGTTACTCGATGTTACCGATGTTTAGCTGACTTGCAGATGCATGTCATGGGAAGTGGGCGGCTTTATACAGTGGTGGGTGTCTTGGTATAGAGCTGTGGTTGCCGTGCGATTGCATTCATTAGCATATTTTCGCAGCGAGCGGGGTGGGTACGAACCCAGCCTTGCGAACCAACCTGAATCAGGCCCTTAACACAATGTTAGACATTCCCATATATATATATTTATAATTGTGATAGTTAAAGACAAGATATGTGACAATTATGAAAATGTCAATATTACATGTAAGTGTATATGTGTGTAGGTTGTAGAAGAATTCATGTGTTATGGATGTGTCTGGGAAGGATATTAACTAATATTAGAGTATACTATCTTTTGCCCTTATTTCACCATTTGAAAATACTGTTTATTGATTAAAGTTTAATAATTGATGTTTAACAAAGAATTTGGGAAGTGCGTATTAAAGATTAGTAGAAAACCAATTAACGAAGTGTGCAATAATTAACATATAAAAGATATGTGACTGACAATATTAATGAGATGCAAATCTAGTAAGATGAAAGTGAACCTGTTACCTGCACAGTAGGCTGGGTGCAGCCTATGGATTTGCTGGAAGCTGGAAGTTAGCGACACATGAGGCCCAGCTTACATTCATGAGAATAGTTATGCTACATTCCCATTCCAATAAAATAGGCTACCTGGGTGCAGGTAACAGGTCCCCCATAATACATGATGACACAGCAAGCTGGTTAATTGGAGTTATGCCAAGCTGCTCTTAGGATGTAATGAGAAGTAATTAGAGGAGGCAATAGGCTACTAATTAGATGTTAGTGAGATGCTGTGGTTTGAGGTTGCTGAATCAATGTTGATGGGATGAATAAAGCTGAGTGAGTGGGGCTGTTAGGAGGATTGTGGGGGTAAAAAGTGACACAGTTCCTACCATGTAGAGGCAGGTGGGGGGTTCCTAGAAAGTAAGAAGAGCCAGAGATTTATCCAAAGCTTAGTCCCAGGGTAAATGAGAAGTGAACTTTGGAGGGCAACACTGAAGTCAGGGTGGGGGAAACATATACTGGCACAGATTGGCAGGTTAGGGACTGAGGGCGAGAGAGACTCGGGAGAAAGATCTGAGGTTTGGGAGACAGAAGGGCATCTCTCACCTTCATCCTCTGACACATCCAGCATCTCGTCAACAGTCTCAGGGAAGCTCATCCTGTGCCTCTCGTTGGCTGGCTGTAGGAGAGACAAAGTCACCAACTGACCCTGGAGCCCTAGTGACTGCTAACACCTCTCATTCATCATGTAATTCATGCCATCCCCTTCTACTCTCGCCATATCACTTAATAGTCTCTATTGTTATCTGACTTAGCTGTGATCTCATATCCGGAACTAAGGGCTAATGTTACCAATGAGTGCTCTGAATGCACACCATGGAATGTGTCTATGATACTAATGAAAACCTTTGCCCACAGGCTGTATACATGAGAAAGTGACACCACGGCTCTCTAAAATATATAGGTCAACTAGACTCAGAATACAAATCAGCTTATGAATAGGAACTTTCTTTTCCCCTCCTTGGATATTGCCAGCCACCTATTTTCCAAATAAATATAAAGAGTTTGTGTTGCGTTCAAAGGTTTCCCCACAGTCAGTGTGGTTTCAGTTAGACTCGTACATAGTGTCCTGCAGCTTTTACAGAATATAGGGCCTGATTCAGCAAGGATTGCAACTGCCATTACGCACGCAATTGGCCAATTGTTGTGTTCTGCGCACGTGTTCGCTTGCACGAACCAGCCACTGCGATCGGGACTGCGATCGCAGAGACTACGCACACCCATCGCAGAGGGATTGACAGTAAGTACCATTTGGAAGGGTGGCCGGCGAAACGCTGGCGTTCCAGTGCGTTTGAACACCGTTGCAGGGGCGTGCATAAATTATCCACTGCAAAGCCATACGCAGCTTGTGTACTCACTGCGTGCGATGAGGTTAGCAATTCCTGAGCAAGGTCAGAGCTTGTGCAAGTGTGAGTGAGGCTGCGATGGTACTCGATGTTACCGATGGTTTCGCAGTCTTGCTAAGCATCACGGATGTGTGTAAGGTAAGGAGGGTGTCCTTATGTTGTGCTGAGATGGCATAGCGATCGCAGTGGATTAGCATATCATCACAGTGAGATTGCGTGTGTAAACGCTATTGCAATCACAGTTGCGATCCGTACTAAGGGCATGATTCAGAGCCGGACGCTATTTGCGAACGGTCATTCAGAAAAAGGGGCCGGCTATTTAAATGAAGTGCTCGCTCTTTGCGGTCTGTTGACGCCTCAAAGTCTGAACGATCGAACAAAACCTGCGGCCGCTATTTTGATAAAAACGCCCCCTGGCCGCTCTCATCCTACGTCATCTCCGCTATTTATTTGATTAATCGAGTACATCGAAAGGCGTCTGAACTGCTCGCAGTGCTTGTGGTTGGATTTTCCTACCGCAATCATGCGAACAGTTCAGGCTAAGAAACAACCAAGTGACGTGGTCGATGACGCTGCTTTGTTAATTATGCACACCCTTAAAACGCCCGTTTTGACCTTTTGGCACGCCTGCGTTCGGATCTCCACTCCCCGTTTTCAAGCACCTTACCCTGTCAACACCCACAAATGCCTCACTCTGTCACTCAAATTATCAGGCATTCGCTATTTTGCGAGCACATGAATTTCGACCACACTGACTGGTTCGCGCATGCGTATTACGAGCCGTACGCATGCGCAGTTGTGCGAACATCGCTCGGAAGCGAACGAGCGGCCGCTTACAAGCGGCTCTGAATCAGGCCCTAAATCAGGCCCATGTGTGTCTAGCTCCTTTCTGGACTGTTAGCCAGGTATCTATATCATCAGGGCAGGTGTTTATTTACATTGCCGTGGGATACATCACAACTCTGCTGATCTCTCTGCATTCTGTACAGCTGTTTTGTGTCGTAGCCCAGTGCTTGTAAGTGCCAATAAATAAAGGTTATATTCCCACTGTACACTACCAAGATATGAATATATTTCCTATACTTTATACACTTGAAGTGATTACAAATTTACCAGGTAACTGTGAAGTCTGATGGTAATTACTGTGACTTACACAACATTTAAGTTGTAGATGCTGAGGTCTCATTTCTCTAAACTGAGATTTGCCAGTGACAGCCGATATCTTGCTGGTCAGCTACCAAAAATAAGTTTAGAGGTATCTACACTGCAGTGTGTGTGACCAGGGAGAAAGGAAGGCCAAATTCACTGTGGTGCTGCATGTGTTTTAACAAGTTACCCTAATTAAATAATTGTTTGAATAATTGTTCTGGTCTCTGCCTAACAATTCAGAGGAGAGCCCACAAGGCTTGGTCAGCAATAAATGTGCATGCTCCTGCTATAGGCAAAGAGGACTGCAAGGAGAGCATGTATCTGGGTGGAGCTAGATGTCTGTTCTTTTCATTTGTCTTCTCTCTCAGTTTTTCAGTCTAGATCTGGAAAATAAATAAATCAAGTTTCCCTAGAATGTGATCTTGTGAGGAATGAGATCTATGTAATAGTTGTCCACTCAGCACCGTCTCTGATGATGCCTCTGTGTCACAGGGGAATCGGTATGAAATACCGATGGATGGGATGCCGGATGTCAGTACACTGACATCCGGCATCCCGATGGTTCAAATCCCAACAGGGGTGCGGTGAGTAATGTTCCCTTGTCCTATTTACCCCTTAACCTTAACTCTCCTTTCCTGTACCCTAATACTAACCCTCCCTACCCCGCACCCTAACCCTCCCGGTAAGTGCCTAAACCTAGCCCTCCCCCCCTTAGTGCCTACCCCAAACCTCCCCCCTTAGTGCCTAAACCTAACCCCCCGAGGTGGTGCCTGAACCTAACCCCTCCTGCCCGCAGCCTAACCCTAACCTCCCCACAGCCTAACGCCAACTCCCGCAGGGGCGCCTAAACCTAAGTCCTCCTCTGCGATGTCCTTACAATCGGGATGCCGTCTCTTAGGATCCTGTGTAATGTCGGGATTTTGGCAGACGGCATCTCGCTTTTCGGGATCCTCACCGGCTTTCAGTACACTGACAGCGGCATCCCGATGGTTCAAATCCCAACAGGGGAATGGTAAGTAATGTTCTCCTGTCCTATTTACCCCATAACCCTTCTTTCTCTAATACTAACTCTCCCTACTCCCTACCCCGCACCCTAAACCCCCCTTAGTGCCTAACCCTAACGCCCCCCCCCCTCCCCCGGTGGTGCCTGAACCTATCCTCCACCCTGCCCAGCGCCTAATGCTAACTCCTTCCAGGGCGCCTAAACCTAAGTCCCCCCGTAGCATTCGGGATTCCGATGCTGGGGTTCCAGCAGATGGCATCCTACTTGTTGGTGTCCTCACCGCATCCTGTCATGGGTGCCCAACCACTTCAGAAGCCTGTACTGTTGACTCTGGAGCATGGGAAATAAATGCTGTAACCTACAGCAACCAGTTAGATGTTTAATTTTCTACATGTTACTAGAAAAATGGAAGAACACCATTGGCTGCCCGAGGTCTCAGTAGTTTCTTATTTATACATGTCCTCACAAGGGGCGATCTGGGCAGAGTAACATTCTCCCCTGCTGCCACCAGAAATGGATTTGCACAGCAGAAGCTGAGAATATTACCTAATCGGGAACAGTAGAGGTAACATGCAGTTTAGATTAGAATAATGTAATTTGGAAATTCCATTTTATTTTCTATTGGTATAAACTGTGTGATATAATAAAAATCATCCTTTTAGCTAATCACTTTAACTCCAATTGCCCATTTCAAAGTGGCTGGAAGTTGTCTAATGGGTTTCATGAGTTAACATGGATGTTATTAAAATGTATTATTAATGCACCACCAAGCCCTCAGTGTGAAGTTAACCTTATTTTATTCATTATATATTATTAGACGGCCAATTAAATAAAAAGTCAGCATGTACATAGTATAACAATGAGCTGTAAATGAATGCTAATAATTTGTTAATGAAAACCAACATTTATTACTGACTAATTCCTTATCTTTATAATATGTCATTCAAAATCAGCACCTAGGGAATGAGCTAGCGTAATAGTCAGTCTATGTAGCTCCCAGTGGTATAGGACGGGGCATAGTCAGGTCTGTCTGTTAGGGAGAGAGAGTGTAATACAGCACCCTATCCAGTGCAGTACAGCAGGGATGCATAATCCTCAGGAAGTGGGGGCACTCAAGTTTTGGGGATACTCATGGTTTCATAAGTATTGGTTAGTTGGAACAAAACAATATATATAGACCTATAGTAGTTAATGATTGAAACAAATGACCTGCAAGTATCTAATGTGTAAACAGAAGGGGACAGATTGTAAGAGAGGATACAGGATACATCTGCTTAGAACTTTTTCAGACACAATCTCACCCCATTTGAACCCTGTGAGCCTGATCCACAGGTGGACATGGTCGCAGCCACGACTGCTTCTTTATACTGGTGCCATGGCCAATGATCTACCTGCTGAGAAGCGCACCATCTGCGCCGCTAATTTGCAGCTGTGCGTATTAAGATGCACCATCAACCATTGCACCAGCCCTATAGAGGTGCGCATTCTTTGTCTGAAAATGGCCGCCTGTGTCAGTGCGACTACGTCTTTAGACGAATTAAAGACTGCGACACGTCCGCGTCTGGCTTGCCGACCCTGTTTACTAATCAAAAACGCCCACTGAAAATCTGCGTCCAAATTGGTAACCATCAGGGTGGCGCATGCGCAGTGTGATTCAAATGCATTGCGCAGACTGAAAACATCGCTTGCATCCGACATTGACACTGTCTCCACCTCTGAATCAGGCCCATTGTCTTTATACACACGTGCATATAAAATACTATATTCCTGTCACATTTTGCGTTTACAGCTAATAGGATATTACCAGTTTGTTAGGTGCTTCTCTCCCTATTATTCACCTAACCAATGGCTGCCCCCTCCGTGTATCACTCACCTCACCCTGAAGCTTTACCCATTTGTCTCCAGCCACTGTAAAATAACTCCCCCCTCTTGTGACTCACCTGGGCCTGGGGTCCATCTGTCACCAGACTGAGAACATCTGTCACTGAGATGTATCCTAGTCGCTTTGCAATGGCCAACGGCGTGATCCCATTCTGCAGAGGCGTAGGGCACAGGAGGATAAAATAGGGCAATGGGGAGAAGAGGGGGGCATGAGAGGACAAGAAGAGGCATTTGATGGGTGATGAGGCAGCGTGACAGTAGGCAAGACAGGTGACAAGAGAAAAACAGACCAGGGTGATAAATACAGTGATAGTCAGAAAAGTGACAGACCATGATAGGCCGCAACAACACAACTAGGAGACTGTTTGTAAAACCGACTGACAAGGGACAAGACATAATGACAGGAGAAGTCATTTAGCGGCTGGTGGCTCTTACCATGCTGGCCTGGTTGGGGCAAGCTCCGTTCTTCAGCAGAAGGGTGACGATGTCTGTGTGTCCTTGCTGTGCAGCCTGGTGGAGAGGAGTAAACCCCAACTATAGAAAAGGACACAGGATTAGCAACAAATGATTTATGAGTTGGGATAAACATGTGCGGAATCTTGGTGTTGTCCTGGATAGTGGATTGACACTTAAACATCAGGTATCAGCCACAATCAAATCCTCATTCTTTCATCTGAGGAACATTGCCAGAATCAAGCAATTAATTCCCTCAGAAGATCTGCCTAAAGTCATATATGCATTTATATCATCACGCCTAGACTACTGCAACGCCCTCTACCTCGGTCTCCCAGCAAAAGAATTGCAGCGCTTGCAGATGGTACAAAACGCAGCTGCCAGGCTATTAACCAACCAGCCACGTTCCAGCCACATAACACCCATTCTCTACTCCCTTCACTGGCTGCCTGTCAGATGGCTAATTGTTTTCAAGATTGGCTTACTAACTTACAAAGCCCTACATGACCATGGCCCAGGGTACCTGAAGCAGCTTCTAATTCCTTACCGTCCCACTCGATTACTGCGATCCATTGACGAAGGACTATTAATAGTACCTAGAATCTCACGGAATTCGTCTGGGGGTGGAGCTTTCAGTTTTGTGGCTCCAACCTTTTGGAACTCACTTCCCTGCACAGTTCGAGAGGCCTCCACTCTAGAATCCTTCAAAAATAGTCTCAAGACTCACCTATGCACCCAAGCATTTCACTAATGCCCCTTGTTTAAGCTTATTTTGTGTTTTGTACTGTAAATGTAAAGCACTTTGAGTCCTTTAGGAGAAAAGCGCTATATAAATAAAATTATTATTATAATTATTATATTATTTCTGGGTGTTATGGCGTGATATTTTCCTGTATGCAACGTGTGACTCCCCAGTCCTTATAGATGGAAGCAATTTATAGCAAAGCAGAAATTTATCACAGAAGTGTTAATCACATAAGTTATGGTGCAGCAGTAATCTGTACATCTCGGTATCTCAGCAGGGACAAACATCTCTGAAGACCACACAAAAATGTGGCTGCATTGCTTTCTCAGAGAGAAATGTGGATCTCCGCTTGCATTCAGAGCCTGCTGCAAGCAGACATCATCACTATCAGCGTGCATTTATACTAGGTCTATACCTGGTGCAAGGACTCTGCCTGAAATCAGATGGATCCGTGCCTACGCTCAGCTCGTAGTATCCTGTATATCTGACTACGCGCCCATGATCTGCCCATGGACTGCTTAGCCTACATGAGAACGCCCAGTTGCCACGCACTCTGCTGCCAGAGGAGATAAGCATGCCTCTGCATTGCCTGCGGTTGCTGAAAGTGGAGTATGCTCGGCTAGGGAGCGTGTGTGGTGCAGAAAAGGTGAGCGATCTGCCCTGAAAATGAACTTTCGTGCAACTCTGCACCAGTCCCAGAGATACTGAATGGTACATAAAAGTGAAAGAGCAATACTTTTACACCAATAATATATTTACTAAACATACCCTCTAGATTGCCTATATAAACCACTAATACACGGCTACTGATTGCACATCGCAAATCAGCACAGATGTTAGTAGCCTATTAATGCATGAATAGTGCAATAGTTCAGAGGCTTGTGATGAGCTGTGACAGCATGCGCTAATCCATTGCGTTGGTCAAGGAGTGCACACGAATTGTACAGCGAGGAATATTCAACATGCACAGAAATCATTGATCTACGTGTAATATACTTGGGAAATGGATGACAGACCATAGGAGTTATCTCTGTCAGATTTATGGACTGTTTCTCTGGTGCCCCATCTCTACAGAAAAAGCATATTCACAATACATGTGCTGGGTGAGCGATATATGATACAACATAGTGGGAAAAATACATACATGTAAATAAGCTGATGTAACACATATCTTAGACACTTACAGAGTCGTAGTGTTTGACAGGAATGACTTCAATAAGCCAATCAATAATTCCAAGCTATACTAATTACAGTAGCATCACCTGACCCCTTATCCAGTCAGTAAAATGCCATCCAGAGTGCTGGCAGGACAGGTTATCATGCTCACCTTGGTGGAAGCATTGACGTTGGCCTGATTTTGCAAGAGAAACTTTACCAGCTTGATGTTCCCGTAGTGACAGGCGACGTGCAGGGGGCTGAACCCCATCTATGGGAAGAGAATAGTGGGTAAATCTCAAAGCGCAGAAGACGCTGCACAGTTTCAATGAAACACCCACTAATAACTCACAAAACCAGTGGCCTGAATCTGATTCATCATGCACCTTGGCTGCAACTCATATTTAAATTAAGCTCACCATAGGTTACATGTATGCAGCACTCCAATGTATAACACTGTTTTACACTATTGTAGAAAATTATTCAACTATATTACATATGTACATTACTTCTGTACTTCAAATAGTTTGATGCATATATATACTATTTTATAAAAAAAACATTGTCCAGAGATGCAACCTGACTATATACACCCATCAGCCATGACATTAAAACCACCTGCCCCTCTGTAATGATTTTGTATTGATCTATGTTATTGAAAGTACTTCACATTTGTTGATTGTGTAGTTAAGAATTGAGACCACACCGATGTATATATTTATCTCTTTTATTTCATAGCAATATGTTTATTAATACTTATATTATGTTTTTTCTGTTTTAATTATTTTATGTATGTTTAAAATTTCAATAAAAATTATTGGATTTAAAAAAACAAAAAACAAAAAAACACCTGCCCAATATTGTGTAGGTCCTCCTCGTGCTGCCAAAACAGCTCTGACCCATGGAGGCATTAACTCCACAAGACTTCTGAAGGTGTCCCATGTTATCTGTCACCATGACGTTAGCAGCAGATCCTTTAAGTCCTGTGAGTTGCGCGGTGGGGCCTCCATGGCTCGGACTTGTTTTTCCAGCCCTTCCCACAGATGCTTGATCGGACTGAGATCTGGGGAATTAGGAGGCCAAGACTCTTTGTCAAATTCCTTACACCATTCCTGAACAATTTTAGCAGTCTGCCATCAGGGAATACCGTTGCCATGATTGGGTTTACTTGGTCTACAACAATGTTTAGGTAGGTGCTACATGTCAAAATAACATCCACATGAATCCCAGGACCCATGGTTTCCCAGCAGAACATTGCCCAGAGCATCACACTGCTGCTGCTAGGTTGCCTTTTTCCAATAATGCATCTTGGTGCCATTTCTTCCCAAGGTAACTGCCATACATAAACCGGGTCGTCTACATAATGTAAAAGAAAATGTGATTCACCAGACCAGGCCACCTTCTTCCATTGCTTCATGGTCCAGTTGGTTCTGACTCTCATGTGCCAATTGTAGGCACTGTCGTCGATGGACAGGGGTCAGTATGGGCACTCTGACTGGTCTGCGGCTATGCAGTCCCATACACAGCAAGCTGCCATGCACTGTGTGTTCTTCTGACACCTTTCTATCATAGCCAGTATTAACTTCTTTAGCAATTTGTGCTACAGTAGCTCTTCTGTGGAATAGGACCAGACGGGCTAGCAGTTGCTCGATACACACTTCAATGAGCCTTGGACGCCCATGACCCTGTTGCCAGTTCACCAGTTGTCCTTATCTGGATCACTTTTGGTAGATACTAACCACTGCATACAGGGAACACCCCACGAGACCTACCATTTAAGAGGTGCTCTGACCCAGTCGTCTAGCCATTACAATTTGTCCCTTGTCACAGTCGCTCAGAACCTTACCCTTGCCCATTTTTCCTGCTGCCAACGCATCAACTTGTTGTCGACTGTTCACTTGTTGTCTAATGAACTAATAGGCAGGAACCCGATTGCATGATATTAATGTTGCTTAATGGTCTTCAGCCAACTCCCATGTCTTTGGAGTTCAGTGCCAATCAGGCACAACAGGTAGTGTTCCCCATCCACCTACCCTATTGTCACTGTATTTACTAGAGTGACTCACCACTCATGTATTTCTGGGTAGACAGTTAATAATAATAATAATAATAATAATAATAATAATAACAATAAGCTTTTTATGTCAGGTTGCTGCAAATAAATTATTTGTTTACATTTTTGGCAGAACAATTTTAAGTATTTATTAACATTTTTAGTAGTTATTTGATTTTTTTTTTGTTTTATTGGTTTGGTCAACTGGTTTATTCATGGTGAAATTAATTATTATATATTTCTAACCGTCCAATTCATTTGATTGTTTTCTTATTTATCTCTGTGGACTATTGCCATTTATCAATTGGGACTACTGATAGTCCACCTTTTCCTTGTGCCTCCTCTCTAACCTCTTCTCAGGACCTGTCCCACAGGGCTGACTCCTGTGCTCATCAGGATTACTGAGCAACAATAAAAAGGCGCTGTGATGAGTGGTTTTTTCCTAGCTGCCACTAGAAAAGGGCTAGTCAGGCCCAATACAATAAACAAACAGTATACAAAAATAAAGTGGTGCTTTTGATGAATTTACCACAAACACTGTTACAACAATAAACACTACCCCTCACGCTCACTACCTAAGTGTCATCCTTCACTCTGAACTTTCCTTTGCTCCCCACATTCAAGCTGTATCCAAATCATGTTACATACATAAAAGAAACATATGCAGAGTTTGTACATATCTCATACTAGACACTACAAAAACGTTAATTCATGCGCTCATTATCTTCAGCATTGATTACTGAAATATTGGTCTTCCCCTAAACAGACTTTCCCCCCTACAATCTCTTTTGCATGCAGCAGCTACACCGATCTTCCTTGCAAAATGTTCATTTTCTGCTGTTCTGCTGTCAGTCCTTACATTGGCTGCCTATATACTAAAGAATTCACTATAAATACATATAAGACTCTCAATAAAACTACAACATACATCTATTTGCTTATCTCAAAATATCTCACAGCTCGAACCCTCTGCTCTATTCAAGCTTCATGCAAGATCTGCGTGACGCATGCACACTTATTACCTGTCCCAGTTCACTGTTACAGGATGTTTTTCGGGCTGCACCCACTCTGTTGAATGACCTCACAAGACTTTCTTCTAGTCTCCAAACTTTCCCTGAAACTCACCTCTTAAGGCAGCTTATCAAATTGCAGAGCCACCCACATAACGTCTGTAAGCTATTCTGCTAATTACCTCCGCTCCACACAGTCCACATATAACTTTACATAAGTTCTTTTTCTGCCCTGACACAACCAACAGACCCCAAGCCAACATTGTTGTATGACTGGATCATATAACCCACCAAGAACCTCTGCAATCTGGCTAACTAATTCCTATTTCCTATAGACTGTGATCTTGCAAGCAGGGCCCTCGTTCCACATTGTCTGTCTATTCCAAATCTGTTTTTTTTATTTATTTATATTTTTTTTTACTGTTTTGCTAAATATTGTAAAGCACAACGGAATCTGTTGGTGCTATATACATAAATATTAATAAATAAATCATTTACTGTTGGATCCGTGTGACTTGCATGATTGGTGAGTTCATACAATCCTATACTGAATCTGTTCCTTCTGTCTTTATGACCACAGAGGACTTACCCGTGTTTCCCCGCTCACTGCTGCATCATGGGACACCAGGATTTCTGCTACGTTAAGGTGGCCCTCCTGACATGTCAGATGGAGGGGTGTGAGGGAGCTCTGTGAATGGTGAGAACTTATGTGAGGTCATAAATTAATATGCAGGTTTATCATAAAAATGTCAATAAATGATATGGGTAATACATAAAGCCATGAGCAAATAACATATATGAGATCAGTGTGTGATCAGCTACACTGTCGTTTAATAAGAACAGGTAAGGGACAGAGACGCACAGTAAAAGTTTACGGTAATAGACAGGATAAATAACATGGAATGGGGAAGGGGAAAATAGTCGCGCAGGCAAATATCAGCAGATGTATATGTACAGTAAGAAGACCCCTGTTCCCTGCCCGTAGTGCTAGTGGTGGTGCTCACTAGAGTTTAAAGACTATTCAACACAAGTAGAAGGAGAAAAAAACTCTGTTTGGTGAGCACTCTTAAAATTGATTAATGACATAGTTAAAACATAACGTTTAATATATAATTATTAAGTTAGTTGCCTCTAGGCACCAAGCAGGCACTTTGGACATACTAAGAAGACATATCAAACATCACATTCATGATTCTCATCCCCTGAGGGATCCTTGTAAGTATTTGTATGAAAAAAAAAATCAAGGGTGTCCGTGGCTGCGTAGCGCCGGACACCCCAAAATCAAGTTTGTACACTTCTGTATATTTCTGATGATTCCACATTTTTTCAGAAGATTTTTTCATTAGCATATAGTGCTATATGGGTTGTGCTCTACTAAGAATCATTTTTGCCACCTTTTGTAGTTGTGTATCTATTTCTACATTGATGACAGAGAGATCAGAGAATGAGAATTGAAATGAGTACTGTCCTCCTAGTATTAATCTCTACCTCTTGTACATACTAGCGTACCACAGAATTAGCAATTGATGGAGTACAATCATTGTGGCTTATTATTATTGTGTTTCAAGGATCTTTTTCAAGACTTGCACAGGAACTTTATGCTCTCTTTGCTGCTAGCCGGGTGGCTGCATTAAAGGGAGAGATCATAAAGGTTAAACCTTTACTCTCTTATTTAACTTACACCAATATATATAGCACACCTGCTGTTGTATGAATTATTGAATCCTTGCACTTGCACTTTAAGTAGCTATTGTGTTATGTTATGCTGCTGAAATAGGAACTAAATGATTTATTGGGGTAGAGTAAAGAAGTGCTAAGGATTTCTTATACTCAGCACTAAATTAAGTAACTACAGGGCTATATGATCGGTTTGTGAAACATTGTAATCACCGATAAAATTAGGTTACAAATATGTGTCAATGTCCAACAGTATGAGAATATAAGTGTGACATATACACGCACCTCGAACAGCTGTATAGACGATGTGATTTGTTTTAAGCTGCCCATCCACTACAAGATGCAGGGACGACGGCACGATTACGACATAGTAATCGTACCGTCGTACCCCTAGGGGTGAAGTGCATACACTGAACGTTCAGACGTTCAGTGTATGCAGATCAATCATCCCTGAACTTGGCAACCTAACGGCGGTCGTTAGGTTGACCGTCATGTTCGGGTGATGATAGATGTTAAAAACGACCAGCGGGCATGTGCATCGCTGGTCGTTTTTAACATTTTACTGCCCAATTTGCGGACGATTTGGAAGCGATTGCAGGATAACGACGTCGTTATCGTGCAATCGCCTGTCAAAATCGCCAAGTGGGTGGGCAGCATTAGTTTATGCCTAAATACTAAAACCATGTACTGACATTAACAAATAATTAACATCTAAGGATACAATGTTCTAGCCTCCCTTCCTATCTCTCTATTGACCAGAGATTATCTCAAACAGAGTATATACTCTCATTAGACGTTTTATGCCATTAGGTAAGACCTTTAATAGCAGATATGAAAATTTGAGGAATGCCCTTGTCATTCTGTTGTTTCTAAGGGCAACCTGCTCTTCAATGAATCTCTCACTCCTCACAGATGGCCAGGGGCTAAGTGAGGAGCAGCAGAGTTAGGAACAGCAGCATCTCTACCCTGACCTTCCTAAGAATGTAAGCTATGAATGCCACACAAAATTTAGAATTATTGTAACATTTTGCCACAGAATTTGTATGTATAGGGTGAGGAGGCGTTTACACTCCTTACCTGACACACCAACAAGAATTTTTCTGACTTATGCTTATATCAATTGGATGCCGATAAAAGAGGGGATGTGACCCCTATGTTGAATTACCTGACATATATATATATATATATATATTTTTATTTTTTTTCATACAGATACTTGTGCTCTTTTCAGACATACAGCAAAAACCTGGGTTTTTGGTCGTGACCGTGCATCAACCCGGGTTTTTGCTATGTGTCAACAGAAACGACCCGGATCGAAGTCCCGGTTCCATGACCATGCTTTATACCAGGGTATTTCCCGGGTGCAACCCAGGTAGCCTCTAGTGTGAATGCATCCAACCCAGGTTTTTAGAAAACCTTCTCATTGGCTGTTCCATGCACCTGCTGATGACATCAACTGCAGTCACCCAGACCACATTTTAAGTGTGTATTATTTTTTGCTTAACTATTTTATGTGAAAATTTTGTCTTTGTATAGACCGCAACTTTCTAGAGGCTATATTCATAATTTTCTTATATTGTAATGTAAACATTTGTTGGTTTTCAATAAAAAAAACATTGGAAATAAACAAACTTTGTGGTATTTACTCTAAAAATGCTATTTTTTTTATATTATGTCATTACTGTGAACAAAAAAAAATATGTATCCCCTTTAAATCCACATCAATTCCAGGCAGACCCTGGTTTAGTGTGAACGTATCTGACCCTGGAATTTCCCGGGTCTCAGGTGTAGTGTGAAAAGGGGTCTCAAGCAAGTGAAAAACCCGGGTCTGAGCAAGGAAATTCCTGAGTAGTATGTCTGAAAGTGGTATTACTAGGATCCCTCAGGGAATGAGAATCTTGAATGTGATGTTTGATATGTCTTCTTAGTATGTCCTAAATGCCTGCTTGGTGCCGAGAGGCAAGTATCTTAATAATTATATATTAAACGTTATGTTTTATCTCTGTTATTCAATTTTAAGAGTGCTCACCAAACAGAGTTCTTTTTCTCCTTCTACTTGTAGGTAATAGACAGGAGTCAGCTAATGGATAGAGGGCCTGATTCAGAGACGCAATGCTGATATTTATGCAGATTGAGCGATTATTTGCCATTGCACATATACATATAAGCTGCACTGCGCACGTGCAGTGGTTGAATTGTGATTACACCCACACAGAGGATTCAATAGCAAAGTGAGTGACAGATAGTCAGCCTCTTGGGCAGATAATGGGGAGTGGTTAGAGAAACGCAGGTGTGTCGGGACCATTTAAACACTGTTTTCTGGGTGTCAATAAACTAATCACTGTGTACTTACTCGCAGCAGGAGAGCCCTCTGCCTGTCTGGAGACCCGCTGTGTCTGCGACAGCTTAGCCTTACTCAGGCCGTCTGATCTGCGTTAAATGTTTCCGGTTTTGTGCATGAGCGGCGGGTGTGAGAAGCTCTCAGTGGCCAGTCTCAAAGTGCTGGACGGCGAGTGAGTCATTTGTATATATTTGCAATTGCGATCCGTGGGAGATCGCAGCTGCGATGACATTTGCGTCCATCTCTGAATCAGGCACAGAGATAAGAAGTCGCAGAGCTGGAAAGCTGATTAGCAGAACTGAGGCTCAGTGTGTGGAGGCGTCAGGTGCAATCATGAGGTCACGTGATGTTTTTACCTTGTTCCCCAGGTGCACATTTCCCTGCTTGCTAAGTAGCAGAGTCACCATGTCTGCATGACCCTCCTGTGCAGCTAAGTGGAGGGGAGTGATCCCTTGCAGGGATTGAGCGTTACAAGTTGCACCAAACTGCAGCAATGCACGGGCTGTGTCTACTGAACGTTGCTTTACCGCCATGTGCAAGGGAGTGTATCCATTCTGAAATACAGACAGGTTCCATTTTAGTACATTTATTTACGTAAGGTGGCTGAATAACGGATTGTAAAGTAGTACAATCATTAGCATTTATAAATACTGTTCTACGTATAAACATGTAAAAAAGGCTGTGTTACCCATACCAACCAATCAGATTACAACTATCATCTTTTTAGTAGTTTAGACAATGAAAGCAAAATCAACTTTACATTTGGAACAGTACTTAAAATGCCCCCAGTGATTCTGTGACTACAGAATTTAACAAAACTAACCCTGTGTGTACATATTTACCCGTGCAGTGCAGTGTGGAGACGCCCCCTTATTCAACAGAAGACGCACAATGTTGAGGTGGTTATGATACACAGCTACATGGAGAGGGGTCAAGCCAGTCTGGATTGAAAGAGAAAGATATAGTGGGGTTAAAAGGGCAAAAGACACACAGTATAACCACTAATTCTAAATAGATTGCAAAATGTCATTAAATATAACTTCACACAACCCATTAAGATGTTCTCAGGATTGTTCTATTTAAAAAACAGCAATAAAAACACATATGCTCTTATATGCCACGTTACTATTTTGATTTAGCTAAGTAAAACTTTTTTGAAGACGTTCTTGTGATTTCTGCTGCTAGGAGAATTTTTTAAAAGGGAAGAGGAACTTGTTGACCAAAGTTGACAAAAATTAGATTTTTTTGTTACTCAATGTAAAATCCCCTTCTCTGATTCCATAAGGAACACTGGGGTATAGACGTAGTGCGAGGATTTTGAAACTTAAACTAAATAACTTCAGAACTGTGGGCCTGATTCAGACCCGCTCGCGAGCACACAGCACTCGCAAGCGGGTCGATGGTCCCTCACTGCGCATGCGCACACCGGAGCCGGCTCCGGCATGCGCGAGACCCAGCCAGCGATGGGCGCTCAGTCGCTACGGGTCTCGCACTAAAAGGGGGCGGCTGTCCATTTTGATTGACAGCTCGCCCCGTTTTGGAGGCAGACAGGGGGGGGGGGTGGCTACACAAACGGAAGCGTTCCCGAAGGAACGCCTGCCGTTTGTGGGAGGCACCACTGACATCACCAGTGATGTCAGTGGAGAGCTTCCTGCTCTGTTAGAGCAGGAAGCTCTCTGAGGCTTGCGACGGACGAGACCCTACCACAAGGGTCTCGTCGCAAGCCCCGATGGTCGCGACCATCGCAACCATCACCTGGCCGCTCGCAAAAGCTGTGGGTAGTCACCCACAGCTTAGCGAGCAGCCAGGAGGCCGCAACAAAAAAGCAAAAAATGCCCTGATTCAGAGCGGGCGCTCTTCAAGAGTGTCCAGCTCTGAATCAGGCCCTGTGTACTCCCCCCTCTATACCCCGGCTGTACAGCGGCTCGGTTATTGCTAACATGTCTGCAACAGATATTCAGATTTGGTTAGAGCCTGGAAAACCACTCTTAGTTTGAGTACAATTATGGTGAGTGTGCTGCATCTTTCGGAGTCCAAAAGCCCTCGAATGTGGACTGGAGAACTACCGCCCCCATCCTCTGAGGCCGGCAACCGTTATCACCAGAATCCAGTCCCAGATCGTAAACAGATGGTCATTGTTTAGATGGAGAGACTGGAAACTTTTAGTAAGAGGTCATTTAGATAAGGGATAACCGTTATCCCCAGTGTCCGGAGACACCATAACCATAGCCTCCAGACCCTGTCATGCTGATGGTTTGTTGGTCTAATAACACAAAGGAAAAGGGAAAAAAGCTACTGCACTAGTCACTATCTGAAATATTGTTTTTATAACCCCATATTATAATCACTTAGAATTCAATCACATCTGGGGGTGCTGCCACAAATTGTATTGCTACCAATATAAACTGGAGCATACTCCAAAAAGAAAAGATTGGTCTTACAGTGGCGCACATGCATAGAGAGCAAATTTACACTAATAAAATATTACATAGTTATATTTTATTGGTGTAAATTTACTCTCTATGCATGTGCGCCACTTTAAGACCAATCCATTTTTTGGGGAGTATGCTCTGGTTTGTTGGTCTGTATGATAACCGAATGATAATATGAGATATGGTAAGAACTTACCCTTGTTATCTCTATTTCTACGAAGTCCATAGGGTTCCACAGGATACCTTGGGGTATAGGTGATGACGTCAGTCTTCAGGCACCACAGAGTTAAAGTTTTCAGCCTCCCAGGATGCATCTGGGTCCCTCTCCTATACCCCGCCCCCGGGCCAAGGCATCTCAGTTACGTCACAAGCCATAGGCCGGAGGAGGAGAAGAAAGAGAGAGAAGAAAAAAAATCTGGACACTCACAAGAATCACATTCTCACCATAGGGAGACGGAAAAACCGGTGACCAGAATAAAGCCCATCTGCAGTACAGGTGCGACAGGGCGGGAGTCCTGTGGAACCCTATGGACTTCGTAGAAATAGAGATAACAAGGGTAAGTTCTTACCATATCTCATATTTTCTACTTCAGGGTCCATAAGGTATCCACAGGATACCTTGGGGATGTCCCAAAGCAGTATCCTTTAAGGGTGGGGACGCTCCTGTGCTGAGAGGAGAATCCGCCGCCCGAAGGAAGCATCCTGAGAGGCAAAGGTGTCAAAAGCGTAATACCTCACAAAGGTATGGACAGAAGACTACGTAGCAGCCTTGCAGAACTGAACTGCAGAGGCACCACGTCTAGCTGCCCACGAAGGACCCACAGACCTAGTGGAATGAGCCCTCACCAAGGAGGGAACTGGAAGACCTTCATGAAGATAAGCTTCTGAAATTGCCATACGAATCCAGCCTGCCAAAGTCTACTTTGAAGCAGCCCAACCCTTTTTACGGAAGCCATAGAGGACAAACAAGGCGTCCGACTTCCTAAAAAAAGAAGTGCGGTCAACATAAATTCTCAATGCCCGCACAACATCCCAAGTGGCGTCACCCACTGAAAGTCCAGGTGAATTGAAAGCCGGCACAACAATTTCTTCATTGATGTGAAAACTGGATACCACTTCGGGAAGGAATCCCGGATGAGTGTGAAGCACTGCCCTATTCCTATGAAAAATCAGAAAAGGGGGTCTACAAGAGAGAACCCCTAAATCCGAAACCCTTCTGGCCGAGGCAATGGCCAGAAGGAATATGGTTTTAGCTGTAAGCTATTTAAAGTCCACTGAGTCCAGTGGTTCAAACGGCGGTCCCTGGAGAACTCTCAGGACCACAGCCCAATTCCAAGGCGCCACCGGTGGAACAAAAGGTGGCTGAATGCGAAGAACACCTCGCATAAAGGTGTGCACATCAGAGAGCGCAGCAATCCTACGATGAAACCAGACAGACAGGGCAGACACCTGCACTTTCAGAGAAGCCAGGCGAAGCCCATGATCCAGTCCAGCCTGTAGGAAAGCCAACACCCTAGACAGGCGGAACTCCCTAAGGGAATACCCTCTAGGTCTACACCACCGGAAGAAAGTATGCCACACACGATGGTAGATTCTTGCCGAGGAAGGTTTACGAGCTCTTAGTATGGTTTGCACCACGGAGCCAGAAAAACCCTCTGGACCTTAGCATGACCGTTTCCACAGCCACACCGAGTCAGGTCCGGGTGAAGACAAGGACCCTGTGACAGCAGATTTGGTCGTAATGGTAACCTCAGAGGAACGTCTACTGACAGACTCTGGAGGTCGGAGAACCAGTGCCGTCTGGGCCACTCGGGAGCTATCAACAGTAGCGTACCTCCTTCTTGATTTGAATTTCCGTATTACCCGCGGAAGAAGGGAAAACAGAGGGAAAAGGTAGGCAAACTGGAACGTCTACTGGACAGACAGGGCATACACCAGAGACGCCTTTTCGTCTCTTGTTCGAGACCCGTACACCGGCAACTTGTTGTTGTGCCGGGACGCCATGAGGTCTATCTCTGGAAGACCCCACTTGTCCACCAGACTCTGAAAGACGTCCTGGTGTAACGACCACTCTCCCGGATGCACGTCCTGCCTGCTGAGAAAATCCGCTTCCCAGTTGAGGACTCCCGGGATGAACACTGCTGATAATGCTGGGAGATTGAGGTGGGTCGTCTGCAAACACCAGGTTAGAGACAGGCGAACGTCCGGAGTGAGCCCCATCGTCTGGGACTTGAGACACTGAGGCAATCCATTCCATCAGGACCGGATCAATAGCAGCAGAGGTCTGGAGAGAAATTGGGCGTACTCCACCATGTCGAATACCGACACCATTGAGCCCAATAACCTCATTGCCGAGTGTATCGACACTCGACGACACTGCAGACAACTGCGCACCCTCAACTACAAAGCAAGGATCTTTTCCTCCGTCACAAAGATCCACTGCTGCCTGGAGTCCAATAAGGCCCCAAGGTGCAGGATCCTCTGAGACGGGGTGAGAGTGGACCTGTGCCAGTTTGTCAACCAGCCGTGACGTTGCAGTACCGCAATCGTCAGATCCAGATGGTGTAAAAGAAGCTCTGGAGACCCCGCTATCAACAGGAGGTCGTCCAGATAAGGCAACAGTCGGACTCCCTGCGTCCGCAGGAGAGCCGCCATGACCGCCATGACCTTGGTGAATACCCGTGGAGCAGTCACCAGGCCAAAAGGCAGTGCCCGGAACTGGAAATGGTCGTTGCAGATTGCCAATCTGAGGAACTGCTGATGGCGCAAAAGAATAGGGACATGCAGGTAAGCATCCTGGATGTCCAATGACACCATGTAGTCCCCAGGTTCCAGTGCCAGAATAATGGACTGCAGGGTCTCCATCCGAAACAGAGGCACCCTCAAGGACTTGTTGAGGGCCTTTAGGAGTATTGAACGGTAAGACCCATTGGGTTTCTGCACCAAAAACAGAATGGAGTAGAAACCCAGGCCCCTCTGGGAAATTGGAACATGCACTGAAACTCCGGCCTGGAGCATAGTGTGCAAAACCTTCCGCAGTTCCGAGGCTTTGCTCCGGTCTAGCGGAAGGCCTGTGGTAAAGAACCGGGATGGAGGCCTGTGACGAAAGGAGAGGGCATACCCGTGAAAGACCACCTCCTGAACCCAAGTGTCTGTCGTAGTCCTCGACCAGCACTGGGCAAACTGAAGCAGGCGCCCACCACTTTGGGGTCCCCCAAAGGGAGGCCTGGACCGTCAGGCCGCAGGTTTGTTATCTGACCTAGGAGCCGGATGTCTGGTACTCCAGACCTGTTTCTTGGGCTTGGACAATTTCTTGGTCCCAGCCTGCCGTGGAAAGGACTGTACTTTAGGCCTACCTTGGGCCCTGTGAGGCCGAAAGGACGACCCACCAGCACTAGAAGGAATCGTAGCAGACGGAAGACATGCAGATTTTGCTGCTGCCAACGTAGCTACTATTTTGTCCAGATCTGGACCAAATAGTACCTGTCTAGACCTTCTAATCCCTTTTTGGAATCCGCGTCCGCTTTCCAAGAACGCAACCATAAGGTGCGACGAGCAGCCACGGCTGCAGAGGAGATCCTAGAGGTGAGCATACAAATATCTAAGGCCGCTTCATTAATGTCAGTGGCCGAGTCTCGGAGATTGCCCACCAACTCGGTCTGTTCAGCGGAACAGTCAGAGTCCAAAGACGCCTCCAAATTATCCGCCCAGCGCTCCATAGCTCTGGCTACCCAACACAAGGCCAGAGCTGGTCTGGATGCTTCCCTGCAAGGGAATAAACGGATTTGAGGCAGATCTCCACCTTGCGGTCAGTGACATCCTTCAAGGATGACATCGAAGGCATAGGCAACGTGGCACTTTTGACTAGGCGTGTGACATGTGAATCCACTTGCGTAGGGGATTCCCACTTAGAAAAATAATTGACCGCAAACGGATAAGCCACGGCTAAGCGCCTCTGGGGCTGAAACCGTTTACCTGGACTTTTCCACGCCTCCTCTAAATGATCCACTAATTGATCAGAAAGAGGTAACACCGTAGCCTCACCCTTAATATCCTTAAAAAGGCATATATGAATGTGGCCACCGAAGGATCAATATCCTCAATAACTAAAGCCGAGCGGACCGCTCGAATAAGACCAGGGATATACACCTTGGACTTAGCGTCCGGCTCTTTGGTACGGAGAGGTTCTTGGTCAGATAGATCGAGAATCTCCCCATCATCTGACGTCTCATCGTCATCCCCATAAGGAGCAGATAAAGACGCCACCGGCCGTTCATGAGGCCGCAACACAGACTCCCCCTGTAAAACATCGGACAAATGCTGAACCGATGTAGTTAGAGTATTAACCCACGCAGGCTCCGGAGAAACCTGGGAAGGGACAGGGAGACTGTGGGGTACCATCAATTGTCTCGGGAACTCCCGTATGGGTAACGACACCACTGACCGCTGGGACAAACCCGTCTGGGTAAACGCAGGTGGCGGAGCTAGCTGGCCCACAAGGGTTGTAAGCGCCTTAGCGAAACAAGCCCAGGGAGGTTCCTGTACCGGGACCATAATCGGCCGTGACAGTGCCAGGCACTGGGGACATAACCCCTCCGCGTTACCCTCCCCCTCCGCTATTGGTACCTTACATTTAGTACACATGAGCTGGAGAGGAAAGTCAGTCTCAGACATGATGGTAAGTATGTGACACTCACACCTATACGTATTGGTATCGTGTGAATAACGCCCTGCACACCGCGCACCGCAAGGGCTTTGAGCAGAGCAAGATCAGGGACAAGGACAAGATAAGGCTGACAGTAGAAAGTGAAAGTACAGACAGCAGGCTAGCAGATTAGTCACATACAATGCAGAAGAAACAAATCCCTGCACTATTAGCGCTGATTCTCAACTACTCAGACCCTCAGGCTGGTAGGACTCAGCGCTGCATACACTGACCTGTGACAAACAGAGGAGAGGTATGCTGGGGGACCCAGACCGCAATGCCACCGCTCACAGGCTTCCAGCAGTGTTCACCATGCTTCAAAGATGGCCACCGAGGAGCAGAGGATGAAGGATGCTGGCCTGGGGGAGGAGCGCTGACACACTATGGCCAATCAGACAGAGCAGAGAGGCTGTGTGCAGCAGGGGAGGTGCCGGCTGTGAGACAGGGAAAGCGCGCTCCCCTGGCATGCATTAAACCCCTGGGACGCCGCAGCGCATGCCGCTCAGCAGCGGCCCGCTGTCCCAGGGGGTAGTGGAAGCGCAGGTTGGTCGCCTGGCTCCATGCTGCAGCCAGTCCCCAGGGAGCCCCCTGCCTGGGGACTCAGCACCATGTGACCAGCGGGGACCCACCGCGGGACCCCGCTGCTTACCTGCTATCCCCTGGGATCCGGCCATGGTCCAAGACATCTGGGGGCACCGCTAGCCGTGACCCCAGATGTCTACCAGCATCCCTGGATCAGTACCGGCGTTCTGGTACCGGCGGGGTGTAGGGGAGACGGCATGGACGTCAGTACTGACTGTCCATGCTGTACTCCCAGATGTGCAGCCAGCGCTGCCTTTAAAAGAAACTTCAGGGGCTCTTCATAGCCCCCCTCTGCACAGTGCCTCCGACTCCGGCCAGGCACCGACGAAACTGAGATGCTTTGGCCCGGGGGTGGGGTATAGGAGAGGGACCCAGATGCATCCTGGGAGGCTGAAAACTTTAACTCTGTGGTGCCTGAAGACTGACGTCATCACCTATACCCCAAGGTATCCTGTGGATACCCTATGGACCCTGAAGTAGAAACACCACTCATGGTTGCTTTCACCTGTTCTTACCACTGAGAGATGCAGATGAGTGGCAACCGGACGAGGATTGAAGGTCAAAAGTTAGGGCCATTTTGATGAAGCGCAGAGGTAGGGAGAACAGAACTCTTCCCACCAATCACCTGAGCAATAATTACATCTCCAGTAATTGGTAAGGCTTCCAAAGAACGTTGTGAGGCAGCGTTAACCTGCCAAAATCTCAGCTAAAGAGCTCTTTTAGCAGCCACAGCTAAAGTATTAACGAAGAGTTGATGGCTGCCTCACCAAGGTAAGAATCGTATGTGATCCACCAAACTGATCAACACTGAACGGGGACACCCTGAGCGAAGACCCTCTCCAAGTTGGTTCCACCTTTTGAAGGCCTTGTTCACCCAGGCCAACACTAAGATGGGTCGCAGAGCCATGTCAGGTGAGACAAAATGTTTTTCAAAATGACATCCAATTTCCTGAGTAACGCATCATTTGGAACAGGAACGCTTGAAAAGGGAAGTATCCGAAGCCTCGGAAACTTCAGCATCTTAAATATTTAGAATCTTCTTAACTATGCATGCTATAGTCCCCACAGCTTGGATATTAACAGAATCCTTGTCTACCTGGGGGTCAGAATCCTGCCTAAGAGCTGACTTCTGAATACTCCCAAGATCTGAAGATTCCTGGTAGCTGGCGTTTTTGCCTGGTTAGGGCCTGCTGATGGATCCAGCATCTTACCCAAGAATAAAGAGGCCTGAACCAGACCCTGTACCGAGCGAGCCAAAACCTGCGGCCAGAACAGCTCCTCAAAGATCATCTGAAAAGGTCAACAGTGTACCGCCTGGCTAGATCTGGAGACAATGCGTGCTCATCTGTGGATCCTGGTTCTGCAACAGGGTGTCCCCAGCAAGCTGCCAGTGTTCTAGAAAGCTCCACCATTGCCTTGGTACTTAGGATGCCAACCCACAGAGGTGTCTCCACCAATCTGAACCACTTCTCAGGTAAAAGTGACTCGTGAGCCTTCCACACATATCGCACAGGGAACACTTTGTTTTGGATGGGCCACCAGAAACTTTGCCTTACATTCTGAGCAGGAAAAGGAGTTTGACACAGAGGAGCTTCTAGATGGGATGCTAGCAGAGGAATTCCTATTCTTAGACATGGTGCTCAGGGAACAGAAGGAAATAACGGGAGTGATCCCGCACTAGACAATATATCAATATATGTATATCTGTCTAAAGGCGGGATGATATGCTCCATGGGTGACATCGTCTACTGTTTCCCCGGCAGTGATGTGCTCAATGTCGTTAACGACACTGAGCACCCACACTGAACGATATCGTTCACGATATTGTTCAGTGACGTCACCCTCCCTCATCCCTGAACCTGCACAACCTGATGATATCATCAGGTTGGACAGCAGGTTCGGGCGATGAACGATGTCGTTGACGACCAGCGGGAGCACGCATCGCTACAATAGATCTTAATTTCAGTTAGCATTAATGTGACCAAAACTTGCACCAGAAGCCAGAAATAAATGAAAAACTATACTTCATCTGGTCATGTGTGGGTTGGCGCCATCACTTGTTCAGAGTTATGCATTAATTATGCAACAACAGCAAAAAACTATCGAAGAGCCCACATGACTATGATATGAATTAAATAAAATCTGCCTTAAGATATTAAAGCCCAAATTGAGATTCTTCACAAACTATCTTTGTTTCCTGTTCATGTGCTGGCTGGGGAATTTGGTTCCCGCTGTGTACTCTATTAGTGTATATTTTGATTGTTGGTAGACAGCTTGTCGTCTTAATTAACACGTGTTTATTTACTCTGTCTGTATAAGCCTGTGCTCCTGGTCGCATCACGTTATCCAGAGTCCTGATCCCTCAGTAGGTGTCTGTTTGCACGATCACTCAGTGAAAGCTGGGGGGACAGTCCCTATGCAGAATCCAGGGGCAATTCTTCCCCTTGGGTATTGTTACAGCTGTAAATACTGACAGTGAAGAGGTTCTGTTTACTGACTATGGGGCCTATTTATCATTAACTATTTGCAGAATATGCCCTGAAAACACCAGCTTTTGGGGGATAACAGCAAATAATTAGTATCCCCCTGATGCATTACGGAGGGACTGCTGGCCCTCAATTTCCGACAGCAGCCACAACCCCCATAGGTTTCTATGGGGGATGCGATGCTATGGCATTGTGCTGCTGTAACCCCCCCTTGCAATGGCCACAGCGCATGTGTGGTCTCTAGTCCACGCATGCGCTGGAGTCCAGGCACACGATTGAAGAGACCGCTGACGAGGTGACTTCACTCCAAGCACATCGCAGGGACGGGCTCCTTTCGGAGCTCCTGTCCCTTTGCGTGCTCTGTAATACATTTAGCCGATAAGATCGCATACTGCAATGCGATCATTGATAAATGGGCCCCTAAGAGCTGGAAAAGCACAAAGTGGTAACCTGACAGAAGGGCCTTTAATTAAAGTCATTCAAGGAGATAAAGCTGAATTCCTCAGAACACTGGTAGCACTCTCTCTCCCTGAGTTTCCATTCTTGATGTACAGTAGGTTCCACAGCAAACTCATTGAGCTGCCTATTGCCCTGTGTGATGCAGCTGCTGGGATACTGCTCCCCCTGCTGTAATAATATGGATATTGGAAACCACTGAGGAGTTCCATGACTACATAAATAGAGAATGGAATTTTGATGACGTGACTTATACTACCCAAGATTACATACAGTAATATTCAATATTCCTTATACTAAACAAGTTTTCTTAATGGACACTGACATGATGAAGTCATAATATAGTTATTATAATAGATGACATCAGAACTCACCATTTATACGGATCTTATTTACAGCAGAAGTACACACTTGTGCATATCGTTGCCATAAAATAATAATAACAACATCCTCATTAATGCTGTGTTTAAACAAAAATAGAATTGACATATTTTAGTTATATTGTTATTATTATTATAATTTATTTATATGGCGCCACAAGTGTTCCGCAGCGCCTTACAAAGTACATAAACAAGTTGTAGACAAGCGACTTACAGAACAATACAATACAGGACCAGGACATGGATAATATATAATGCTACATTAGCGACCATAACACCCAGATAAGCAACAGAGCATAAGCAACCAAGTTTTAGGTGCCCTAGTGGTGAGTAAGAAGTAGATGAAACTAAAGTAGGCAGAAGCACAAGAGGGTAGAGGGCCCTTCTCGTAAGAGCTTACATTCTAAAAGGGAGGGAAGACAAACAGGGGTGACACAGATGGGGTAGATGGGGAGGAAGGAGCATGTAGCAGGGAGTTAGAATGATAGCTGGAAGGCTTTGATGAATTAGTGGGTCTTGAGAGCCGGTTTGAAGGATTGCAGAGGTGGAGATTCTGATGGGGGGTGGGAGAGAGTTCCAGAGGTGGGGAGCAGTGCGGGTAAAATCTTGGAGGCGGGAGTGGGAGGAAGTAATCAGCTGGAATGAAAGGCGGTGTGCTTTAGCGGAACGAAGAAAACGGAGAGGAGAGTGAAGGGAGATGAGATCAGAGATGTAAATGGGTGAAGATTGGGTGAGGGCTTTGTAAGCGAGCATGAGAACCTTAAATTGGGTTCTAAAAGGGAAGGGGAGCCAGTGGAGGGCTTGTAGGAGAGGGGAGGCAGATGTAGAGCGTTTGGAGAAGAAGATAAGCCGTGCAGCAGCATTAAGGATAGACTGGAGGGGAGAGAGATGGGATTTGGGGAGACCAGATAGGAGGAGGTTACAGTAGTCCAATCTGGAGATGACCAGTGAGTGTATGAAGGTTTTAGTAGCATCCTGGGTGAGGTAGGGCCTGATATTAAAAATATTTTTGAGATGGACACGACAGGACTGTGAAAGGTTCTGGATATGGGGTTTGAAGGAGAGGGATGAGTCCAGGATAACTCCAAGACAGTGCACCTTGGGCCTAGATGAGATAGTTATTCCATCAATTGATAAAGAAATAGTGGGAAGTGAGGTTATGTGGGAGGGTGGGAAGATGATCAGCTCTGTCTTAGACATATTAAGTTTAAGAAATCGCTGGGACATCCAGGAAGATATAGCAGAGAGACAGTTGGAGATACGAGTCAGAAGAGAGGGGGAAAGATCAGGGGAGGAAAGGTAGATTTGAGTATCATCAGCATAGAGATGATAATGGAGGTCAAAAGAGCTGATGAGTTCACCTAGAGAGGAAGTATAGAGGGAGAATAGGAGAGGTCCAAGAACAGAACCTTGGGGAACACCTACTGTAAGAGACTGTGGGGGGGAAGAGGAGTCATGAGAGGAAACTGAGAAAGATCGGTCAGAGGTAGGATGACAGCCAGGAGAGGGCAGTGTCACGTAGACCAAGAGAGTGAAGGATATGCAGCAGGAGAGGGTGGTCCACAGTGTCAAAAGCAGCAGAGAGATCAAGAATGAGAAGAGAGTAGTGGCCTTTGGATTTGGCAGCAAGGAGGTCGTTGCTGACTTACGTGAGGGCAGTTTCAGTGGAGTGGAGAGAACGGAAGCCAGACTGAAAAGGGTCAAGGAGGGAGTGGGAGGAAAGAAAAGTGGTAAGGCGTTTGTAGACAATCCGCTCAAGGAGTTTGGAGGCAAAAGGGAGGAGAGAGATGGGTCGGTAGTTAGAAAGAAGGTTAGGATCAAGGGTAGGTTTTTAAGAATGGGGGAGACAAGGGCATGCTTGAATGCAGAAGGAACAGTGCCTGATGAAATGGAGAGGTTAATGAGGTGGGCAAGATGGGAGCAGGCAGAAAGAGAGAGAAGCGGAGGAGGCGAGGGGGGGATAAGATCAAGGGGGGAGGTGAAAAGGGGGGAGGACCGGATGAGGGCCATGACTTCCTCTCCAGATACAGGGGAGAAGGATATTAGAGTTGGTAAAGTTGATGGGGAGGGGTGATCTGGGAAAGGAGGAGGTGGAGAGCTGGGGGACTGGTTGGATATGATGTCCTGACGTATGGAATCAATTTTAGATGTAAAGTAGGTAGCAAAGTCAAGGGCAGAGAGCAAGGAGGGGAGACGAGGAGGGGGTGGGCGAAGGAGAGAGTTGAAAGTGGTGAAGAGACGCTGGGGATTAGGGGACTGAGAGGAGATGAGGATCTTGAAATATGACTGTTTAGAGAGGGAGAGAGCAGCACTATAGGATGAGAGCATAAATTTGAAATGGAGAAAATCTGCCTTAGAGCGTGAACTTCTCCATTGTCGCTCGGCGGTTCGTAAACACTTTTGCAGGTATCTGGTGCATTTGGAATGCCAGGGTTGAGGAGTAGATCTGCGAGTGTGAGTAGTGATCGCCAGAACAACAGAGTCCAGGGCAGAAGTAAGGGACGCATTGTATAGGGAAGTGGCTTGATCAGGGCAGGAGAGAGAGAGGATAGGGGAGAGAAGTGAGTCAAGCCGGGAAGAAAAGGAAACTGTGTCGATAGCGTCAATGTTACGCTTAGTGATGGTGGCTTTTGGAGGTAGAGGAGGGGAAGGAGAGAGGGACAGGTTAAAAGGTGATGGTCAGAAAGTGGGAATTTATACCATCACAGTTTTCCATTGGGAAGAAATGAAAACTTGATGTTTTGGAAATAGGTCATCAGAGCCCTATGAAAAAGCTGCCAGATCATGAACATCTGTTAATAATATATCCAGCATCTTCAGGAATTGCAGGATTATCTAATGGTCATTATGGTCTTGGAGCGATACTGAAGGGCCCATCCCCATGAGTGAAGTCTGCATCCCAGTAACCATGACAACCCTTGCCCACAGAATACCCATTCCTGAGTTCTAGAGAAAGCTGAATCTCTGGGCTGTATGTATAAAGGTGCTGCCCTAGGCTTTCCAATTAAATAATGTGTAAAATACAGGTTTTGCACTATTAAATATGCCTAGTTTGCCTATGGAAACTATAGCCCATCATTTTGTTGGAGGCCACTGAGTGAGCTGGCCCTGGGATACAGTCATACATGGAACACAGACACTGGCATAAACCAAGTGAGGTAGGGCCAAGTCACCTTGCCAGCACTGTTGGAGTGAGCTCCTCTTTCCAACAGAAGTTCTGCAATCTGGATCTTCCCATATTTTGCAGCCACATGGAGGGGAGTGAATCCTTTCTGAGGAGAGAGAAGGAAAAGATCAGCAGGGAGCAATGCTGAAATGGAAGACCGGAGGCTGTGAGTGACACAGTTACTGCAAATAAAAAACAGCAACTCAACAATGGAATATACAGCAGGCAAATATGGCAGTAGGGCTGGATATAACTGTAAGGAACCCTAATGAAAACTGGTGCTCAGTTCCAATAGGTGACAGCACCGGTACCATGTGCACAAATTGTCACAATAAGGGTCTAATTTTTGGCGAAACTATGTTGCAATACAGGGGTAGAGGGGATTTTAAATTTACAGTAAATTGCAAATGAGAGGGAGCCTTCTAGCTAAACTCTAAGGGCTGGATTCAGTTAGCGCAATTGCACACATCTTCATTCAATATGGTAGGCCAAGATCACAGATTGTCCTGCGCTCTTTTATAGGGTGCGATGAAAAGTCTGCAATGGTGGTTGCGAGATGCCAGTGAAATGGTTGGAACACCAGCGGAAAACCACGGAGACTAATTCCGTAAGTTACGCATATTGTCTAAGTTAAACAAGTTTTGTATGCAAGATGCACTGCAATGTATCTTTTGCTATCGGCATGTCTCTTCAGGGTGGTACAGTTGGGATTCCCCCATGGTCTGGCTCAGAACCCCACTGTATAGGCAGAAGTGCGTATGTACTCAGTCACGTTGGGGCTCCCTAAGGAGTGTATTACCTTGGTCATGGAGGTATGTGCGGCTTGGTTGTCCAGCAGAAGCTCTGCACTTTGGGTGTGACCCCCTCGTGCGCTCAGGTGCAGGGGTGTATGACCTGCGGTAGTGGGGGGATCTGGGTGAGCTCCATGGGATAACAGCAAGCGTACCATTTCCAAATGCCCAGAACGGGCAGCACAGTGGAGAGGGGTCTGGTCATCCTGTGGGGCAATGAATAATACAAACCAATTGGAAACAGGCACAATGCTAAATACAGAATACAACTCATGTTGAGATGGGAGTGAAGGGGGTTATTCTAAAGCCAGCAAGGTCTATGAATATGTATTTTAAATGCACATTTCCTATAGAATCCACAATCATGCAAAGATAGGCACACAGTTTCTGGGGATGTTTCTAAATGCCAGGATGTGGGTGCAAATGTGCTAGGTGGACACTCAGGCCTAAGTGAATAGAGGGAAATATCCACTGTGATTTATATTATTAGAAGAAAACATCTGAAATACAATGCTATAATACCAAATATATTGTATTTCCCTATGCACAATGTACAAACTGGGCTGCTAAAAGTTTTCTCACTCCTGTGCTGAGCTCAGTTGCACTCATCAAGTTCCAACACCAATATCACAATTTGGTTTTAAGTAGCATCTACACAAATTATAGTGGGTTTTTTTTTTGCATTTTCAAAAATACCTTTAGTGTTTTTGCCACAAATAACACATTGAATAAAAAATTAAAACTAGGTATTTTTTATTGATGTTAGAAAATACAACAGTAAATTAAAAAAAAAAATCACTCAATAAAGGATAATAATGAAGTGTTTATGCTATTGAAAAAGGGAACCGCATGTATAAAGTATACACAATACAACCGATCCTAATTAAAATATAGCAAATATTGGGTTCATAAATGGCCTAAGTGAGGTCGGCCACAGAGAACCAAGTGTAATTTGAAAAACAGCATGTCTCGTATCTAATACCACTTTTATACCTAAATTCCGTTTCTGACCCGGAGGTTGGAACAGGGTTCCAAAACGGACCCAGAATTTAACCGGCGCCGACCCAGGATATTTTCGAGTCGGCGCCGTTCACACCGAAGCCAGGTCTGCAGTGACCTGGCTCTTCTGGCATGAAAGTGGACGCTTGGAGATGACGTCATCACCAATCGCCACTGAAGCCGGCCGATCGGCCGGCATGCGGCACACTCCAGATCATCCTGACCCGGATCGCGCCATTTACACTGCAGGGTTTCACGGGTCATTCCTGAGTTAAACCCTGCAAGTTACCTGGGTTGGATTGCCGGGTCACTCGACCTGGGAATTCAACCCGGTCCACTTTTACACCAAGGAGCTACACGTGTTAACCTGCAATAACCCGGGTTTTAGCTCTGGTGTAAAGGGGTATAACATAACAGAAAACCCAAGGGAAGCGAGCAGGCAGGACAGGTCAAATGCTGAGCTCCCTCACACTGTCAACAATCTACTCAGCAGACAGATGAGCATACCTAGAAGTATAACATGGCGACAAGATCTTATAACACTTAGCCCTGAGAGATAATAATTCCTAAGGAGGTACCAAAGGATGGAGGTACCAAAGGATTAATCCACCTTTCTAAAACAGAATAAAAGCAGGAGCCTACGTGTAGGGTTTCTCAACAAAATCTGCACTTGAAAATGGTAATACATTTTTGTTTATTTTTTTGCACATTTTTGCTGCCTCGAATTAAATGCTTATAATGTGTAGGAATAATATGGTAGCCCAACAAGGTCTACCATTTTTTAAAATAGAAAACCTTTTAAATGGGGGAACCCTTTTTTATTTGACTCAAGATGGGGGAGATCTGGGCTTTAGGTTTCCCCATCTGTGGAAAATTTTATATTCAGGCCACTATGGGAAAGATTGAGAACAATATGACCCCCACCCTCCATTTTTCTGTGACAATAGCTGATAAAGGCCCTATTATTTTAAAAAGGGGACTAAAACACTACTCCAAAAATGCAATTTTCCACAGATGGGGGGGATCTAATGCCCACATCTCCCCAAACTTGTGTTATATAAAAACAGGGTTCACCTCATTTAATGCGGTAGGTTTCCTAGTCTAAAAAAATGGTATGCCTTTCTGGGCTACCATATTATTCCTACAAATAGTAAGCATTTAAATCAAGGCAGTGACACTTAGCAGGAAAAAACAAGTATTATCATTTTCAAATGCAGAATGTCTTATGAAAACCTACATGTAGAATCCGGCTTATTACTATTTTAATAAGGTGAATTATTGCCAACAGCAAAGGCCATGAAGTAATTCTTTGTGGTGTTTATAATAATAATAACAACAAATACACATTTGGGGGTCAATTCTATTATATGTGAAGGGTGCGATTTGCCGTTGCAATGGGGTTAAAACGCCGGCAATGGACCGGCAACTCGCACCCTTTGTGGCCCGCTCCAAGCCTGAACTCGCTGAATTTTGCTCGGAGCCCTATGGGGCTGCGAGCAAAATTCAGCGAATCCGGGCTTCTGTAAAGTGCGGTCATTTCCGCGATGACTGGCATTGGTGAGATCATCGCGGCTAGTAGGATTGACCTCTATGTTTAGTGAAATGTCAGTGAAAAATTCTTATATGGCCATTTTGGTAGATTTTATTTGTTGTGTTAGTA
Source organism: Taudactylus pleione (assembly GCA_031769625.1). Lineage (NCBI taxonomy): Eukaryota > Metazoa > Chordata > Amphibia > Anura > Myobatrachidae > Taudactylus > Taudactylus pleione. The sequence continues at coordinate 198,520 of JAUIMM010000675.1, forward strand.
GCAAAAAGACAACTATCTGAAGCTTTAGAACATTATGTTATTGATGTTGTAATGCGACAAAAACAAATGTACAAAAATGGGCTCAGCACAGGAGTGAGAATACCTCAGCAGCAAAGGGGTTCATTTAGATTGTATTTTACTTGGTAAATGTAACTTTTGCTTTTATGAATAACACTATCCAGACACTATTCTATTTCATGTATATGATATTTTGTTAGAGTACTATTGTGTACAAATGAAGTAATGTGACTTTATGTAATAAGAATATTTACTTCTACTACTGCTACAGAGTTACACACATCTTGAGATACACCCAGCTTAGTATACACATGTAACTGTGTGCTTTTACTGGCGCATTTCGCACATGTTATTTACGTAAAATGCATCAAAGTCTACTTGAGTAGTGGATTAAATTGCTCATGTAACGTGTACTGTATGGCTGTGCACACCTATATGGAGCATTTAGGTCCTTTGGGCATTTCTGAACCAGTCTTTACAATAACACCTAAGGTCAGTGAATGTTGAAATTCACTAACAGTTGTATCACTGAACCACAGAATCATGTCAGTAGTTTATAGTGAATTGCTAGGCTGTATTCTCATGAGCACTGTTTCAGTCTCCAAAGATGGCTGCCTCCACTAGTGTGAGCACCAGATGCAGCTTAACTCCCTTGTGCTACAAGGTATTTAACATTTCAATGATGAGAGAGCAGTAACATGATCCCACTAGAGAACTCCCCCACCCCAGCACTTTCACACATCTCCCTGGTTACACTCTCATATCTCACCTTGGCTCTTGCATTCACCTTCGCTTTGTTTTGCAGTAAAAACTCTGCCACATCTGCGTGGGCTGCACGCGCTGCCATGTGCAATGGGGTTTCCACTTTCTGTGACACACAAACAACACACTGTGTCATATTGGGACATTGAATGGCTGTGCAATGTTACTGACTTTGAGATATATGATGTGATGGTATTTTTAAAAGCGTGCACCATAGCTCGGGTGTTGTGTACATGTCTTGACCATATAGCGGTTATTGCCAATGAGACTGTGTAGTTAGGTTCTCACCACACTGAAGACATTGGGTGATGCCCCTTTCTGAAGTAGCGTTCTCACAATGGACAGATGTCCCATGAATGCGGCAACGTGGAGTGGAGTGAGGCCAGACTGGAAGAGAGAGAGAAACATTATACAGCTAAAAGGACAGAGAGTGCGAGAATGAGCAATAAAGGTAGCTTAGAGAAGATAAAAAGTGATGTCATAGAGATAGAGGAAGCTGAGGGCTGTCACAATGCATACTACATCCAATAGACAAAGAGACAAAGTAAAAGAAACACTAGAGAGAAGAGATAATAAGAAACAATAGTCCATTGTGGTTCCCTCACTTCTGTAACAGCATCAATGGAGGCTCCGGACTTCAGCAGAAGCTCCATCACTCTAACATGACTCTTCTTGCAGGCAATGTGTAGTGGAGTGAACCCATTCTACAGAGGGCGAGAGACCAGCATCAAAAGGTGGAGAGAGACGAGATTGGATATTGAACATGAAAAAGAAAGGAAGAGAGAAAGTGGAATAGGACATACAAAATGGACAGAATGGACACAGGAGGAAGACATACTGACCGGGGACTGAGACATCGTGCAAGACAGTAGTGGGAAGAAGGAAGAGGTTATATGGAAAATGTGGACAGAAAATATATTGTCTATGAGACATTCACAGAGGGGTCATATTCGATGGTGGAGATAACTGAAGTTGGGATCCTGGATCATACATCACATTCCTCTTCTCCATGACTCACCAGGGCTCTGGCATTTGGTTTTGCTCCCTTATCCAGGAGAATTTTTGCTACACGATGATGGCCACAATGAGCTGCCACATGCAGAGGAGTCAGGTGATCCAGCGTTATGTCATCAAGCAGTGCCTGGTACTGGAGCAGCAGCCGTACGCAGTCCAGGTGATCTCCTTGTGAGGCCATATGGATGGGAGACAGGCCATTCTGTGAATGAGGAAAATCTCATTACACAAACTCGTTTTAAAGAGTTTTTGGGAATATCAAGCAATTTTTGTTTTCAGACCAGTGGTACCTTTGTCTTGGCTTGTATTGGTGCGCCATGATCCAGCAGAATCTCTGAAATCCGGACATGTCCATTTCTCACAGCACAGTGTAAGGGGGTCAATTCATCCTGCAAGGAGAAATATTGAACCCTGATGTCACACAGATATACCCATACATGCTATTGTCTGGTGTTTACCCTCTTTACTAGAGTATACATGACCCATTGAGAAATAGTACTCCTGGGGGCATATATATCAAAGCTTGATGTGAGATAGAATTGTGAAATATATATCACCAACCAATCAGCTCCAAACTATCATTTCTTAAACACAGCCTGCAAAATGTAAGATAGAAGCTGATTGGTTGGTGATATATATCTCACAATTTTATCTCACATCAAGCTTTGATACATATGCCCCTTGATCTCTTTGAATTAGTCCCTATATAATAAATATACATTGAATGTGTGGTGGGTAAAAGGTGTATCAGGGGGTCTATATACATAAAAGCACAGCAGACGGTAAAGAGGCGTTGCTATTTTCACAAACAACCAAGAACATCTGTATGCAGCCATTACCTTAGTGCGCGCATCTATCTGAGCTCCCCGATCCAACAACAGTCGCACCATGATAACATTCCCGCGCCGTGAGGCGATGTGCAGAGCACTAATACCATTCTGTAGGGAGTAACAGTAACACAGGTGGTAACTTATAACCTGAACAGCAATGGTTTGCTCTGTCTCTATGTAGGAGCCAAAACGAAGAAGCCCTTTCTCACCTGAGGAGTGAAATTCACATTCGCCCCCCTGTTTAGAAGGAGCTGCGCGACGTTGAGGTTCTCGTAATGGGCCGCAATGTGCAGGGGTGTGAATCCTGTCTGTAATACAAACACAAAAATGACCCACAACCAAAGACACAAAACAACCCAATGACGCAAGCATATAGGGGAGACACCCATCTACTGATGCCAGCGTAATGTCACACTGTCTCACCTTTGACAGTACGTCTGCATTGGGGTCATTCTGCAGGAGTACAGCGGCCGTGCGCGTGTCGTCATTGCGTGCTGCAATATGGAGAGCAGGGAGCCGGACTTTTCCTTTCATTCCATAGCTGATGAGGTGAGCTACCACATTCTCATGACCCTGCTGCAGAGCTACGGCCAGTGGGGTGAAGCCATCCTGTGATAAAGGGAAGCTATTATATAACGAGGCGTCCCAGGATGGAATATTGCATTACTAGAAGTAACAGCATGAAGGGATTGAGTGACTATAGATAAGAGAATTATGTTGGGTACTAGTGGAATACCAAAGGGTGCAAATAACAGAACATGTTGGGAACATTATAGAATTATTCAGGAAAAAAAGGCCACACATCAAGATACTGCTTAAAAGGTCAGTGACCCATTTTTACTGAGACAAGCCTGAAACCTTCCTATCTACTGTGTTCTGTCTGAATAAATATAGGTCAGCAATCCTTTAAGCAGTACCCAGATGAGAAGTGCTATTTCACTATTTTTTTTTTTTTGCTGAATGACAAATGGAGGCCAAAAGCAGAAAAAAAGGTATAAGATGCAGGAGCCTAAAGGCTATAAACACTTGAGATGTCCGTAAACGGCTTTAAGATGCTCCATCTACTGCAATGGCAGGTACTCATGCTTCCCGACTTACAGTTTAAATGTAAGATAATCAAAGATTAAAGGGGGTGGACCATCCATATAGGGAGCAAAGCATCAGCTGTTTAAAATTGTTTCACTATAATATAGCTATATATTCTGACAAGAGCAATATTTTGGAAAGGCTATTCCCCATACAAACTGCTCATTCTCTCTCACTGCTGAAGTCTTCTAATGCCTTTTTTGTGGTACAACAAATGGCATTAAAAGCTTCTGTTGGTGTGATTACTTAGTATTGCTACACACTACTGCTGTTGAACTCTGTGGGGTGAGAACTTTTATGCTGCATAGAAACCAAGTATGACAGTAGTAGAGTTAATATTCTACTTTTCAGCTAATTGGAGTGGAAACAATATGAATGCTGCATGGGAAGCTGCTTGTCATTGTCCTGAGACTCTAAAGTGAACAGTTCTCTACTGAGAGAGCCAAAGACAAAGTGTTTACAGACTAGCGTAGATTATGAACCTATTATACATATATTGAATAGATAACATATAGGATATTGTTGTGATCCAATGTCTACACAGGCTCTCTCCACCGAGAGACACATATTGGTTTTACCTAATATTCCCTCTCTGCCCATCTAGTGGCACTGTGGGCGTTTTATATCAATGACCACTGCAGTGTGAGATAACTCAGTCCTGCCAGGGCTGTGCCAGTCTATTCTCCCATCACTGCCAAGAGGAAACAGTTCAGTTAGTCTCTAACACAGAAGCTAAATGACCAGAACCAAAGCTCTGCACAGTTAGCACTTGTGTTTGGCACTGATGTGGAGCTTTGCAAACCTCCCACTGGATTTTAGGTGGAGATATATTTAATAAATGCATAATGAAGAGCTAGCCTGATTCATCAGGGAAGTCTCAGAAAATTAGGTACAGACATTTTTTTAAACATTTGTTGGAATTGTTTCATTTAGGCATATGTGGCTGGTAAACATTTAAACTTCATACCTCAGAGGGAAGAACACTACAGTCTCACAAGGTGATGCTTTTCATGACAGCATCTATTACTGCACCAGTGTTACTATGCATGCCTGCCAACAACAAAGATTTACTAAGGAGCGGTTCGTCAAAGCTGCCGATCAAACGGCAATAGGAATACATGCTAAACAAGCCTGATTTAGCAATTATTCCTATTGCTGTTTTAAAACTATCAGTCAAATCCGCCAGCTTTGACAGCCAGCTCCTTAGTAAATCTACCCCAAAGTCTTAGAAAAACCCTTTCTGTCTCTTTTCCTCTCTGTAATGTCACACAGTACATTTCAACACTGTCGTATAATTTCCAATGACACATTTCTGCATTTTAAATACTTCTCTTCAATGCACTGCAACTTATAGCTTCCAAATAAGTAAAGATGGTAATAATGGCATCTAGGAGGTAGAAAAACAAATGGTGAAAACTAGGGACCTTTCCAAGGACAGAAATGGCCATGTCATGTCTCCGATACCTGGGACTATATTATATTTATTTTGTTTATATAGCACCACAAGGATTCCGTAGCACTATACAAAGGGGTAGAACACACAACTAATGTACTTTGGTTACTGACCTCTGTAGCTAGGTTCTGATTGGCTCCGTTCTCCAGGAGGAATTTGACCACAGGGAGATGGTTCTCTTGTGCTGCCATGTACAGAGGTGTAAAACCTTTCTGTTTAAGGTAAAGGAAAAGCTGATGTCACATGATATTTACAGTGTGGATTTTCCCTGCCCAACTCAGACCTGCGCAAAGTGTCTGCACTACAGGTCGAGTCTCCCATATCCAAAATGCTTGGGACCCGAAGTATTTTGGAATATGTGCATACTATAATGAGATATCTTGGGAATGGGAGCCAAGTCTAAACAAAGGATGCATTTACGTTTGTCATACACATAGTCTGAGGGTAATTTTATACAATATTTTTAAGAATTTTCTGCATCAAACAAGGTTTGTGTACATACAGGAAAATTTCATATACACCTTATAGACACAGCCTGAGGATCATTTTACACAATATTTTTTTTAATTTTGTGCAATAAACAAAGTTTGTGTATATTGAACCATCAGCGAGCTAAGCTGTCACTATCTCAGTTGCGCTAGAAAAAAAAATCAGTGTTTCGGAATAATCCATATTTCGGGAATATTTGGAAACGGAAGACTCAACCTGTATTGCAAAAATCCACTTTCTGCATCAGTACATAGAATTTATTACCTGTGACTGACTGTTGACATTGGCCCCATAATTAACAAGCTCCCGCACCACGTCCTCTTGTCCAGCCAAGGCAGCGATGTGCAAGGCCGTGTTTCCTTTCTGTACAGCCAAAGGCAACGGGAGAGAAATGATCTCAGACATGTAAATTGTAGTTAAGAGCAGTAAGGAGGGAGGGGGGGGGGTAAAATGTATACGTAACATGACCATGGCAGAAAGGAACCCGGGATGATGTTGCTAATCTAACCTTTGTAGTGGTTTCCAGGACAATCTCCTTGTGCAGCAACTCGCTCACCATTTTCAGGTGTCCTTCCTTACTGGAGAGATGCAGAGCATTCAGCCCATTCTGCAGAAAAGAGGGGGTTACTTTTTCATAAGCGGTGGTATAAGGGTGGGTTGTATGGTAAATCAGAGTCACTGGACACGCTCAGCATGTGGCACACTGCATTAAAGGGTTTAGAGTCTAGGTTTTCAACCTGTGGTATGTGTACCCCAAAAAGGTACCTCAGAAAGATTCAAGGGACACTTCAATCTGTTAAATATAAAACAAAATAACATTAAATGTATTAGTTAAGAATAAAACACACACAATTAATCAGATTGAGCATATTTAAAACGGATAAGCTAACCACATGGGGTTTTACCGCTACTAGCCAATCAGAGTGGCTTTCTCATGCTTTTACCATTCAGTAGAGCCACTCTGTATTGGTTAGTAGTGACAGCGTGTCATTCAGACTGCGTCTCTGCGAGGAGAAGCACCTGTAGTGTATATGGTTTGATATTCTTTTTTCCTTATGGATTACAGAGCTGGAAGAAACACGAGGATCGCTACATGGATTTAGGTGAATATTAAATTAGTTAGATAGTGTTTAGGTATGGTATATTCTGGGTAATTGATTTGCAGTGGAACATGGCGCTGGTGGTGCAAACGTTTTCTCCATCTGATGGGAGGTGTACCTAAGGCCTGGGATGCATGAGTACATCTGTTTTTTTACATCCATGTGTAAGACAAGATTTCCTTTGTGGGGGAGATTTGTGGAACTGATGCAGAAGGCACATTAAGTGAGGAGAGTTTCTCTACCCCTTTGCAGGATGGCTTAGGCCTTTCTCTCCCCACAAAAGATCTAATCATATGCCTTACTATTTAATGAAAGTATTCAAATACAAAGACTCATATATATATATATATAAAAAAGGCACGCCAGGTGCCCAATCACTCTCAGGATTCAAGATATAAACTAGGTATATTAGGATAAAGATTGTGACATTTCATTAGTGACGGGGGTGATCCTCATGTGGGATCAGGTTGGACTTGGATGCATTACTCTTTCCATAATGCACATTTCAGATGGATTTGCAACCACGGAAAGCTCAACGCTGGTTAATTTCCGCAGTACAGGAGACAATTCCGCAGGACAGGAGGCGGGTGTGGGCCTCACAATGCGTTTAATAGGAAAGTAGGTGCATTTTCCAGGCTATGTGAAAAAGCCACATAATGTAGGTTGATAGGCTGCCTTTTAAGATCTTGTTACCAGCTTGCTATTACAAAAAATTGTATTTCTTATTTTAAATATATACTTGTTACTTTACATATTTTCTACTGGTGAGAAACAGGGAACACATAACTGACAGCATAAAACACCCACAAGCCACTATTATTTACTTATTGTAATAAATGAAAATAACCCCCTCTTAAGTGTTTCCTAAAAATAACATCCCCCAGTCTGTGTATTCACATAACTCTACCTAAGTTGTGCAAAATAATAAGAACATTATTTAAGTAAAGAATGATCCCAAAAATTCAAGTCAATGTTTTAAATCCCGGTATAATACATTTATTCTATAAAGACAGGATGTGGAGGAGGTTGGGCCATGGTGCGCATCAGCAAATGCTTACTTCCCAGGAATTATAATCAGGACACAGTGTAACCATACACATGGTGCACTAAGCCAAGCCACCAATCAATACAGATACAACCTCATTTTATACACCTGACGCCAAAGCTCTGCTATTTTTACTTCCCGAGATGTGTACTCCCCTCAGAAAATCTGGGCTGTTGTGGGGTAGTAGAAAAGGGAAGGGGGGGGGGGGTGTTAGGTGAAGGGGAAAAAGATCTGAATGCTGACCTGGTCAGGTAACAGATCTTTTCAGACAGTTTCTAAACTATGGACCACTAAGGAATAACGCTGAGAACACAGAGTCAGACAGTGGTAAAATTCTGCTTATACCGTATGCATAAAGACAAAATCTGGTGCAATAATAGTGTATTAAATAACATGACAGAAAGGCTCAGAGTACTGCTTCCAGTTGTCAGCATTTGTTACCTAGAGCAGGGGTAGGCAACCTGTGGCCCTCCAGCTGATGAAACTACACTTCCCAGCATGCTCTGACAGTTTTAGCATGCCCTAACAGCAGTGCATGCTGGGATGTGTAGTTCCACAGCAGCAGACGTGCCGCAGTTTAGCCGTCCCTGACCTAGAGTAAGCTGTTGATTCAGCTTTATGATGCACAGGTCATGTTTGCATTATTTTTAGAATATTATTGGTAATAAATATAGTCTTGTAAATTGGGATTATGTGTTTGCTTTTTACTAAACAATTTAAAATACAATTATTTGATTTATTAGTTGGTAATACATAGTCATTTTACAAAAAGACCCAGTGGATGCACATCATGTATATGGTTACTCAGTTCTTACGTCTCCTGGTGGGTTCGCTTTGCACAGTTAAGGTGCATACACACTAGACGATATGCTCCCTGAGCGATATCGTCTAGTGTGTCCCCGGCAGGCTGTGCTCAATGTCGTTCATGACATTGAGCACAGCCGCTGAACGATATCATTAGCGGTATCGTTCAGCGCCGGGCTCTCTCACCCATTCCCTGACATGCAGCAACCTGACGAGGTCGTCAGGTTGGCCTGCATGTCAGCCCGATGAACGAGGATGACGAACGACCCGCGGGAACGCGCGTCGTCGTCATCGTTCATCTTTTTTGTGTTAAAAATGGACGATAAAGTGGACGACTGAACGATAACGATATCGTTATCGTTCAGTCGTCCACTTTAATCGCCCAGTGTGTACGCACCATTAGATTCTTTAACATGACCCCTAAAGTAGCTACTGTCACATAAGGTCACAGTGTACAAGGCTGTGTCCTTAGTATTCACCGTCCTGGGACAACCAGACTGGTAGTAGTGCCCAGCAGGACTTCCCTCACTAGTGGTCAGTCATACTCTGCCAATCGGTCCAGAGCATGAATTCAACTAAAAATTGTTAAAGTGAGACATGGCTCAGGATGCCTATAACCTAAGGTGATCATACACCTTTGTCTGGTTAAGTGGGTGTCCATTGTCTCATATGTAGTGTAGCTAGGCTTCCCAGAGCACAACCACGTAAAGGACCTGCTGCTGGCATGGTACAAGGGAAGCTCAGTAACAGCCCCTACAATACGCAGGTACTAATCCAGTGGGGTTGCAGCCACAGCAGCGTGAGAACCAGACACAGATAAAAGACGGTGTTGCCCCATTCACAATAGTTTTCTAATTGGTACAACACTGACTAGAGATTACGGTTCCTGTTGGGCCAGTCATATATTACTTCTTAGCATCAATGGAACTTCAAGGCTCTGTGGAGTTTGCCCTTTTGTAAGTCTACCAAATGCAATGAGACATCTATCTGACTTGGTTCCTACCTGGCTGGTAGTAGGAGCTAATACAGGCAGCTCAACAGCTGGAACAACGCTTCAGAAGGAACAGTGACTATAAGCGCCTGTAAGTTAGGATTGGTGCTCTTGCTGCAGTGGACCCACTGGTACTTGTTCATTAATAACTATAATCTGATATGTGTATTTGATATAATAAAGCATACCCACAGGGTGTACCAGACAGAAAGGTTGACATACTGTACCAGTAAACCAACCATGTATGGGGAAAGAATTAAACATAACCCATTACCTTCACAACCCTGGATATTAAAAATGTACCATGTATAAACCAGAGCTGCACTTCGCAATGGCACCTTACAATGGCTTCTTGGCTCCCCAAGTTTATAGAATCTTTCCAACCTTTGCCACAGATTATCTAGTGGAATCCTTTCTCACCACTCAGTGGGAACTATAAGCAATATACATATCACAATAACATCACGGCTACTGGAAGCAATCTGCAGAGAATGCTGTGGTTACTAACCTTAAACCATTTCGCTCTGCTCTTTACAGTATATATGTTATATATGCTATTAAACATATATAACACATACACTGATATGTACAAATATATTCCTGGTAATCATTGCATCCAGAGTGCCATAATCAGCAAACAATTAGAAACTGCAGGATGAATTGTCTGGGCTTTATCACTTAAACTATATTGTCAGTAACCAAGACTTGTATTGGCCCAGATAAGCCTGATCATGTCTTATGTTAGTAAATAAGCATAGTTCCATTCCCACATATGTGCCTGGACTTATATTACCACCTTATCCCACAAATGGAAATATATTTTATTTGGGAGGCTTTTGAGCATAGTTTGGTGCATCCGCTGTGTAAAATTGACAAGCTCCACTTTCCGTCATTCTCATCCATGGGCAGTACTATAATCAGGAGCATTTACCCACCAACACATTACTGTGATGTGGCACTTGTATTGTGCTTCATGAGTGAGCAGCCACATAACCTTTTCTGCTGGCATTACAGGAGTATTTAGGCATCAAGCTTTTGCTTAGGCAATGGTTCATTATATTATGGAACTGCCATAGGAACACTGAGAGTGGAAGGTAAGTGTCTTGGAATCGTGTTAGTGCTACTGGGTAAAATGGCTCAATTGCAGGGGTTGATTTGAGATCACATCAGTGCAACCTCTCATAACATCTTTTGAGAGCATTGCTAGGTTAACAAGTGTCTGACGCCTCTCTGATTTCAAACTGGGGAAAAGTGGATAAAGGCAGTGATCTTAGGCAGTTTTCACAGTGATTCAGAAACACATGTGGTTTATGAGCTTCAACCAATCATTGGATCTCTCTAATTATTTAAATCTGGTCTCTTCCATTAACCTATTCCCAGAACAATACTTTAACGTTGCCAAGCTGTGCTGTTCTTGTATATCTAAATATGTGTTCCAGTTGTCTTATTCTCTGGTACTAACTAGAGATAAGCGGGTTCGGTTCCCAGAGAACCGAACCCACCCGAATTTAGCATATCCAAGTCGGATCCAAGCAGGCTCGGAGGTTCCCGCCTTACTCGGTTCGAGGCAAAACCATAGAGACGGAAATCTCGTGGTTCGCAAGCTTTCGTCTCTATGATCAATGTAGTATATAGGGACCACGCGACAGACGCCATTTCACTCCGGCTGTGGAGACTGAACAGGGAGGGTGGGTAGTGTAGGGCTGGGAGAGGCTGGGAGAGGTGCTGGTGCTATCTGCTGTGTCCTGGGCTGGTGCTGATCCATTCTGGTCTCTGGTCACGGTGCTGTCACTGTCACTGTGCTGTCTCCTGAGTCCTGATCCATTCCGATCTCTGGTCACGGTGCTGTCACTATCACTGTGCTGTCTGCTGATCCATTCTGGTCACGGTGCTGTCACTGTGCTGTCTGCTGATACATCAGGGCTGTCTGCTGTGTCCTGGGCTTGTGCTGTGTTCATATCTGGGCCCAAGTCCTGGGCCCAGAGATGAATAAAAAAAAAATCAAATCGTCTTTATTATATTTTTCTGTGTGTGCTCATGGGTGTTAGGCTTAACCGCAGTAGCGCACAAGAGCCAGCCAGCGCTGCCCGACTCCAGTCGTGCTCAATCAAAAAAAAAACAATACCAGTGTCTTATATAGTTATATTTTTTTCTTCTGTGTGTGTGCATGGGTGGATGTTAGGCTGAACCACAGTAGCGCACAAGATCCAGCGACTCCAGTCGTGCTCAATCAAAAAAACAAGAGATATGGTAAGAACTTACCTTTGTTAACTCTGTTTCTACGAAGTCCATAGGGTCCACAGGGTTGACCTTGGGGTATAGCTGGATCTGGATCCACGGCACCACGCAGTTAAAGTTTTGCTGCTCCCAGGATACACTTGGGTCCGTCCTCCTCTATACCCCGCCCCCGAGCCACAGCACCTCAGTTGGTAAGCAGCCAAGGCCGGAGGAGGAGACTAAACAGAGAGATGGAAGACTGGAACACACAAGAAACCATACTCACAAAAATGGGAGACGGAAAACCGGTGACCAGCCACACAGCCCATTTGAAGCCAGGTGCGTCAGGGCGGGCGCCCTGTGGACCCTATGGACTTCGTAGAAACAGAGATAAGTTCTTACCATATCTCTTGTTTTCTACTTCAGGGTCCATAGGGGGTCCACAGGGTTGACCTTGGGGATGTCCCAAAGCAGTTCAACTAAGGGCGGGGACGCTCCTGTGCTGAAAGGAGTACCCGGCGCCCAAAGGATGCATCCTGAGAGGCGAAGGTGTCAAACGCATAGAACCTCAAAAACGTCTGAATTGAAGACCAAGTAGCCGCCTTACACAGCTGAACAGCGGAGGCGCCACGTCTAGCAGCCCAAGAGGGACTCACAGAACGAGTGGAATGAGCCTTAACAGAGGCTGGCACAGGTAAACCCTCCTGTGCATAAGCCTCGCAAATAACGGAACGAAGCCAACGGGCTAACATTTGCTTGTTGGCAGGCCAACCCCTCTTGTGAAAACCGAAGAGGACAAACAAAGAATCCGACTTCCTAACGGAAGCAGTCCGGTCCACATAGATTCTAAGTGCCCGGACCACATCTAAGGAAGCCTCACCAGCAGAAAGATCAGGTGACTGAAAAGCTGGCACAACAAGTTCCTGATTAATGTGGAACTTTGAGACCACTTTGGGCAAAAACTCAGGACGCGTGCGGAGCACCGCCCTGTCCTGGTGAAAAATCAGAAAAGGAGGGCGACAGGAAAGCGCCCACAATTCTGACACCCTCCTGGCAGAAGCAATTGCCAGGAGAAAAATGGTCTTAAACGTCAGCCACTTGAGCTCCACCGACTCAAGCGGCTCAAAAGGAGGACCCTGCAAGGCCCGCAGTACCACCGCCAAGTCCCAAGGAGCCACAGGAGGCATGAAGGGAGGCTGTATCCTGAGAACACCCTGGAAAAAGGTGTGAACATCCGGTAGTATAGCAATCCGTCGCTGAAACCACACGGACAAAGCAGACACATGAACCTTCAGAGAGGCCAGGCGTAAGCCGAGGTCCAAACCTGATTGAAGGAACTCCAAGATTCTGGAAACCCGTAACACCTGCGGATCATAGTTTCTGGATTCACACTACTGAAAATAAGTGTGCCACACCCTGTGGTAAATCCGCGCGGAAGCAGGCTTGCGTGCCCTAAGCATGGTACCAATGACCGAACTGGAGAAACCCCTAGACCTCAAGACGGCTGTCTCAAGAGCCACGCCGTCAAAGACAGCCGACCCAGATCCGGGTAAAGGCAGGGCCCTTGAGACAACAGGTCCCGACGCTGAGGGAGAAGGTACGGAGCGTCGATGGAGAGGCACCTCAGATCGGAGTACCAAGGACGTCTGGGCCACGCCGGAGCCACCAGCACGAGCGTGCCGCCGTCCTGCTTGAATTTCCGCAGAACCCGAGGAAGCAGGGATATCGGAGGAAACAGATATGCCAGGTGAAACATCCATTTCACCGACAGAGCGCCTTCTACCAGACAGGCGCCTGCGTCTTTTGTCCTTGACCCGTAAACGGGCAACTTGTGATTGTGACGGGAGGCCATCAAGTCCAGCTCCGGCAGTCCCCACCTGTCCACGAGTAGCTGAAACACCTCTGGGTGAAGCGACCATTCCCCGGGATGCAGGTCGTGACGGCTGAGGAAGTCCGCTTCCCAATTAAGGACTCCGGGAATGAAGACTGCCAAGATCGCTGGAACGTGACACTCCGCCCAAGCAAGAATGCGAGACACCTCCGACATTGCTGCCCGACTGCGAGTTCCCCCTTGGTGGTTGATGTACGCCACCGTGGTGGCGTTGTCGGACTGCACCTGAACCGCCCTTCCGTGAAGAACGGGGCCAGACGACTGCAGGGCCCTGTATACCGCCCGCAGTTCCAGGATGTTGATGGGGAGAAGTGCTTCCTCCGCGGACCAACGACCCTGAAGCGATAATGAGCCGATCACTGCCCCCCAACCCCGGAGACTGGCATCCGTCATGAGCAGGACCCAGTCCGGAATCCAAAAGGGGCGCCCCTCGACCAGATGCGCAGTCTGAAGCCACCAAGCCAAAGACTGCCGAACCTCCGGGGACAACACCACCATCTGAGAGCGGATCCGGTGAGGTAACCCGTTCCATTCCGATAGAATCAGCCCCTGCAGGGGCCAGGAATGGAACTGGGCAAATTCCACCATGTCGAATGTCGACACCATGGACCCCAGAACTCTCATAGCCGAATGGACCGACAGGCGGCAACTGCTCAGGCAACTGTGTATCCGCAGCTGCAGGGAAGAGACCTTCGCCGGAGTCAAGAAAATCCGTTGCTGACGAGAATCTAGCAGGGCTCCCAAATGAACCATCCGCTGTGATGGAATCAGGAGGACTTTTTCCAATTTATCAACCACCCGTGTGCTTGAAGACAAGCAATGGTCAGGTGGAGATGTCGAATAAGCACTTCCGGGGAGCTCGCCAGCAGCAGAAGATCGTCCAGGTACGGCAACAGACGTAGACCCTGACCCCGAAGGTGGGCAGCCATAACTGCCATCACCTTGGTGAACACCTTCGGAGCCGTGGAAAGGCCGAAAGGCAACGCCCGAAATTGGTAGTGATGGTTCAGGATAGCAAACCTCAGATACCGCTGATGTGCCGGTGCTATGGGCACATGGAGATAGGCGTCCTGGATATCGAGGGAGACCATATAATCCCCGGGTTCCATCGCCAGAATGATGGAACGTAACGTTTCCATCCTGAACTTGGGAACTCTGAGGTATCTGTTCAGAGACTTCAAATTCAGGATAGGGCGATGAGAACCATTGGGTTTCTGTACCAGAAACAGAGTAGAATAGTACCCCGTCCCGTGCTGAGACTGCGGAATGGGAACAATGACCCCTGCTTGTAGCAAGGATTCTATAGCTACCTGAAAATGGCCAGCTTTGGTCTTGTCCAGAGAAGGACTCGTGCAGAAAAACTGGTGGGGCGGCCTGAACCGAAAAGACAGGGCGTACCCCTGAGAGACTACTTCTCGAACCCAGGCATCCGTGGTGGTATTGTGCCAACACTGGGTGAATTGGAGAAGTCGGCCTCCCACTCTGGGGTCCCCCAGAGAGAGGCCCGTCCCATCAGGCAGCAGGCTTATCCTCCTGCTTGGAAGAAGGGCGCCGAGCACTCCATGCCTGCTTCTTGGGCTTGGGTGCGGCCTTGGTCGCCGAATGTCTCGGGAAGGACTGGCCCTTGGCCTTACTCTGAACCCGAAAGGACCGAAAGGCAGAGCTCCTCACTTTAGCCGGCGCAGAGGCCGAAGGGAGGAAAGCCGACTTGGACTTAGCCAAAGTATCCACTATTTTGTCCAAATCCGGACCAAATAGTAAATCACCATTAAAAGGCAAGGCCTCCAGACCCTTTTTTGAATCTGCATCAGCCCTCCAGGACCTCAGCCACAGGGAGCGCCGAGCAGACAGCGCTGCAGCCGACACCCTAGAAGTGAGCAGGCTGGCATCCAAAGACGCTTCCCCAATATAGGAAGCTGCATCCCGCATCTGTCCCACTAACGCTCTCTGGAGATCCAGAGCCTCATCAGGAAAGGTATCCTCCAAGGCATTGGCCCAGGCCTCAATGGCTTTAGCCACCCAGGAGATAGCCATGGACGGGCGAGCCACCGCCCCGGAAAGAGAATAAATGGACTTTAAACAAGTCTCCACCTTCCTGTCCGTGGGATCCTTCAAAGAGGAGATAGACGGCAATGGCAGCGTCGCGCTTTTGATCAAGCGGGTAACGTGGGAATCCACCGCCGGCGGAGTCTCCCATTTCCTGCAATGAGCTTCAGGAAAAGGATAGTTCGCCGCCAACCTCTTCTGTGGATGGAACCTCTTACTGGGTAATTGCCAGGCCGCCGCCATATGGTCCGTTAATTGATCAGACAGTGGGAACACAGTTGAAGTCACCTTGGCCTTTTTAAAATTAGGAAACTTCGACCTAGGAGCCGGCGCATCATCCTCAACATGTAGGATAGCCCGCACCGCCCTAACTAAGGCTGGAACATTAATGGAGGACTTAGCTTCCACCTCCTGCCCAATGGCATCAGAGTCAGAGTCCTCATGGATTTCTCCATCATCCGAGGACACTTCCGAGTCCGACAACTGCGCAGCTAGAGAACTCACAACCAGACGTTTAGACGCCCTTGGTGGCACATCACTTTGCAACATCGACTGAAACGCCGAGGATGAAGCCGCCAGACTCTGTACGGAGCTGGAGAGAACATCCACCCAAGGCGGAGGAGCCGTCGGAGCAAAACTCTGCAAAGGCACTACAGACTGACGCGTCACTGGGGGAGACTGCACATACACAGGCAGTCCCGAGTAAGGACCCACAGTCTGGGCCCCGGGGGGAGACCGCAATATTTGTGGAACACCCAGGGAATGGGTGATGATGGGCTGAGGCAACGCCCTAGAAGGGACCGCTGATGGGACCGATAACCGGTCCGCAATAGACGCCAGCACCTGTGAAAACATCGCCCAAGGAGGGTCCTGTGACACAGGGGGGTTGGAGGGGCCCGGTACCAGCTGGCACCGCCCGCACAGACCATCCTGAGATAAGTCCTCCCCATCAACTCCAGCAGCACAGCGTCTGCAGGAAAAAAGCACAGGAGCCACAGAGCGCTCAGTCTCCTCATCAGACATGATACCGTAAATACACAAGAAATACGTATCACCAGAGGAATTGCGGTTTTAACACCCGCGCACTCACCAGTATGCGACACAACAGCCCAGATATGGTACTGTGTAGCACACAACAGTATGTGACTGACCCCACAAATACGTGATTTATATAAGTGAGGGTCTCAGAAACACGCCCTTCCCCCACACACCTGCCGGGATGTAGGAGAAGGAAAGGGATAGTTATAAGCTGACAGCAAGGAGAATAAGTCACAGACAGGCAGCACTAGCAATAGTCACATACAATGCAGAAAAGTTAGTACTCACTGCACCTTCCGCTACAATCAACCGCCCAGATTCAGTGTCTGGGAGGGTTATAGCGCTGTGTACACTGTCCTTTAGCAGGGGAGAGGTACACAGGGGGACCGGTCTACTTGATACCGCCTGGGAGTCTGCGATGCCTGCCAGTAAAGATGGCCGCCGGAGACCTCAGAGGAGGAGTGGCCGTAAGATAAGAGCAGCTCAGCGACGCCAGACTGCTAGTTGAAAGGCGCGCTGAGCTGAGGGGAGGAGCCGCTAGACAGGGAAGGCTGCCTCCCCTGGCTAGCAATTAACCCCCGGGTTGCCGGTCCCGCTACCAGCCTGTTACCCTGGTGGTCTAGTGGACACGCGGGGTATTCCTCAATAGAGGGGAAGCCCGCCGCCGCCACTAGCGCCTCCGGTCTGTCCCCAGAGACCGGAGGCTTCTGACTGCATACAAAGTATCCGCGGGCCGCCGCATGCGGCCGCCAGCGGCTTACCTGATCCCCGTCGCGTCCGGCAGCAGTCAAGGGAGTCCCCAGAGCCCGGCTAGTACAGGCTCTGGGGTCCCGCCGCGATCCCCAGAGCTGTACTGGCGTCACGGCGCCAGCGGGGAGAAGTAGCGGCAGCGTGGACGTCCTAAAGGACAGTCTGATGCTGCCGCTCTAAAAATGTAAAAAAAAGTAGAAAAAAAAAAATAAAGCTTAGGGGCTGCTCCTGCAGCCCCACTGCGACAGAGTGACCCGACTCCGGCCGGGCACCAACTAAAACTGAGGTGCTGTGGCTCGGGGGCGGGGTATAGAGAAGGACGGACCCAAGTGCATCCTGGGAGCAGCAAAGCTTTAACTGCGTGGTGCCCGTGGATCCAGATCCAGCTATACCCCAAGGTCAACCCTGTGGACCCCTATGGACCCTGAAGTAGAAAAAAACAATACAAGTGTCTTATATTTTTTTCTTCTGTGTGTGCTTGGGTGGCTGTTAGGCTTAACCACAGTAGCGCACAAGATCCAGCGACTCCAGTCGTGTTCAATCAAAAAAAAAACAATACAAGTGTCATATTTCTTCCTTCTGTGTGCTCGTGGGTGTTAGGCTTAACCGCAGTAGCGCGCAAGAGCCAGCAAGTTGCAACTTTGTGCTGCCCGACTACAGTCGTGCTCCAAAAAAAAACTCTGGGGCCAAGTTCTTCTGGAGCTGACAAAAAATAAAAATCATCATTTGTCTTTTTTTCTAATATTTTTGTGTATGCGCACGACTGCACGTGTGTGAATTTTGTAACCGCACCTTGGCTACACTATTGGTGATTGTGACACTGCTTCTAGACCGCAGAAAAAATATGGAGGGCTGTCATATGACAGGAGAGCAAGGTCAAGAACCACATGTTGTAGCTGCCGCCAGCAGTGCAAAGCCGTCAACTTCCTTGACCTCTAGGAAGGCCCATGCCCCAGGGCTTAAGTCACGCCATCTATATGGTAAAGCAAGTTTTACTGAAATTAAGAAAAAAAAATTTAAAGGATATTTGCCTTTAGATAAACCAAAAATTGGCAATATGCAATTCACTACACGAAGTGGCAAGGAAAGGATAAGGGCTTGGCATTCTTTCTTTATGAAGACTGCTGATTCTGATAGCCCTTCTGCTTGTAGTAGTAGTGGTGGTGGTCCAATTAAAAATGTGAAAGTTGTTAAGACAGCTCCGGAAAAACCAACTGTGTGCCCTGAGAAATCGAAATCACAAATCCCCGAGGAGAGTGCAAGTGTGTCCGCAGTTGCCATGTGTGAGCCCGACCTAAATACTAGTGTACTGGAGGATCCTCCAAGTTCCAACATTTGTGTGCCCTCTGTAAATGTGGGGAAGGGCACATGGAGGAGGATATTTTGGTGGATGAAGGCGCTAAGGATGATGAGGATGTTGATGATGAAGATGTTGGTGATGAAGATGTTGATGCCGAGGATGTCCTTTGTGTAAGTAAGGCAACAGCTGTTGCCCATGGTTTGAAAAAGCCAAAGCCCATTGTTGTCATGCCGGGACAAAAGACAAAAAAATCTACTTCTCACGTGTGGAATTATTTCCATCCCGATCCGGACAACAGTTGTCAAGCTGTATGTGCCCGTTGCCATACAAGAGTGAGTAGAGGGAGGGACCTAAACCACCTAGGAACCTCCTCCTTGTTACGTCACTTGGCGCGCATTCATCAAATATCAAGGTGTATGTCGCCAAGTTCCAAAACTCAAAACGTAACAAGTCCAGTGTCACCTACCTGCTCCCTCTCTGTGAGAGCGAAGCGCCTTCGATCTCCAACACCAACACCTGCATCATCAACATCCTCATTCGTCATCCCGTGGAGGGGGAATGCACCTTACTCAAGCGCAGTGGAGAATAATTTCCGTGTTGTGCAAGGTTCTCAAATCCTTTGAACTTGCCACACGTGAAGGTAGTTCAGACACTGCCAGCTTGAGTCAGGTCATTCCCCTCATCAGACTTTTGCAAAAATAGCTGGAGAAACTGAAGGAGGAGCTGAAACGGAGCGATTGCGCAAAGTATGTCGGACTGGTGGATCAAGCCCTTGATTCACTTTACCAGGATCCAAGAGTCGGCAATCTATTGAAATCTGAAAAATATATTTTGGCCAACATTCTGGATCTTAGGTTTAAGTCCTACCTTGTGAGTTTTTTTTCCAACAGACCAAAATCTAAAACTATGCAAAAAGATGTTGGTCAAAAAATTGTCAGCTGCAGCCGCATGAGAAACGCCTTCATCTCCTCCTTCAATTTCAACAGCTGCCAGGAAAAAACTACATTTTCCAAACAGAATGTCTGCAGGTCATGCAGATCAGTCACCAAAAAATTACATCTGGTCGGGCCTGAGAGAACTGCCTACTAGTGACATGTCTTCTACCGTGACTATGTGTGATACGGTCTCCATTCACAGAATGGTGGAGGACTATTTCAGAGATAACATCCTAATAGACATGTCAGACAGTCCCTTTCAGTACTGGCAGGAAAAAGAGGCAATTTGGAGTCCCATACAAACTGGCTTTGCATTACTTAAGTTCCCCACCCTCCAGTGTGTACTACGATAAGAGTTTTCATTGCAGCTGGCAACCTTGTCAGTGATCAAATAGGAGGTTACTTCCTCAAAATGTGGAAGAGATGATGTTCATTAAAATGAATTACAAATTCCACGAGGAAGACCTCTACCAACAATTACATAAAAAAATTACAGAGGCGCCTATGGTGGATTCCAGCGGGGACAAATTGATATTGTGTGAAGGAAAGGATGTACACACTGATGGGGATGACGAGGACAACTTTTAATGTAAAGCCAGTTTGTGTATGAGATCAGCTTGTTTTATGGGAGGTCCAAATAAAACAATCATTTCAGCCACAATTGGCAGTCCTTGTCACTGAAATGATTGGTTTGTTAAACTGTCCTGTTTCGTATACAACATAGGGGTGGGTGGGAGGGCCCAAGGACTATTCCATCTTGCACCTTTTTCCTTTCCATTATGTGCTGGTTGGGGCATTGCTGCCTGACATTTTAAATTAATATTATGGTTGGTTTAGGAAGCAATGAATTGTTTTTAAATTAATTTATTATCAATTTAATAGCCAGGGGCTGCACCCAATGAATTGTTTTTAAATTAATTTATTATCAATTTTACACCTGGCTGTCACTGTCATTGGCGTAGCTGCGCAGGGGTGCTGTGCTCCTGTCTGTCGAGGGGCTGCTGCCCAAAATAATAAATAAACAAATTTTTTTGTGTGCGTGTCAGCCACACCTGTCATCGGCAAAGCTGCGCAGGGGTGCTGTGCTGCTGTCTGTCAAGGGGCTGCACGAATATTGCAATGAAAACTTTTTTTTAAGTTATTGGGTTACAAAAAGTGTTTTTTTTAATCTTAAACATAGCAGAAATGTTATCCTAACAGCTTATAAAGTTATATGCTCTAAAAAACTAAAGCCTATATTTGTAAAAAACTAAAGCCTAATTCTGCCAAAAGAGAGACTGACACCACGGCTAAACATGAGTCACCTTCTCGATGTGAATTGTCTCATTTGCATGGGGAAAACCCAACCCTCAGATGAGATGGATTTCAGCGAGTGGACAACATTGAAATTACCATTAAAAAGTCACAATGGAAGACTACAGTGTGGGGAATCTTTCTTCACAGTCAGGAGAGGCCTCAGAGAACATGGAAAAAAAGATGCTCTAGGTGCTGAACTTCAAGGGATTTCTCCATCATGTTCTACAATGTGGAAAGGTTTCATTCACATGTTTTCTATAAAGCAGTTCAAAGTTGCAGCCTTCAAAGTGTCTGGCTATAACACCCACCTTTGCAAGGAATTACCAAAGATTATTACAAGCAAAGAATTCATCTGTCCGGAATCTGTCTGGGAATTCATGGATCGTATTTGGCCTGAATGCACTAAGACATCTAGTGTTCCCTCTAGCTCTGGAGGCAGGCAGGGCGCCGGAGCTAGAGAGGGCAATCTTGTACGGCGCACGCGGCCAAAAAGGGGGCGTGGTTATGAAAAGGGGGCGTGTCTATAAGACGCATCCCCTTTTCGTCATACTTGGGGGCGTGCCCGGCGCTTACGGACATGCCTGGCAGCCCCCAAGCGCTGCAGAAAGGGAGAATAGATGCCGGGCGCATGTGCCCGGTGTCTATTCTCCGGCGGTGACCGGGTCACCGCATGTTTGTCCACCCGCGGGACACTGCGTCCCGCGGGTTAGAACGGCTCCCGCAGGTTGTGAGGGCAGGGCGCTTTTTGCCCTCCTCCTGGAGGGCAGGGTGCTTTTTGCCCTCCAGAAGGAGGGCAGGGCGCCGCGCCCCGCTAAAACAGCCTAGCGGGAACGCTAGACATCCAGTGATTCTGTCACTGTGTTCTGTAGCCCATTTTATTCCTACCTGAATCACAAACTGAAATACGGAATAGTAAGCACAGACAACACGGAGGCCTTTGTTATTCCGCTGCCTGCATGCCAACCAATACCTCCCAGACTACACCCACTGGGTGGACCAGGTCTTGATAATGACCATCCCCATCTGTTGCTAGGACTTCTTCTTTCAAACCATCTATGCTGAACTTCCTGTCCAAAAAGGGTAAGCAGGGTACAGAAAGAGGAGCTAGATGTCCCCAATTACATTTTTTTTCTTCTATCATAGATGATGTGGAGAGATAAGAGCTTCAGATGTTGGAAGTACAGGGGCTCCCACCTATTTGGCTTCCCTCCAGAGAAAAGAGCTCTGTTCCTCAGGAAGTGTCTATGCTGAGCTGAGCTGATAGGTAGGTAGTCTCTGTCTGTTGGTAAACACCCTTCAGGAAATGGCAACCCAGAATAACAACAACTATAATATCATGTGTCCACGGATAACCAGCCTGATCCCTTAACAGCAACATACCCCATATGGCCAACTCATAACATGACATCCAGTTAAAAGCCTCCTCTTCCTTATGACACTAATTCAGTCGCCATAGTTGATCAATCAGCTATGTGTCGTCCACCCAATTTTTGGCCTTCCACATTCTAACATTCACATATCTAAGAAGAAGTGGACAGTGGGAACAATGGCAATTTGAAGGCCACCAACTAACTCTGTTTTTTTTAATGTCCCTGTACAAAATTCCGTTACAGAACAGAAGGTTTGCAAAGGATTATTTAAGTCAATTGTCTATTTAATTTTGGAAAGCACGCTTCCTGGTCCCCTTTTGGGATGAAAAAATCAACTCCCAGCAAGCAGGCATGGCGCTCAAGAAAGACACAACGTAATACTTAAACCGTAGGTCTGAAATGTTGCATTTGCTGCTCTGTTCCGCTTGTTCACAATATATCTCATATGGTTAAGTGGACAGTGGGAACAATGGCAGTTTGAAGGCCACTAACTAACTATGTTTTTTTTATGTCCCTCTACAGGTTGGGAAATGCCTTTATAGAAGATTTGCAAAGCATTATTTAAGTCAATTGTTTATTTATTTTTGGAAAGCAAGCTGCCTGGTCCCCTTGTGAGCTGTGAGGTGGTCAAAATTGACTGGAAACGAGTGGAAATAAATGTTATTGAGGTTAATAATACTGTAGGAACAAAAAAGGCCCATTTTATGTGATTTTAGCTGTTTTTTTGATTTTTTAAGAAAAAATCCAGATCCAATAATGTGCATGCTCGGAGAGCTTCGAGTTTGCACGCTGAGTTTGGATTTTTCCCTCCAAAAATCGGGTCGTCATCTTTCATGGACAAACATCATCTTCCATGGAAGTCCATGGAAGATGATGTTTGTCCATGAAAGATGACGTTTTGCCTCTTTCTGAGACCCGATTTTTGGAGGGAAAAAATCCAAACTCGGCATGCAAACTCGAACCTATCCGAGCATGCACATCCCTAATCCAAAACCAAAGCCAAAACACGAAAACTAAACACGGAAGTGAGGTTTTGGCAAAACCAATCCAGATCCAAACCAGGGGAGATCCAGATCCAAAACCAAAACAAGAGGGTCGGCGCACATCTCTAGTACTAACCTTGGCTTGCTCTGCAGTCTGAACCTGTGCTGCTTGCATTCCTGACTTCAGCTGGTTTGTGACTTTGAACCTTTTGTATGTAGACCCTGGTCTTGTGGCTTGTTTCCCCATGATTTCCCAGGATGCTGTCACCCTGTGCTTTCTGCTGATTCTAATCTGACCTGGGAACGTTCTATGCAGGAGCATACTAACTCATATATTACCAGCATCTGGGCTCCTTAATACCAGTGCCCTTCTACCCATACATGACAGTAAGTGTGCTTTCTGTAACCCAAGCTACAGGCAACAATGTTGTGTTCATTACAGAAGGAAAGTGAAATAAAACTAAAAATAAAAATAAAAAATAACAATAAAACTAAAAATAAAAATAAACGTACTATGCAATTGTTTCTGATGAGGAAGGTCAACAGCACAAGATTGTCCATGTGGAAATTATCAAGTCAAATCATCAAGTACCGGTAATGGCTATTTGTCACCCCAGACAGAACTGAGTATGAGTTTGATATCTGATATCATCAGCCCTAGTTCAGTGGACCAGGTCAAATTCAAAAGCCACTTATCTACTTTACAACAGAATGAGCATCCAAATGTATTTTCTACCATCCCCGGGCAACACTTGTGCTTTGTAACGTTGACCCACTAAGAGATCCACAATCAGCAGGCCTCCTACAGTGTGAAGTGAGGCCAAGCATATAGCCAGATGTATTAGAAATGAGCAGAGTCATTCAGCCATCATGCACTCACTTGAATTATCCCATATTGTTTGTTCTTAAAAAAGAATGCTAGCACTAGTCTCGGAATTGATGACTCAGTTGTGTGGACAGTATATTTCCGGCACCTTGCAAGTGCTCTTGTTCCCACAAGGGTCCACACATCTTCACAGAGAAGCGATCAGGTTGCATTATGAGATGAAAGTGCAGGTAATGTGTGCTCAGGTATGGCAGCCTATGGCTGACTAGTCTCGTTTTGTGATCAGGTATGTTGAATGTAATGATAACAATCCAGCCTGATAAGTATATGGGAAAATTAGGTGTAAGTCCAGCCCTGAACCAGTGAAGACTTAAGCTTAGTAAGTGGCTAACAGATATGTTTTTTTCTTGTATACAGCACAGTATTACACAAAGCGATGCTTGCTCCATGCAATTCACTGACCCAGAGAAAACTGCTCCTGTACCACTGCTACTAGCCTCCTTGTGATTGCTGCTACAGGCAACCACAGATGTTTCATAGTACATATGAATATTTCTGTGTTATAGCAGAGTCTAGCTGTAAGGCCCTAAGAAGATTTCAGCCAGTATGCTCAAGCGTGAAAGGGATTTGAACCATGGACACGAAGAATCGATAACTGCCATCTCCTGTCATTTACCAACATGCAGGATAATGAAACAATCAATTTAATAATTGTCTGGAATTACGGCCTTATTGGGGCCACACACACTGCAGTATGAGGCCAGCTGCAATGCAATACAGCAGCTTGCGTGCCCAGTTTTAGGCACTTGCCCTTCAGACTGGATGTAACGAAATCTTCCAGATGTCTCAGCATTTTTAATGAGATGGCATCTGACTCCCTTTAGAGTTAATACATTTTGCCCTAATTAATCTTCTCTGTGCCTCCGAGCTTGCGATCAGATGGAAAACATGGAACAGGTATGAGGAAGTTACCCAATAGTCAGGGAATTTGGGAAAAACAGCGAAAAATCTCAAACGCGACAGGTTGTAAAAGCACATAACTATACGGTGACTCCATGGGCTGCCCTTGTTACCAATCTGGTAAGAGACATGAACAGATGAGGCAGATTATGCTGCCATCTATTCTTTATAAGGGATAAAGCACAGAACTATACGGTGACTCCATGGGCTGCCCTTGTTACCGATCCGGTAAGAGATATGAACAGACGAGGCAGATGGGTATTTATGCTGCAATCTATTCTTTGTAAGGGATAAAGCACAGAACTATACGGTGACTCCATGGGCTGTCCTTGTTACCGATCTGGTAAGAAATATGAACAGACGAGGCAGATGGGTATTTATGCTGCAATCTATTCTTTATAAGGGATAAAGCACAGAACTATACGGTGACTCCATGGGCTGCCCTTGTTACCGATCTGGTAAGAGACATGAACTGATGGGTATTTATGCTGCAATCTATTCTTTATAAGGGATAAAGCACAGAACTATACGGTGACTCCATGGGCTGCCCTTGTTACCGATCCGGTAAGAGACATGAACTGATGGGTATTTATGCTGCAATCTATTCTTTAAAAGGGATAAAGCACAGAACTATACGGTGACTACATGGGCTGCCCTTGTTACCGATCTGGTAAGAGATATGAACAGACGAGGCAGATGGGTATTTATGCTGCAATCTCTTCTTTATAAGGGATAAAGCACAGAACTATACGGTGACTCCATGGGCTGCCCTTGTTACCGATCTGGTAAGAGACATGAACTGATGGGTATTTATGCTGCAATCTATTCTTTATAAGGGATAAAGCACAGAACTATACGGTGACTCCATGGGCTGCCCTTGTTACCGATCCGGTAAGAGATATGAACAGACGAGGCAGATGGGTATTTATGCTGCAATCTATTCTTTATAAGGGATAAAGCACAGAACTATACGGTGACTCCATGGGCTGCCCTTGTTACCGATCTGGTAAGAGACATGAACTGATGGGTATTTATGCTGCAATCTATTCTTTATAAGGGATAAAGCACAGAACTATACGGTGACTCCATGGGCTGCCCTTGTTACCGATCCGGTAAGAGACATGAACTGATGGGTATTTATGCTGCAATCTATTCTTTAAAAGGGATAAAGCACAGAACTATACGGTGACTACATGGGCTGCCCTTGTTACCGATCTGGTAAGAGATATGAACAGACGAGGCAGATGGGTATTTATGCTGCAATCTCTTCTTTATAAGGGATAAAGCACAGAACTATACGGTGACTCCATGGGCTGCCCTTGTTACCGATCTGGTAAGAGACATGAACTGATGGGTATTTATGCTGCAATCTATTCTTTATAAGGGATAAAGCACAGAACTATACGGTGACTCCATGGGCTGCCCTTGTTACCGATCCGGTAAGAGATATGAACAGACGAGGCAGATGGGTATTTAAGCTGCAATCTATTCTTTATAAGGGATAAAGCACAGAACTATACGGTGACTCCATGGGCTGCCCTTGTTACCGATCCGGTAAGAGACATGAACTGATGGGTATTTATGCTGCAATCTATTCTTTATAAGGGATAAAGCACAGAACTATACGGTGACTCCATGGGCTGCCCTTGTTACCGATCCGGTAAGAGACATGAACTGATGGGTATTTATGCTGCAATCTATTCTTTAAAAGGGATAAAGCACAGAACTATACGGTGACTACATGGGCTGCCCTTGTTACCGATCTGGTAAGAGATATGAACAGACGAGGCAGATGGGTATTTATGCTGCAATCTCTTCTTTATAAGGGATAAAGCACAGAACTATACGGTGACTCCATGGGCTGCCCTTGTTACCGATCTGGTAAGAGACATGAACTGATGGGTATTTATGCTGCAATCTATTCTTTATAAGGGATAAAGCACAGAACTATACGGTGACTCCATGGGCTGCCCTTGTTACGGATCTGGTAAGAGATATGAACAGACAAGGCAGATGGGTATTTATGCTGCAATCTATTCTTTATAAGGGATAAAGCACAGAACTATACGGTGACTCCATGGGCTGCCCTTGTTACCGATCCGGTAAGAGATATGAACAGACGAGGCAGATTATTCTTCATAAGGGATAAAGCACAAGACCTCTCAGTTAATGTCCGTTACTGATTGGGCTTGTTAACCTCCAATGTACATGAATGTAGATCTATTCAGCTTTCGAACATTTTCCAACAGGTAATGGATAATAAAGCGAGTTATCTGATGTGAAAATGGACTGAAATGGCGCATAGACCAGCTTCTATGTACAGCGGGGGTTAATGTGACGGATCATTAACGTAGCAATCAGAGGCTGGCACATCCTTTGTTTACCTAATTGACACTTCCTGGGTAATGTATAATTGTGCTTATAACATCTGGAACATGTAACTACTTATACTATTTGCAGCCACATTTACATTGGCAGTAGTATAAGAAGGGGATCACAATGAGCTAGTGACAAGAGGCATGGTGAATTTATGTTTATGGAAGTTGTTGTGTCTATCGATCAGCAATTACTTTTAAAACCTGACTTTCAAAGGGCTTTTGAGCGTTGTCAAACATGTGAGACCCTCCTGAGAACCACCCCTGGCAGGAGTATGGAAATGGCATACTTGCCAATATATTAAAATAGTTTCCAGGGACACTTTGCTCCAGAGTCGGGTCATCTAAGAATGTCACACACGATGCTGCTGTCCCGAGCAATACAAGCCCCATCGTGTCATGGCTTTTTACATTTAATAACAGTTTTTCAATTTTACATACTCGCCAATAATAAATAGGAACCTATAACAGCCACACAAAAAGACCTGTTGATAACAATTACATCTAAGGAGTTGAAAAAGATTTTTTGTTGTGTTTATTTGGTCAGTATTGAGGGATAAGGACATTTCCGGGGATAAAACACATCCAGGGATCTCTATTACACCTGTGACTGAAAGAGTTTATCAAGTTAGTTACGGTATAAGGAGAAAATGCAAAAAAACTGGAACGGACACACCTTATAAGATAACAGGACACTAACCTACAGGTCTATCTACTCTGCCCATTTTGTGGGTGTTCGTGTGTGTTTTTGTATATATATATATATATATATATATATATATATATATATATATATATTCATTAGGATGTATAGTCACTGGTATTAATTGAATGTGTTTTGCTAGCATCATCATCACTAGTAAAACCAATGTAAATGGCTATGAACTGTTATTTCTATTGCCACAATACTCATTACAGATGTTAATAGCATTTTACTGTGGGTGCGTTTGACATCTGTTTTCATTCATATTTTTGCTAGCGTTGATAAAAACAAGTTTAACGTCTGTGATTACCTGGCCTTGTGCGCACAAACACAGGAAACATTGGCCGCTGATCAATAATCTTATTCTCTAGTTCAGCAGCACTGTGCATACGTAGTTTCGAGGACTTTGTATAAGTTGTTTCAGTTTTTTCATTTGGTTATTTATTCTTTTTATGTGACTTATCCATCCCTTTTACCTCTGACAGGGTATAGGGAGGAGACAGGTTAATTGGGTATCATTTCGGTTTACAGGAAAATACCATATTGTAAACTTCTTTTTAATTGAATGAAGTCTTAATAATTACAAACAGTCATTTTAACAAATGTATCTAAGTGTACCTGAATATGAGGAATCATTACAAAAGAAAGAATGAGTGGTAGATAAAGTGACGGCTGATCCGAGTCAGCAGGCTGTGTACGATCCAAAAGCCTCTGAGACGAGATCAGGTACTGTTAGGTGCACTTTGCTATCTAGCCAAAAAGTTTGCTAAGACTTTTATGGGAAAACTGAGATAGGGCCTGATTCAGAGCCGCTCGTAAGCGGCCGCTCGTTCATTCTGACCGATGTTCGCACATCTGCGCATGCGTACGGATTTTAATACGCATGCGCGAACCAGTCAGTGCGGCCGAAAATCGTTTGTTCGCTATATAGCGAATGCCTGCTATTTTGAGTGACAGAAGGAGGCGTATGTGGGTGGTAACAGGGGAAGGTGCTTGAAAACGGGGGTGTGGAATTAGATCGCAGGCGTGTTTAAAGGTCAAAAATATGAGAACTTACCCTTGTTATCTCTATTTCTACGAAGTCCATAGGGTTCCACAGGATACCTTGGGTATAGGTGTGACGTCAGTCGCAGGGCACCAAAGAGTTAAGCTTTCAGCCTCCCAGGATGCACTAGGTCCCCCTCCTATACCCCGCCCCCGGGCCAAGGCACCTCAGTTAGTTACCAAGCCATAGGCCGGAGGAGGAGAAGGAAGAGAGAGAACAAAGATCTGGACACATACAAGAATCACATTCTCACCAGAGGGAGACGGAAAACCGGTGACCAGAGCAAAGCCCATCTGCAGCACAGGTGCGACAGGGCGGGAGTCCTGTGGAACCCTATGGACTTCGTAGAAATAGAGATAACAAGGGTAAGTTCTTACCATATCTCATATTTTCTACTTCAGGGTCCATAGGGTATCCACAGGATACCTTGGGGATGTCCCAAAGCAGTATCCTTTAAGGGTGGGGACGCTCCTGTGCTGAAAGGAGAACCCGCCGCCCGAAGGAAGCATCCTGAGAGGCGAAGGTGTCAAACCTGTAATACCTCACGAAGGTATGGACAGAGGACCACGTAGCAGCCTTGCAGATCTGGACTGCAGAGGCACCACGTCGAGCTGCCCACGAAGGACCCACAGACCTAGTGGAATGAGCCTTCACAGAAGGAGGAACCGGCAGGCCTTCATGAAGATAAGCTTCAGAAATAGCCATACGGATCCAGGCTGCCAAAGTTTGCTTTGAAGCAGGCCAACCCTTTTTACGGAAGCCATAGAGGACAAACAAAGCGTCCGACTTCCTAAACGAAGAAGTGCGGTCAACATAAGTCCTTAAGGCCCGCACAACATCCAAAGAGGCCTCACCCACGGAAAGACCCGGTGAGTTAAAGGCCGGAACAACGATTTCCTCGTTAATATGAAACTGGGAAACCACTTTGGGAAGAAACTCGGGCCGAGTGCGGAGCACTGCCCTGTTCCCATGAAAAACCAAGAAAGGGGGTCAACAAGAAAGATGCCCCTAACTCAGAAACACGTCTGGCCGAAGCAATAGCCAGAAGGAAAACAGTCTTAGCTGTTAGCCATTAAAAATCCACTGAGCCCAGTGGTTCAAACGGCGGTCCTTGGAGAGCCCTCAGGACCACAGCCAAATCCCAAGGCGCCACAGGTGGAACAAAGGGCGGCTGAATGCGGACAACACCTTGCATAAAGGTGCGCACATCCGGGATTGTAGCAATCCTACGGTGAAACCAGACAGACAGGGCCGAAACCTGTACCTTCAAAGAAGCAAGGCGAAGCCCATGATCTAGTCCCGCTTGCAGGAAGGCGAGAATCCGAGACAGACGAAACTCCCGCGGTGCATAACCTCTCGGTCGACACCACTGGAAGAACGTATGCCACACGCGATGGTATATCCTCGCGGAAGACGGTTTCCGAGCTCGCAACATGGTACGCACCACAGAGCTGGAAAACCCCCGGGACCTCAGCATGGCCGTCTCAACAGCCACGCCGTCAAAGACAGCCGAGTCAGGTCCGGGTGACGACAAGGACCCTGAGACAAGAGGTCCGGTCGTAGCGGCAACCGCAGAGGACTGTCCACGGACAGACCCTGAAGGTCTGAGAACCAGTGCCGTCTGGGCCACGCGGGAGCTATCAACAGGAGCGTGCCTCCTTCCTGTTTGAATTTCCGGATTACCCGTAGAAGAAGGGAGACCGGAGGGAACAGGTATGCGAACCGGAACGTCCACCGGACGGACAGAGCATCCACCAGAGACGCCCCTTCGTCTCTTGTGCGAGACCCGTACACCGGCAACTTGTTGTTGTGCCGGGACGCCATGAGGTCGATTTCTGGAAGACCCCACCTGTCCACCAGTAGTTGAAAAACGGCCGGGTGCAGGGACCATTCCCCCGGATGAACGTCCTGACGACTTAGAAAGTCCGCCTCCCAATTTAGCACTCCCGGGATGAAGACCGCTGATATGGCCGGAAGATTGCGCTCCGCCCAAACCAGGATCCGAGAGACCTCTACGAGAGCCGCCCGACTGCGAGTTCCTCCTTGCCTGTTTATGTAGGCCACGGTGGTAGCGTTGTCCGACTGGACCTGCACCGGGTGACCCTGGAGAAACCGCTGTGCCTGCTGGAGAGCATTGAAGACCGCACGGAGTTCCAAGATATGTATTGGAAGCTCCGCTTCTGTCGGCGTCCACCTGCCCTGGAACAAGTGTGGACCCGAAACTGCTCCCCAGCCCCGAAGACTGGCGTCCGTTGTCAACAGGACCCAATTTGGAACCCAGAACGGACGTCCCTTGTTGAGGTGGGTCGTCTGTAACCACCACGCAAGGGACAGGCGAACCTCCGGGGTGAGCACAATCGTCTGGGACTTCAGAGACTGAGGCAGCCCGTTCCACTTGGACAGGATCAGGTGCTGCAGAGGTCTGGAGTGAAACTGGGCATATTCCACCATGTCGAACACCGACACCATGGAGCCCAGTAACCTCATCGCCGAGTGTAAGGACACCCGGCGGCTGTGCAGACAACTGTGCACCCTTGACTGTAAAGCAGAGATCTTGTCCTCCGTCACGAAGATCCTTTGCTGTCCCGAGTCCAATAAGGCTCCAAGATGCAGAATCCTCCGAGACGGGATTAGAGTGGACTTCTGCCAGTTGATTAGCCAGCCGTGCCGTTGCAGCAGTGCAATGGTCAGGTCCAAGTGGCGTAACAGGAGCTCTGGAGATCCTGCCACCAATAACAGGTCGTCCAAATACGGCAACATGCGGACTCCCTGCAGCCGCAGAGAAGCCGCCATGACCGCCATCACCTTGGTGAAAACACGTGGTGCTGTCGCCAGGCCAAAAGGTAACGCCCGAAACTGGAAGTGGTCGCTGCGGATTGCAAACCTGAGGAACTGTTGATGGCGCAAAAGAATAGGGACATGCAGGTAAGCGTCCTGTATGTCCAATGACACCATGTAGTCCCCAGGTTCCAGCGCCAGAATGATGGACCGTAGGGTCTCCATCCGAAACTTCGGGACCCGCAAAGACTTGTTGAGTGCTTTGAGGTTGAGAATCGGACGATATGACCCATTGGGTTTCTGTACCAAAAATAGATTTGAATAGAAACCCTGGCCCCTCTGGGAGAATGGAACAGGCACTATAACTCCAGCCTGGAGCATAGTGTGCAATACCTTCCGCAGCTCCATAGCCCTGTTCCGGTCTGATGGTAGACCCGTGGTGAAGAATCGAGCCGGGGGTCTGTGCCGGAAGGAGAGGGCGTATCCGTGGGAAACCACCTCCAGAACCCAAGTGTCTGTCGTAGTGGTCGACCAACACTGGGCAAACTGTAGCAGGCGGCCTCCCACCCTGGGATCCCCCAAAGGGAGGCCCGGACCGTCAGGCCGCAGGCTTGTCATCTGGCTTGGGGGCCGGACGTCTGGTACTCCATGCCTGCTTCCGGGGCTTGGCCGATTTCTTAGGACCAGCCTGTCGAGGAAACGACTGTGGTTTGGGCCTGCCCTGGGCCCTAGATGACCGAAAGGACGATGGTCCAGAACCAGAAGGAGCAGCGGCCGACGGGAGACAAGCGGATTTGGCTGCCGCCAGCGTGGCCACAATCTTATCCAGATCCGGACCGAAGAGCACTTCTCCGGTAAACGGCAAAGCTTCCAGACCCTTCTTGGAATCTGCGTCCGCCTTCCAGGATCGCAGACACAAGGTGCGACGAGCAGCTACCGCTGCTGAAGAAATTCTAGACACCAGAGTACTAATGTCTAGAGCCGCCTCGTTGATGTAAGTGGCCGAATCACGGAGATTGCCAATCAACTCCGCCTGTTCGGCCGGACAGTCGGATTCAAAAGAAGCCTCTAATGAATCCGCCCAGCGCTCCATCGCTCTGGCAACCCAGCAAATGGCCATAGCCGGCCGTGCTGCCCCCCCTGCAAGGGAATAAGCGGACTTCAGGCAGATTTCTACCTTGCGGTCCGTAGCATCCTTAAGGGAGGACATGGATGGCATCGGCAATGTGGCACTACGGACAAGACGGGTCACGTGAGAATCCACCTGTGGAGGGGATTCCCACTTAGCAAAATAATTATCCGCGAACGGATAAGCCACCGTCAGGCGTCTCTGCGGCTGGTATCTTTTGCCAGGTTGTTTCCACGCCTCCTCTAAATGGTCCACCAACTGACCCGAAAGAGGAAAGACTGTGGCATCGCCCTTCACATCTTTGAAAAAGGCATACTTAGATTTAGCCGCTGGGAGAACTTCGTCCTCAATCACCAAGGCTGTGCGGACCGCCCGAATAAGTCCAGGAATATATACTTTGGACTTAGCATCAGCGTCCTTAGTATGGAGAGGTTCCTGATCGTAAGGATCCAGAATCTCCCCATCATCAGACGTCCCTTCGTCATCCTCAGAAGGAGCGGACAGAGACGCCACCGGCCTTTTATGAGGCCGCATCACAGACTCCCCTTGCAACACATCTGACAAGTGCTGTACAGAACTCGTCAGGGAGTTAACCCACGCTGGCTCCTGAGAACCCGGGAGCGGGGAAATAGGGAGACTGTGGGGTACCACCAATTGTCGTGGGAACCCCTGCATGGGTGACGACATCACAGACTGCTGGGACAAACCCATCGGAGTAAACGCGGGCTGCGGAGCTAACTGGCCCACTAAAGCTGTTAACGCCTGAGCGAAACAAGCCCAGGGCGGCTCCTGTACCGGTGCTGTAACCGTAATAGGCCGCGCCATGGACAAACACTGCCGGCAAAGGCCCTCCGCGCTACCCTCCCCCTCCGCTAACGGTACTTTGCACGTGGTACACTGTAGCCGGAGGGGAAAATCACTTTCAGACATGGTGGCACCACGTATGTGACCTCTCTCACCAATTAAGTATTAAATAGGCGAGAGACCACCCTGCAGCACCGCACTGCAAGGGCTTTAGCAGAAAGAACAGGGACAGTAATAAAGCTGACAGTTTTGAGAAGATAAAGTTACAGGCAGCAGCGCTAGCACAGTCACATACAATGCAGAGAAATAACAATTCCTGCACTAACAGCGCTGATCACTCAACTACACAGGCACAGGGCCTGGTAGGACACAGCACTGCATACACAGACCTGAGCCACAGCGGAGGAGAGGTATGCGGGGGGACCCAGACCACGATGCTTCCTTCCAGGCTTCCAGCAGCGTTCACCATGCGTTGCAGAGAAGATGGCCGCCGAGGAGCAGAGAGAAGCTGGCCTGGGGGAGGAGCGCTGACACAGGACCAGTCAGCACAGTGCAGAGAGGGCTGTGTGCAGCGGGGGAGGCGCCGGCTGTGAGACAGGGAAGGCGCGCTCCCCTGGCATGCATTTAACCCCTGGGACGCCGCAGCGCTACCGCTCTGCTGCGGTCCGCTGTCCCAGGGGGTAGTGGAAAGCGCAGGTTGGTCGCCTGGCTCCACGCTGCAGCCAGTCCCCAGGGAGCCCCCTGCCTGGGGACTTAGGACCATGTTACCAGCGGGGACCCACCACGGGACCCCACTGCTTACCTTTGTCCCCCTTGGATCCGGCCATGGTCCGGAACATCTGGGGTCACCGCTAGCTGTGACCCCAGATGCTCACCAGCATCCCCGGATCGGTACCGGCGTTCTGGTACCGGCGGGGGTGTAGGGAAGACAGCATGGACGTCAGGACTGACTGTCCATGCTGTACATCCAGATGTGCAGCCACAGCTGCACTGAAGAAAGCTTCAGGGGTTCTTCTAGCCCCCACTCCGACAGGTGCACCCGACGCCGGCCGGGCACCAAACTAAACTGGGGTGCCTTGGCCCGGGGGCGGGGTATAGGAGGGGGACCTAGTGCATCCTGGGAGGCTGAAAGCTTAACTCTTTGGTGCCCTGCGACTGACGTCACACCTATACCCAAGGTATCCTGTGGATACCCTATGGACCCTTAAGTAGAAAAGGGCGGTTTAAGGGAGTGCATAATTAATACAGCAGCGTCATTGACCACGTCACTTGGTTTTTTTTTACTCCGAACTGCTCGCAAAATAGCGGTTGAAAAAACCAGCCAGAAGAATAGCGAGCAGTTCATATGCTGTTCGATGTGCTCGATTAATCTAATAAATAGCGGACATGACGTAGGATGCGAGCGGCCAGGGGGCGTATTTTTCAAAATTACAACCGCAAGTTTTGCTCGCTCGTTCAGACTTAGAGGTGTGAACAGACCGCAATTAGCGAACGTTCATTTGAATAGCCACCCCTTGTTTTAGAACGAACGACCGCAAATAGCGAGCGGCTCTGAATCAGGCCCATAGTCTTTTAGGACTAATTTAAGTAATTACCTTTTTTCTTGAAGTATGTGACTGTATGGTTAGCGAATATGTGTAGTACACTTTAAAAACAAAAATTTGCACCGAGAAATGCTCCAGGTATTCTCTACCCTCCATTTACAGAAATAAATGTAATTACATAAACCCACATAGAGTTAGGCAGTGGGATATTTCTGCTAGTACCAGCAATGTTCCGTTTAAGCACTGTTTGCAATACAGATCATTGTGACTGACCCCAAATTGGTTGGACTGACAGATGATCAATCTCAGTTGGCAAATCTGCAATGAGGTCAGACTGAGGTATCTGCACATTTCAGAAAAGTCAGCCAGGAGCATAATGATCGGAGGTCAGATGGTGTGCGGGGCAAAGGTCAATGGTTGTGAGAAGGGAAAAAATGGGGAGGAAAAAAAAGATGTAAAGTAGGGGGGTAACAGAGATCTTATGAAGCTGTTTAGAAAATGCTACAGGGTCAGAACTGGTGCAATAAATAGTATAAGCAATAAAAGTCTGTCTTAGATGACACAACGAAGTCCAACAGGAGAGATAATGGGTAGAGCTTGGTAATTCAAGAGGTCAATTAGCATTGGGAAACATGGACCAAAGACTGGAGAGACGTATCTGTGGTATCAGGTGGACCAGGACAACAGGGTTCCGAAAGCACAGTGTTGATTGAGATGAAAGGTCAGAAGGCACGGTGAGGTCGGGCAGAATACACGACCTGTGGGACAGGTCTGACCACATATCTCCCCCTCAGGATCACAGGACATATGAGGCTGGACCTTTCCCACACGCCCGATATTCTCCAGAAGACCCAAAGGTGCCGGCTGAACCTAAACTGAAGTTCTGAGTACTGAGAGGTAGTGGAAGAATGCCATATTATTTATACTGTGTACTTTGTTATGTGTGGTCTTGTGTGTAAAGAAACATTTGAGGACAGCTTGTTCTGCTTCTGGATGGAATGGTGTGAAAGTTCTCAGTAAGTGGGTTTGATATAAAGTATGCTGATCTAGAACTGTTGGTCGGAAGGCTGAGTGATATCTGGATGAAAAGTAATCATGAGGATGACATTGGTACTGCAAAATAATAGGCAGGGTTTGCGGCAGAAGAGTGTATATAAGGCTACCTTTTGAAGCTGAGACGTATTATAGAGTTGTTGGTGTGGTGGAACAATGACGCCAAGCAAGGCAACTAGAGCAGTAGAATAGTTCTAGTTGTGAGATAGACCAATTATACATTATAGAGACAGGTGTGAGTTAAGGCATGATTACAAATTAAACTAAGGATCTAACAATAAAAAAACTGGGTATGTGATAGTATATTGTTATGAAGGTAGACATGGAGTAAAGCAGTGTTATAAAGCTAGCTGAAGATAAGATCAATCTTAAAGAGCTATATATATGGCATAGTTATGCTATAGTGTAATAATTTAAAGTGTAGATTAGAATGATGCTTTAGAGTAAGATGTGAAGTAGAGAACCTTAACAGAACTAGCTGAGCTTTAGAACAGTGCTATAGAGCTTTATGCAGAATAAAGCTACCCTATAGAGGTAAGTATTTGGTGGAGTAGTGCAGTAGATTTAGGTGTGGATTACAGCAATGTTGCAGAGCATGGTGTTGTATACCACAGTATTATTGAGCAAGGAGTGGAGTACAGCAGTTTTATATAGAGATGTGGTGTTTATCTTCAGCTTGATGAGTATGGAATCATAGATTTTGGCCAAGATAACCTACTTCACCTGTAGTTCAGGTGTAGAGTAGTGCTATAAAAGTAAATGTATGTTATAGCTGATGTTGTGCAGATCAGCATTATAGAACTAGCTGTTGTGTAGACCAGTGTTATAGAGCTAGATGTGGTGTAGAACAGTGTTATAGAGCTAGATGTGGTGTAGATCTGAGTAATAGCACTAGATGTGGTGTAGATCTGAGTAATAGCACTAGATGTGGTGTAGAACAGTGTTATAGCACTAGATGTGGTGTAGATCTGAGTAATAGCACTAGATGTGGTGTAGAACACTGTTATAGCACTAGATGTGGTGTAGATCTGAGTAATAGCACTAGATGTGGTGTAGAACAGTGTTATAGAACTAGATGTGGTGTAGATCTGAGTAATAGCACTAGATGTGGTGTAGAACAGTGTTATAGAACTAGATGTGGTGTAGATCTGAGTAATAGCACTAGATGTAGTGTAGAACACTGTTATATAACTAGATGTGGTGTAGATCTAAGTAATAGCAGTAGATGTGGTGTAGATCTAAGTAATAGCACTAGATGTGGTGTAGAACAGTGTTATAGAACTAGAAGAGTGTAATAGCGCTAGATGTGGCTTATAAATGCATAGTAGAGCAAAATGTGGTCTAGGACAGCGTTATAGAGATGAATATGGTGTAAAACAATGTTACACCATGTGGAGTAGAACAGTGTTATAAACATTGGTATGGTGTTAAATGCTTATATAGCTAGATATGAAGTAGTACACTATAACAAACACTGTTATAGAGAAGGGTGTGCAACAAGATAATGGTATTTAGCTAGATGTGGAATAAAACAGTGTTATAGAGCTAGGTGTGGAGTAGAGGAGTGTTATAGAGAAAGATGTGTAATAGAAGAGTGTCACAGATAAATGTGTGGAGCAACACAATGTTATAGAGTAAAATGTGGACTAAAGTAGTGTTATACAGCTAGACTGAGGTAGAGTAGTGTTCTAGAACTAGGTGTGGAGTATAAGTGGTAAATTTACTAAGATTCGAGTCTGATCGAGTTTGTTTCTTTTTAAACTCGATTAGCATCGCCAAAACTCGGGTGATTTGAGGCTCCTGAAACTCACAAATTTACTAAGAAGTGAGTTTAGCTAAGAGTGAGTTGGCCGATGGTGAAGCAGATCCCCCGAGTAGCAGGTTTAGATGAGATTACTCACCGGAGATTGCAGTGTTTTCTCTCTGCAAATCTGTCCCGAGCAAGCAGTTTGCACATATCAGTGAGATATGTGAAGGCTGCTTGCGTGTTATACTGTAAAAAAATGGTTAAATGTAAAAAAAAACTTTACGTAGGGTCCCCGCCCCCAAAAGACATAACCATCCCCGGACTGCTCAGCCAGTCCTTGTTCCTAAAATTACGGGGAAAAAAGTGTGTAAGGTTCCCCCGTAATTTAGGAACCAGCACCTGGCTGCAGGTCCAGTCCTTGTTTTAAATATAGGGGGGAAAAATGCGTTGGGGTCCCACTATATTTAAAAGCAGCACCGGACCCAAACCGACCAGGGTGTAATGCCACAGCCAGGAGACCCTATCACCGGGTCTCCATGGCCAAAGCATTAACACCCCAAGCCGGTCAGCCCAAGCCGGGGATCTCAGGGGAGGTGGGGACCCCCCCAAGAAGGGGTCCCGCCTCTGCCGAAACCCCATTAGTCTGAAGCCCGGGGCTCCTCCCCGCACCCCTGAGCTGTGGGTACGGGGGTAATAATGTGGGAAATAATTCAAAACTATTGTATTTTACAGTGGTACTACAGGTGCCAGCATGTGTTTTCCTCCCCGTAATTTTAGGAACCAGGACTGGCTGAGCACCCTGTGGCTGGTTATGCTTTTGGAAGGGGGGGCCCAACGTAAAAAATTTTTATAATTAAACACTTTAGATTAGATATGCAGGCAGAAACATACACAAATCACACTGATCTGTGCATGTGTTTTAAACTTCAATTTCACAGCGAGTTTGCTACAATCTCATCCGAGATTGTAATCTCAATTCTTGGTAAATTCCCGAGTTGCATCGTTTTCAGAAAAAATACTTCCGAGTTTGCCCGATGGTGAGTAGTTTCGAGTTTGCAAACTTACCCGATTTTTACCAGTGAGAAGAGAGAAATCTCTCCCAAAACTCATCCGAGATTATCTTTAGTAAATTTGCGAGTTGAAGAAAAAGGCTAAGCTCACCCGAGATTGCCATCTCGACAAAACTCGAATCTTAGTAAATTTACCCCAAAGTGTTATAGAGTTAAGTGAACACTGTTAGAAACCTAGATGTGGAGAAAAACATTGTTATAGACCAAGGTGTCTAGTAAATCAATTATATAAAAATATGGAGTAGAACAGTGTTATAGAGCTGGTGTGGAGTAGAATAATGTTATAGAGTTAGATGTGGAATAGAATACCGTTAAAGAGCTAGGCGTGGAAAAGAATAGTATTATAGAGCTAGATGTGGAGTATAATAGTGTTATAGAGCTAGGCGTGGAGTAGAATAGTGTTATAGAGCTAGGCATGGAGTAGACTAGTGTTATAGAGCTAGGTGTGGAGTAGAATAGGGTTATAGAGCTAGATGTGGAGTAGAATAGTGTTGTAGAGCTAGGTGTGGAGTAGAACAGTGTTACAGAGCTAGATGTGGAGTATAATAGTGTTATAGAGCTAGGCATGGAGTAGACTAGTGTTATAGAGCTAGGTGTGGAGTAGAATAGGGTTATAGAGCTAGGTGTGGAGTAGAATAGGGTTATAGAGCTAGGTGTGGAGTAGAATAGGGTTATAGAGCTAGGTGTGGAGTAGAATAGGGTTATAGAGCTAGATGTGGAGTAGAATAGTGTTGTAGAGCTAGGTGTGGAGTAGAACAGTGTTATAGAGCTAGATGTGGAGTAGAATAGTGGAATGAGGTAGATATTAATAGAGTTAGATGTGGAGTAAAACAAACCAGTGGCTAGCGTTATAGAGGAAAATATGAAGTAGACATTGTTATACAGTTAGATATGGAATAGATGGGAAGTAGTCGGGAAGCCGACGGACGGAATCCCGACCGTCGGCTTCCCGACAGTCTAATCCCGGCAAGGGGTTAAATGACAGGCGTCACCGACGCCTGTCATTTTACCTACAGGGCGGGAGGGTTAGGTTTAGGGTTCCCGGGGGGGACTTAGGGTTAGGCACCCCCCCGGGAGTTTAGGGTTACACTAGGTGAGGGTAGGGTTTGGGTTAAGCACCCCCCAGGGGACTTAGGTTTAGGCGGCAGGGAAGGGGGAGTTACATGAGGCACTTAAGAGGGGGGATTAGGGTTAGGCACTTGGTGGGGAGGTTAGGGTTAGGCACCCCTAAGGGAGGGTTAGGGTTATACAATCGGGAAGCCGGCTGCCGGAATCCCTCCACCCGGCTTCCCGACTGCTTTATCCCGCCGTGGGTTAAATGACCGGCGTCTATATCTAGACGCCGCTCATTTCCCGATGCCGGGAGACCGGCGCCCGGCATCCCGATCGAGCAGATGCCAGGCGCCGCGAGCGGACAGCCGCGGGGAGGGGGGAGGGTTAGGTTTAGGGCACCCGGGGGGGATTTAGGATTAGGTACCTTAGGCTAGGGGGAGGGAGGATTAGGGATAGGCACCCCCGGGGGGGCTTAGGGTTAGGCACCCCCCGGGGGACTTAGGTTTCGGCAGCGGGGAAGGGGGGATTAGGGCTAGGCACAGGGGGGGAGGTTAGGGTTAGGCGCCCCTAAGGAGGGTTAGGGTTAGGGGGGGTTAGTTTAGATTAGACAATACTTACCTTACCACGATCGGATTTCCAGCGCTGTCGGGCTTCCGCTGCCGGACTCTGCTGTTTTGTCGGGCTGCCGCTGCCGGGATTCGGACTCCTGGCCATGCGGCAGCCGGGATATCATACCGATTCCGGGTTAGGGGGGGGAATTATATGAACAAACAAAATTATGATAAATATTCGCGCCAGGCAGGCAGCTTGGGTTAGATATCCTAGGGAGAAGAGTATCTATCTTCTACAATATAAACACATGAAAATATATATTGTAAGGTATCCCACCGTAGCACCCGCTCAAAATATATGATTTAATAGATACTGTACTTAGCTTTTACGTATCAATGATGTTTTGGAGTTCTCGTCTCCAAGAAATGATGAGGTGTGACAAGTGTATACCATAACATGTAAAAAGAAAAAAGCAAGAAAATCTAGTTCAGATAGTCTTATGATTATTTCATTACATCCAAAAATGATGGGCCTTATTCCAAAGGCAAGTTGTTCATACCATGTAAATGGACTGCTTTCATAAAGAGTACTTAGTACGTAAGGCACATTTATTCAAGAAAAGTTAAGAACAACATAAACACAAATACAGTACAATAGCTCTATGTTTGTAATGAGCTTTCCTTAAAAAAAAACAAATACATCATGATCACAGGTGAAATTGGCCTCCTACCAGAATCCAGAAAAACAGATGCATGTAATAACTGGAGAGATGTATCTGACCCGGGTTCAACCTCAGCTATCAGTCCTCTGCCCCGCAATGGTTCTGGATAGGTCCTGTGATACCCCTCTGCTGCCGACGCGTTTCTACCATAAAGGTCTTTGTCAAGGCAATGAGGCACTCCCTCATTGCCTTGACATTGATACGTAAAAGCTAAGTATCTATTAAATCATACATTTTGAGCGGGCGCTACGGTGGGATACCTTACTATATATTTTTTCAGGGGTGGGGGATTAGGTTAGTTATACTTACCCTAAGGACGATCGGGATTTCCTCCTCTGTCGGGCTGCCGCTGTCGGGATTAGAACCGACGGCCCTGCGGCAAATCATACTGAATCCGGAATAGATTAGTAGTGAGGCACAATTTAGTGATATAGAGCTATATGTAGATAGAACAGTATTAAATAATCAGATGTGAAGTAGAGCATATTTATAGAGCTAGGTGTGTAGTAGAGTGGTTTTA
Source organism: Taudactylus pleione (assembly GCA_031769625.1). Lineage (NCBI taxonomy): Eukaryota > Metazoa > Chordata > Amphibia > Anura > Myobatrachidae > Taudactylus > Taudactylus pleione. Next base: position 240,818 of record JAUIMM010000675.1, read on the forward strand.
TAGAGGTAGATCTGTAGTAGAACAGTAGAATAGAGCTAGATGTGGATTATAACAACTTTATAGAACTGGATGTGTAGTAGAATACATTAAAGTTGCATACATGGAGACATACAGTTATAAAGAGCTAGGTTTGGAGTAGAACAGCATTATAGAGCATAATATATGGAGTGGGCCATCATTATAAAATATATGTGAAATAGAACAGTGTTATAGAGATATATAGATATATGTGGGGTAGAACAGTAATATGTGGTATCAAAAAGTATTTTAGGTATAAGGCTGGAATATAAAAGTGTTATAGAGCTAGTGTTCATCAGAGTAATCGTATACAGCTATGTATGAAGAACAGTATTATAGTAGTAGATGTGAAGTAGAACATTGTTATAGAACTATGGGGTATATGTACTAAGCCTTGGAGAGAGATAAAATGGAGAGCGATAAAGTGCCTACCAATCAGCTCCTAACTGTCATTTTCCAAACACAGCATGTAAAGTGACAGAAGCTGATTGGTTGGTACTTTATCTCTCTCCACTGTATCTCTTTCCATGGCTTAGTATATCTACCCATATGTACGGAAGGTATGCGTTCGGCATCCCGGTGGTCTGGATGTCGACGCTTACATTACTGGCGCCAGAATCCCAGCGCTGGCATCCTGACCGCCGCGATGCCAAAGGTAAGTAACAGGGTGGGGAGGAGTGTTAGTGTTAGGTTTAGGGGTTAGGATTAGGCACTTGGAGGAGGGTTAGGCACTAAGGGGGGAGGGTTAGGTTAAGGGTGCGGGGAGGGGGAGGTTAGGTTTAGGCACCAGGAAGGGAGAATTAGAGCTATTTCACACATGCCGGTTTTGACTGAGCGGCAAAAAGCCGCCCGGTATTTAACCGGCTGTGAAATATAGTACTGCAGGGAAAGGACAGGCTCCTTTCACACGACACGGTCACGGCACGGTCGCCGTGATATAGCCGGAAAAAACTACTATGCAGGACGGTGCCGTGCCGTGACAATGTTTCCTTTCACACACACTGACTTCTGCCAGCCGGGCTTGTGCAGCAGCTACTGCTGCTGCGCATGCCCAATAGGATAAAAAAATAAATAAATAAATAAAAGCGGCTCAAAGCCGCTGCTTGTGAAAGGCACGGAGTGCCTGAAAAAACCCCGGCCAGCTAACGCCCGGTTCTTGCCAGGCCGGCCAGAACCGGAGTGTGTGAAATAGCTCTTAGGGTAGGGAGAGAGGGAGGGATAGCATACTGACCTCCAAGTGTCGGTATGTTAACTCTGTCGGGATCCAGGCGTTGGGATTCTGACCACCTGGATCCCGTCTGTCGGTATTACATACCGATTCCGTATGCTGTAGAACTGTGATATAGTAATAGATAAGGAGTAAAACAATGTTGGTCAGAATCCGAACACAGGCATTCCGACAGGGTTAGGATACAGACACCTGTTGGTCGGTATCCGAACCCTCCCCATATCCCTACCCCTAACCCTCACTTCCTGGTGCCTAAACCTAACCTCCCCCTCCCTGCTCCCTAAACCTAACCCTCCCCCTAGTGCCTAACCCTAACCCTCCCCCTAGTGCCTAACCATAACCCTCCCCCTAGTGCCTAACCCTAACGCTAAACCTCCCCCTAACCCCGCTACTTACCTTCGGTATGCCGGCGGTTGGGATACTGGCGGTTGGGATGCCAGCACCGGAATTCTGACAGGTGTCGGTATTGGCGCTGGCATAATGAGCACCGAGATCGCCACCGTCGGTAATATTAATCCGTTAAATGTAGCTATATGTGGAGTAGAACAGTGGTAAGGAGTTTGGTGCGGAGTAGAGCAGTGTTATACAACTAGGTTAGGTTAAAGCTGTCCAAAGGGATTTTTTTTAGGTTTTATGTAGAAAAAAATATAATAAAGGAAATTCATAGATTTAGGAGAGTAATATTGTAAAGATATAGAACTAGGTGTAAGGGGGAGCAGTGTTCTGGAATGTGGCTACTGGTACAGTAGTGCTTTGTGTTCTAGTGTATTGAATTTACGATTTATACACTATTATCTAGCCAGAATTGTAAACACGGAGCTCCTAGTATATTAGAGTTGAGTTCCTAGTGCACTGTAAACTCTATAAACCAGATTGATAGATTAGATCAGTCATACTGTGACAGCAATGAGGCATGACAGAAAATTATGTGTGGGATAGTGTTGTACAGCCAAAGTGATTGCATAGAACTTGGCTTTGTCTGAAACAATGGTCAAAATGCATGGAAAGCGCTAGGTATCTCATACAGGAGTGAGTTAAGTATGGAATACAGGAGTAAGGAAGGTATGGAAGACAGGATTGAGCTAGATATGGAATACAGGATTGAGCTAGATATGGAATACAGGAGTGAGCAAGGTATGGAATACAGGGGTGAGCTAGGTATGGAATACAGGGCTGAGCTAGGTATAGAATACAGGAATGAGCTAGGTATGGAATACAGGGGTGAGCTAGGTATGAAATACAGGGGTGAGCTAGGTATAGAATAAAGGAATGAGCTAGGTATGGAATACAGGGGTGAGCTAGGTATGAAATACAGGGGTGAGCTAGGTATAGAATAAAGGAATGAGCTAGGTATGGAATACAGGGGTGAGCTAAGTATCTTATACTGGAATGAGCTAGATATGGCATACAGGGATGATCTAGTAATGGAATAACAAGAGATATGGTAAGAACTTACCTTTGTTATCTCTGTTTCTACGAAGTCCATAGGGTCCACAGGGTTGACCTTGGGGTATAGCTGGATCTGGATCCACGGGCACCACGCAGTTAAAGCTTTGCTGCTCCCAGGATGCACTTGGGTCCATCCTCCTCTATACCCCGCCCCGGCCACAGGCACCTCAGTTGGTAAGCAGCTAAGGCCAGAGGAGGAGACTAAACAGAGAGAAGGAAGACTGGAACACACAAGAAACCATACTCACAGAAATGGGAGACGGAAAACCGGTGACCAGCCACACAGCCCATTTGAAGCCAGGTGCGTCAGGGCGGGCGCCCTGTGGACCCTATGGACTTCGTAGAAACAGAGATAACAAAGGTAAGTTCTTACCATATCTCTTGTTTTCTACTTCAGGGTCCATAGGGGGTCCACAGGGTTGACCTTGGGGATGTCCCAAAGCAGTTCAACTAAGGGCGGGGACGCTCCTGTGCTGAAAGGAGTACCCGGCGCCCAAAGGATGCATCCTGAGAGGCGAAGGTGTCAAACGCATAAAACCTCAAAAACGTCTGAATTGAAGACCAAGTAGCCGCCTTACACAGCTGAACAGCGGAGGCGCCACGTCTAGCAGCCCAAGAGGGACCCACAGAACGAGTGGAATGAGCCTTAACAGAGGCTGGCACAGGTAAACCCTCCTGCGCATAAGCCTCACAAATAACTGAACGAAGCCAACGGGCTAACGTTTGCTTGTTGGCAGGCCAACCCCTCTTGTGAAAACCAAAGAGGACAAACAAAGAATCCGACTTCCTAACCGAAGCAGTCCGGTCCACATAGATTCTAAGTGCCCGGACCACATCCAAGGAAGCCTCACCAGCCGAAAGATCAGGTGACTGAAAAGCTGGCACAACAAGTTCCTGATTAATGTGGAACTTTGAAACCACTTTGGGCAAAAACTCAGGACGCGTGCGGAGCACTGCCCTGTCCTGGTGAAAAATCAGAAAAGGAGGGCGACAGGAAAGCGCCCCCAATTCTGAAACCCTCCTGGCCGAAGCAATTGCCAGGAGAAAAATGGTCTTAAACGTCAGCCACTTGAGCTCCACCGACTCAAGCGGCTCAAAAGGAGGACCCTGCAAGACCCTCAGTACCACCGTCAAGTCCCACGGAGCCACCGGAGGCACGAAGGGAGGCTGGATCCTGAGAACACCTTGGAAAAAGGTGTAAACATCTGGCAGTGTAGCAATCCGTCGCTGAAACCACACGGACAAAGCAGACACATGAACCTTCAGAGAGGCCAGGCGTAAGCCGAGGTCCAAACCCGATTGAAGAAATTCCAAGATTCTGGAAACCCGGAACACCTGCGGATCATAGTTTCTGGATTCACACCATTGAAAATAAGTGCGCCACACCCTGTGGTAAATCCGCGCGGAGGCAGGCTTGCGTGCCCTAAGCATGGTACCAATCACTGAACTGGAGAAACCCCTAGACCTCAAGACGGCTGTCTCAAGAGCCACGCCGTCAAAGACAGCCGACCCAGATCCGGGTAAAGGCAGGGCCCCTGAGACAACAGGTCCCGACGCTGAGGAAGAAGGTACGGAGCGTCGATGGAGAGGCACCTCAGATCGGAGTACCAAGGACGTCTGGGCCACGCCGGAGCCACCAGCACGAGCGTGCCGCCGTCCTGCTTGAATTTCCGCAGAACCCGAGGAAGTAAGGATATCGGAGGAAACAGATACGCCAGGTGAAACGTCCATTTCACCGACAGAGCGTCTACCAGACAGGCGCCTGCGTCTCTTGTCCTTGACCCGTAAACGGGCAACTTGTGATTGTGACGGGAGGCCATCAAGTCCAGCTCCGGCAGCCCCCACCTGTCCACGAGTAGCTGAAACACCTCTGGGTGAAGCGACCATTCCCCGGGATGCACATCGTGACGGCTAAGGAAGTCCGCCTCCCAATTGAGGACTCCGGGAATGAAGACTGCCGAGATCGCTGGAACGTGACACTCCGCCCAAGCAAGAATGCGAGACACCTCCGACATTGCTGCCCGACTGCGAGTTCCCCCTTGGTGGTTGATGTACGCCACCGTGGTGGCGTTGTCGGACTGCACCTGAACCGCCCTTCCGTGAAGAGCGGGGCCGGACGACTGCAGGGCCCTGTACACAGCCCGCAGTTCCAGGATGTTGATGGGGAGAAGTGCTTCTTCCGCGGACCATCGACCCTGAAGCGATAATGAGCCGATCACTGCCCCCCAACCCCGAAGACTGGCATCCGTCGTGAGCAGGACCCAGTCCGGGATCCAAAAGGGGTGCCCCTCGACCAGATGCACCGTCTGAAGCCACCAAGCCAAAGACTGCCGAACCTCCGCGGACAACACCAGCATCTGAGAGCGGATCCGGTGAGGTAACCCGTTCCATTCCGATAGAATCAGCCCCTGCAGGGGCCGGGAATGGAACTGGGCAAATTCCACCATGTCGAATGTCGACACCATGGACCCCAGAACTCTCATAGCTGAATGGACCGACAGGCGGCAACTGCTCAGGCAACTGTGTATCCGCAGCTGCAGGGAGGAGACCTTCTCTGGAGTCAGGAAAATCCGCTGCTGACGAGAATCCAGCAGGGCTCCCAAATGAACCATCCGCTGTGATGGAATCAGGGAGGACTTCTTCCAGTTTATCAACCACCCGTGTGCTTGAAGACAAGCAATGGTCAGGTGGAGATGTCGAAGAAGCACCTCCGGGGAGCTCGCCAGCAGCAGAAGATCGTCCAGGTACGGCAACAGACGTAGACCCTGACCCCGAAGGTGGGCAGCCATAACCGCCATCACCTTGGTGAACACCCTCGGAGCCGTGGAAAGGCCAAAAGGCAACGCCCGAAATTGGTAGTGATGGTTCAGGATAGCAAACCTCAGATACCGCTGATGTGCCGGTGCTATGGGCACATGGAGATAGGCGTCCTGGATATCGAGGGAGACCATATAATCCCCGGGTTCCATCGCCAGAATGATGGAACGTAACGTTTCCATCCTGAACCTGGGAACTCTGAGGTATCTGTTCAGAGACTTCAAATTCAGGATAGGGCGATGAGAACCATTGGGTTTCTGTACCAGAAACAGAGTAGAATAGTACCCCGTCCCGCGCTGAGACTGCGGAATGGGAACAATGACCCCTGCTTGTAGCAAGGATTCTATAGCTACCTGAATCTGACCAGCTTTGGTCTTGTCCAGAGAAGGACTCGTACAGAAAAACTGGTGGGGCGGCCTGAACCGAAAAGACAGGGCGTACCCCTGAGAGACTACTTCTCGAACCCAGGCATCCGTGGTGGTATTGTGCCAACACTGGGCGAATTGGAGAAGTCGGCCTCCCACTCTGGGGTCCCCCAGAGAGAGGCCCGTCCCATCAGGCAGCAGGCTTATCCTCCTGCTTGGAAGAAGGGCGCCGAGCACTCCATGCCTGCTTCTTGGGCTTGGGTGCGGCCTTGGTCGCCGAATGTCTCGGGAAGGACTGGCCCTTGGCCTTACCCTGAACCCGAAAGGACCGAAAGGCAGAGCTCCTCACTTTAGCCGGCGCAGAGGCCGAAGGGAGAAAAGCCGACTTGGACTTAGCCAAAGTATCCACTATTCTGTCCAAATCCGGACCAAATAGTAAATCACCATTAAAAGGCAAGGCCTCCAGACCCTTTTTTGAATCTGCATCAGCCCTCCAGGACCTCAGCCACAGGGAGCGCCGAGCAGATACCGCTGCAGCCGACACCCTAGAAGTGAGCAGGCTGGCATCCAAAGACGCTTCCCCAATATAGGAAGCTGCATCCCGCATCTGTCCCACTAACGCTCTCTGGATATCCGGAGCCTCATCAGGAAAGGTATCCTCCAAGGCATTGGCCCATGCCTCAATGGCTTTAGCCACCCAGGAGATAGCCATGGACGGGCGAGCCACCGCCCCGGAAAGAGAATAAATGGACTTTAAACAAGTCTCCACCTTCCTGTCCGTGGGATCCTTCAAAGAGGAGATAGACGGCAATGGCAACGTCGCGCTTTTGATCAAGCGGGTAACGTGGGAATCCACCGCCGGCGGAGTTTCCCATTTCCTGCAATGAGCTTCAGGAAAAGGATAGTTCGCCGCCAACCTCTTCTGTGGATGGAACCTCTTACTAGGTAATTGCCAGGCCGCCGCCATATGATCCGATAATTGATCAGACAGGGGGAACACAGTTGAGGTCACCTTGGCCTTTTTAAAATTAGGAAACTTCGACCTAGGAGCCGGCGCATCATCCTCAACATGTAGGATAGCCCGCACCGCCCTAACTAAGGCTGGAACATTAATGGAGGACTTAGCTTCCACCTCCTGCCCCATGACATCAGAGTCAGAGTCCTCATGGATTTCTCCATCATCTGAGGACACTTCCGAGTCCGACAACTGCGCAGCTAGTGAACTCACAACCGGACGTTTAGACACCCTTGGTGGCACATCACCTTGCAACATAGACTGAAACGCCGAGGATGAAGCCGCCAGACTCTGTACGGAGCTGGATAGAACATCCACCCAAGGCGGAGCAGCCGTCGGAGCAACACTCTGCAAAGGCACTACAGACTGACACGTCCCTGGGGAAGACTGCACATACACAGGCAGTCCCGAGTAAGGACCCACAGTCTGGGCCCCGGGGGAAGACCGCAACATTTGTGGAACCCTCGGGGAATGGGGGATGGTGGGCTGCGGTAACGCCCTAGAAGGGACCGCTGATGGGACCGATAACCGGTCCGCAATAGACGCCAGCACCTGTGAAAACATCGCCCAAGGAGGGTCCTGTGATACAGGGGGGTTGGAGGGGCCCGGTACCAGCTGGCACCGCCCGCACAGACCATCCTGAGATAAGTCCTCCCCATCAACTCCAGCAGCACAGCGTCTGCAGGAAAATAGCACAGGAGCCACAGAGCGCTCAGTCTCCTCATCCGACATGATACCGTAAATACACAAGAAATAGGTATCACCAGAGGAATTACGGTTTTAACACCCGCGCACTCACCAGTATGCGAAACAACAGCCCAGATATGGTACTGTGTAGCACACAACAGTATGTGACTGACCCCACAAATACGTGTTTTATATATGTGAGGGTCTCAGAAAAACGCCCTTCCCCCACACACCTGCCGGGCCGTAGGAGAAGGAAAGGGATAGTTATAAGCTGACAGTAAGGAGAATAAGTCACAGACAGGCAGCACTAGCAATAGTCACATACAATGCAGAAAAGTTATACTCACTGCACCTTCCGCTACAATCAACCGCCCAGATTCAGTGTCTGGGAGGGCTATAGCGCTGTGTACACTGTCCTTTAGCAGGGGAGAGGTACACAGGGGGACCGGTCCACTTGATACCGCCTGGGAGTCTGCGATGTGCCAGTAAAGATGGCCGCCGGAGACCTCAGAGGAGGAGTGGCCGTAAGATAAGAGCAGCTCAGCGACGCCAGACTGCTTGTTGAAAGGCGCGCTGAGCTGAGGGGAGGAGCCGCTAGACAGGGAAGGCTGCCTCCCCTGGCTAGCAATTAACCCCCGGGTTGCCGGACCCGCTACCAGCCTGATACCCTGGTGGTCTAGCGGACACGCGGGGTATTCCTCAATTGAGGGGGAGCCCGCCGCCGCCGCTAGCGCCTCCGGTCTGTCCCCAGAGACCGGAGGCTCCTGACTGCATTGAAGTATCCGCGGGCCGCCGCACGCGGCGACCCGCGGCTTACCTGATCCCCGTCGCGTCCGGCAGCAGTCAAGGGAGTCCCCAGAGCCCGGCTAGTACAGGCTCTGGGGTACCGCCGCGATCCCCAGAGCTGTACTGGCGTCGCGGCGCCAGCGGGGAGAAGGAGCGGCAGCGTGGACGTCCTAAAGGACAGTCTGATGCTGCCGCTCTAAAAGTGTAAAAAAAGAAGAAAAAAATAAAAAAATTCTCTTTTAAAATAAAGCTTAGGGGCTGCTCCTGCAGCCCCACTGCGACAGGGTGACCCGACTCCGGCCGGGCACCAACTAAAACTGAGGTGCCTGTGGCCGGGGCGGGGTATAGAGGAGGACGGACCCAAGTGCATCCTGGGAGCAGCAAAGCTTTAACTGCGTGGTGCCCGTGGATCCAGATCCAGCTATACCCCAAGGTCAACCCTGTGGACCCCCTATGGACCCTGAAGTAGAAAAAGGGATGAGCTAGGTATGGAATACAGAAATTAAATAGGTATGAAATACAGGGGTGAACAAGTTATGTAATACAGGAGTGAACAAGTTATGGAATACAGGAGTGAGCTAGGAATCTTGTACAGGTATGAGCTAGGTATGGAATACAGTGGTACTTAGGTAGGAGATACAGGAGTGACTTAGGTATAGACTACAGGAATTAGCTAAGTATGGAATATAGGAGTGAGCTAGTTATAGAATACGGAAATTAGCTAGATATGGGACACAGGTGTGAGCAAGGTAGGGTATACAGAGCTAAGTTACGTAAGGAACAAGAAGGTGAGATAGGTATGGAATATAGAGGTGAACTAGGTATGGAGTACAAGAGTGAGCTAGTATAGAATTCAGGAGTGAGCTAGGTATAGAATAAAGGAGTGTGAAAGGTATTAAATACATGGATGAGCTTCGTATGAATTACAGAAGTGACCTACTTATGGAATACAGGAGTGAGCTAGATCTGGAATACAGGAGTGATCTAGTTTGGAATACAATAGTGATGTTATTATGGAATACAGGAGGGAGCTTGGAATCTTGTACAGGAGTGAGCTATGGTATGCAGGGACAAGCTAACTATGGAATAAAGGAGTAAGGAAGGTATGGAATATAGGGGTAAACTATGTATGGAATACAGGAGTGAGCAAGGTATTGAATACAGAGATAACCTTGGTATTGATTACAGCAGTGAGCTAGGTATTTTAAAATGGAATCAACTGGAAATGAAATACAGGGATGAGCTAGATATAGAATACAGCAATGAACAAGGTATTAAAAACAGGAGTGAGCAAGTTACTGAATGCAGGGGTGAACTAGGTATGAAATACAGGAGTGAGATAGGTATGAAATACAGGAGTGAGATAGGTATGAAATACAGGAGTGAGATAGGCATGAAATACAGGGGTGAGATATATATGAAAGACAGGAGTGAGATAGGTATGAAATACAGGAGTGAGATAGGTATGAAATACAGGAGTGAGATATATATGTGAGATAGGCATGAAATACAGGAGTGAGATATATATGAAATACAGGAGTGAGATATATATGAAAGACAGGAGTGAGATAGGTATGAAATACAGGAGTGAGATAGGTATGAAATACAGGAGTGAGATATATATGAAATACAGGAGTGAGATAGGTATGAAATACAGGAGTGAGATATATATGAAATACAGGAGTGAGATAGGCATGAAATACAGGAGTGAGATATATATGAAAGACAGGAGTGAGATAGGTATGAAATACAGGAGTGAGATAGGTATGAAATACAGGAGTGAGATAGGTATGGAAGACAGTAGTAAGATAATATGGAAAACAAGATAGAGCTAAGGGGGAGATGTACTAACGGCAAAAATGCGGTAAAACCCGCATTCCCCATATGTATTAAGCAGCAGAATGCAGCTTCGCTTTGCTAGGTAACGCCACCTTCAGGTGGCGTTACCCAATAGAAGCCTATGGGCTTCTTAGCGCAACGCTCGGGGCTGGGAGGGATCCGGACGGATCCCTCCCATGAGCCCCCGCGGCCTTCTGCGCATGCGCAGAAGTACTTCTGGGTGTTAAACCCGGAAGTCCCTCTGCCCGGCAGCATCGCAAAGGACAGCTCTCATCGAGAGAGCTGTTCTTTGCGATATTCTTGGTACATACCGCGGTAATTAACCGCGGTATGTATGCGAAGTCGGTGGGGATGTACCGCATCGGCGATGTCGCCGATGATACATCTCCCCCTAAGAATCTTGTACAGGCTTGAGCAAAGTACAGAATACAGTGGTGAGTTAGGATTGAGACAGGTATGGAATACATGACTGAGACAGTTATGGATTACGGGAGCGAACAAGGTATGGAATATAGAGGTGAACGAGGTATGGAATACAGTAATGAGTAAGGTAGATAGGTAAGACAAACATTAGCACAGTAGTGAGCTAGGTATGGAATACAGTAGTAAGGAAGGTATGGAATATAGGAGTGAACTAAATAATGAATACGGTAGTTACCTAGTATTGAATATAGAGATGATCTTGGTTTGGATTATAGCAGTGAGCTAGGTAAGGAATACAGGAGTAAATCTGGTGTGGGATACAGGAGTGAGCTAATATGGAATACAGTAGTGATCTTGGTACGGAATACAGGAGTGAATTTAGAATCTTGTACAGGGATGAGCTGGGAATGAAATGCAGGGACAAGCTATGGAATAAAGGAGTAAGGAAGGTATGGAATATAGGGGTGAATTAAGTATGGAATACAGGAGTGAGCAAGGTATTGAATACATAGATGAGCTTGGTATGGATTACAGCATTGAGCTAGGTACCCTATACTGGAATGACCTAGGTATGAAATACAGGAATGAGAAAGGTATAGAACACCAGAGTGAGCAAGGTATGGAATACAGGGTTAAGATAGGTACTGTATGGAATACAGGGGTGACCAAGATATGGAATACAAGATTGAGCTAGGCATCTTGTACAGGCATGAGAGTGGTATTGAATACATTGGGGAGTTAGGTATGGAATGCAGGAGTAAGATAAGTATGGAATATGGGGATGAGCTAGGTATGGAATGCAGGATTGAGACAGGTATTACTACAGAAATTAGTTATTTAAGGCAAGAGTGAGCTATGTATAGAATACAGGGATAAGCTAAATATGGAATACCAGAGTGAGTTAGGTGAGCTAAATATGAATACAGTAGTGAACTAGGTATGGAATACAGGTGAGTTAGGTATGAAATACAAGAGGGGAGCTAGGTATAGAATACAGGGGTTAGAATATGGAATAATGAATGAATGAATGAATGAATGAATGAATGAATGAATGAATGAATGAATGAATGAATGAATGAATGAATGAATGAAAAAGATATGCAATAGAGGAGCCAGCTAGATATTGAATACATACATGAGTGAAGTATGGAATACAGGGATGAGCTTGGTATGGAATGCAAGAGTCAGAAAGGTATTGAATATCAGGGTGAGCTATGTATAGGATTCAAGAGTGAGCTGGGTATGGAGAACAGGAGTGAGCTAGGTATCTTATACAGGAGTGAGCTAGATATGGAATACAAGGATTAGTTAAATTACGGAATACAGGTGTGAGCTATGTATGGACTACAGAAATTAGGTATTTATGGAATACAGAGATGAGCTAGGTATTTCATACAGGAGTGAGCTATGTATGGAATACAGAGATGAGCTAAATATGGAATACCAGAGTGAGCTAGGTGAGCTAAGTATGAAATACAGTAGTGAGCTAGGTATGGAATACATAGGTGAGCTTGGTATGGAATACAGAGGTGAGCTAGGTATGTAATACAGAGATGAGCTAGGTATGTAATACAGAGCTGAGCTAGGTATGTAATACAGAGCAGAGCTAGGTATCGGGTACTAGAGTGAGCTATGTTTAGAATAAAGATGTAAGCTAGGTATGGAAAACAGATGTGAGCTAGGTATCTCATACATACGTGAGCTAAGTATAAAATACAGTAGTGAGCTAGGTTTTGAATACAGTAGTGAGATAGGTATTTAATAAGAGCTGAGCTAGATATGGGGTACTGGAGTGAGCTATGTTTATAAAAAAAGATGTGAGCTAGATATGTAATGGAGAGCTGGTTAAGTATGGTGTACTGGAGTATCGATGTTTAGAATAAAGATGTGAACTAGGCATGTAATACAGAGCTGAGCTAGGTATCAGGTACTAGAGTGAGCTATGTTTTAAAAAAAGATGCAAGCTAGTTATGGAATACAGAGGTGATCTAAGTATCACATACAGGAGTGAGCTAGGTGTGGAATACAGTAGTGAGCTAGGTATGTAATATAGAGCTGAGCTAGGTATGAGGTACTGGAGTGAGCTATTTTTAGAATAAAGATGCGAGCTAGGTATGTAATAGATCTGAGCTTGTTATTTAACACATAGCAGAACTAGGTATGTGGTACTGAAGTGAACTATGTTTAGAAAAAAAGATGTGAGCTAAGTATTTAATATAGAGCTGAGCTAGGTATGTTGTACTGAAGTGAGCTATGTTTAGAATAAAGATGTAAGCTAGGTATGTACGAACTAAGTATGGAATACAGAGCTGAGCTAGGAATGGGGTACTAGAGTGATCTATGTTTACAATAAAGATGTGAGCTAGGTATGTAATACAGAGCTGAGCAAGGTGTGGGGTACTGGAGTGAGCTATGTTTAGAATAAAGATGCGAGATAGGAATGGAATAGAGGTGAGCTGGGTATGAAATTGAAATGTAGTCTTGAGCTAAATACAGGAGGATGCAGGAGTGTTGTTGAGCTAGGTGCTGTTTGACATGTGTATTTGTTGCTGAGTTTTAGTATATATGATATAAAGAAGTGTTCCTTAGCTAGATATGGAATACTATAGTTTTAATGTTTTGCTTTGATAGCTGAGGAATATCAATGTTTTGCTGCTGTAAGTATGTGCTTCAAATGTCTTGCTGTGCTAGGTATGGGATTTTAATGGCGTTGCAGTAGCTTTTGCATAATAATGTATTATAGAGCTATGTATAACTAAATATGGGATAGAAATGTGTTGGTGAGGGAAGTATGTTATATACTGATATTGCTAATGTAAATGTAGGATACATGATTTGGGTGTGGGGTAACATTGCTGAGCTGCTGTAGGAACTAGTGTAATAGTGGTAGTGTTTTGGAGTAGGTTACAATGACATTATTTGTGGCATATTATAGAGAAAGACACTGTGTGGATGGACAGTATCATATACAGTACCTTGAATGTACTGTATACAATATGGAGGTTTTGGTTAGGACTGCACTGTACCTGGTTACATGTATTTATATCCACTCCATTCCTCAGGTGATCCAATGCTTTGTCCAGGTTCCCAGCTCTGGCTGCTCGCAGGAAGCTGGTCGCTGCATCAGCCTAGAGGAAGAGACAGGTGACATTAGCATCACTGAGATACTTCTACCAGGAATAGTGAGAAGGGCTGCAACATACACACATACATATATACTCATACATATGCACTGAAAGAAGGGAAATATTAACAGGATAATTTAATTAAACCTATGTAAGGTTCAGCGTAACACATCAGGAAGAATTGAGTGTCATTAGGCAGATACATGAGTACAACAGAATGGTTTTGGAATAAGGTAAAATAGGGTATTCACTCATTAGTAAAAAGACTGTGTGAGCTTTGACATACAGGATTGTTTAATAATGACCTGAACATATCACAATCCTGAAAGGTGCATGCAACTTATTAATGTATTATGCATCAAAACACTAGTCTATTGCTTGGGGAACTCAGGTAACCTATTAAAGTGCAACTTATCATCAGACCTGAAAACTGCAGAACTTTCAGCCATCAAGAAGATCTCTACATGTATAGTACACTGCAATGCATGAGTAGAGTCATAGGTGGACATCATGTTCACATGCCACTTTTGAGGGCAACAATGTGGGGATGTTTTCTAGGGTGGGGGTGGGGCCGTTCAGAAGTATCAGGCATTCCCCCAGGAGTAGGGCCGTAACTAGGGTAGTGCAACCAGTGCTATGGCACAGGGCACGGTATATACGTTTATGAAGCCGGCGGACGGAATGCCAACCGCCGGCTTCCAGACTACTTAATCCCGGCGAGGGTTAAGTGACAGGCCTCTAAATCTAGACGCCTGTCATTTTACCGACGCTGGGAGACCGGCGCCCGGCATCCCGATCAAAGGGATGCCGGGCGCGGACAGCAACTTTAGGTTTAGGGCTCTCGGGGGGGACTTAAGGTTAGGCACCCCCCCGGGAGATTAGGGTTAGGCTAGGGGGAGGGAGGGTTAGGCACTCATACTGATTCCCAGGGCACCGCAGGGCAGGAGGCGCTGTTCGGGTTTGTCAATTTTCCTGTTTATTATCATTCTCACTTGTAGCTCACTCTTCTTTTATCCCCAGCATCTCCTGGCCTCCCCTATCTCTTCCCTGGCCCTTCCCCATATGGCCATTTTTCAGGTGCACATTGTGCAATCTTATGTCCCTATTTAAAATATGGGGGTTGCAGGGGGCGACAATGCTCTCTCTGGCACAGAGCACCAAAAAAATCTAGTTACGGCTCTGCCCAGGAGTATGGCATTCCCCGACATGATGTTGCGACTGTACCCCCCTTTTTCGCACACTGTCCTGGAGAACACAGTTAAAAGTTGGTAGATATGGACATGTCAACTGAGGAGAACTTTGTGGAACAGATGGACAAGATAAGGGCTTGAAGTAAGTAATGGCATGTGTAAATCCTGGAAACACAATTACATAGGAAAATGTGAATTTTTTCCTGGGACTATTAATAAAATAACGTCCACCTCTTATAGCAATGTCTGTTCAGCTGCTCCCACTGCATTAATCTTATGGTGAGAGGCAAACAGGCTCAGTATGCTGGTTCCCATGAGCAGAGGGGGACAGCCACAATAAGTGATTGAGAGAGTGCTACTCTACTTCTGTCTTTCTCCAAACATTCAAGTCATATTCTCTGTACAGATACAGGCTGTGGAAAGCTGACATTTAAATAGCAAACAAACTTATCCTGCCCTGGAAGGGACAGCAAATCCCATTCTCCTACAAATTAAAGTACTTCTGCATTGCTCAAAATGGCCATCTAACACATTTATATACCTTCAGGGACTCCCAGATGCCAATAATTCTCCTTGCACTTGTCTATTATGACAGAGTTGGCCCACTGCTCCGGTTTAATGCTACTTCCACCCTGAACCAGTATTTATCAATATGCCCCTTGTTTACAGAATGTATGGGAGGTGCCCTGTGCACAGCTGTGTTTATATGACAATGGATACCCATCAAATAAATGTGTCTGGTACATACAGGTGTGTAGTCTGATATTGGGTACACAGTTAGTCGACGGCACCACCGACCGATGGACCCAGCGACCGATTTTGGTTAGCAAAGACACTTATTAATCGGCTACTCAATATGTCTGGCCATACATCACAACTTAGTTGTCATTTCATTGTCGCTGGTTCCTGTGGCCAGAATATGGGTCGGTCGGTCATCTGTACACACACGCAGATGTGAATGATATACCTTTCGGATATATAACCTGCAATATATCTGTGAAAGATGACGTTCACAGATGTATAACGTGTGTACACACAAGCTGATTAACTGAACAGTATATCGTTTGATGGCTTACGCACAATATATATCGCCCAGTGTGTACCCAGCATTAGTGTAATGAATCACTTTTACACCACACATACATCATTATTTTGCTATATGTTAGTCTGTATACACAAAGCATCCATTACACAAAAACATTGTAAGTTACATACCTTTCATAAAAATGAGTTAGAATTTAGAATCCACGCACAATTTAGACTTCATAAAGAATTTAGAATTCATATAGAAATTAGAATCACTATAGAATTTAGAAGCCAGTCCTCTCAAAATTTAGAATCCATATAGAATTTGAATGTGTGTAGTTTAAAGACTGTGCTGAGTTTGTACCTAAGTGGCATCATAGAGACACCCAGTGACATGACAGGAGTGCCTGAATGCAGTGCTGGGTGTGTAGTGTATCCCATCTGTGGGCATGTTATATGACATTATTGTGAACCCAGCAGCACTCTCTGAGGTGCCTCTGCCAGTGTATTGTGGGTGAGATTTAGGGCCATCCAGGGTCACTGGGCGGGGAGAGGGGCAGAAGGGCAGTGACAGGGGGGAACTGACTAGCTGCAGTGCATTAGAGTCTGTTACAGCCGCTGCTGCCCCTCACTCTTACACAGGACAGCAGGTGTCTAACACAGCATGACCATAAATAAAGTCCCAGGGGCCACTAAAGTGAAGGGGGTAATTGTGAACCATTAACCACCCCACCCCTTCCTCCCACCGTATCCCCCCACCACCCACTCCCCCCTGTTACTCACAGGCCGTGCCCGGTGCCTGCCCGCCCGCTCTGCCATTCTGCAGCTGCATACAGACAGCACCCCCTCCCTCCCGTCTCACACACACTGCGTCCCTCCCCCCGTCCTTACACTGCATCTCCCCCCGGCCTCCTTGCTTTCCTCTGCCCTCTCTCTCCCTCCTGTTCCCGTCTTTAATATCAGGCACCGTGCCCAGTGCTGCACAACCGGGAGCTGGGGCAGGAGGGGGGTAGTAACCGGGACCCCATTACTGAGTACTACTGAATGACACTGACAGCTTGTGCATGAATAAAATCCCCATCCATAGTCGTGTAATCACTATAAAGGTAGGGACTGCTCCCTGTGCACTAGAGTGGAGATTTATATCAGTGTGTATGGTATTGTGTACAGTAGTGACACAGTGACATGAGAATATTCCTAGTACTGTATTCTGCTATGATTTGTGATTGTGTGTGTGGGCATTGGGTTTGTTTACCACATAGATCAAAATAGATATCACACGTTGGGATAGTGGAGATGTCAAAACAGCGCGGTGACTTTCTGCACAGATGTAACATAAAAGATCCTATTTGTCTATGATCGCATTTGCAATGCAATATGGGTGCGATATTAGCGTCCATGATTGCACTGCAGCATGCGATTATATCGAGCGAATGTATAAAAAAGTACCCACAATGACGGGCTCCGAATGGATGCGATGTCCGTGCGATGTCCTTGGAGTTGAGTAATCGCAGCAGCACTCTTTTTACTCCTGTGCCTAAACTCTGGCACATGCTTGGTCCCCATTCCCGGGAGAACTCCGGAACCCTCTCCCGGTAAATTCTGCGAAGTGTAGCCCATAGGCTACAGCAGCACAACGCCATCTTTAAGTGGCCTTAGCTGCAGGGGCCAAGCTTCAAAATTCTTTGCAGGTTAATCCAACAGCATCTCATCCCCCATAGAGACCTATTGGGTTGTGTCTGCTGTCAGAAATGGAGGGACAACAGCAGATATCTGATGCAGTCCATCCAAAATACATTTGGGGGATACTAATTATTTGCAGTTATCCCCCGAATGCGGGTGTTTTCGGGAAATATGCTGCAAATAGTTACCACTTACCAGGCGGCCACTCGGTATGTCTGGCCAAACATCACAGCTAGGTGGGCATTTACATTTGCCTGCCCAGTTGTGAAGTCAGTGTCTCGAGTCCCAGCAGCCAGTGTACACACGGAACGATCAGTCAGCGACACGATAACACTGACTGACCTCCATGCACCTTCCTGGTGTGCTGGATGAAAGATATTGTTCATCCAGCACACCACCAACCCACCAATGACAGGCCAGTGGGTCCCTATGTAACCTGGGCGATATCGTCCAAGTTGGCCTGCATGCACGGCCGATGGACGATATCGTTATCGTACATATGTGCCCGCGCATCGTTGGTCGGTATAGGGCTGGAAGGCACAAAAAAATGAACGATCTGAATGATAATGATAGATTGTTATCATTCATTAAAATCGTCCCGTGTGTACGCACCATACGTCGGTGGGTCGCCTGTACACATGCAAAAGCAGTGATAAATATGCATGATATATCGACATCACTGTTCCGCAGACACCTGATATGTCTATGAACGACATTGTTCACAGACATATCAGGTAGTCCCTGCAGCACAGACGATGCCAATATACAAGTATCTGAAAGATATATTGGTGTATCTGCATGTGAGTACGCAAGACCCGCCGAACGCCCTTACACTTGCTGCAGGGACAGCCGACACTGACATCTTAACTGGGCGGGCAATTGAGAATTTAAATGCTCGCAGTAATGTGTGAACAATGCAATCCTAAGCATTAGCAGAAAGACTGGTAAATAAAAATAACATTAATGGGAAATTTCTGAACTGCAGAAGTATAAATCACTTCATAAATATTGTTTTCTAATTTCACCTGTTTCATTTAGAGCAATTGCATCCAGTTGAACAATAAAACATTGATTTAGTGGGGGGCAGGGTGCATATCTCAATAGGAGAGATAGGGAGGAATTAGACCATTTATTGCTAAGTGAAGATTAGTACCTGTACCATGGGCGTAACTACCTTAGGTGCAAGGGGTACAGCTGCTATGGATCCCAGAGCTAAGAGGGGGCCCATATTCCTTGTCAAAGTTACATGTGTTATATTCATTTTTTACCATTGGGTGGTACATGGGGACCGTTACACCAGGCTTGCGACATTTAGCTCTCTCCTTTCCGGGAGGGAGCTGTCGGGCTTACACAGCTGGGGGTGTGACACCTCCAAAGGGGGAGGGGCCCGGCAGCTGACGCATCGTTCGGGGTGTGACCGCATGATTGCTCCGCCCCCTATTCACAATGCCGTGATTAATGGCATTGGAATCGCGTCACCGCCCCCCCCTGCTGCCGGGGTTTTCACTTACAATCGTGGGTGGGGGGGGGGTGCGGACACATCGCCAGGGGCCGGGAGGCTTGCCTGCCTTTCCTGGGGGTCGGGAGCGGCACCCGATTTTCGGTGGGCTCCCGACCAAATCGGGAGGGTAGGCAAGTATGCCTTACGCACTTTTGCTATGGGGCCTTCAAATATCTAGTTAATAGAGAAACTATTTTATTTTGCAAGATATAAGATAGCGTAGTGGAGAGGATACATTCCACGGATGTTCCCTGCTTCGCAAGAGGACAGACAACGTTTTACTTTCAGAAAATGATTAGGAATCCCTGCTGCATCTCAGGTCGCAGATATCGGCTCTCATCACTGGTCCAGTAGTGGGACGCACTATGCAACTTCCACATTCTGCTTTCCACAAAAGTACATTTCTAGGTGCTATTCAACCAATGTAATAAACACTTTCAAATACATCAAGGTAATACATAATAACTAGAGTTCCAAGATCCTCTGACTCTTGTGATTTATTTCAGTATAAAAATGTAATACAGGTTGAGTCTCCCATATCCAAAATGCTTGGGACCAGGGTATTTTGGATAACGGAATATTCCGTATTTTGGAATAATTGCATATCATAATGAAATATCTTGGGAATGGGACCCCAATATACACACAGAATGCATATATGTGTTATATACACCTTATACACATAGCCTGCAGCTCATTTTATACAATATTTTCAATAATTTTGTGGCTCAAGCAAAGTTTGTGTACATACATGAAATAAATTTATGTTTCATTTACACCCTATACACACAGCCTGAAGGTAATTTTATACCATATTTTTAATAATTTGTGCCTTAGACAAAGTTTGTGTACATTGAACCATCAAAAATCAAAGGTTTTATTATCTCAGTCATGCCAAAATTATTCCGTAATTCGGAATATTCCGTATTTCGGAATATTTGGATATGGGAAACTCAACCTGTAGTTTAATTAATGAACTTCTTTCAGAGGTTGCTGTACCTTTCCTACATTTTGCTTCCCGAGTTCCAATGCACATTTTTAATCTCCTTCAGCACCACACCTCTCCCGTATTATTTCTAAGTACCTAGAGCTAGGCTGCACACATTAATCTGCCTAGGAGAGAGTAATACCAACTCTAAAGCTGCATACACACACAACGATTGAGTTAATGAACGATTTTAGTAAACGATTTTCTACCTTGAAAAAATGAACTTAAATCATTTACTAAAGTTGTTCATTTACTATGTTCATTTAAATGTAATGAACGATTTTTATGAACTACAAAGATTTTTGCATATTAACTTAATGAAAATCGTTGAGTTGACAAGTCTGACTGAACTACAAACTACAAACGTGAATGCGCATGAACAATAATCGTTCATCGTTTGACTCAGAAAGTGAACGATTTTTTCAAACGATTATCGTTTAACGATAATCATTCAAAAAATCGTTGTGTGTGTATGCACTTTAAGAAATACTAACTGGTGATACAGCTTTTCCAGTCTGTCCATACCTTCTCCAACACAAATGTCTGGACCGCTATTTAAAGCATTAAGGGTTCTATGGGCCTGATTCAGACCCACTCGCAAGCGGCTGTCCGCTCGCAAGTGGGTCGATGTTGTGCACTGCGCATGCGCACGACGGCGGGAGCTCTGTCGTGCGCATACGCCAGACGCGACGAGCGAAGGAAAGTCCTTCGCTCGTTGTGTCTGATCAAAGGGGGTGTGCTGTCGATGTTGATTGACAGCACGCCCCCTTTGGTGGGCGTGCCGGGGGCGTGCCTCCCTGACAGCTGCAGTAATTTTGTGTGTCCCCCTCACCCCCCTTTGAAAACCTCCCCCCTGTCCCGCACTTACCTGGCTGCTGCAGCGTCTCCGGCTCCGGTGTCTGCTCTGACACGTGTTCTCCCAGCAGACAACAGTACAGTTTAGAATTTAAAAAAAAGTATTTTTTTATAAACTTTATTGTGTTCTGCTGGGAGAACACAGTGTCCGAGCAGCCACCGGAGCCAGAGGACGGACCAGAGCGCCGGAGGAAGAAGTCGGGGGACCTCACCAGCTGGAAGCAGGTAACTCTCACCTGCTATTCGCCATCTCACAGTGTCGGATAGTAACTCCATCAAATTCCGAAAATACATAATTTTTGGAATTTGATGAATATCATAATTTCTGTATCCCCATACTAATGTACGGAGAGTGTGGAAATTAACGCAGGGGGACTTAACCAGGAGATATCAGTGATATCTCCTGTGTTAAGATACTTACTAAAACAATGGTACTAAAGTAAAATGACCTTAAAAACATTATTTTAGTGTTGATGAATAGGCCCCTATATCATAAACAATTAGGATTAGGGAGAATATATAATTTTTAAAAATATATATATATTTTTAAAATACTTAGGGGTAAATGTACTAAGCCTTGGAGAGAGATAAAGTGGAGAGAGAGAAAGTACCAACCAATCAGCTCCTATCTGTCATTTTTCAAACACAGCCTGTAAAGTGACAGGAGCTGATTAGTTGGTACTTTATCTCTCACCACTTTATCTCTTTACAATGCTTAGTATATCTCCCCCTTAGAATGAATCGTCCAATGAATGAACGGTTAAGAGAATTATCATATTTAAGGGGATTGTGTATGTAGCAGATACAACATAAAAACTATTTTGAGACACGTGCCATCATTATTACTATTAGGTGTATTCAATATGAAACATTAACTTCACTGTCGAAGTTAACGTTTCATATCGGAGTTTTTACCTGCGTTAAAGTATCGGGCGCGCTCCGCTTATCCCCGTATTCAATATAAAATTAACGAAAACGGGAAACTCCGAAGTTGGATTTGCGTAAAGTTACGAATTTTTCCTTAAAAAAATTGTAAGACCCCCCTAAAGTTGTAAAAACATGGGGGATCACTATTTAGGCTTTAATTGAAAGTCGGGGATTTAAATAGCGGCAGCAGGTGTTTTTTTCCCGACATTGAAGAAGTGATGCAGAATAGCCCTGAACCTATTTCCCTATTGTTTAACTATTTTTTCACATTTTTTTTTTTACCCCAATTTTTAAATACATTTTTTGTGGTGTCCCTATTTTTTTAAAAAACTTTTTTCGACACAGTTCTTTTTTAAATGTCATTCCCAGGGGTGCAGGCTATTTTTTTTAAGCCTGCACCCCTAAACCCCAATTCTGCTTTTTTTTTCTACACCTATTCAATGGTGAAAAGTTATCTCCGTTTTTTATCAAAGACTTTTCAAAACTGCGATAAGTCTTTGAAATTGAATACGGTGTAAAAGTAAAACCTGCGATAATGACGTCATACCTCCGATATTAACGCAAAAACGATGTTATCGCTCCCATATTGAATACACCTGTATGTATACTTTTAAAACACATTTTCGGTTTATAGGTTAAAGGAATAGTTAGAGTTTTACATCCAAAAAAGTAGAAATTACCGGTGAATGAAAGCACAAGGCTAGCAAATTAACAGACAAGTACAGTAAATTAATAATATGACTTACATCAGTAAAACATAGGGCCTAATTCAGCAGTGCACGCTAGTGCACTTCTGAACGCAGAATCCCGATGTTCGGGAATCGGCGCAGGCGCCAGACCCGTTCTGCACATGTGCAGAATGGGTCTGCGAGCCCACACGTAAACTGGCAGCAGACTATCAGTGATTGACAGTCTGCTGCCATTTGGGGGCGGGGAGGGGGCGGCAATGCCCTCCATTTCCCGAAACGGAGGCGTGTTGCCGTCGTTGCGGGGGAGGGAAGAAGCCAGGATCTCCATCGGTTGGTGGAGATTTCCTGGCCTCTTCCTCTAAACTGCGGCAGCCGGCTGCGGGTCCCCATGGGTCACTGCAGCCGGCCGATGGTACGCAGATTATCCGACGCTGTGTTGGACCAAGCAGCTCGGATACATAATGCACAGGAAGCGTGATGCCTCCTGCTGCATTACCATATCTGCAAGGATCACAATCGAAAAGCGGCCTGAGTGCATCCATCATATATCTATAGCCTGAGTGCAGCTTTGCAATTACAATCCTTGCAGAATCAGGCCCATAATCGATAGATCTAATCTAAGATTGTATGTACTAAAATGTAATATTACTGTATTAAACCTGAAAATGTTCATTCACTGGCGGATTCACCCTACTATATGCTAATCATTATTAATTTGATCCTGCATGTCAGCGAGCAGGCATATAGAGCAATTATTAGATCATTTACAATCAAATTGGATAAACTGCAAAATAATTTGCACATAGGTCTTGTTACACCCCTGCTCACAGGGATGAATTGGGAGAAAAAATTGATAACACCAAGGTGATCCTCCATGAAATTAAACTCCTCTGCTCTCCATTGATTACATTGAATCAAAGTAAAGAAAATACTGGGGATAATAAAAAACAAAAGTATTGCTAAACTTGAACTTTTTGTGTTCATCAGTTGGCAAATTCTTCTATTGTAAAGTGTTTATATAAATCGTTTTTCAACCTTTCTCAACTGGAGGCACACTACACCAGATTTTAAAATTGTCAAGGCACACCATCCGACGATGCGGCGTGCGTGACCAATGAAATAACATACACATCGGCTCCCACATATAAAAAAAATATGCACACACTGGTCTCCACAGGAATAAAACACACCTCATTGGCCTCCACAGGAATAAAACACACTACACTGGCCTCCACAGGAATAAAACACACCTCATTGGCCTCCACAGGAATAAAACACACTAGATTGGCCTCCACAGGAATAAAACACACTACATTGGCCTCCACAGGAATAAAACACACTACATTGGCCTCCACAGGAATAAAACACACTACATTGACCTCCACAGGAATAAAACACACTACATTGGCCTCCGCAGGAATAAAACACAGTACATTGACCTCCACAGGAATAACACACACTACATTGGCCTCTACAGGTAGAATACACACTACATTGGCTTCCACAGGAATAAAACACACTGCATTGGCCTCCACAGGAATAAAACACACTACATTGGCCTCCACAGGCATAAAAACACACTACATTGGCTTCCACAGGAATAAAACACACAACATTGGCCTCTACAAGAATAAAACACACTACATTGGCCTCCACAGGAATAAAACACACGACATTGGCCTCCACAGAAATAAAACACACTACATTGGCCTCCACAGGAATAAAAACACACTACATTGGCTTCCACAGGAATAAAACACACTACATTGGCCTCCACAGGAATAAAACACACTAGATTGGACTCCACAAGAATAAAACACACTACATTGGCCTCTACAGGTATAAAACACACTACAGTACAAGTGTGCTAAGATGACCGCCACGGCAAACTTGACAACCACTCGCTGCACACTAGGCACAGTGGTTTAAGAACACTGGTTTACACACCCTTATTGACATTGTAGGCTTTGTGTGATTTAAAGCCTGGATTCGTGTTACTTCCAGAGAAAAACAAATAGACATTTAAGAAAAAGAAGTGAATCACACAAACCTACAATGCACTCGTTGCATAAGTGTTCATTAAGTTATTTGTATTTTTTGTATTTTCATTTTCTTCCTTAAAAACTGTGCTTTTTACTGGAATTTTGTTGATTGCAAGATCACATTAATGGAGAAAAGTCCTGTCATGATGTATCTCTTGTGGCCTGATTCAGAGTTGTACACAAAGCCGATGGTTTTACACTCTTACACTGTAACTACAATCCCTAGGTCTCCAGGACACTGGACCTCATTCAGAGTCTGTCGTGAGCGCCGATGCGCTCGTAACCGACTCGATGGTTTGGCCTGCGCACGCGCAGCGGCCACACTGTGCGTGTGCAAGCCCCGGAGCGACAGAGAAACTCTATCGCTCCGGACCTTGTTACCAAAGGGGCGGCTGTCGATGTTGATCGACAGCTGCCCCCATTTGGTAGGCGGGCCAGGGGCAGGGGCTGGCTGGCAACTTTTAGCCTGGGGGGCAAATGCATGCAGGCGGCCCTGGCAGAGGAGTAGGGTGTGTGTCCAAAGAATATGCGTGCTACGGCGCCCCCCCCCCCCTCCAGTGTTCCAGGGAGGAGGTGGGTCCATATGGGATTAATGTAAGGTAAAAATAAAGATTAGGGCAGCCCCCTGTCGTAGTGCCCATATGCAGTGCCCCCGTGTGCCACAGGAGACAACACCCTTATGCAGGCCTCCAGTAGTGCCCCCAGTAGTAGTCCCCCGCTTTGTAGTGCCCCCAGTAGTAGTAGTCCCCCCCTTTGTAGTGCCCCCAGTAGTAGTAGTCCCCCCATTTGCAGTGCCCCCAGTAGTAGTAGCCCCCCCTTTGTAGTGCCCCCAGTAGTAGTAGTCCCCCCCTGTAGTGCCCCCAGTAGTAGTCACCCCTTGTAGTGTCCCCAGTAGTAGTAGTCCGCCCCCTTGTAGTGTCCCCAGTAGTAGTAGTCCCCAGTAGTAGTAGTCCCCCACCCCCCTTGTAGTGCCCCTAGTAGTAGTAGTCCCCTTATAGTGCCCCCAGTAGTAGTCCCCTCCCCCTTGTAGTGCCCCCAGCAGTAGTCCCCACTTGTAGTGCCCCCAGTAGTAGTGGTCCCCCCCCCTGTAATGCCCCCAGTAGTTGTAGTCCCCCACCCCCCTTGTAATGTCCCCAGTAGTAGTAGTCCCCCCTTTGTAGTGCCCCCAGTAGTGCCAGACACCCCCCCCCAGTAGACACACGTAATAAAAAAAACAAAATAAAAAAAACCACTTACCTGAATTCCCGCCGCCGCCATCTGCTCCTCCGTCTGTCCTCCCGGGCCGGGCCGCTCTGCATTATGGGAGAGACGTCATATGACATCATGACGTCTCTCCCATTGCCCACTGCGGGAGCCGGAAGATGGAGCGGCTCCCGCAGTGGGCGCAGCAGCAGCTAATGAGAGTCTGACAGACTCTCATTGGCTGCTGCTTACAACAAACACACAGCTGCCGGAGCAGGCGGCTGTGTGTTTGTCAGTGTAGCGCTGACCGAACTCCGTCCGGTCAGCGCTACACACGCGGTGCAGTCTGTGTCACAGTGACACAGACTGCACCGGCCCGCGGCCCGTATGACACTGCGGCCGGGGGGGGCACATGGCACCCTGCCCCCCGGCCCAGCCTGCCACTGGCCGGGGGGGTGGTTTCCAAAACAGAGTCGTTCCTTTACGAACGTTTTGTGGGCGGCCGCACTGACATCATCAGTGATGTCAGTGGGGAGCTTCCTACTCCATCAGAGCAGAAAGCTCCCTGGGCTTACGATTGCCCAGACCCTACCCTAGGGTCTGGTCGTAAGTCCCGATGGTCGCGATGGTGATCACCTTCGAGACCATCAACCTGGTCAGCTGTTAAGCTGTGGGTAGTAACCCACAGCTTAACGATCCACAAGGAGGCGGCCGTTCAGGATGCAAGTGGCCGCCCTGATTCTGTGCGACCGCTTGCATCTAACGACCGCCTCTGAATGAGGTCCACTGTCTTATCTCAATTCTCATCCTAATTATCAAATCGCTTTTTCAGAGTTCGCTTCACTTGATCCACATCCTCTCTGCTTCCTCTATCATTTGGAAAACCACAAGTCTCAGTTCTAGGTACTCTGCTTACTTACTCTACAGATCTATACTACCTCTCTTGGGAAACTAATAAACTCTTTCAGAATACAGTATTATCTGTATGGGCAGTGGCGTAACTAGGGGGGGGGCGAGCGGGGCACGTGCCCTGGGCGCCGTGGCAGTCCCAGCAGAGGGGGCGCCGTGCCCTGGGCGCTGTGGCAGTCCCAACCCCCCCTGCCGCCACCACTTTAAACAGCCGACAAGTGTGCCTGCTGGAGCTGGCTGGTCTGACTGTAGGGGGGGGGAGCTGGTCTCTGTGTAGGCTGTCAGTGTGTGTGTGTATCTGTGTCAGTGTGTGCATGTGTCAGTGTGTGTATCTGTGTCAGTGTGTGTGTCAGTGTGTGTGTGTATATATCTGTGTCAGTGTGTGTGTGTACAGTATCTATCTATCTGTGTCAGGGTGTTTGTATGTGTCAGTGTGTGTGTGTGTGTATCTGTGTCAGCGTGTGATGGTGTGGCTGAGAGACGATGCAGGGGGGGAGGTAATGGTGTGGTTGAGAGACAAAGCAGGGGGTGGTGATGGTGTGACAGAGACGATGCGGTGTGGAGGAGATGGTGTGGCTGAGAGACAACGCAAGGGGGAAGGTGATGGTGTTGCTGAGAGACAACGCAGGGGGAGATTGTGTGGCTGAGAAACGCAGGGGGAGGGACGTTACACAGGGGGAACGAGTCTGGTTGAACCGCTGTTGTATGATAATGACCTTGTTAATATTCCTAATCAAATTGGCATCTTTCGGACGATATGACCTACATGAACAGTGAATACTGACTGAAGACGCCGTCTTTCCAGGGAGGATACATTTCTTCAGAGGTTCCACATTGTGAGAAACACCGTATAGGTAAGGTACATATGGAATGGGAAGTAATGTTCCCAGAGTGACGAGAAATGGGTGGTGTGTCATGTTGGCATGCCCCATTTTCAATGGCCATGCCCCTTTGGTATGTAGTCACGCCCATTTTGTTTGCCACGCGCCTATGGCGCGCATATATAATTTGCTTTGTTATTGGGGGGGGGAAAGGGTGCCGTTCTTTACCTTGCCCTGGGGTCCAAAGACCCTAGTTACGCCTCTGGTATGGGGCCTGTCATCATTATCCCTTCTGCAATCTATCTGTGTACCAGATCCAGCTTGATGATCATACTTTGTACCTGCACCAACATGCCACATCTGGAGGCACGGCAGAGGGATACAGCCTTCCATTTGCATAACCCAAATCCCCATGCAGGGTTCACTGGTGAAGATCAGAGATTCACCACCAAGGAAGCACCAGCCTTCACCAACATTTACTGATGTTATATAATTATGGCAGGTGGGGCCCAGACCTGATCTAAGCTACAGCCATCTCTAGCTGCTGCCTGCACTGCATTGTGATGTCACAGTGCAGGTCACAGCCCTATATAAAGGATTCCCAGCTACAGGCAGCCATTTTGTGGTGACATTTTGTCCTACATTGATACTCTCTGATTAGTTCCTGCTTTATTTGAATGGCTTTGGATAACGACTACAGATAATGACTTTGGATTACATCTTCCAGTTAGGTCCTGGACAGCAACAGCTTTAGAAAAAAAAATCTGAATAACATAATCAGGTAAGGACTTTAAAACAAATTTTGGCCTGTCACCCTTAACCCTTCAGACACCTCCCTCCATTTTATATGCTGTTTTTAATTTAGAAACAATGGGTAAAGCAAATTATTCATATAAAGTGACGTTGTCCGACTTAAAATGGGTACACACTTGTCCAATCCTTCGGGGATCCAACTATAGACCAGACTGTTTACACAATCCTACTGGAAACCTAGACGCAGATTGAACACCAAATATATGCCTACATGCATGTCCAATGTTTCAGGAGATCTCCAATCTGCTGGCACAATCTGCTGAAATTATTGTGTCATCGTACACACTCTTCCAATATTTGGCAGACCAGCTGCCACTCACAGGCAAGGGCATAGTTAGAATAGGTGCAGGGAGTGCTGGTGCTACGGGTACCGGGCTTCCTCTGTGGCCCGATTCTTTCCCTGCACCGAGTTAGACTGCCATCTCCTGATCCCCGGCTGTTCTATTCTCACCAGTGTACTGCTGCAGGGCATCAGCTGTAACTGGTCCGACCGGCTCCAGCTCCGTCTCTCCTCACTGACTGATTTATTAGTGAATCATAACCTTCTTATATACCATGTTATATCATAAACTAGAAATATATATATATATATATATATATACATACATACAGTATATATTGTTTTTGTTTGTTTATAATATTTACTATATGCTAATCACCATTCATTTAATCCTGCATTTCAGCTAAATAGCACATCCAGTATTACAAGCAAAATGGATAAACTGCAAAATAATTTGCACAGGGAGGAAATTTTACTATGGGGCCCCCGTAGATCTTGCTATGTCCCTGATTGTATGTAGACCATCGAGTATGCGTACAACCCTGAGTCATCCCCAAAGTACCTTATACTGTGAGATATATCTTTAGTAATGCACGGCTGTCCAAATATTCATGAGTTAGGCCAAACTAAAACGTGTAAGCAATGCTGTGAACATTCTCCAGAAAGCTTTTGAGTTCAGCACCAGCGACAGCACCAGTATTTGGACAGCACTGTGACTGTGTCAGGGCTTTTTATGGCAAACAGCATAATGATTTTCCTGCCATTAGCACAGGAAATGATGTCTTGCTTATAACAGCACAGCTGCAGGTGATAATGTATCTGTCCATCTCTTTCTTGTAATATGGCAGCTTCCAATTACATTTATACTGTTGGTGATGTTGTACATAACAAAATGTGGGACAGCCGGAACATAAAACTATATTTACGGGTGCAAAATTGGGGCCCAATGTGTACTTTGGGGAGAATTCATTAAGCCAGGAGGTTTACCCCCAGCTAGTTGATCACGCTGCTTAATTCAATTAGCTATGGGAACCCTTTGCGATAATTACCAGGGGCAGGAGATTTCCTCACAGGAGCTGCAAGGAAAAATCTGTGTTGATATGAAGATTCTGCATTGTAACGAGCTGGGAAACCCATTGTGGAATCAATTGGTTAGCGTGTGTTAACCCCAGTGTTTATTTCACGGTATACTTGCCAACCTTATGGCGGTCATCCACTCTTGCACATGTAGCGCTTGCGTACCCCAGGAACGCCTTTCTGAACATGGAGGTGGCAAGTTCAAGTTTTCTGTAACTGTAACTTACACATTGTTAGACTGTTCATGCGTGTAAGCATAATAAATAGGCCACTCTTAAAATAGTTCTGCACAGTGAAAGTAGTGAAGCTATGGAAAGCACTCCTACAAGAAACGTATTGTCAGGTAATCATAGAACAGGCTCAAGTCATAGTTAAAGGAAACCTGTCACAATAGGTTTTATTAGTGGTTTCATAATGCAGGTGGAGCAGCGCCCTGTCTCAACATTGGTTGGCGCTCTATACCCCCTGCCATGCATGCCTGAAAAGGGGGTGTGGCCTAATGTCCATAGACCATGCCCCCTGGATGACATTATTTTGGGGAGTGCCCGTGTGGCACGCCTCCCGGGGGCGAGCCCAGCACTCCGGACTCCGGTAGCAGCTGGGCTGCCTTCAGCCGCCTCCTTCGACCCTTGGGTGGAACAGCTGGACAGTGCCCGAAAAACGGGACTGTCCCACTGATATCGGTATGGTTGGGAGGACTGTGTCCTCTATGGGGTGGCGCCCCTGTTTGACTGAACTGGTCGAACGCCCCAAGAGCCAGCCCTGGTAAGTGCATAGAATATATGTTCTTCCTAGAAAAACACAGTGCTGTATACAGTAAATGTGTGAGAGTAGTCCCATAGCTTGTACGCTGTTCACAGCAGCAAATGCTTCCAATTTATTTTCATTTTTTATTACCCGTGTCCCATATTACATTTTAAAAGGGACACAGTTCAGCTATCAATCCTCTTATTATCGACAGCGTTGCAGTTACAGACAGGTCATCGCGCCCAACTCTAATCAACAAAGATGGAGAACTGCTATTAAGTTTATTATCATGATGTAAACAGGTGGCTCTTATATGGAGGTTTAAATTAGCTTTTAGTTTAGCTTTTGATATTTTACTCAAATCATAAGATGAATTCTATAAAATTAAAGGTAGCCAAATGTGTAAGTAAATATTATTTTAAATTGAGGTATAGTAACTCCATATTATGTAAGAATACCACTATTTCACCTCCACTATCTACTTCTTCCGCCCTCATTCTATTCTAATGGTGCATACACACGATCAGATTTTTCCTTCAGATATGAACGATAACGATTTAAAAATCGTTCAGTCGTTCATATCTGAAGGAAAATCGTTCATATCTGACATGCCTGAACGATGGACGATCAACGATGCGCGTTCCCGTTTGTCAGATAACGATATCTGACATCTGATGGGTTTGCAGTCAGACTTGGACGATTCCATTCATTTTAATGCAGTCAAAAATCGTTCAATCGTTCAAAACTTTGGTAAAATCGTTCAAATCGTTCAGATCGTTTAATCGTTCAATCGTTCATCTGACAAATCTGACAAGTCTGACAAATCTGACCGTGTGTATTAGAATTTGTGTTAAGAAAGGCCGCAAATGTAACCCAGGGGGCATGAGAGGCGCTGGCCTAAATTGCTGTTGTTACTTAGGAGAAATGCTGCGCAGGTACAAGGATTAAAAAATTATACACCCATATTTAAAAGATCACAGAGAGAAAGCAGACCCGTCGCCTCTTAACACTTAACAGAAACAATTTGGATCCACATCATAGCAACACAATGGTGGGTAGTAAAAGCGCTCAGCCTCTTCTACAGACATGTGGGGGATTGTATACAATGGGCTAATTGTAATAGATTGCGAGCCGGCACTGCTGCGGGAATACATGCGAGTATGCCCGTATTTTTAAAGCAGCAAGCATGTTAAAGGCTAAACCAAGCTGGTTTAGCCTTTAATATGCTTGCTGCTTTAAAAATACGGGCATACTCGCATGTATTCTTGCAGCGGCGCTGGCTCGCAGTTTATTACATTTAGCCCAATATATTTTAATTTTGTGGACTGTAGGCCATATTCAGCAAGGATCGTAATTGCAAAGCTGCACGCAGGCTATAGATATATGATGTATGCACGCAGGCTATAGATATATGATGTATGCACGCAGGCTATAGCTATATGATGTATGCACGCAGGCTATAGATATGATGTATGCGCGCAGGCTATAGATATATGATGTATGCACGCAGCCAGCTTTGCAACTGCGATCCTTGAAGATATGGTAATGCACCATTATTCATCACACCTCCTATACATTACTTATCCGAGCTGCGCTGTCCAACGCAGCATCGGATAATCTGCGTACCATCGGCAGGCTGCGGTGACACATGGGGTCCCGCAGCCGGCCGCCGCAGTTTAGAGGAAGAGGCCACGAAATCTCCGTCAGCGGAGATCCTGGCTTCTTCCCTCCTCCGCAACGGCGACGACACGCCTCACCGCCCCCTTCCCGCCCACAAACGGCAGCAGACTGTCAATCACTGCCAGTCTGTGAGCGAGTTAGCAGACCCATTCTGCACACTCGCAGAATGGGGCCTGCGCAGATTCCCAAACATCGGGAATCTGCGTTCACCAATGCACTGCTGGATCAGGCCCTGTGACTGTCCTTATGTGATTTATAGTAGCGCCCCTCTACATCTATTATACATGTAATGTCCAAAAAGTTAACTGAGTGTACTATCTGAATAAAGGGCACTATGTTATGGTGGATGAGCATACATTACTATATCCTATTATTACACTAAGAACAAAGTTGCAATACATTATTTTAGATGCGCTCCTGCCCCTGGATTGTAGCCATAATCCCAATGTCATATGCACTAAAAGTAAGCATGATGGTATTAGCCAACGGGTGTTTCGTTAATTCTAATATCATTTGAATAAGGATGAAATAAAAAAACTTTTTTCACAGTTGTTAAAGGACAGATTGGCATATTAATCATTTCTAAATATAATTATGTCAAGAATCGTTAAAAAATAAAAATATTTACCATTAGTTATCTGTGACATACGCGTATCTCACATTGCAGTGTCACTGTGACCCCCACCCTTCGCTCTGCTCACATGTGATAAGAGTGGGGTGGGGTGCGACACTCTGGCATGCAGAACAAACTCCATTTGCAACCCATATAGAACAAGTAACAATTTATATCATTTTAAATAACCGGAACCTTCCTAACTGGACCGTGCCATTCTGTGTGTATGCAATACTGGCAGCAAAAGCACTACGGCACGTTTACCGTCCTGTATGTGTACCCAGTACTGGCAATGCCACTCGCTGCCTTCCTTACTGGACTGTAACATCCCGTGTGTATGCAATACTGGTAGTAAAAGCACTACGGCACGATTGCCATCCTATAACATCCTATGTGGGTACTCAGTACTAGCAATGCCACCTTCTACATGGTTCCTCTAATATCTAACTGGTCTTTGCCAGGTAGATGCCAAAGAGTGAAGCAAGTAAAAGAGATTACATTTAATTCCTTCTGTATAACGAAAAACTGGCAGCTGACTACTAATACTGTATTTCCAGGGGATTATAAAACACAGGGGTGGTGGGAAACAACCTGAAATCTAAATTCATTATGATGATTATTTAGTAAGATGTGAAGTACTGTATTGTGGAGGGGAGATTGGGCTTCCAGGTACCCAAACTCACATCATATATTTTAAACCTATTGATTTCCTATATTCACTATGGTATAGGGCTCCAGTAAACAAAGTAGAAAAAATATAATGGGAAAGTCGGGTCAAGTATTTTAAGCTTGATTTATAGTAATTCTACCAAATAGTAGAAAAACACCAATGTTATAAAGTCTATTGAAGGTTTGAGCATTGAATTCATAATAATTAATGACCGTGCACTCCGTCACAGAGAGAGAGTTTTATTAAGTCCTTGGAATCTCGCCTCTGGCATACAGCTTGTCATGCAGACAGTGTTACACCACCATTTACACCAGTCATTGCTAGCTAGTATCACTCACCTTAATGAACATAGTGACACAAAGAGGTGGCTGTCAGCCTCGGCATGTGTCTGTACCCTCCCGTCACAGTGTCTTGCAGAGTCTCTCCTGCACCTTCTGGCTCTATAATAGACAAGAGCCTCTTTTGCTATCTCTGTCTGCAGCCTCTCTCACTATCTGGCAGACCAGGCAGTGTATAGCCCCTGCCCTGCTCTCCTCCTCCCTAACTTTGTCTGTCTGCCCCCATGGGCAGTACATCTGTCCATAGCTTCACATGAGCCAGTCAGAACATGGATATAACTGGATGATAACTAAGCTGAGCAGTGGTTATATAGTTACAGCAATGTATAGCTAGGTCATATCTGACACCTACAGTGAGTAATTACTAACACACTTCTGTTGCCAGACTATTTATTCTGTATCATGTCATACTGTGTAAGGTGTCTCTAACACTGTCAGGTGAGGAACTCCACTGCTGACGAGAAGGATTTGTGGTTTTACAACATCCTTTATCCTTTATTCCCCGTTGGTTTTTATTTGATTTTCTGACAGTTCAGGATATTCCTAAATACTCTCCAGTTCCTTATAATTTCTTTTAGACCTAAAAAAAAAAGTATACGGGCCTTTTTTTCAAGCTTAAAACCATGGCTGTTTCTATATGGTTAAACATATTTTAGTAGTGGGGTAAACTGAAAAAAAGTACAACACAGTATTAAACTAGGCGCTGAGAGGTAGTAATATCTCTGTACACCACCGAAAGCAGCTGCAGATGGGTAGCCAACACAATATTAAAAAGACAAGGAAAACATAAGCAGCGCTATAGTGGTGTAAATGAATCACAGATACATATAAGTAAAATACCTTATTTATAAAAAAATATATAAAATATTCTATTAATCAACCTATAATGATAAGCATCCTGTACAAAATTTATTTGTAAACATACAGTGTACATAAAAATTACATCAACCAGTGTGTATAACAATCTGTGTGCAAATATATAAAAAATCTATTCAATGATTGTTAAGTTCAGTCCAGAGCAATGTAAGAAAAAAGCCAGAAAGCAGTCTCTGCTAATAAATATGTAAGTAAAATGATTGATGGAGCCGGCTTGTGACCTGCTGTGTGCTCCAATACAGTCACTCACCGCCGGTATCCAACCATTGTGGTGTATTAAAGGGGCAAACGGAGCTGGCTTGGGGCCTGCCAGATGATGGTCCTATGCGATTGTATCCCCTGATACCTCATGCATACACTCTTGCTGGTCTCCAGATATTGAGATGTGTAATAATGAGGGGGCCAGTGGAGCTGGCTTGCGAGCTGCCAAATGTGGCTACGATGCGACTAGGACCCCCCTTAGTCTCATAGATACTGGATCTCTATTGAGCAGAATGTGGCGTAACCTCAGTGGTGCAACAGCATGAAAATAATGATGCCCCTGGGTATCAGCACACCAGCGTGCATACTGTCATGGATAGCAGCAGGAAGGAATAATGAATTTCCCAAGCACCTACTTTCTTTGAAAAAAATCTGCTTGTCAGAAGAAACCGGTCAGAAGGTGTGCTTGGGAAAGGTTAGCTATTAGGTTTAGGCACCACGGAGGGGCTAGGGTTAGGATGCGGAAGGGGGTAAATTAGGGTTAGGCTGCAGACAGGAGGGGTTAGGTTTAGGCACCACCGGGGGGGGTTAGGCACTATGGGGGATGGTTAGGTTTAGGCAGTAACTGGGAGGATTAGGGTGTGGGGGAGAGAGGTTAGGGATAGGTTGCAGGAAGGGAGAGTTAGGGTTAGGGGGTGAAGGGGAGAGCGATAGAATTACTAAGCCCCTGTCGGGATTCTGAGCATCGGGATGCCGCTGTCTGTATTTTGACAGCCGGCATCCCAACTGCCGGTCTCCCACACCCAACCCAACCCAGGTGTAAAAGGGGCCAGGGTTGAATTCCTGGGTCCAGTGACCTGCCAATCCAACTCGGGTAACTTGCAGGGTTTAACATGGCAATGACTCGTGTAACCATGTAGTGTAAATGGGTACGTCCAACCCGGTTCCCGCTCATAGCATAGAGAGTTCCGGATTTTCCGGCACTTGGATGTCATCTCCAAACGCCGGCAGACCAGTTCCACTGCACCCGTGTGCAGTGTGAACGTCTGCAACCCGCGTCGGCACTGTGGTCTGAAGGTGGTATGTCCCGGGTCATATTAGTGGTGTTTGGTGAGGTCTATGGCTGGGGAGGAACACATGGAGATGGGTCTGAGTGCTGGAGGCCTGTCTTACCACCTACTCAGTGTAAGTCTCCCCTCTCTACATAAAGCTTCAGTGTCCATTGATTCTCCTACCGGCATCACTGTGTCTTTTCTTGCTGCTGCTGACTGAGCTACAATCTCTAAACACTGCAGTGCACTTCCTGGACACATGACACATCCAAAATGTCATCAGTGCTCAGAGGCATGTCTCTATTAGCTCTCTTTCTGTGCAGCTTGCTGCCTGAGGTGTGGCCCCACCCCAAGCTCTGCTAGCAGTGTATGACTGTACATAAGTGAGCCTGAGCTGTTTCTGCCTCATCTCCTGTCTCCCTGCAGTCCCAGGGAGCTCCACAGAGCTGGTGAGTGTTAACTATAAAAATTATTACAATAAACAAAGAAGATGTTTATAAGTTATAGATATCTTCTTTTTATTATACTAATAATTTTTATATCAAATCTCAGGAGTATGACAGGTGAGGCTCTGCCACCTCTGCCTACCCTGACAGCTTCATACTGCTGCCACTCCACAGCACCACACCACCAGAAACTTTATTTGTTTTATACTTACTAAGGATCAAGTTACCCCTAGTAAATTAGTTTTGATTTGTCATATTGATTTCTTTGTATTGTATTTATGTATCCATCATGTCATTCTAATACATGAGCATTTTGTATTGCGTTACACAATAAGGTAACATGCACTACAGCAAAGCTTTTGATTTCCAGCTCATGAATGGTGGTTCATGACTAGTGGCAATATGCTCATATGGAATCGGTATGTAATGCCGACGGTTGTTTAGCTGCCGGATTAAATACCGACAGCAGCAGCCCGGTGGGACAAAACCCTAAACCCTCCCCTCTCCCCCTAACCTTCCCTTAGGGGTGCCTAACCCTAACCTTCTCCATTAGTGCCTAAACCTAACCCCTCCTCCCCGCACCCTAAACCTAACCCTCCCGGGGAGTGCCTAACCCTAACCCCCCTAGTGGTGCCTAAGCCTAACCCCCCTTCCCCTACCCTAACCCTCCCGGGGGGTGCCTAACCCTAAGTCCCCCGGAGGTCCCTAAACCTAACCCTCCCCCACCCCCCGTGGCTAGATGCAAAGACACCCGGTATACCTTCGTTTCGGTATAACGGGTGTCGGGATTCCGTAGTGGGGCTAATGATAGGCATCAGAACATCGCAAGACTGGTGAGGACGTATTGTTTCTACTTATACCAACTTTTATGGGACATTACCCTCCAGCGATAAATTTGTGGGAAGTACCATCTCTGTGGATTGTGCTCCCACTATAAGAGGAGCTCTAAGTATTCAGTTACATTGTCTCAATTTGGCCCAGTGATACAAATAGGAAACAAGCAAGATTGATTTAAAATGTGTACACCTTCCGCCTGTCAGTTCTTAGGTTTTACAGCTGATATTTTATTTAATCAATTTTTTACTTTGGATACAATGATTATGCATATATATTTTTATCATTATTAAATTATTTGGATTATGATTTACGTGTATTGTGACGATTACGGTAGTGCATTTTTTTTTATTAATTAATTAGAAGTCCAGCGCTGCTATTTTTCTTCTGGGGAATATTCCTTATTTGGCATATAGATATCTGCGTACAGTTTTGTTCACTTTAGTCCATTGATACCTTCAAGGGTGCAACAAGGGCTGGTAAGAGTAGGCTGAGTACAGTAATGATTTGTTCGTATAACTGCGATATAATTAGGTGTAGAAATTTCTGTAAATATGCTTTTTATGACATCTATCTTTTGAAAGTTCTGGAGGACTCATGCAACAATACACAGTAATGATGATGACCAGGGCCGGCTCCAGGGGTCTGAGCACCCTGTGCCGTGTCGGTAAGCTGCGCCCTGCAATCGTGCGTGATCAAATTTGGGGGCGTGACCTAATTACCATAGGACACGCCCCCTAAGTGCCGTTATTTGGAGGCGTGTCCGCATGGCACGCCTCCAAATCAAGTCAGGCTGGGAGTAAAGCCCAGCCTCTCCTGTCTGCGTGCAGCATCCATTCACACTCCTGGGGTCCAGCACCGCCACGCAGTTGCGGCGGTAGGGGTCCACAACCTCCCAATTTGACCACCCGCAGGCCAGTTCGGCCCACGGGTGGAACAGCGGGACAGTACTGTCCTGCTGAAATCGGGATGTTGGGGAGGTGTGCGCTCTCTATGGGTGGCGCCCATGTGCGACCGCACAGGTCGAACAGCCCTAGAGCCGGCCCTGATAATGACTATCAGAAGCTTCTGGTTGGCTAATTGCGTATTGACCTTTCCACCTGAGGGTACTTACATTAGAGTTATATTAAGTTATACTAAGTGGCCATAAGGAGGGCTGTGCAGCTGGTGCTGTCGCACAGGGCAGGAAGCTGTGGGGGCAGTACCAGCCGTACTCACCCTACCAACGCCCTTCTCCGGCTCACGGCTCCTGTACTGTGTTGGGAGAGACATTATGTCATCTCCCACATTTCCGCGTGTCTGTAGGATGCTCAAGGGGCTGGTGCAGCACAAGGCGCAGCGCACCCTGTTACAGGGCTGCGTGTAAGTTCTATGAAAGTACACCTGCTGGCTACATCTACTGGGGGCATTTTATATGCACTGTACCAATAACAAATGAGAATGTAAAGTGCCTCATACCTCAGTGATGTCGCTAGTACTTAGTAAATAGACTAGCTGAATAGTGGGTCATTCCAGTGACGTACGGTGAGGTACATGATTGGGGAGGCACTGGCTAGTATCATAGTACATACATGAACCCCAGGGTTAGGCATTATACAAAGGGGCAGCAATATACCTGTATACTGCTGAAATTTTTTTACAGTAAAAAGAATATACCTAAGTATGAGAGGAAAGGCTCTGCCTCATCTGACTCACCTGACCACACATCACTGGTTTATTCCATAAAATTACTACACCCACTACTATAATTTAATATAATCGGGGTGTCCTGATATATGAGTACAGTAGCCTTAATCCATACTTACAAATCTTCTCTCTGGGAGAAGCCCGGAGAGGGGATACAGTTGGCCGGTGATGGGGGCAGTACCGGCCTATTAGAGTCCCACCAGAACCTGTACCCCACCCCTGTAATTCATTACCCACCACCAGCACATATATCCTTCCCCTGTAACTCATTCCCCAGCACCTGTACCCCTCCCCCTGTATTTGCAGCGGGCAAAGGAGGGAATGTGCCAGATATCACGCACGATGCCGCTGCTCCTGGTCATTTATAGACAGAAATACCATTAGATTGTAATCTCTGTCCCCCTGACCTCATGTCTGCTCACCACCTTGTCCACCTGTGTGTCCTTGTGTTGTGCCTATTACATGTTCTCTACTGCAAATTATGTGTTTTTCTGTACCGTGCTTATTACCTCAGATATTCCGCACATTTTTCCTGTAGTTTTCCCACTTACGTTTCTTTAATGTTCTGCATGTTGTCTTTGCTTGCTCTGTGTTTTGCTTGTTGGACCCCTATGTTGTATATACTGTGATGTATTTCTATAGTGTACCTCGCTGTAGAAATTTGAGGAACTCTATAACCATGGAATTGGGCAAGCCCAGAGGTGGTGACTTCTGTGTTTATGTGAACAATATATGGTGTTCTGATGTTGCCCTTATTGAAACTTTTTGTTCTGTGGATTTTGAATACATGACGATTAAATGCGGGTCCTTTTACTTGCCCAGAGAAGTTTCGGTGGTAATTATGGTCGTTGTGTATATTCCAAACATGAGCCGTGCTATTGAACACTTTCTACAACACTCTTGCTTAATTACATCTTATGTTGAAGGTGAGTTTTTGTGGCAATCAAAATGTGGCCCATCACATACCTATCTCCTGAGGCTTCATCACCACAATAAAGGTGAAATAATGCTACCAGGGGGTCGGGAGATAGAGAGATCTCTCTCACCTTGGAAATTAACCTAAAAACCTGGTGCCACAAAGGACGGATCTTTGGACATGTCCAAAAAACATGAATTAGGTCCCCAACCAGTCCACAATTTTGCCAGCATTGACTGGAGACAGTGGGACATATTTTATGTAACCTATCAGGGGTCAAATACAACCGATGGATAAGTTTGTACATCATTTCAGTATGGGAGATGCATTTGGAAAAGGTGAAACACATACGAAATATAGAGTCCCACTCCTCCTCTGTAAGAAATCTAGACAAATCCATTTCCCATCTTGAAAGGGACAAAATAGTACCAGTTTCAGAGGGTCTTAACAACAAGCTTTACCACCAATTAAAACTCTCCAGCTAAAGAAAGTTTCCCCAATATCTATTTCGGAATAACTGTTCGTGGACCCTGATGCAGAGTTTGTAGTCAGTGACGTATTTGTAGATACTTATAAAAACAGAGAACCTTTCTTGGATATGGGCAAATGACAGTAGTTCCCCATTAGGCATAATATCACCCATAGACTGTGCACCGAAAGACGACCAAGTTGAAATCCATAAATCAAGAATCAAAGCTGCAATAGTTTCCAGAGTGAGACTGAGAGTAGGAAGATGAAATTCGTCCAACCAGGAAATCGCCTTATGCCTCGCAGTCACAGAGACCAATATAGCCATAGATGGGGAGGGTATTTGAGACTTACAGGCCTGCAGTAACCATAATAAATCAGTGAGTAGAAGGGGGTGAATACTGTTCTGCTCTAACTGAACCCAGGGTTTAGGGTTATCTACCACTAACCACTCCCCCAATTCATTTAACAAACACGCTACTTGGTATCTTTCCAAATTAGGGAGCGCCAAACCCCCCTTCAGTTTGGGCAGAGACATAATATTTCTAGATAACCTGGGTTTTTTTAGACCTCCAAACATATTTAGTAAACACACTATAAAACTTATGGAGTACAGAAAGAGGAAGTAATTTGGATATGGTGGGGAATAAATACATCAACATTGGTAGCAAAACCTGTTTCATCGCTGCAATACGTTCAAGCCATGAAACCTCCTGCAACATCCAATCAGCTGTTAAAATGGTACATTTCCTTAAAAGGGGCAAATAATTGCAGGCCACAATATCCCTAGACGTTGTGGGACATGAACCCCTAAATTAGAAAGACTCTGAGTCTGCCAAGCATAATTATATATTTCTTTAAGTCTGGATAAAAGTTCAGGGAGAATGTTAACTGGGAGTGCTTCCGTCATAAGTTGGATACACACCTGACAGATATATCTGCAGATGACGGTCATTCATACACACTGAACGGCCATCATCTGTCAGTCTGGTTGCAATCAATTTAGCGTTAATTTTTACATTAGTGTTTAAAGGGGCAATTGGTCTATAATTAGTAACCAGGGAAGGGTCTTTCCCAGGTTTAGGGAGAGCCCCGACTTGGGCTTCCACATTTCCTTAGGAAAAAAACCTTTGTCAGAGGCTTCATTATATAAAGGTGTAAAGGTGCCCATCCACTTAAAGGCATGAAAACGACTGCATGATTATGACATTGTAATCGTGCAGTCGTTTGTCTGTCTGTTATGTGCCTACACACATCTGTTATGTGCCCAGGCACATCAATCATCTGCAAACATGCTGAACCTGACGTTATTGTCGGGTTGTCCAGCATGTTTGCCCGATGATAGATGTCTAAACGACCAGCAGGAGAGCGCATCACTGGTCGTTTTAGACATTTTTCTTATCGATTTGCAAACGATTTATGAACGATTGAACGATAATGATATCGTTATCGCTCAATTTAATCGTCTAGTGGATGGGCACCTTAAGAACGGGTACCAACATGTTTTTAAAAGATTTATAGAAGGCATTAACCATTAATATAACCAACTGGACCTGGGGCCTTATCCAAAGCTAGCAAATCTATAGCTTTAGCTACAGTGTACCTCCTCAGACCAGGGAGCACATAAGGTTTGAAGCATATCTGGATAAAGAAGGTAGGTTCACAGTGTCTAAAATCTGGGAAATTTCTACTGTTGTTGGCAGAAAAGTTTGGGAATCATTAGCTAGATTATATAGTGTAGAATAATAATCAGCAAATGCATTTGCTACATCAAAAGGATCCGTCACCTATGCCCCAACCTTGTTAAAAATAGCATGAATTCGCTCCTTAGACATTTTCCCCTCAGTTTCTGAGCCAACATCCTGCCATCCCTATCTCCTTGTATATACATTTTTGCCTTGGTTTAAAAAAATTCTTGTGCACTTTGCGCAAGGAGAAAATGTTATATTCCTCCCGTTCTTTGAACAATTCTTTAAGAATAGCAGCATCCTGCGGGCTTATTCCAAATTCGTTATGCAAGTTTCTAATTCCATTTGTCACTGTAAATGAGCCCTTTTAAGTGGTGCAGCTGATTGAATAGCAGTACCCCTAACCACCGCTTTAAGAGCACCCCAAAATGTAAAGGTATCCGCGGGTGAATTGGTACTTAAATATGTACTAAGGGTACAGGAAAGAGCCTGCATGGATTCAGGATTAGAGAGGAGTTAAGCTCCTAACCGCCAAGATGGGGAGGTATACAGGCAGAACCTATAGCCCACTCTAAACTAAGGGGTGCGTGATCGGACCACGTCATAGGAAGAATGGAACACCGTCTTATCTGTTGCAGAGTCCATTTGTCCACCAAAGCCAAATCAATCTGGAATATGACTTGTGGACATGTGAATAAAACGTATAATCCCGAACCGTGGGATTCCTAGCTTTACAGGCGTCAAACAAGTCATACTCCGCTAGAACTCTCCGAAAGGCCAGAGAGTGGTCCCCGGGAGAAGTTATTTGTAACTTAACCGTGGAGGAAGATCTACAGTATCTATTGTCGGCTCAACAACCAAATTAAAATCCCCTAAAATAATAGTAGAACCTTTACAACAACTCTGTAATATTGTGCATACCCTCCTACAAAATGCAAATTGCTTCGTATTAGGGGCATATAGAGATACCAGAGTGACAACCTGGTCCTCTAATTGCCCAACTAAAATTAGGTAACGTCCATTAGGGTCTGAATGTTGGGACATCAAAATAAAGTTACAAGAGCGAGAACAAAGATTGGCTACACCAGCCCTCTTTGTATGACCATTGGCTGTATAACAATGAGGATAATAAATATCCGAGAATTTAGGGGGAGAGGGTGCAGCGAAATGAGTTTCTTGTAATGCTACCACTTGAGCTTTAACCTTAGCAAAATAACATAAGGCCTGCCTTCTAATTTTTGGGGAATTTAATCCCTTCACATTCAACGATAATACTTTA
This sequence comes from Taudactylus pleione, assembly GCA_031769625.1. NCBI lineage: Eukaryota > Metazoa > Chordata > Amphibia > Anura > Myobatrachidae > Taudactylus > Taudactylus pleione. Next base: position 284,047 of record JAUIMM010000675.1, read on the forward strand.
ACTATAAAACTTAGACATTAAAGTACAAAACAAATGTACGCTAGACAGTAAGACACAGTAAAATAATTGCATCCATATCAAAAATAGCAGAGAAGGGTCTAGGGAGGGGGAGAGAGGAAGGGAAAGAAGAAAAAAAAAGGGGGGGAGAGGAAAAAACAAACAGTAACCATAACTGAAATAACTCCTAAAAGGAGTTAGAGGGGGTGACCAACCTAGTCGACACAAATAGAAAGGAAGGGGGGTAGAAGCCATTCTTCCACCATTCCAATTTCAAAACAAAAAAGTAAAATTTATCTTAGCATAATAACAGATAATGCTAACAGTGGAAACATGATACACTTTATAATATTGTAATATTTTAACATTATAATACTGTAAAAGACACCACATGAAATAGACAAGAAAAAGGACCCAACGACGTGCATCCGCATGAGAACGTCACGAGACACCCCAGTTGGGGCATTTTTTGCCCGAGGAAGACTAGGAATACGGGTAATCAGAAAGTCCGTGATAGGACTGGTGGGTAGCAGTTTCATAAAGATATCAGTGTTGAACTCTTTAAGGTCCATAGTGGTGACGGTTTCTGGGACTCCCCCGTATCTTGATGTTATTGCGGCAAGACCGATCTTCAAGGTCTCCAACTTTAATGCGTAACACTGTCACCTCTGTTTGGAGTTGCTCGTGAAGAACAATTACATTATTGTGAGATCCCACGACTTCTTCCATCTTAGTCTCCAGATGGTCATTGCGATCCCCCAGTCCATTGACCGTCTGTTGGCAAGATTGTAGGGCTGTGCGTAGTTCTGAGGTGATATCTTCCTTGAAAGATAATAATAATTTTATTTATATAGCGCTTTTCTCTTAAAGGACTCAAAGTGCTTTACATTTTAAAACACAAAATAAGCTTAAACAAGGGACATTAGTGAAATGCTTGGGGGAATAGGTGAGTCTTGAGTCTATTTTTGAAGGATTCTAGAGTGGAGGCCTCTCGAACTGTGCGGGGAAGTGAGTTCCATAAGGTTGGAGCCCCAAAACTGAAAGCTCAACTCCCAGACAAATTCCGGGAGATTCTAGGTACTGTTAATAGCCCTTCGTCAACGGATCGCAGTACTCGTGTGGGGACGGTACGGAATCAGAAGCTGCTTTAGGTACCTTGGGCCATGGTCATGTAGGGCTTTGTAAGTTAGTTATCCAATCTTGAAAACAGTTCGCCATCTGACAGGCAGCCAGTGAAGGGAGTAGAGAGTGGGTGTTATGTGGCTGCAACGGGGCTGGTTGGCTAATAGCCTGGCAGCTGCATTTTGTACCATCTGCAAGCGGTGCAATTCTTTTGCTGGGAGGCCGAGGTAGAGGGCATTGCAGTAGTTTAGGCGTGATGATATAAATGCATGTATGACTTTAGGCAGCTCTTCTGAGGGAATTAAGTGCTTGATTCTGGCAATGTTCCTCAGATGAAAGAATGAGGATTTGATTGTGGCTGATACCTGATATTTAAGTGTCAAGCCACTATCCAGGACAACACCAAGATTCCACACATGTTCAGTGTTTTGTAATTCTGATCCCTCAAGCTGAAGTCCTGTTGGTTGACTATGCTGTAGCCCTGACTTGTGACCTATCATAAGGACCTCTGTTTTATCAGGGTTCAGCTAAGGACTGTGCCATCAAGTCCACAGAAAGTTTTCAGGCGCTCAGTTAGAATCCCATGGTCCACAGTATCAAATGCTGCTGAAAGATCCAGAAGGATTAAGATTGAACAATCCCCTCTGTCTCTTGCCATCAGAAGATCATTAAGCACACATACCAGAGCTGATTCAGTGCTGTGTCTTCTCCTGAATCCTGACTGGAATGGATCATAAATATCATGGGTAGACAGGCGGGTTTCCAGTTGCTTTGCCACTACTTTCTCAATGACCTTTCCTAGAAATTGAAGGTTTGATACTGGTCTATAGTTGGTCATGCAGCCGGGGTCTAAATTAGGTTTTTTAAGAAGTGGTCTAACAATTGCTTCCTTTAGCGGTTCTGGAAAAATGCCTGTTTGCAAAGAGTATTGAACTATTTTTGCAATTACAGGGCCAATCATGTCCATACACCCTAAGAGAAACTTAGTTGAGGCAGGGTCCAGATCACAGTTGGTGGGTTGCAACATTCTGATAATTTGCTTCATAGAGCCCACAGTCAGGGGCGCATCATCGCCCAACTGGGAGGAGTAGGGTGTCGTTGGAGAATTTGTCGCGTGAGTCTGGGATACAGAACCTAGACTTTTATGGCCAGCACTTCCAGACGTGGACGGTACTGCTCCACCGGCCGACGAGCGTTGTTTAAAAAAAACTGACTGGAGGCAACGTACAGGACGCCTTATTGCGTGGGGTGCCATCAGGGAGGTAAAGTGGAAACAAAACAGAAATCACCAAGGTCACAATTTCCAATCAAGAGGGGTATGAATCCACAATCAGGGAACGGCGTCAGAACATTCGTAGGAGTGGTGGAAGAGAGTCACATAGTGTTAAACTATTGCCATGTGGGAAGCCTTTGTGAGTGACATACAGTATGCAGCTACACACTTTATAGAAAAAGTCAGGTGTAAATATGTGAGACTTTGACATCCACTATAAAGCATCCTTATATTTCTATATAGAACCCTTAACAATCGGCAAATAGTGCCCCAGAGGCCTCACGTGTAGGGTCAGACAAGGCAAGCCTTTCCACTACATGCCTGCTGCGGTCTCGCCAGCGCTCACCTCAGCAGCACCATCACAGAAAGGATAGTGCCTGTCCTGTACTTCACTGGTAACCAGCAGGCAGCACTTCCAGGTCCAGCAGGGAAATCTGGCAGGGCCAGCAATCCTCCCAGGTTGGGGCCCTATGCAGTCAGGTGGCCGGAGATGAGAGGAGGTGGCAGGGGCCGTATGTGATCAGGTGGCTGGAGATGATGAGAGAAGGCGGCAGCGGGATCCCCGTGACAACGCTGCCCGGAACTCAAGCCTGCGGCTCCACGTCCTGCAGAAGGGTGAGGTGGGAAACAGCCAGCAGCAGCGCCAGAGGTGGGTGTAAGTGGAGCGCATGGCAGGGGTTAGTATCCGGAGTACATCGGGAGTCGGGATCAGAGCAGGGAGACCCCAAAAAGCGCCCACAATAGTCGCTGATACCGGGAGCTCCAGACAGGTACGTCTAGCCAGAAGTTCAGCAGGCCACGCCCCCCGTGGCGGTTGATTTTAATAAGGCAGATTTAAAGGTGGTTCTGCCTAAGTTTTATAAAAATTTTATGGTCCCAATCCATGGTGAGCATGTCCTGGATCAGGTGTGTACGAATTTTAAAATGGCCTATGAGATAGTTGTATGTCCTCATATTGGTAGATTGGGCCATGTATCACTGTTTTTGATCCCTAGTAATAATTAGCCTCTGGTGAAGAGATCTGTGCCTGTTAGAAGGTCTGCTACAGTTTGGCCAGAGGAGGATTTGGAGAAGTTACAGGATTGTTTAGAATAACAAACTGGGAGATAGTAATCGAGGAATCTGTGATAGGAGGGGTTAGTGATGTAGATATTTTTGCGTCTGTGGTTTTAGGTTAAGTCGGGTGCTGTATTGAGAGTAACGGTGAGGAAAATCTTTAGGGTGGTCCCAAACATGATAACATGGTTAAAAGGTAAGGTTGGCTCTGCTACTTAAGGCTCGGGATATCGTTTTTAAATCTGGGGACAGAAAAGTTTACAAATTAGCTATGTCTAAACTTAAGGTGCCTATCCACTAGAAGACAGGCAAAAGACTGCACGATTACGACATTGTAAGAGTGCAGTCGTTTGTCAGTCTGTGATGTGCCTTCACTGAACGAGCAGTCATTCAGTGTAGGCACATCAATCATCTGAAAACATGCTGAACCTGTCGTTGTTGTCAGGTTGACCAGCATGTTTGCCCGATGATAGCTGTCTAAACGACCAGCGGGAGCGCGCATCGCTGGTCGTTTTAGACATTTTTGAAACAAGCTGCAAACGATTTTCAAACGGTTATCGAACGATTATCTAACAATATCGTTATAGTTCAATCGCTCATTTTGATCGTCTAGTGCAGGGGTTCCCAACCAATGTCCTCAAGGCACGCTAGCAGTCCTGGTTTTAAGGATAGCCATACTTGAGTACAGGCAACTTAATTAGTATCTCAGTTTTTTTGATTAAACCATCTGTGCTTTAGCATGGATATCACCAAAACCAGGACTGTTAGTGTGCCTTGAGGACCGAGGTTGGGAATCACTGGTCTAGTGCACAGGTTCTCAAACTCGGTCCTCAGGACCCCAAACAGTGCATGTTTTGCAGGTCTCCTCACATAATTACTAGTGAAATAGTTAGCCGCACCTGTAGATCTTTTAAAATGTGTCAGTGAAGATGGAATACGTTTGCTGCTCTCACATCATAATCTAATAGACCCCTGGAGATTATTAAACCACAATAGCAGAGAGCTCACTTTTTTCTCTCACGTACACAACACCTTTACTAGGATTGATCACATTCTCGCTGCAGATTCACTACTCCCTAGGCTACAAAAAGCATATATTAGCAATAACCTCATGTCTGACCATGCACCCATCTACTTAGAAATTGAACTTCACACTCCTCACAATAAGAATGTAACTTGGCGCTTCCCGTCATACTTTCAAAAGCTATCTAAAACGTAAATGGGAGGATTATGCAGTTACTAATCAAGCACATCACAATAATCCTGTACTGCTTTGGGCTGCCTCAAAGGCTGTCATATTATCGCATACATGTCTTGGAAAAATAGAGATCGGATAGAGAAAAAATGCAAATATTTGACCATAATCTAAGTGATGCTTATCACTCCTATGTACAGTACCCGAATAAAACCCTATATAGCCAACATAAACACTTATTGGAGACCTTTGTCTCTAATGAGGATCAAATGAGAGTATCCTATAAAATAGATATTTCAGATGGGGAGGTAAGGCGGGCAAATTATTATCATACATGGGTCGCCAACAAGCCAAAAGACAGTTAGTTTATCCCAAGATTTATACACTCAGGAACTTATATCACTTCTCAGTTAGATACAACCTCTCAATTACATTCATATTTCTCTACACTCTATAGGGCCACTCCAGACTCACCTCAACTATCACATTCCTTACTTGCTGAAGCGAATCTTCCTAAATTAGAAACTTCATAGAGAGACCTAATGGAAGCTGATATAAGAGCAGAAGAAATTCACCAAGCCATTGGGGCCCTAAAACTTAACAAATCTCCAGGTCCAGATGGTTTCAGTGGTGAATACTATAAACTCCTTCGTGAAGAATTAGTCCTTACCCTTACCTCTCTCTTTCAACTTATTTTAAAAGGTCAGGCACAATACTCAAATTTCAATGAAGCCCACGCCATATTACTACCCAAACCTAATAAAGACGAGGAACTAGCAGAATCATATAGCCCTATCACACTCTTAAATCAAGACTTCAAACTTTTAGCGAAAATCATTGCCTCCCATTTATAAACATTAATGCCTAATCTCCTGACGCATCACCAGTTAGGTTTCACCAGCACACGACACTCAGTATCAGGCATTAGGTCGGCCATCTCCGCTATCATTGCTTCTAAAATCTCTAAATCCACTCAAAACGTACTACTGAGCCTTGACGTAGTGTAACCAGTGTGTTAAATAATTAATTTCTACATAATCATATAAGTTGTAAGTTGTAACACACACCTACACCCTTGCTAGGCCCCATTGAGCCTTGAAAATAGATTGTACTATAGTTGCAGTCAGTGGACAGAATTGTTAGATATAACCTTTTGGGGTCAAATAAGCCATAATTTGAGGGGCCTAGCTCTACCTGCCATTTCTACTACTAGAACTATAATGAGCCATTCATAGCCTACATATTCTTATCAGTAGCAGCTACATTCCATTGGAATGACCATCGTAAGCTATGTAGAGATGCTAAGCATTATGGGTAACTGTTAGTGATGTCCAGACTCTACACAAAAGAGCTTTGAAAGAGGTTCATCTCTATACCTACTAGGATACGTCATTAGTGTATCTCTTTGTCTGAGTATATGCTTACAGAGAATGTGCAATAGAGATAAGCATGGTTCATGCTATGCTAGACCAATCAGTGCTTGATACCTAGCACTGTATGTAATTAATATGGGCTTAATATCCGGAAAGCCAACACCCCAGACTAGGGGATATAATCAGGAGGTACACAAAGGACCCTTTAGCTCGTGCATGGATCTCTATGACTGCACATTAGGATGCCTACAGAGAAAAGGAAAATAAAAAAACCACACAACATGATAAAAAAAATACACATTAGCATAAAAAAACAAAAGTCAACACAAGTTCGGAGGTGAGAGTTCAAGAGTAAATTGAACTACCTGGGCGTTGTGAAACGAGGGCTCCCCAGAAGAAGATAAGATGAAGTACATCTTATGTTGCTGATGATGAATTACCGGTGTCATCTGAATACATAGACAAAAGTTGAGTATACTGTATACTTTGTATGTTGTTTGTTACTTGTAAATAAAGTGTGTTCATTTGTACCTCACTCATTTTGGTCACATGTGTACTATTTAATTTCAATCAGAACGAAACCCACCGTTATGCACGTGGAAAAGGCGTTTGACAAAATAGCTTGGTCACATCTTTATCGTATACTAGAAGAAAGAGAATTTGGTCCCTACTTCGTTAACCTCATCCGCTTCTTTTATACCAACCCCAAAACCAAACTAATTATTAATGTCTCGATAAGCACACTAGTTGAATTAACTAGGGGTACACGGCAGGGCTGTCCACTATCCCCCCTTTTATTTAACCTAGCCCTAGATTCTCTAATACGCATATACTACAACTTTAAATAGGCTCTAGTTGTCTTAAGATCCTGGCTTTTGCGGATGACTTATTGCTTTTCTTTTCCGATCCTCAAGAAAGCATGCAGGAGGTACTTTCTAAGATCTCTCAGCTCGGGTTAATTTCAGGTTTCACAATCAATGTTCAAAAATCGCTAGCTATGACCCTTTCCCAAGAACTATGTCCCCATTGGGCTAAAAACCTTAATTTTACATGGGCCCCTACATGTATCATTTATCTAGGGATTCAACTACCAAAAAATGTATCTCTTTAATATTCACTTAACATAACTAAGATCATATCTAAAATCACGCTATAACTAAAAAACTGGCAACACCTACAACTCTCTTTTCTGAGGCGAGCTCAGCTCATAAAAATGATAACTTTTCCAAAACTTCTCTATCCCCTGCAAGTCCTGCCCTTAGCAATATCTAATAAAGATGAACAAATTTTTGTACATTTATATGGAATGGCGATAAACCAAGAATTTAAAATTCTCCAAAAAATCAAAAAAGAAGGAGGTATAAACTTTCCTCTTTTATAACCAGGCAGCCATATGCTGTTACATTAAAGATTGTCTCAACTCTACCAATCATTATCCTAATTCAGAGCTAGAACAACAGCTCATACCTGATACACATCTAGTCACATTTTTACATTTGGCAAAAAAAGACATTCCTCCTGCAGCTCTAGATAACCCAATATTAACTTCCACAAGATCAATATGGTTCAAAACAAGAAAATCATGGAATCTAAACCCATATTTATCTCTCTTTCTCCCATTATGGGGCAACCCAGCTTTTCAAAATGGTCAAGCCAATTATCCCTTCCGCTCTTGGTCAAAAGCAGGACTCTCCTCAATTAGATGCAAAGTAGATACTTCTCTGCACATATCATTAAATTTTTCACAAGCTGTAAAAAATTTCTCTTTCATCCACTAGGGGACACTGTAGTTGCTTACGCTGGGTATAGAGGTGTGGATAACTGGAGCTGGCACTTTAAAGTAATCTAGAAGCGTGAAGCTCCTCCCCCTCTATGCCCCATCAGCCCCCAGTTTAGAAAATGTGCCAACAGAGCTGGTCACAATCTGCTGTGCTCCAGCAATACATTTATTCATTATACTTTTTAGCTTTATTATTTTATAAGATCTTTTTACACTTATTAGGTACCCTTCGCCACCTCTGTAAAGGTGGGGTCCGGGTACCTGGCGCTCTGTCCTTACTAGAAGACAGGAAGGAGTGCACAGTACTTATACTAAAAGCACTGATAGCTCCTTACCGCCACAGCACATCTCCACAGCAAGAAGAAGAGAGTGCTGACCGAGAGAGAGACTCCCAGGGGAGCGCAGTGAGTATGTAGCTGTTCATCCCCCGGCTTCCCCCCCCCCTGCTGCCAGAGCCTTTGCAGTGGAACCCAGACAGACATGTAACAAGTGTGGGTATTTTCTGCACAGAATATGGGTCTGATGTGAATCCCTTTCAGACTCTGTATTTTTACATGACGACTAGGTTATTAGCGCACTGCTCCCTGCCTTAGCTCTTATACATTCAGCCCCCGCTGGCAGCATTGTGGGGCTGGCACAAGGTAATGGCAAAAAGCCATTTTGGGAGATCTTGTATTAAGAAGGGGCGGAGCCTATTTCAGCGCGGGCTCTCTATCTCTCAATCCTAGCGGCATACAGCAGTAGATAAAAGCGTGTCTGCCGTTTTGTGTCCTTAATGCCTGCAACCTCCGCTGCCCAGCGCTTGTAGTACAGGCTGTGTATAGTGCACAGTGCTGCTCCCTACCTTCACTAGTACTCGTTCAGCCCCTGCTGGACAGGCGTTTAGCAGAGGCAGCAAAGCGGGGCTGACGGGATGGTTATGGCTACATAGAAGCCACTTTGGGAGCGCTTGGCATGAGGAAGGGGGCAGAGCCTAATAAATGGGCTCTCTCTATAGTCTAAGTGGCATACAGCTGTTACAACAGCGTGTCTGCCGTCTTTATTACTGTATGCCTGCATCTCTCCCTGTTAGGTAGTGTTGCAGTTGTTTAAAGAGAGGGCTGGATTCTCCTGCTTCCAATCCTTGACGAAAGTGATATACACTAGAAGGTGTATAGTGAGCAGGGGATCTGACCTGTGGATGGAGAGTGGGGTTTCTCCACCTCTGTGTCCCAACATCAGCCTTCTGTTTTTCTACACTGTATACTGTCTATATAATGTATATGTATAGTCTGAATACAGTCTGTGTGTAGTAGTGTGTACATTAATGACAAGCAGTAGGCTTCTCAAAAGGATGTTTGTTCTAAATGTAATTACAAACAAACTAAGCCACATGCTTCTGGCTCAACGTTATGTAATTGCTGGTTTAGTAATAGCCCCTTCTGTGGCTATTACTGCCTCACCCTCTCCTTCATGGGCCGCCTACATGATAGCGCTGAGGCTAATAGGTCTCCCTTGGTGGCGGGGTTAACCAAATCTCTAGAAGTTATAGGTACCGCTGCTACTATACCCTCCTTTTGTTATCAATTGAAAGAAGTTGGAGGAGGACGGCTCTGCGAATCAGAACTTAGAATACATCTCTACGGAGGTGGAACCTATAATTCAGGCGGTCCAGCAGGTCCTAAATTTACCTGCGGACTCAGTTCCTGCTACATAGGAATTTAAACTTTTTGATAAAAAAGGTTGGCTGTTTTTCCCTTCTCCCAACAGCTTCACGAATAGCTTTCAGCGGCCTGGAAACAACTGGATAAGAGGTTCCAGATCCCACGTCGCTTCCCCCCCAGCTATCCATTGCCATCATCTATGATGGAAAACTGGGAAACATCTCCTCCAGTAGATACGTCTGGTTGTGGTCTCTCTAAGAAAACAACGCTTCCAATGCCGGGTGCTATGTTACTTAAAGGATCCTTCTGATCGTAGTTGGAACTACACTGCGATTTATTTATACTACAGGGGGGGCTCTACTTAGACCCTACGCTTGTTAGCATCTGGTTTCACAAAGCGGTCGTTGGCTGGGCGGACCAGTTGATAATGAGCTGGGTCTCCGGTACTTCCAGAGCAGATCCATACTCTCATATCCGCTTCTGCCTTTTTTCTGCCCGCAGAGTTCTCTGGTTGCGCTCTTGGCAAGTGGACGCACAATCCAGTAAGGCTGTTGTAGGTTACAGTTCAATGGTAATATGCTTTGGGGCCCAGAATTTAAAAAAAAAAAAAGTAATGGATAAGGCTCGAGGTGCTGCCAGGTAGGCACGGGGCAGAAGAGGTAACGGTCGCTCACATAGGTTTGTACGTCAGGTACAGAAACCAGCTAAGAAACTCGCCATGGAACTCCTGCGATGGGGGCTCGCTTAAAGACTTTTCAACAGGCTGGGTCGGCAGGAGGCTATCCAGTCTCTGCAACACAGTGCTAGTTCCGGTTGCAGGGCATCAACGTGCTATGGGGTTTTACTCAGACCTTTGTGTGGTGCCGAAGACGGATGGTTCAGTTGGACCCATCTTAAACTAGAAGTTTTTTAAACCAGTATCTGAAGATGTATCGTTTCAAAATTGAGTCACTTCAGTCTGTCTTTGCGAACCTGGAACCAGTGGAGTTCCTAATTTCCCTGGATATAAAAGATGCCTATCTACATGTTCCCAATTGGGAACCACATCAAGCCTTCCTGCATTTTTACATATTGCAAGATCACTATCAGTTTCGGGCATTTCCATTCGGATTATCCTCGGCTCCCCGCATTTTCACCAAACTCTTGTCAGTCAAGATTACTCTCCTTCGGTTGTCGGGAGTGTACATAATCCCTTATTTGGAACACCTGTTACTCAAGGCTCTTATCGGTATCCCTATCAAACCATGCCTTTACTGACAATTCACACTCTAACACAGTTGGATAATCAACTTCAAGAAATCAAATCTCATTCCATCCCAGAAGCTCCTGTTTCTGGGCATGATCCTGGATACGGCATCACAGAAGGTCTTTCTTCCGATAGACAAAGCCTGGGATATCCGGTTGTTAGTTCAACTGGTCCTCAAAACAAAGAAGGTGTCCCTACTTCTTTGCGTCTCTTGGGGAAGATGGTAGCTGCTTTTGAGGCACTACAGTTCGGACGGTTCCACTCCAGAGTGTTTCAGCTGGCCCTGCTGGTCACAAGGGTCAGGGTTTCGTCTGCTTCTACAGCGACAAATCCGTCTGAGCCAGGTTACCAGAGTGACCCTCCTCTGGTGGACACAATCCAACAATCTTTTAGCGGGCCAAAATTTCGGAGTGGGACTGGATCATCGTAACAACGCATGCCAGCCTTTGAGGATGGGGAGCGGTAGCCCTCGATTATCATTTTTAGGGTTGATGGTTCCCCCTGGATCAGAAGTGGCCCATAAATGTGTTGAAACTCAGAGCGATCTACAATGCTCTGATAGAAGCAACAGAGTTGCTAAAGACTCGTCCGGTAAGAGTTCAGTCCGACAATGCTATGGCTGTTGCTTACATCAACCGCCAGGGCGGGACTCGTAGTCGCATGGCCATGGGAGAAGTATCTCAGATTCTCCGGTGGGAAGACAAAAAAAAAATTAAAAATCCTGTTGGCGGTATTCATCCAGGGTGTGAACCACTTGGAAGCAGATTACCTAGGTCGCCAGGATCTACATCCCGGGGAATGGAAGCGTCATCCAAACGAGTTCAAAGCGCTGATATGACGATGGAGGTGTTTTCAGGTGGACCTCATGGAGTCAGGATTGAATCATCAATTCCCACTATATGTGTCAAGAACTCGAGATCTGCAGGCGGAGGCAGTAGACGCTCTGACAGTTCCAAGGATCTACAACTTCGTTTACCTTTTTCCTCTGATTCCAATTCTTCCTTTTAAAAAGGGATAAGACACGAGTCAGCCTCTGTCTTTCTCGTGGCTCCGAACTGTCCTCGGAGTAGTTGTTTCTCGAACTTTTGGTCCCTACTGGTAGATGACTCGTCGCCCCTTTCTCAGCGCATGGATCTTCTACAGCAGGGTCCTTTCATCCACCCCAACTTAGCACAACTGCGCTTAACAGGGTGGCTCCTGAAACCGATATCTTAGGACGCAGAAGCATCCCAGACTCGGTGATTCCCACCATACTGCGCGCCAGGAAGCCAGTTCTGGCTGCGCATTGCCGCATCTGGCGATCTTATATCGTACAGTGTTCCAGTCGGGGTCTTCCGTCTAGGACTTTTCAGTTGTCCCGGTTTCTGTATTTTCTTCAGAGGGGACTGGATTCTGGCTTTCGCCTTTGAACTTTCAAGATTCTGCCATTTCTATTTTCTTTCAACGAAAATTGGCCCTCATTCCTGAGGTGCAGCCGTACCTTTAGGGGGTCTTGCGTGTGCAGCCTCCTTTTGTACCTCCGATAGCTCCCTTGTACTTAGACTTAGTGCTTCTGTTTCTTCAGTTGTCCAGGTTTGAACCTCGGAAGAGGTTGATATTAAGTACTTGTCTTGGAAGACTATCCTCCTCCTGGCTCTAGTTTTGGCTGGTAGAGTTCGGTATTGGGTGCTCTGTCCTATAAGCCACCTTATGTTTCATGCTGATTGAGCGGAACTCCGGACGGTAGCCGCCTTCCTTCCCAGGGTTGTGTCGGCTTTCCATATCAATCAGCCTATTGTGGTACTGTCTTTGGTGGAGGACTCCGGTGTTTCTCCTACTTTGGATGTAGTTAGAGCTATCTGCATCTATATGCCAGGACAGCGTCCCTCCGCAAGTCGGAATTGTTGTTTTGTCCTCCTATGATGCTGTTCGGAGGGGTTGGCCAGTGTCTAAGCAGACATTGGCACGTTGGACTAGGCTGATTATTGATCAGGCTCATGTTCGTGCTTACTGTTGGCCTTCATCCATTTAGACTCATTCCACACGTTCTGTGGGTGTGTCATGGGCGGCCGGTGGGGGTGCCTCCACGTCACAATTGTGCCGTGCGACTATTTGGTCTTCAGTTCACACGTGGGTGAAATTTTACAGTTTTGATATGTTTGCTGCTTCAGCATAAAGTTTTGGCCGCCCGGTTCTGCAGAGCGCTCCCGCCCGTGGGGAAAACTTTGGGACGTCCCCAGCTTAAGCAACTCCAGTGTCCCCTAGTGGATGAAAGAGAAAATGGGATTTTGGTACGTACCAGTAAATCCTTTTCTCTGATTCCACAGGGGACACTGGACGCCCACCTCTGCGCTCTATGCCTGCCTGTTTGGTTTGTTCCATATGTTGTATGTTTTGATTATTGTGTGTTCTCTCCCTTTTACTCCACTTGTTCTCCATCTCCTCTCGGTCTTCATTTTCTAAACTGGGGGCTGATGGGGCATAGAGGGGGAGGAGCTTCACACTTCTAGATTATTTTAAAGTGCCAGCTCCAGTTATCCACACCTCTATACCCAGCGTAAGCAACTCCAGTGTCCCCTGTGGAATCAGAAAAAAGGATTTACCGGTAGGTACCAAAATCCCATTTTAATTTCCTAAAACTCCAAACCTTCGCCTTTTTTCAATCTAAACACTATGTAGACAAAGTTCTCCATAATCTTTCACCAAATGACTGGAACAATTTAATAAATTGGGCCTTTATCCGCCCTAATCACTTCCTCAGAACGATTTCTTTTTTTTATTCTCTTTTACGTACACCCTCTTTCTCTCGTGAACATTGCACAGGTATTATGGTATGGCAGGAACAATTTCCACATCTCCAAATATCTGACATATTAAACACTCTCGCACACTCACTAAATACTCTATCAGCGACCACATATAGAGAAATGATATACAAAATGTTTTATAGAGGCTACCTATCCCCATCCCGCGCGCATACAATTGGTCTGTCTAACTCTTCTTCTTGTCCCAAATGCAACACCTCTCCTGCCACTTTGTTTCACTGTATTTGGAGCTGTGATCGGATTAAACAATTCTGGGTGCAAATTGAATGCTTTATATCTTTAAATATCACTCAAACATTTACATTGTCCCCAGAATGGGCTGCACTGGGGTTTCTTGATCCCTGCTTAACCCTGGGTAATCGGAAGGTCATTACTATAATATCTAACGTAGGCCGAAGGAGTATCCTGCAGCAATGGATCTCTCCTCACCCTCCTTTTCTTAGTCTGTTTAAAGATAAACTTTTCTTTATATTTAAAATGGACTTGGTGGAAGTCTCCCTCCAAAAGGAACTTCGCGTAAAGAGGTTCTTTGACACCTGGGAACAATATATCTACTCACAACCTAACGACATAAAAAACCTCATACTTACATGCTTCCAACCCACATAATGGCTACAATCTCAATTAGCTTCTGATAACCATCCACTCCAATCGTGAAATGCGACAGCTGACTCCTGGTTTCATATTACCTACACCATGGGTGTCCTCTTGTCCTGGGTCCGCTGCATCCCTTCACCCTACTCCCCTTCCTTCCCCTCACACCCTCCCTGGCTATTTCTCCAATACCCTAACCCCCTTAATCTCTCTTTTTTTCTATTTTTTTTCTGTTTTCCCTTCTTTCTTTTTCCCTTACAACATTTCCTTATCTTCAAATAAGACACAAATAACACTGGACAACAAATTAATACTTTTAAATTGTTTCCTTTCTAAAAATAGTAATACATTACTACATTACTAATTTGAGGTCAGGAAAAACTAAAATGTTTTCAGAATGTTTTTACTAGCTCTATTTTTTGAGCTACACTACTTGCACTATACTGTATGTACATTAGTAATATAGTCATAGTGAAAAGCTATTTTAAAATAATCTGATAATTTCTTGATAGAAAATAAATAACAGTTGTTTTAATTAAATCAATCACAAATAAGAACACAAAACAAAACAAACATACAGCATACGAAACAAACATACAGCATACGAAAGTACTATCTAATATAGTGGCCTATTCTTGGGGGTGCTTTCTCTTTGCTTGTCGCTTGTACTCCTCTTCTGGGGCATCTCTTGTCACTATCCAACAGTAGTGAGTCACCTACCCTGATATCTTTGTTCCCTTGCTGAAATGTCTTGGTGGAATCGCTCACTATGCTTGTCACTCAGTGCACCACAGTTATCTTGTGTGGGTAATCCCATGAATCACATATATTTGAATAGGGGAGGGGACAAATAACTGATTCATTTAATTGGGTCATTATGGGCCTGATTCAGAGCTGAACGCTCTGACCAGAGCGCTCGCTCTGAATCAGGGCCCTCCTACCTTTTTTTGGAGCGTCCTCATGACGATGGTCGCGATGGCCTTGACCATCGCAACCATCGGGCTTGCGACGGAGACCCTGCGGTAGGGTCTCGCTGCCGCAAGCCCTGGAGTGATTTTGGCTCTATCAGAGCCAAAATCACTCCCACTGACATCACTAGTGATGTCAGTGGGGCCGGCTTCAGATGGTAGGCGTTCCCATGGGAACGCCTCCGTCTGGCAGGCACGCCCACCAAAGGGGGCGTGCTGTCAATCAACATCGACAGCACGCCCCCTTCGGTGCGAGACCCGGAGCGACAGCTTGGCTGTCGCAGTCCGGGTCTCGCGCATGCGCACGACGGAGCTCCCTCCGTCGTGCGCATGCGCAGTGGGGAACATCGACCCGCTTGCGAGCGTACTGCCGCTCGCGAGCGGGTCTGAATGACCCCCTATGCCCCGCCCCCTCTGTGCGGAACACAGATTGCTGGTAAGATTCTCTCCATTCTGCCCACTTCACTAGGAATACCCCTACATCGTCATAAATGGGCTATATCTCGGAACTCAGAGCTGAGAGTTTTAAATGTCATATTCATTCTTTGCATGCTGAAATCAATTAGAAGTAACTTTTCACATCAGAAACATTTTCATTGTTGTGCAGTGTAATTGATTGTTTATGCTTATTCCTCTCTTTAATAATGAATCTTTGTGTATTTGTTATGTTTATCAATGAAAATTACAAAATCGAAGACACAGTTTAATAATCTTTCATGTTATACGTACTCATGAGGAACTTGCATTACACCATGGATTTTTCTTCTCTTTTGTCTAACGCTATGAAGACATAAAGTAAAACTAGTGACAATCGAACTCAATTCTACTATTTTATATTGGTATCTTGGATTCCTTGTGATTATAGTTCCTGTAACTGTAATAAAATGCTTAATCCACTTCCATACCCTATGCAATGTTTTGTCTCTTATAAATCCTCATGATTGTAAATTCTTCTTTGTCTCAATGAAAAAATATTGATATAAAAAAAATAAAAAATGTGTCAGTGAGTAATGAATACACCCGTGCACCTGCTGGGTGACCTGCAAAAAGTGAACTGTGTGGGGTTCTGAGAACCGAGTTTGAGAAAGACTGGTCTAGTGCACAGGTTCCCAAACTCGGTCCTCAGGACCCCAAAGATTGCACTTTTTCCAGGTCTCCTCACAGAATCACAGGTGAAATAATTAGATCCACCTGTGGATCTTTTAAAATGTCAGTGAGTAATGAGTACACCTGTGCACATCTGTCAGATGAACGATTTTACCATTAAAATGAATGAAATCGTCCAAATCTGACTACAAATAGATCAGATGTCAGATATCGTTATCTGACATGCAGGAACGCGCATCGGTCATCGTTGCAGGCTGACATTTCTGATTTTCTTTCAGATATGAACGATTGAACGATTTTTAATCTGACACAAAATCTGACCATGAGTATGCACCATAAGGTCTGAGGACAAAGAATAGTGCTTCAAGGAAGTTGTGGCAGTGTATTCCAGACATCACTGACTACAAAGTTAAAAAGGTTGAGATAGGAGGTGAAAATAGTTCCTTGGTAGAGGACCTAAATATATTTTATTCTAGGTTTGATAAGGATAATGGGTAAATTCTAAGGCCAAAACTCTATGGCCAGGTGAGCTACCCTTAGTGTTGAGGAAGCAGCTGTTTTATGCTGCTTATGCTGGGCATACACTATACAATTATCTGTCAGATATCTGTCCAATCTGGCTGGGTGGAATGAAAATCTGGTAATTTATGGGAGCAAATAACAATCGTCCATTTTCTCACAAACACTGGAAAACAGACAAAAATGTTGTTCAGACTAACTGGTTAAAAAAATACATGAATTTAACCAATTTAACAATTGTTTTTTGTCCGTTTTCCAGTGTTTAAGACCATATGATCAACTGTCATTTCTCCCATACATTACCAGGTTTTTATTCCAACCAGCCAGATTGGACAGATATCTGACAGATAATTGTATAGGGTATGCCCAGCATTAGGTAAGAGTAGACCCTGGTATATCTGCTGGTCTGGGTGGGAACCAGGGTAGAGTTCTTAGAGGCTAAGCTGCATAGCTGGGAGGGATATTTTACATTGTTATTTAATTTGTCCCTTGCTAACTGCTGCGTCACAAGGTGCTTTAAAACCACCACCATTGTCCCAGTTCCGAAAAAGGGAACATCGAAGTGTTTAAATGACTGTCGTCCCATCGCCTTGATGTCATTAGTCATGAAATGTTTTGAGTGTTTAACATATTCAGTCCTATTTTTCTTCTGAGTTTGATCCCTTCCAATTTGCATATAGGGGTGAATCACTCAACAGATGATACAGTACTTACTGTTTTACATTCTGTTCAAACCCATTTAGAGCAGAGAAAGTCGTATGACAGGATTTTGTGTGAGGATTTTAGTTCTGCATGTAACACCGTAATACCGGTTTCCTTGGCATCTAAGCTGTTCGATTTGGGGTTAAATGGGTTTACTTGTAATTGGGTTGTAGAATTTTTGATTGATAGGCCTCAGGTGGTCAGATTAAGAGGTTTTAGAACAGGGGAGGTGCTGTTAAAAACTGGTGTTCTGCAGGGTTGTGTCCTTTGGGCCTTATTCAGTTTGGGTCGCACGGTTGTGTTCGCACGCATCCGGCCGATGTTTGCACTCTGCGAATAAGTATGCATTGCACCCCCCTCTCCATGTCACTTCACCCCACATCCATCCACATATCATTAAGCTCCCTTCCTGCCCACCTTCTGCTGGCTCCCCTTCTAGCACTGGAGACTGCACCATCGCTACACTCTATTCATCTCGGTCCCCCAAATTAATCTCACCTCCACGCTACAGCAACCCTGATAATCTCATTCAAATCTCTACAACAAACTTCGTCTCTCTATCCTGTGCCCTCTGGAATGCCAGGTCAGTCTGTAATAAACTGGTCCCAACCCATGACCTTTTCATCTCCAACTCCCTGAATCTCCTAGCCATTACTGAAACCTGGATTTTACCCTCTGACACCACTTTTCCTGCAACTCTCTCCTCTGGGGGCCTCACCTTTTCCCACACCCCACGACCTAGGGGTCACCATGGTGGTGGTGTTGGGGTCCTCCTATCCCCTGGTTACTCATTCCAACCCATTCCCTCTGAACCATCCCTTACATTCTCTACATTTGAAGTCCATGCTTTACGCCTCTTCCACCCAGTACACCTCCGAGTAGCTGCCATTTACTGTCCCCCTGGCCCTCCCTCCAAATTCCTTGACAACTTTGCTTTCTGGCTCCCTCACTTTCTCTCCTCAGACCTTCCCTCCATTATCCGAGGTGACTTCAATATTCCAATTGATATCCCCACAGAATTCTCTGCCTCCAAACTCCACACCCTCACATCTTCACTTGGTCTCTCCCAATGGACCTCCTCACCCTCCCATGTGAGTGGCCATTTCCTTGATCTGGTTTTCACTCACGGATGTGATATTTCTGATCACTCCAATTCCCCTTTCCCACTTTCTGACCATCACCTTCTCTCTTTTAACCTGTCCCTCTCTCCTTCCCCTCCTCTACCTCCAAAAGCCACCATAACTAAGCGTAACATTGACGCTATCGACAGTTTCCTTTTCTTCCCTGTTTGACTTGCTTCTCTCCCCTATCCTCTCTCTCTCCTGCCCTGACCAAGCCACTACCCTATACAATGCCTCCCTTACTTCTGTTCTGGACTCTGTTGCTCCGGCAAACACTACTCACACTCGCAGATCTACTCCTCAACCCTGGCATTGCAAATGCACCAGATACCTGCAAAAGTGTTCACGAACCGCCGAGCGACAATGGAGAAGATCACGCTTTAAGGCAGATTTTCTCCATTTCAAATTTATGCTCTCATTCTATAGAACTGCTCTCTCCCTCTCTAAACAGTCATATTTCAAGATCCTCATCTCTTCTCAGTCCTCTAATCCCCAGCGTCTCTTCATCTCTTTCAACTCTCTCCTTCACCCACCCCCTCCTCGCATCCCCTCCTTGCTCTCTGCCCTTGACTTTGCTACCTACTTTACATCTAAAATTGACTCCATACGTCAGGACATCATATCCAACCAGTCCCCCAGCTCTCCACCTCCTCCTTTCCCAGATCACCCCTCCCAATCAACTTTATCAACTCTTACATCCTTCTCCCCTGTATCTGGAGAGGAAGTCATGGCCCTCATCCTGTCCTCCCCCCCTTCCACCTCCCACCTTGATCCTATCCCCTCCCACCTCCTCCGCTTCCTCTCTCTTTCTGCCTGCTCCCATCTTGCCCACCTCATTAACCTCTCCCTCTCATCAGGCACAGTTCCTTCTGCATTCAAGCATGCCCTTGTCTCCTCCATTCTTAAAAAACCTTCCCTTGATCCTAACCTTCTTTCTAACTACTGACCCATCTATCTCCTCCCTTTTGCCTCTGAACTCCTTGAGCGGATTGTCTACAAATGCCTTACCGCTTTTCTTTCCTCCCACTCCCTCCTTGACCCTTTTCAGTCTGGTTTCCGTTCTCTCCACCCCATTGAAACTGCCCTCACGAAAGTCAGCAACGACCTCCTTGCTGCCAAATCCAAGGGCTACTACTCTCTTCTCATTCTCCTTGATCTCTCTGCTGCTTTTGACACTGTGGACCACCCTCTCCTGCTGCATATCCTTCACTCCCTTGGTCTACGTGACACTGCCTTCTCCTGGCTGTCATCCTACCTCTCTGACCGATCTTTCTCAGTTTCCTCTCATGATTCCTCTTCCCCCGCACAGCCTCTTACAGTAGGTGTTCCCCAAGGTTCTGTTATTGGACCTCTCCTATTCTCCCTCTATACTTCCTCTCTAGGTGAACCCATCAGCTCTTTTGACCTCCATTATCATCTCTATGCTGATGATACTCAAATCTACATTTCCTCCCCTGATCTCTCCCCCTCTCTGACTTGTATCTCCAACTGTCTCTCTGCTATCTCTTCCTGGATGTCCCAGCGATTTCTTAAACTTAATATGTCTAAGACAGAGCTGATCATCTTCCCACCCTCCCACATAACCTCACTTCCCACTATTTCTTTATCAATTGATGGAATAACTATCTCATCTAGTCCCAAGGTGCGCTGTCTTGGAGTTATCCTGGACTCATCCCTCTCCTTCAAACCACATATCTAGAACCTCTCACAGTCCTGTCGTTTCCATCTCAAAAATATTTCTAAGATCAGACCCTATCTCACCCAGGATGCTACAAAAACCCTTATACACTCACTGGTCATCTCCAGATTGGACTACTGTAACCTCCTCCTATCTGGCCTCCCCAAATTCCATCTCTCTCCTCTCCTGTCTATCCTTAATGCTGCTGCACAGCTTATCTTCCTCTCCAAACGCTCTACATCTGCCTCCCCTCTCCTACAAGCCCCCCACTGGCTCCCCTTCCCTTTTAGAACCCAATTTAAGGTTCTCACGCTCGCTTACAAAGCCCTCACCCAATCTTCCCTCATATACATCTCTGATCTCATCTCCCTTCACTCCGCTCTCTTCATTCAACTAATGCACGCCGCCTTTCATGCCAGCTGACTACTTCCTCCCACTCTTGCCTCCAAGATTTTGCCCGCACTGCTCCCCACCTCTGGAACTCTCTCCCACTCCCCATCAGACTCTCCACCTCTTTGCAATCCTTCAAACGGGCTCTCAAGACCCATTACTTCATCAAAGCCTTCCAGCTATCATTCTAACTCCCTGATACATGCACCTTCCTCCCCATCTACCCCATCTGTGTCACCCCTGTTTGTCTTCCCCTCCCCCTTTTAGAATGTAAGCATTTACGAGCAGGGCCCTCTACCCTCTTGTGCTTCTCACTACTTTAGTTTCATCTACTTCTTACTCCCCACTAGGGCACCTTCCACTTGGTTGCTTATGCTCTGTTGCTTATCTGGGTGTTATGGTCGCTAATGTAGCAATATATATTATCCATGTCCTGGTCCTGTATTGTATTGTTCTGTAAGTCGCTTGTCTACAACTTGTTTATGTACTTTGTAAGGTGCTGCGGAACATTTGTGGCACCATATAAATAAATGATAATAATAATTGCAGTGTGCGTGCGCGAACCAGCCACTGCGATCGGGAAGTGATTGCAGCGGGCACACAGTCCTATCTCATAGTGATTGACATGGAGTGGAGAGGGGGGGTGGTTGACGGAGAGCAGGCGTACCTGTGCGTTTGAACGCCGTTACAGGGGCATGCATAATTAAGCCCCTGCGATTGTATACGCTGGCAGAGGTCTAGATGGCGACAGGAAGTTTAGCAGTTTGTGAGGTAGGGTCAGGTCAACCACAACTGTGCAAATAGTTCCGAGGTTACTCGATGTTACACGATGTTTTCGATGACTTGCGGATGCATGTCATGGGAAGTGGGCGGCTTTATACAGTGATGGGCGTCTTGCTATAGAGCTGCAGTTGCCGTGCGATTGCTTTCATTCGCATATTTTTGCAGTTAGCGGGTGCGTGCGAATGCAGCCGTGTGATCCAACCTGAATAAGGCCCTTAGGGGTAAATTTACTAAGGTCGAATGACATCGAATGCGGCTAAATCGCATTGTTAAATGCATATTTGGAATTTACTAAAGGCTAGCTGACTTTGCTCCATTTGATGCGAAAGTAACGTTAAGTAACCCTCGCGGTTCTCACCACTGTAGTCAATGGTGGGACCCGTTCATTGGCTGAGAGTGGGAAGGCTCGTCTCTCTCAGCAAATGAAAGCTCAGCACCGTGATTTCTATACTGAAATCTTGCGGCAGTGGGCGCATTCAGTTAATACTGTCCTTAGAGGACAGTACTAAGGGCCTGATTCAGACCCGGTCGCAAGCGCTGAGCGCTCGCAACCGGGTCGATGGTGGCCCAGAGCGCATGCGCGAGACCCGGATAGCAACGGGCAATCCGTCGCTCCGGGTCTCGCACCAAAGGGGGTGTGCTGTCGATGTTGAGTGACAGCAAGCCCCCTTTGGTGGGCGGGCTTGGGGGGTTGCTGCCCAGACGGAGGCGTTCCCATGAGAACGCCTACCGTCTGGGGGCGGCCCCACTGACATCACAAGTGATGTCAGTGGGAGAGCTTTCGGCTCTGTTTGAGCCGAAAGCTCTCTGGGGCTTGCGGCCACGAGACCCTACCACAAGGGTCTCGTCGCAAGCCCGATGGTCGCGATGGTCTTGACCATCGCGACCATCATCCTGGCCGCTCGCATTAGCCGTGGGTGGCAACCCACAGCAATGCGAGCGGCCAGGAGGCAGCTCCATAAAAAAATAAAAAGACGCCCTGATTCAGAGCGAGCGCTCTGTCAGAGCGTCCGGCTCTGAATCAGGGCCTAAGGGCCTGATTCAGAGCCGAACGCTATTTGCGGACGGTCGTTCTGAAAAAGGAGCCGGATGTTTTAATTAAGCGCTCGCTCTTTGCGGTCTGTTGACGCCTCTATGTCTGAACGAGCGAACGAAACATGCGCTCGCTATTTTGAAAAAACGCCCCCTGGCCGCTCGCATCATACGTCATCTCCGCTATTTATTAGATTAATCGAGTACATCGAACGGCGTATGAACTGCTCGCTATTCTTGTGGTAGCATTTTCCTACCGCAATCATGCGAGTAGTTCAGGCTAAAAGACAACCAAGTGACGTGGTCGATGATGCTGCTTTGTTAATTATGCACACCCTTAAAACGCCCGTTTTGACCGTTTGGCACGCCTGCATTCGGATCTCCACTCCCCGTTTTCAAGCACCTTCCCGTTACCACCCACAAACGCCTCATCCTGTCACTCAAATTAGCAGGCATTTGCTATTTTGCGAGCACACGATTTCCGACCGCACTGACTGGTTCGCGCATGCGTATTAAAACCCATACGCATGCGCAGATGTGCGAACATCGCTCGGAGCGAACGAGCGGCCGCTTATGAGCGGCTCTGAATCAGGCCCTAAGTTCGTGGGTCCACAATTTTTTATTTTGCCAAGCCTGTGGATGCCTACATGGACAGAAGAGGATGTGAACCATGCATAGGAGGTGGTGAGTATGGATTTTTTCATTACAGGTACCCTATGGACTTGATGGCTTCAGGGATACATAGGTGAGTATGTGAGATAGGGAGTGTGAGTGTACATGTGTGTGTGCATGTATGTGTTATTAAACTTGTATTGTCACGGTGTGTGAGTTCTGTGGTTATTTTAATATTTTGTTTGCTGTGGAACTACAGATACCAGTGGGCCCGTAATGCCCATAATGGAACTTTTGGTTGGGACTGCAGGAAAAATTATTGGGGTACAGTTGCCTAGCATTCAGGAACTTTACGGTAAAAGGGTTTTAAAAAGATCTCTGGGTATTTTATCTGACCCGAGTCATCCTATTGTGAGTTATTTAATAAATTACGTTAAATAAATGGTTTAGAACTCTGATGACACAAACTATCCGTTTGCACAACATTTTTTTCCCTTCCGCTGTCCATATGTTAAACTATAATGCAGCATTGATCTAGGTAGTGTATAAGGAGAAGTTATTCTGCATGTTTTGCGCTGGGGTGTTTGACAATAAAGCTGTATTATTATTAATAATAACAACATGTGCATCATGGTGGTAATGTCACTGGAGCTCCCTGCTCACAACCAATCAGTAACGCCAGGGACTAGCACTATGGGCTCTGGGTCTGATTCACTATGGTACGCAATATTGCACAACTGTAATTCTTAGCAGAACAACAAAACCGTTGGTACAATCGAGTACCATCGCAGCCTCACGCACACTTGCACAAGCTCTGACCTTATTCCAAAATTGCTAACAACCCCGCATGCTAGTAGACCTCAGACTGCGTATCGTATCGCAGTGGATAATTTATGCACGCCCCTGCTACGGTGTGTGAACGCAGTAGTATGCCTGCGTTTCCCCGACCCCCCCCGTTACCTTCCTCAAACGGTGCTTCCTGTCAATCACTCTGCGATGGGTCTGCATAGTCACTGTGAATACAGTCCTGATAGCAGTGGCTGGTTCGCGCGCATGCACTTCTATGCGTACGCATGCGCAGGGCATAACAATCGTCAGATTGTGTGCGTAATCGCAGTTACATATGGTAGTGAACCAGGCCCTCTATTCATTATGTTAATTATCGGAGTCTGAGCAGACCCCAATAATTAACATTTCAACTCGCGGTGAACGCCGGAGCAATTCATCATTGCTTCAGAGCGGAGACAGCTGATACCAAAATTACCTACAGTTCACGCAGGCGCACAAAAGCCCCAGCGGCCCGGCGAAAGGAGTCAGAATGGGGCGGAGGCACTGACTCCTAGAAAAAGGCCTTAACGGCTGAAACGCGTTTGAGAAACACTATCTAATACTTATACATGCCAGGAATCTTTATAAGACTTTTTAAAACCATTTCAACAACTATCGTGAACAATACAAGATAAGTCACGATCACGTGACCTACCCCGGAAGTCATTTACAGGAAAGGAGACACACGCCAAAATAACACACAGCCGACAAGCTGCAGTCACGTGACCCACCTCAGAATCTCTGACAGAGAAGGAGACACACACCGAAAGAACACAGAGCCAGCAAGGGGAAGGAAGCGGCGCATGCACAGGTCCAGGGAAGTAAGTCTCCACAGGAGGGGGTGCACGGCAAACGGTTCTAGCTAGCCCTAACCGTAACATCCCCTCCCAAGGTGGTAGCGTCCCCTCCTGTGCGCATTTCTGGTAGGGATGAGCGGGTTCGGATTTCTGATATCCGAACCCCCCCGAGCCCCCCTATCCGAGTCAGGCTCGACTTTTCCTAACTCGGAACTGAAATCGAGGCAAAACGTCATCATCCCGCCTTCCGGATCTCGCGGGTTTTGGATTCTATAAAAGGTCCCCGCGTCTGCGCCATTTCTCACTCCGGCTGTGGACAGTGAAGAGGGAGGGTGAGAGCTAGGGGTGGGTGGGCTGTGTTTTGCTGCTGTTGTCCATAGGGGCTGTGACCACTCAGTCCATAGGGGCTGACTGGGCAGTGTGTTGTGCTGCTGTTGTCCATAGGAGCTGGCTGGGCTGTGTTGTCCTGCTGTCATAGGGGCTGGCTGGGCTGTGTTGTGCAGTCAGTTGTCCATAGGGGCTGTGTCCACTCCAAAGTCTATAGGGGCTGGCTGGACTGTGTTGTGCAGTGTCCCATAAAGGCTGTAGTCCTAGAGGGGTGCTGTAGTGTTGTCCAGGGGGTGATCGGTGTATCAGGGGTGCTCCCCCAAAGTGCACTCCAAACAAAATTTTTTTTTTGTTTGTGAATTGTGTGCGTAGTAACCGCACGTGCATCAACAAAGTAGCGTCAAGCGTGCGACTGTGTCATAAGTGAAGGGCTGGCTGGCTTGACCGTTAAAGGGTGCTGAAACACCCAAAGTGCACTCCAAACAAAATAAAAAAATATTTTTTGTGTTTGTGAATTGTGTGCGCAAAAAAGTAGCGCCAAGCGTGCGCCTATGTTCCATAAATAAAGGGCCGGCTGGCTTGTCCGGTAAAGGGTGCTGTAACCCCCAAAGTGCGCTCCAAAAAAAAAAAAAATTTTTTTTTTTGTGTTTGTGAATTGTGTGCACAGTAGCCGCACGTGCATCAACAAAGTAGCGTCAAGCGTGCGCCTGTGTCATAAGTGAAGGGCCGGCTGGCTTGACCGTTAAAGGGTGCTGCAACCCCAAAAGTGCACTCCAAACAAAATAAAAAATTATTTTTTGTTTGTGAATTGTGTGCGCAGTAGTCGTACATGCATCAACAAAGTAGCACCAAGCATGCGCCTGTGTCATAAGTAAAGGCCCGGCAGGCTTGTCTGTTAAAGGGTGGTGTAACCCCCAAAGGGCACTCCAAACAAAATAAAAAAATATTTTCTGTGTTTGTTAATTGTGTGCACTGTGGCTGCACGTGCATCAACAAAGTAGTGTCAAGCGTGCGACTGTGTCATAAGTGAAGGGCCGGCTGGCTTGACCGTTAAAGGGTGCTGTAACCCCCAAAGTGCACTCCAAACAAAATAAAAAATATTTTTTTGTGTTTGTGAATTGTGTGCGCAGTAGCCGCATATGCATCAACAAAGTAGTGCCAAGCATGCGCCTGTGTCCCATAAGTAAAGGGCCGGCTGGCTTGTCCGTTAAAGGGTGCTGTAACCCCCAAAGTGCACTCCAAAAAAAATATATTTTTTTGTGTTTGTGAATTGTGTGCGCAGTAGCCGCACGTGCATCAACAAAGTAGCGTCAAGCGTGCACCTGTGTCATAAGTGAAGGGCCGGCTGGCTTGACCATTAAAGGGTGCTGTAACCTCCTAAGTGCACTCCAACAAAAATAAAACATTTTCTTCTGTGTTTGTAAATTGTCTGCACTGTATCTGCATCCTCAAAGCAGCAGCACCAAGCGTGCGTCTGTCTGTTAAAGGGTGGTGTAACCCTCAAAGTGCGCTCCACAAAAAATAAAAAATTCTTTTTTTTCTGTCTTTGTAAATTGTGTGTGCACTCTAGCTGCATGTGCATCAACAAAGGAGCAGCGCCAAGCGTGCGCCTGTGTCCCATAAGTAAAGAGCCGGCTGGCTCATTTCTTAAAGGGTGGTGTAACCCACAAAGTGCACTAGTCTCCAACAAAAATAAAAAATTATTTTCTGTGTTTGTGTGCGCCTTAGCCGCATGTATATATCAATATAACATAAATGGAGGACCAAACTTTCTCCGATAAAAATAAAATAGGGAAAGATCAAGAACCACTTCCTCCTAGTGCTGAAGCTGCTGCCACTCGTCATGACATAGACGATAACATGCCATCAACGTCGTCTGCCAAGGCCGATGCCCAATGTCATAGTAGAGGGCACATACAATCCCAAATGACAAAGTTCAGGAAAATGACATTAAAAAAACCATTTAAATCATCTGAGGAGAAACGTAAACTTGCCAATATGCCATTTATGACACGGAGTGGCAAGGAACGGCTAAGGTCTTTCCCTAGTATGTTCATGACTAGTGGTTCAGCTTCACATGACGATGGAACCCCTCCTCCCGCTATAAAAATCAAACGAGTTAAGCTGGCAAAAGCACAGCGAAGAACTGTGTGTTCTAAGAAGATATCACAAATCCCCAAGGAGAGTCCAAGTGTGGTGGCGGTTGCGATGCCTGACCTTCCCAGCACTGGACGGGAAGAGGTGGCTCTTTCCACCATTTGCACGCCCCCTGCAAGTGCTGAATTGAGCACCCACAGTCCACTTGCTGATATGCAAATTGAAGATGTCACTGTTGAAGTACAACAGGATGAGGATACTGGTGTAGCTGGCGCTGAGGAGGAAGTTGGCGAGGAGGATTCTGATGGTGATGTGGTTTATTTAAATCAGGCTCCGGGGGAGACAGTTGTTATCCATGGGATGAAAAAGCCCATCACGGTCATGCCTGGGCAGAAGACCAAACATTCCATCTCTTTGGTCTGGCAATATTTCTATCCAAATCCGGACAACAACTGTCTTGCCATATGTACCAAAGTAGGGGTAGAGACATTAACCACCTAGGAACATCCTCCCTTATACGTCACCTGCAGCGTGTTCATAAAAAGTTACTGTCAAGTTCAGAAACTTTGGCTAAGACCGTAAGCAGTCCAGGGACACCTAAATCCCTTTGTCCTGTTGTATCCAAGCGCCTGCAAACCACACCATCAACTCCCTCCTCGTCAATTTTTTCCTTAGTTAGGATCGGAAGTAGTCCTGCAGGCCATGTCACTGGCATGACTGACTCTCCTATCCGGTATTCCTCTGGAGGATCCTGCATTGCTATGCCTACTGTTGCCGCTGCTGCTGCTGGGAGTCGTTCATCATCCCAGAGAGGAAGTAGGAACACCACTAGTTTTACTAAACAATTGACCCTCCAACAGTCCTTAGAGAGGAGGATGAAGTACGACAGCAGTCAACCTGAAGCAAAATGTATAACTGAGGGCTTGACTGCTATGTTGGTGTTAGACGTGCGTCCGTTATCCGCCATTAGTGCAGTGGGATTTAGACAATTGATGGAGATAGTGTGTCCCCGGTTCCAAATCCCGTCCAGATTCCACTTCACTAGGCAGGCGATACCGAGACTGTACAGAAACGTCACAAAAAGTGTCCTCAGTGTCCTGAAAAATGCGGTCGTACCCAATGTCCACTTAACCACGGACATGTGGACAAGTGGAACAGGGCAGACTAAGGACTATATGACTGTGACAGCCCACTGGGTAGATGTATCACCTTACGCAGCAACAACAGCAGCGTCACCAGTAGCAGCATCTCAGAAACGCCAGCTCGTTCCAAGGCAGACTACGCTTTGTATCACCGGTTTCAGTAAGAGGTACACCGCCGATAACCTCTTAGAGAAACTGAGGGAAATCATCGCCCAGTGGCTTACCCCACTTAGACTCTCCTGGGGATTTGTGATATCTGACAACGCCACCAATATTGTGCGGGCATTACATCTGGGCAAATTCCAGCACATCCCATGTATTGCTCACACAATAAACATGGTGGTGCAGAATTTTCTGAAAAGTGTCACGCAGGAGACGCTTTGGGTGGCCTGAAAAATTTCTGCCCACTTTCGCCATTCAGTGACTGCGTGCCGAAGACTGGAGCACCAGCAAACACTCTTGAACCTGCCCCGCCATCAACTGAAGCAAGAGGTTGTGACGCGGTGGAACTCAACCCTCTATATGCTTCAGAGGATGGAGGAGCAGCAAAAGGCCATTCAAACCTATACATCCACCTATGACATAGGCAAAGGAGGGGGTATGCACCTGACTGAAGCGCAGTGGAGAATGAATTCTGTGTTGTGCTAGGTTCTCCAGCCCTTCGAACTTGCCACACATGAAGTCAGTTCAGACACTGCCAGCTTGAGTCAGGTCATTCCACTCATCAGGCTTTTGTAGAAGCAGCTGGAGAAAGTGAAGGAGGAGCTAAGACGGAGCGATTCCGCTCGGCATGTGGGACTTGTGGATGAAGCCCTTCATTCGCTTTGCCAGGATTCCAGGGTGGTCAATCTGTTGAAATCAGACCACTACATTTTGTGCCACCGTTCTCAATTCTAGGTTTAAAGCCTATGTGGTGTCTCTCTTTCCGGCCGACTCAAGCCTGCAGAGGTGCAAAGACCTGCTGGTGAAAACACTGTCAGCGGAAGAGGAACGTGACACGTCAACAGCTCCTTCTTCATTTTCTCCGGCAACTGGGGCTGCCAGGAAAAAACTTAGGTATCCTAAGCAACCCGCTGGCGGTGATGCAGGGCAGGCAGGACCAAGTTTGGACATCTAGTCCGGTCTGAAGGACCTGGCAACAATTTCTGACATGTCTACTGTCACTGCATATGATACTGTCACCATTGACAGAATGGTGGAGGATTACATCGGTGACAGCATCCAAGTAGGCATGTCAGACAGTCTGTACCTGTACTGGCAGAAAAAAGAGGCAATTTGGAGGCCCCTGTACAAACTGGCTCTATTTTACCTGAGTTGCCCCCCCTCCAGTGTGTACTCCGAAAGAGTGTTTAGTGCAGCCGGGAACCTTGTCAGCGAAAGGCGTAGGAGGTTGCTTCCACAAAATGTGGAGAAGATGATGTTCATCAAAATGAATTATCAACTCTTCCAGGGAGACCAGCCTCCAGAACGTACAGAGGGACCTGTGGTGGTGGATTCCAGCAGGGACAAAGTAATACTCTGTGAGGATGAGGATGTACACAAAACTGAAGGTGAGGAATCGGTGGATGAGGACGACATCTTGCCTCCGTAGAGCCAGTTTGTGCACAGATAGATTAATTGCCAGCTTGTTTTGTGGGGGCCCAAACGAACCAATCATTTCAGCCACAGTCGTGTGGCAGACCCTGGCGCTGAAATGATTGGTTTGTTAAAGTGTGCATGTCCTGTTTATATAACATAAGGGTGGGTGGGAGGGCCCAAGGACAATTTCATCTTGCACCTCTTTTTTTTTTTCTTTGCATTATGTACTGTTTGGGGCCTAGTTTTTCAAACTGCCATCCTGTCTACCACTGCAGTGTCACTCCTAGATGGGCCACGTGTTTGTGCCGCCCACTCATATCGCTTAGCATAGCCATCCAGCTACCTTGGTGCAACCTTTTGGACATAAAAACACTATTGTGAGGTGTTCAGAATAGACTGGAAATTATTATTATTATTATTACCAGTTATGGAAATTAAGGTTATTGAGGTTAATAATAGCATAGGAGCAGAAAAACACACAACCTCTGTGATTTTAGCTGTTTTTATGCTTTTTAAAAAAAAAATACAGAACCAAAACACAAAACCCAGAACCCAAAACACAGCAGGGTGGTTTTGGAAAAACCAAACTAGATCCAAAACACGAAGTAAGATCCAGATCCAAAACACAAAACACGAAAAAGTGGCCGGTGCACACCCCTAATTTCCGGTAGTCGTTGGTTATTTAGGTGCACCACTAGGATATGTGCCAGGATTTAGGAGCGCTCGGTCAGGAGTTAACTCCCACTTGTCGGTCACTGCCGTACTCTTTGCCCCGTGAAGACCACCCTTATCAGCGCTCAATTAAACTAATACACAAGACCAGCGGGACGCCGCTGGTTTTGCATCTTTATCATCCGCGATATTTACCTACTGGTATTCATTTACAGTCCATTAGGGACAGATTCCTGTCTCTATATCCTCGACCAGAGGTTCTTGAGCTATCATAGATTAATAATTGACTCCTGGTTCCGTATCCTCGGTTCAGAGGCCCTATAGTCACTTTTGATCAATAGGTAGCGTCAGAGCTACTCTCTGTTATATATCCATTTGACTACTATTATTGTTGATATTTCATATATTTATTGCATCAGGCCATTATGACGTTTTTACTCATTGGAATCATTGCTTGTATGTATCAAGTGCATTAGTAAATATTCTTTTTTGTGAATACATGTTATGACATACGTTACTCCTAGCTGAGCGCAGTATACCACATTATTATTGTTATCCATTTGTGATAGTCAGTTATCTTATACGGCAGCTCGCTATTAACAACCATAACCATCTTACTCAGTGCGCAGGTACATACTTACCTTATTTTCGGAATGGGGTGGAGGAATCTGAAGGGATCTCTCTTCGCAACCCGGGACTCCTTCCCATGAGTTGATGATGGTCAACGCTCCCGCAGTCAAGTTATGAAAATATTGTATTGAATTTCTGTCCCCATAGTAGTGTATGGGGACAGCGGGCCATTTTGGGAGAGAAAGGTAAGCAGGAGATATCTGTTATATCTCCTGCATTACCTTTTTGATGAATGACCCGAAAACTTAATTTCTAAAAGTGCAGGTGAGAATGTTCATATTCACCTGCTATTGTATAAATGAAGTGATAATGAATAGAGCCCTATGTGTGGTACCAGGACATCCCCTCTTCTACACGCTGCTTGTATAGGACATAGGAAGCGGTGGTAGAGGTGGTACAGAGAATTTCAAGGAGAATGGTAGAGCGGGTAAGGCACAGTTTCAAGGAGAATGGTAGAGCGGGTAAGGCACAGTTTCAAGGAGAATGGTAGAGATGGTAAGGCACAGTTTTTTTAAATCCAGTAAATGGTCTGTAATTGGTAGATGCCAGGCTGTTGCCCTCTGCTGTATACTCATGTGCTTATAAATGTACTTGTCAGTGTAATAATTCAGTCTGTATTTATGGCATCTCTCCTCACCCGTCTCTTCATTGCTGTACCAGCTCTGCACACCTCTATGTAACGCCTCCTCACTATACCTCTCCCAACACCACCGGCTGTCTTTCTTCTGCTGCGCAGTTTGCTGGAGATATGAGGAATTAATACTCCAGGGGATAGTAAGATAATAAATGTCTCCCTGTATAACAGTGCACGTCCCCTCACATTACTCACTGCTTCTTCACCCTGGATCAATGGGTCCCTCATCAGTCTGTGCCCCACACTAGTATTTCGTAAGCAGAACTGTCACACTGCATTACTCTGCGATGCACTACCCTTCAGAAACCCTATATTACTGCTCGTTAACACCCTGCAGTGTTCCAGATCGCCTAACATGACCTCTCGTAACACCATGTAAGGCACTGATAAACAGCATGAAATACAGTGTTATGGAAAAATCCTTCTTTGTAAATCACATTCGTGCTGTATTTGCCAAGTACAATACATGTCAATGGAATAGTAAATAATTCTACTGTACATTTGTCATTATCCCTGTCACTGCTAGCGTTGTACTTGCCCTGTTATACACTCCTTATCCCGACTCCTGCTATGTTATATAACATGTATCAATGTGCTTACCAGAGTCTGAGCAGTACTAATTATTGTGGCTCTTTTAGGAAAGAAATTGTAAAGATACTGCATTGCCATGTAAATAGAATGTGATGGTTTCATGTTAGGGCCCTGCTTATACAGATAATAATATCATGTCTGTGTCACAATGTAAGCGAATGGACCTACACACTCACATTCTGACAGGCATTATGTTTGTGTTAGTCTGACCTGGTGGTAATCTAGACAACACATTATTAACAGCCCTGGTAGGGAAACATCACATTCTATTTACATGGTAATGCAGTATTTCTACAGTCAATTTCTTTTTGCATCTCTCAGACACCTAACAGAGGACCTGATTCAGCAAAGATCACAACTGCTAATACGTACGCAATTGGCCGATTGTTGCGTACTGAGTGTGCGTATGCATTGCAGTGTGCGTGCGCGAGCCAGGCACTGCGATTGGGACTGCGATCGCAGTGACTACGCAGACACGTGCACATCTCAGGACTTACTGCACCATGTATAAGCAGCAGGCAGAGTAGAAATACAGAGGTTTCTTTTAGATCTATAAAATGCTGTTTGCAAATGTTTTATATATAGTTTACCTGAAGTTGGTTCCCCACAGATGAGACATGTCACGTGTCTTGCTAGTTAATTACCCCTTATTGTGGGTTGTACTGTGACATATAAGTGGTGGCATACTAAAGGATGTTCCCAGTACAGTGGCAAACGCAGGATTTTGAAAGGGGGGTTTCCAAATAATTGGTTACAGACCCAATGACAAAAACGTCTAACCAGAATAAGACTGCAAACATACACTTTATTGTGTACTTCAAGTGTTTTAAAAGGAGGATACTATTTATTGATTATGCCAGCTGTCCGCTATTCCCAGGGGGTGGGGGGATGGGAGGATAATATTTATTAATTATGCAGAGGTGTCTGCTGTATGTTATTCCAGGGGTGTGGGGGGATGGGAGGATTCCTCCCACTCCCCCACCCCCCGGGAATAATATACAGCTGGCATAATCTAATAAATATTATCCTCCCCCCTCCATCCCCCCACCGCAAATACATGGAGCAGTCGAATGGAATTATATTAATACATATTATCCCCTCCTGGCTGCCCCCCCCACCCATACACAGAGCAATATAAAATGGGCATCATTCAAAAAATATTACTCCCAGCCCAACTCCCCCGTCGCCGCCGCCCGCAAGACCCCCGGCGCTCCCCCGAAATACAGCATTACTCAGTTTGAGTCATCAGCTGCTTAAACAATAAATATTATCCTCCCCGGGCGGGGCGGCACCCGGCGGCAGCCACCTACGTCTTGCGGCTGACAGCTCTGGAACTCCACAGCCTGAGTGGAGTACCTAGAAACCCCCCCTGCGTGCGCAGGTGCCAGTAGATAAAGACCATTGGTCCATCTAGATCAGGCCTGGCCAACTTGTGGCTTTCCAGCTTGTGAAACTACAAGTCCCAGCATGCCCAGCAACTGGTTTAACATTCCCTACTAAGAAAACGGTGGCAGGGCATGTTGGGACTTGTAGTTTCAAAACACCTGGAGACCCACAGGTTGGCCAGGCCTGATCTAGATGGCACATTACACATATTAAAGATCTAGTCCTATGTGTATTCCAAGCAGCGCGTTTATATTTAAAGTTGTTCTTCTTCCCACTATATATAGATTGAAATGTATTGCAAGCTACTCTTGTGGTACAATAAGATTTTCCACTGCTATTCCTGAGCTGTGTGATAAGTACTATGTGATGGTATCTCACTGTACTGGAATTGTATTTATTTAGGGAAATGTTTCCCATCCTGAACATAGCATAAGACACACAGGGACTGATGCAGAGTTGCACCTTCACCTTCTTGTTTTCATGCTGACCATGCTCTACGGCTCGGTGCACATACTGTATATACAGGCCATGCAGAGTCTTAAGGTGTGTACACACTGGACCAGAGGTTCCCAAACGCAGTCCTCAAGGCTCCCCAACAGTTCAGGTTTTAGAGATATCCATGGTTGAGCACAAGTGATTTAATTAGTACCTCAGTCAATTTGATTTAACCACCTGTACTTAACCATGGATATCTCTAAAACCTGAACTGTTGGGGAGCCTTGAGGACTGCGTTTGGGAACCTCTGCACTAGACGATTTGCTCCATGAGTGACATCGTCTAGTGTGTTCCCGGCAGGGGTGGGCAGGGATGTGCTCAGTGTCGTTAACGACACTGAGCACAAACACTGAACGATATCATGATACAGTGGGAATTGCAAGAGGGGCATTACTACTGGGGACATTAAGGTGAATAAAAAGGCAAAACAAATGTTCCTAGGGTGACAAGAAACGGTGGTATATAGGAGCCCCAACAAGTTTGTTGCCCAGGAGACCCCCAGACCTTAATCCGGCCCTGCCTATGAGAGATTATAAACTAGAGGCAGTGGTGAATGCTGAGACAAAAGAAGCTAGAGGGGCAGGAGGGTAGTTATTAGTGCGCTAAGGGAGAAGCATCAGGTGGGAGTAGGATAGACTATAGTGAGGAGGGGGGTTTAAAGGATGCTTGAAACCTTGAGGCTCAAGTCTGACTAGGCTGCATAGGGAGTTCCATAAGAAGAGAATGTACAGGAGAAGTCTTTGAGGTTGGGGTGAGAGGTGACAACCAGAAGTGAGGTGCAGGAGAGGGAGAGGTGTATGAGGAAGGGGGTATTGTTGAGGGCTTTGAGGGTGAGTGCTTGGCTAATGTTCCGCTGACACAGATTGGTGCATTCATTGCTCAGGCATAGTCTATGCTCTTTGTCAGTGTGTTTAAACTTGTTTTTTTACTATTTTTTTTATATGATATACGGTGTAGTTTCTGCTGTATTACAGAGAATGTTATAGTCGAATTGATGCCTAATGCGAATGCATGAACCAGACGCTGTGTGTAGGCAATGCTGAAATGTTATAGAAAAATAAAGTAACAATAAGGCTAAATATTCCTTGTTTTTTTGCAAAAATTTGACTGTGTTAAAAGTCATTAAAAATATTTAGTTTCAGGATATACAGTACAGTGTGCCAGCAAATCGAGGATTTTTGTGTTTTCAGGTTTGCAGGATGCAACAACACCCCTTTGCCACCAGGTGGCTGCAGCACCGCTGATGGAGCTGTGGCCTGTGGTCCTAGTTAGAAAGCTCCTGAGTCCTGAATCACTGTTAAGTGCACCAGACTAGTTGTATCGATTTAAGGTTCACGTTTTATTTTCAACATTTGTTTTTTTTGACACAATGTACAGAATTTCAAGTTCTTTTGTTTATGTGTGCGGCAGTGTGCCTATGTGGAAACATTGCTACTGTTCCCTACCGTACGTAGGAT
Source organism: Taudactylus pleione (assembly GCA_031769625.1). Lineage (NCBI taxonomy): Eukaryota > Metazoa > Chordata > Amphibia > Anura > Myobatrachidae > Taudactylus > Taudactylus pleione. The sequence continues at coordinate 319,676 of JAUIMM010000675.1, forward strand.
GTAGCAGTTTTCGCAGAATTGAGCAACGGAATACAAAAGTGGTGCTTTCCCTTTAAATAAAAATCTCCTTACATGAGCATAAATAATGACACTCTGCTGTTCTCCTATTACTCACTGTCATTATGTTATCAGTTATTGCAGCATCTGACTGCATGTAGCCAGTGTCCCATTATATTATCCCCTCTCTAGCTATAACACTTTCCTCTTGATCGCTGCATTATCACAGCATGGGGGAGTTTCTAAAGGTGTATTTTATACTTCTGCCTCAGAAAGTGCTGCCGGGAGGTGGTGCCGGCCACTTAGCCAATCTGCCAGGGCTTCCTCCTACCTCTAGCTGGAGATTGTAAATCAAACGTGTTATTTTTATTCATTTCTCCAGAACCCTTTACAGTGTAGGTCATAGTACAATATGCTTTCACATGAGCAATATTAGAGGATTTACTTCTTACTAGAATTTATCATTTAATATTTGCAGGGTATTCACCTGAAAACACTGCTGTTATATTTACCAAGTTCCAGAATGCGCAGATGGCGTAAGGCGCTGTAGCCTATGAGCTACATATCGCATAACTAGCCGGGAGATGGCCACCACACATGTGGTCTGTAGACCACGCATGCGCTAGAGTCCCAGCACAGGAGTGAAGAGACCACTGATACGGTCACTTCGCTCCCAGCACGTGGCAGGGACGGGGTCATTTCTGAGCGCATGTTCCTGCGGGTGCATCCTGCAATGTGATCATGGGCGCTAATATCGTGCCAAGATAGCTTTGTAAATGGGCCCATGTGTCCCCTCCAGAGGTTTTCTTGTTTGCCATCCCAACCATTATTCAGCAGACAATAAGTCCAACAGTGACACAGCACTCTAACCTAAGTGTTACAGTTATTTACATGGAGACAGACAGGATATGAGAACTGTGAAGTAAATGAAGTGGAATACAATGAACTAACTAACCACTTAAATATAGTGGAACTTAATTAGTTGTCTTAATGCTATGTCCAACACATCACTCCCCAGCACTATTAGCTGATTACAGTTCCCGGCCTTATCCTTATAACCACAAGGAGACTGGAATAGGAGCTTCCAAAGGAGTTCACTATTCAATTGGGCATTGTGATTGGCCAATCACAGCTGGAGTTCGCTGTATGACATCCAAGTCTCTATTAACTATATAGAGATCGTAGCAGTGGAATGGGGAAGGGTGGAGCAAACTCATGGCCGGGGATATGAATAGCGGCAACACCCCTGACAATTGCCCTTTTTTGCCTTTCCAAATGTTGGCCTGGCTTCTACCACTATAATGCATACTTGCCAACTCTCCCTCATTGTCAGGGAGACTCCCTGAAATAGTAGCAATCTCCCTGTCTCCCTGAAGACTCTATCAATCTCCCTCATTTCATCCTTACCCCCATTATGAAGCTGTTATATTAAAAAACAGAGATATATACATTCAAATGAGATCATTAGTTTCACAATCTCCCTGAAATGCTTTTTCAAAAGTAGGCAAGTATGCTATAATGTAAGATCTTCTTGTGCAGTAACACTAGTCTGTAAGATATGTTAATACTTATCACATTAGTAAGAGACTAGAGTATCATGCTCCCTTTCACTACAATATATGTATGTGTACCCAGACAATCTGGAGGAAGGCAGGCCAACATATCGTATCCGTGGTACACATCAGAGCGATGTAATGAACGATGGAATGATCCCTCGTTCCTTCCTTTATTACCTTGCACAGTACCGCATGCGATATCGTCCGATTGGCCTTGTAGCACAGCCGACCTAAAGATATCGCTAAAGACCACTGAAGCGTGCAGATTGGCCGTACACACTGAACAAGCCGACCATTATGTCATTCGGATTTGGCCCGGAAATTCATATGGCTCCAGTGTGTACCCAGCTTAAGACCATCTTTAGCACTGTCTGCATGTGTTACTCCTATCACCCAGGGTAACATTACCGGGATCTGTGCAATTACACTCTTACACTGTTACTTCATATCATTATATTATCTCCTATTAAAGAACTGTCACTCCAAGTTACTAGTGTTATGGCAGCAGTGTGACACCTTTACTCCCTGGGTGGGGGTTGGAGGTGGCTTGTGACACAGAGTTAGTCCTGTCCCAGTCACAATACTGTCACTCCACATTACTCCTTGTCACTACAGTGCATCTCTACACATTACTGTGCCACATTATATAACCGGCTGTCACCGCAGACAGGCCTGTACTGTATTTAATTACATATTACCACAATGAATTCCAGGGTAAAAAAAAAAAAGTCTCAGTTACGGCCAGTATCTTTTACATATGACCAAAGTTGTCCTTGATAGAATGTGCAGAGAATACACAATATGATACATAGAACTATAGAAACAGGGAAGGCTTTCCATAGAGGACGCTTGTAGCACACAATGCTCTAGTACAGCAATCAGTGAGCTTTATAGAGATGACCTTCCCAGAAATCTGCTACCTGATCCGGTAAAAAGACAAGGCAAAAAAAAAGACACACACTGTACATAGGAGGACCATAGGGTTCTGAAACTTAACGGGGCACACTCTGGACATAATGTATAGCAAAGCACATAAAATATTAAATAGGAGTCATTCACTGTGCTGTCCACCATTAGACAACTTTATAGTCTTCCTTGTGTATGTCATGGCCTTTATACATCCAGCATAATTGGTTTTCTGATGACTTGAAACAGATCTGCTAGATTCTGTGTTTTGGATTGAAGTACAGGTTGAGTCTCCCATATCCAAAATGCTTGGGACCAGGGGTATTTTGGATATCGGAATATTCCGTATTTTGGAATAATTGCATACCATATTAAAATGTCTTAGGTATAGGGCCCAAATCTAAACACAGAATGCATTTATGATTTATATACACACAGCCTGAAGGTAATTTTATACAATATTTTCAACAATTTTGTGGCTCAAACAAAGTTTGTGTACATACATGAAATTTATTTATGTGTCATATACACCTTATGCACTCAGCCTATAGGTCAATTTATACTTTATTTTTAATAATTGTGTGCCTTAAAAAAAGTTTGTGTGCATTGAACCATCAAAAATCAAAGTTTTCACTATCTCAGTCATGCTAAAAATATTCCGTATTTCGGAATATTCCGTATTTCGGAACATTTGGATATGGGATACTCAACCTGTACCTCCATAAAGTAGCTCTGTGCATGGTGTAACTATGGTGGGTGCAGGGCTGGCCCCTCATAAGAACTTAGCATCCAGTCCCCACTGCTGATGTATTGAAAGTAGAGCTGGGGGCCAGGGGGCTAGAGTGATATAATCGACTTTTGCTGTCGGATCTATCGATTCAAACTTCTGTGCAGCCGATGAAATAAAAAATACCACCAAGATGATCAAAAGCTTACAGAGAGCCTGATTCAGCTTGGATCGCCATTGTGATTATACACACAATCGGCCGACTATTGCATTCTGCGTATGCATTGCAGTGCGTGAACACTCCACTGCGATCGGTACTGCGATCGCAGTGACAGGGCCGCCATCAGGGGGGGACAGCCAGTACTCCTGTACCGGGCCCGACAGCTGAGGGAGCCCGGCAGCAGGCTGAGTCAATTGATAAGTTTTTGCACTAATACAAAGCAGCGCAAGCTACTAGTGCTGGCCGGAGTTATATGAATGACTCATCACAGAGCTAAGCTGTGTGTGATGGGCCAGATCTATGTCCGGCGGTTCAAATCCCGACATTGGAAGCCCGGAACCAGTGAAAATGCCGACCGCTCTAAAAGTAAGTACTAACTAACCTAACCCCCCCCCCAACCCTCCTTTAGGGGTTCTTAACCCTAACCTCCCTCCCTAGTGCCTAACCCTAACCCCCCTCTAAGTGCCTAAACCAAACCTCCCCCTTCCCCGCAGCCTAAACCAAACCCTCCCTGGGGGGTGCCTATCCCTAATCTCCCCCCGGGGGTGCCTAACCCTAACCCCCCCTTCCCCTAGCCTAACCCTAACCCTCCCGGGGAGGTGTCTAACCCTAAGTCCCCCCAGGAGCCCCTAAACTAACTCTCCCCCTCGTGGCTGTCCGCGCCTGGCGCCCGGCTTACCTTCAATCGGTATGTCATGTGTCGGGCTCCCAGCATAGGTAAAAAGACAGGCATCGGGATTTCGACACCTGTCATTATACCCCTGCCGGGATTAGACAGTCGGGAAGCCGGCGGTCGGCATTTCGACTGTCGGCTCCTTGACTGCATCCCGTCTGATGAGTCATTCATTAATTAACTCAGCCAGCGCTAGCAGCACACCAACTAGTGCTGTTAGATGACGGATTCCCCAGCACTGCAGACCTGTGATTGCCGTTGGAGCCTGGACTCCCTGGAGGTCAGGTGTTTTGTCAGGCACCCACAGCCCAGGAAGAAGAATGTTGCAGACACAGCACAGTAAGTACTCCCTTGTCACTTCTTGTGTCTGTAAGCTCTAAGGCCCTCATTCAGAGGCGCAAGAAGCGAGCGCTTGTTCTGAATGAGGGTGGCCGCTTCTATTTTTAAGTGCGGCCTCCTGGTCGCAAGCTGTGGGTTACTACCCACAGCTTAGCGACTGACCAGGGTGATGGTCGCGAGGGTCAAGACCATCGTGACCATCGGGGCTTGCGACGAGACCCTAAGGTTGGGTCTCCGTAGCCGCAAGCCCCAGGGAGCTTCCTGCTCTGATCGAGCAGGAAGCTCCCCACTGACATCACTGCTGATGTCAGTGCGGCCGCCCACAAAATGGTATGTGTTTGTGAAACCACCCCCCGCCGCGCCTACAAAACGAGCCGAGCTGTCGATCAACATCGACAGCCGGTCCTTTTGTAGTGAGCTCCGGAGCGAGAGAGTTTCTCTCACGCTCCGGGGCTTTCGCACGCGCAGTGCGGCCGCTGCGCGTGCGCAGGGCCTAACCATCGACCCGGTTGCGATCGCTCAGCGCTTGCGACCGGGTCTGAATGAGACCCTAAGTTCCCTCCCTACCACCTTGATGTCTGTCTTTCCCTATCTCTCTCCCCTATCTCCCCTATCTGTGCTCTGTATTTTTCTCTACATTATGTAGCTTAGTATGTGTGCTTCTGCCCCTCCCCCCTCTTCCACCCTACCCCATTCCACATCCCCTTTCACACTCCCCATGTGTGCCTCTGCCCCTTTCAACCCCATGTGTCTCTGCCTGACACTACACTCCCCATGTGTGCCTCTGCCCCCTTTTACCCCTATGTGTCTCTGCCTGACACTACACTCCCCATGTGTGCCTCTGCCCCCTTCTACCCCTATGTGTCTCAGTGTGACACTACACTCCCCATATGTGCCTCTGCCCCCTTTTACCCCTATGTGTCTCTGCCTGACACTACACTCCCCATGTGTGCCTCTGCCCCCTTCTACCCCTATGTGTCTCTGCCTGACACTACACTCCCCATGTGTGCCTCTGCCCCCTTCTACCCCAATGTGTCTCTGCCTGGCACTACACTCCCCATGTGTGCCTCTGCCCCCTTCTACCCCTATGTGTCTCTGCCTGGCACTACACTCCCCATGTGTGCCTATGCACTCTTTACATACCTTTGAGTGCCTCTGCCCCTCACCCTCTCCACTTATGTGCCACTTACCCCCGTCACTTGCTTTCCTCCTCTGTGTCACATTCCATGCCTGGCCAATTTGTGGCTCTCCAGCATAACCTCTCACTGATCACCTGATAAAGCATGCTTAGACTTGTAGTTTCACAACAGCTGGAAAGTCGCAGGTTGTTCAGGCCTGCATTATCCCATCTTTCTCCCCATCCCATCTGTTCTCCTACTTTCTTCTCCTATCTGCTCTCACCATTCACTTTCCTCTTATGCCACGCCTTTCTACCCCGTCATCTCCCACTTCTCCACTCTTTGTCTTTCCATCCTAATCTTTTGAATGTACTACATAGAACCGTGGCCGTTGGCTGGTGATCAGAAAACGCATGGAAGAAGGGAAGTGCAACCAAGTTCAACACCACATAATTGAATCTAAGGATGGCAGGTAAGTACAATTGTCACTCAGCACTCTACGCTACACCGTTGCGACTACCAGGCTTTGGAAGGGAGGGGGGCCCTGCATGATCCACTCGTACTGGGCCCCATGATTCCTGATGGCGGCCCTGCAGAGTGACTCCGCAGACCCATCACAGAGTAATTGACAGGAAGTAATTTCTGAGTAAGGTCAGACCTTGTGCAAGTGTGCGTGAGACTGTGATTGTACTCAGTGACGGTTCTAGGTGCGGGCTAACAGGGCCGTCGCCTTTAGCGCCGACACCTAGAGGGCGCCTCTGAGTCCCTCCCCCCAAAAAAACCTAGAAGGAAAAAAAAAAATACGTCGGTCCCAACCCCCCCCCCCCCAGCTGCCGCCACCGCTGGGAGGCTGCATTTGCCAGGCGCCCGCTGATATTTGTTATCAGCAGGCACCTGGCTCCCTCCCTGCAGCGGCAGCTGAAAGCCGGAGCTCACTCCTGAGCTCCGGCTTCCGGCAGATAGAGTACTATGGGAGGGACATCATGATGCCATGACGTTTCTCCCATAGATCCGAGGAGCCGTGGTCGGACCGGACGGCAGCGAAAGCGGAAGCAGGATCAGGGCTAAAGGTAAGTATTGTGGGGTTTTTTTTCAGTCGGAAGCACTGGGGGCACGATTATAGGGGCATTACTATTGGGGGGCATTACTACTGGGGGACGACTATAGGGGGCATTACTACTAGTGGGCACAACTACAAGGGGTATTATTTCTGGGGGCATTACTACTGGGGACTTTACTACAGTGGGCACTACTATAGGGGGCATTACTGGGGAGCATTACTAATGGGGGCACTACAATAGGGGGCATTACTTATGGGGGGATTACTACTGGGGAGCATTACTAATGGGGGCTCTACTAATGGGGGAACTACTATAAGGGGCATTACTAATGGGGGGATTACTACTGGGGAGCATTACTAATGGGGGCACTACTATAGGGAGCATTACTAATGGGGGGATTACTAATGGGGGCTCTCCCTTTGGGGGCACTACTATAGGGTGCATTACTAATGGGGGGATTACTACTGGGGAGCATTACTAATGGGGGCTCTACTAATGGGGGCTCTACTAATGGGGGCACTACTAATGGGGGCACTACTATTGGGGGCATTACTAATGGGGGGATTACTACTGGGGAGCATTACTAATGGGGGGTATTACTACTGGGGGAACTACTATAAGGGACATTACTACTGGGGGCACTACTAATGGGGACATTACTACTGTGGGCACTACTATAGGGGGCATTACTAATTGGGGGATTACTACTGTGGAACTTTACTACTAGGGGAACTACTATAGGGGGCATTACCACTGGGGGTACTACTAATGGGGGCACCACTACTGGGGCCATTGTGTAAGGGGCACCACTGCTGTGGGCATTGTATAAGGGGCACTACTATGTAAAAGGGGCACCACTTAGTGTCATAACATAAGGGACTACTGTGTGGTGTAATTTGAATTGGGGATAATGTATTATAAAGGTAATTACTGTGTGTGGCATAATGTGTTATACAGGTTATTACTGCATATAGCATAATGTGTTATACAGGGCATTACTGTGTGTCGCATAATGTGTTATAAAGGGCATTACTGCGTGTCGCATAATGTGTTATAAAGGGCATTACTGCGTGTGGCATAATGTGTTATAAAGGGCATTACTGCGTGTGGCATAGTGTGTTATAAAGGGCATTACTGCGTCAGGCATAGTGTGCTATAAAGGGCACTACTGCATGTGGCATAATGTGTTATAAAGGGCATTACCGCGTGTGGTATAATGTGTTATACAGAGCATTACTGTGTGTCGCATAATGTGTTATAAAGGGCATTACTGCGTGTGGCATAGTGTGTTATAAAGGGCATTACTGCGTCAGGCATAGTGTGCTATAAAGGGCACTACTGCATGTGGCATAATGTGTTATAAAGGGCATTACTGCATGTGGTATAATGTGTTATACAGAGCATTACTGTGTGTCGCATAATGTGTTATAAAGGGCATTACTGCGTGTGGCATAGTGTGTTATAAAGGGCATTACTGCATCAGGCATAGTGTGCTATAAAGGGCACTACTGCGTGTGGCATAATGTGTTATAAAGGGCATTACTGCGTGTGGTATAATGTGTTATACAGAGCATTACTGTGTGTTGCATAATGTGTTATAAAGGGCTTTACTGCATGTGGCATAATGTGTTATAAAGGGCATTACTGCGTGTGGCATAGTGTGCTATAAAGGGCATTACTGCATGTGGCATAATGTGTTATAAAGGGCATTACTGCGTGTGGTATAATGTGTTATACAGAGCAGTACTGTGTGTCACATAATGTGTTATAAAGGGCATTACTGCGTGTGACATAATGTGTTATAAAGGGCATTACTGCGTGTGACATAATGTGTTACAAAGGGCATTACTGCGTGTGGCATAGTGTGTTATAAAGGGCATTACTGCGTGTGGCATAGTGTGTTATAAAGTGCATTACTGTGTGTGGCATAGTGTGCTATAAAGGGCATTACTGCATGTGGCATAATGTTATGTTATCTAAAAAAAGTTATTTCTTTCTTTTTTTGAGGGGGGGCATGCGTGTGGCATAGTGTGTTATAAAGGGCATTACTGCGTGTGGCATAGTGTGTTATAAAGTGCATTACTGTGTGTGGCATAGTGTGCTATAAAGGGCATTACTGCATGTGGCATAATGTTATGTTATCTAAAAAAAGTTATTTCTTTCTTTTTTTGAGGGGGGGGCGCGCAACTGGGAACTTTCGCCCTGAGCTCCACAATATCTAGAGTCGGCCCTGATTGTACTCAATGTTACCGATGGTTTTGCAGTTTTGCTAAGTAATACGGATGTGTGTAAGGTGAGTTTGGCGTCCTTATGTTAGGCTGCGTATGGCATTGCGATTGCAATCATTAGCATATCTTCGCAGTCAGACTGCATGCGCAATCTCTATTGCGATCACAATAGCGATCCTTACTGAATCAGGCCCAGTGTCTGACAGGAACACAATGGTACAGGAATGTTTAGTGAAGGTTTCAGAAAGGCGTGTACAAGACAATCAACTAAAGTCATCTTAATGTGGACAAACCATGACATAAACGTGACAGACAACAAGCAGTTGTTGGGAATTCATCCATTCCAGAAATACGGCTGGATACTAACCAGAGATGGCCGGAGAAACATACAGAACGTATTTGCCCACAGTATCTGCGTGTTATCCGTGAATGGCACATCTAAGTATGGAATATGGAACTATCTGCCCTAACAAACAGAGCATTGTGGATCTAATAGCTCTAACATTGTCTAATACAGTACCTGATATGAACTCTTAAATCTGAGCCAAAATAACAGGTCAAGGTAAATAGTGAAAAACATCTTCCTCATTGTTACCTATAAAGTGAAGTATTTGGCAATCGTGGTGGAGCGGGAAGGAGGTGTGACCAGGCTATTGGGTCATCGTGGCCCTGCCCCCACTATACAATGACAAGATTACCGGCATTGTGAAGCAGGGGGCGAGGCCACGATGACGCACTGTTTGTGCAGAGTGCGAGGGGAACGAGAGACTTGCCTGCTTTTCCGGGTGGCCTGGAGCACAACCCAATTTTCGTGAGCCTCCCGGCCGTTCCAGGAGAGTAGAGAAATATTGGATATAAACATTTAAGTTAAATTGTCTCAAGATTCCATAATCCCTCTTTATTCACATGTGGTGATAGCTAGATGCAGAGCATAATAAAAAGACAGGTTGAGCCCATTTGGTATGCCTTCTCGCTAATGCTGAGCAATTACAGAAAGTAGTTTTACAGATTGTAACATGTGTTTCCAAGTTCACTGTTATATTGTTCATAATTGTCACCTGGAAGTGCCTGGGCTTAGCTAGAGATCTCAATATATGAATATATAAAGAGCTACTGTCACATGGTGGTCCCCTCACCCACGGAGGCAACCTCTGGAGTTGCGCCAACCGTTGGCTTCAGACCTTGCGGGACTTTCTACATAAGAGGTCGCCATGTTGTGCTGCCATAACAACATATAACAGAAAGAGACAACATAGGTTTAAATAGGGGATGGGTACAGGATGCCAAGGAGAATAATGAACCTGCTCTTTTTTAGCCTCATAAAGGGGCATATTTATTGATTTATGCAGTCTACCCCTGAAAATAATGATTCCCTATCACCGTAATTCATAAGCAGGAAGGAATCCTTATTCACCTGAATGTGTTGTTCCTAATTTGCTGGGAGTCTCTGATAGGAGCCCATCCCGGCAACCAGTAAAAGTGATCACGTCCACAATCACTTTACTTTCTGCTGTTGCCAGCTGTTCATGCGCTGATGTCCGGGGGCACATGTGCATGCAGGCATCAGCTGGGAGGGATCTTACAGGGAGGGATCCTACTATCGAAGCTGCGTCTGCTGTTGGAAATGGATGGAACACAGCAGATATCGAAGAAATATTCTGCGGTGCCTCCATAGCACATCCAGGAGATCCTTAATATTTATGGGAAAATTCGGGGGCTATCTCCCAAATATTATTTGATAAATAGGCCTGCTTTCACCGGAGGACTTGGGGGAGACTAGGTGATAACCAGGTAACAATCATCCCAGGTTAGATATCTTAGGACTACCCTGCTGAAGCCACACCAATCGTGGGAACTGGATGAGTGATAGAAGAGGTGAATTCACCCCTCTAAGGGTGTTTTATGTTAGGACAGTTCTGCCTAGAGGTCAGGACTCCTGTTAGGTTGGTCGTGGTTCCTTAAATCAGGTCAGCTCGTCTGATCTTGGAAGTCCTTGTGGACATTGGAGTAGATTCCTGCCTCATTGGTAGGGAAGTGGAAGTTTGAGGCCCAGCCAGGGCAGATTTGTTAAGGTTCACTGACTATGGGCCTTATTCAGAATTGTACGCTAATAGCATAAGTCAAAGCTTGCTCAGAAAGGGCGACGGTACTCCTCTGCTGGGGCCAGGAAATCTGCATCGGAAGATGCAGACCATGGCCTCAGCACAAAATGGAGAGGGCATGCCCCCGTTTTGGGGAACGGTTCCTATCGCCAACTGTTCCCCGCCGTCAAATGGGCTGCGACGTCCAGGGCACACTACGGCCCTGGAGCATGTGCAGTCCACCCATCATCAGACTTATATGCAAACAATTCTGAATCAGGCTCTTCTGTTAGGATGATTATGGAGTATGGATTAGTATAGAGTATGGATTAGGCAATATTGCAGTAAACCAGCACCCGGCATTCGTTTTGTAGTGTTATAGTAACTCACTGACTGTCTTGCATGTAATAAAGCCTGCTTGTGTTTGTGACTAACTATTTATCTAAGTGATTCTGAAACTCCTACTGGTACTGTGAGGGCCAGGATGACACATAAGGATGCCCCACAAAGTAAAATATGAAAACATTCATCACTCAAAATGATGTCTGGGAAAGGAGATTTCTACAAATTATGGACAAAATAACTCTACAAATGCACAATGGCAAACAATCTCCTGATCTGCACAAATATTGACTTTGCTAAAATCTCTGAATTAGGCCCTAAGGTGCTATTCAGAGGCTTCCTGAGTCTATGGTCACTCAGAATGGCCGCCGTAACTGAGGCGCCAGAGCCCTATTTCCTGCGTATGGGATCGCAGACACAGAATGTGACACGCCCCTGAAGCGGTCTAGACGCGCCTGCATCTTTAGCCGGCACTCCCCTTTGCCACCCCCAAAATGCTCCCTGCTGTCAGTTACACTGTGAATGAAGACTTGCAGCTATGGAAAGACTATGGTAATGTACCTTGACGTATGTGCAGCAGCAAAAAAAGGCCATTCTTGAAAACATCGACATTGTGTACAACTCTGAATCAGGCCCTTAAGCAATGTTATCTTCTGCACCTATAAAGTTGTTATTCTTTTACCTATTGCACCTTATCACTGTTACTAGTTTATTGTTATTTACTTTTTATTGCAAATGTTGTCATTGACTTTAAATCTATGTTTGGGATACGTTGCTTGGTTAACTCGTTTTTGAGCACTCCTGGCAACTTCTGTGTGCTATTATATTTAGCCATATTCCTTGTCTCACAGTACTATTTTTTGGTTGTTTCTTTTTTTTATATAGTAATATGACTTTATTTTATTCTGTTGCCGCTTAGTTTTCTTTTCCTTTTTTTTACAATACACACAAGACAATGTTATACTTATTTAATGACATGGGGTGAGCTGTATTGGGATGTGTTGTCCTTGTTCATTCCTTTTTCACGATTTACTGAATAACATCTCAACTTAAAATGTACTCATGGAATGTAAGGGGTAATAACGCTACCTTAATAAATCACGTTCTTCCAGGAGACCCCCCGGACTCCCACTGAGCGTGCTACACTGAATATGCTGCAGCTGCAGGTTCTGGCCTATTTTTCCTACTCTTCTAAAGCTAGTGGGGTGGCGATCTTACTACGTAAGAGTATTCTCTTTTACATTCATTCTACCGACATTGACTGATTAGGCCGTTATATCATAATGATATATAACAGATATATTTGGAATGGGATTGAAATGTCGGAAGCTAATCCCGACAGTGGATGCCCGACAGGATCAAGATCCCGACTGGAGCAGGTAAGTACCCTAGCCATCCCCTATCCCCCCCCTAACCCTTCCTTAGTGGTGCCTAACCCTAACCCCCTCTTACCGCTCCCTAAACCTAACCCTCCCGGTGGGGTGCCTAACCCTAACCTGTCCCTGGGGGTGCCTAACCCTCCCCCCTAGGGGTGCCTAACCCTAATCTCCCCCAAACCTAACCCCACTAGACACCCTAATCCTAACCCTCCCCCCCCTGCGGCTAACGCTAAGGGCGCCCCAGACTTACCTTTGTTCGGGATGGCGTCCTCCGCGTTCTGACATCGGGATTATGATAGGCGTCGGTATTTCGACGCCTATCATAAATCCCTAGCCGGCATTCTGATGTCGGGATTGTGACATGACTACATCTCATATACTTTGTGGGCCTACTATATATAAGAGCTTTCTTTGTCAATGTTGTCAATATATTGTACCCTTTTGCAGATTCCCAGATTATTCTGGTTGGAGACTCACCAGTTCTAGACAGGAAAGGCCTATCAGCTGCAACCACAAGACAGCCTAAATTTGGTTTAAGTTACATAACATGTCAGCTAGGTCTAATGGACATCTGTAGGTCACGCCATCTGGTAGATCTAGTACACCTACTAGTCTTTTACCCATAATATTTTTAATAGATTAGATAATTTTTATCTTTCCAGTTCGCTATCCCTGAAAGTGATAGACACTGATACAGAACCTATTTCTATTTAGGAGGACCATGCTCCCATATGGGTGTCTCTCACACACACTGGCGCTTCCCAGCAAAACTGTCCCCCTCTGTAGGATTCTGCTCCATGCTAGAAACAGCTTGAGTGAATTATCTGTTTAATAATTAGAACCATGTAGATAATCCCTGTCTGTTTTGGCAATCTGCTAAAACTGTTTTAAGAGGTGACATTATTTCCCTTATGCAGAAATATAGGCAGGAACAGGATGCTTCCTACAGAGCAGTCCAAACCTACTTCACTACTGCTTTTCAATGCTTTCAAGCTTCCTCCTCTCTGGCCACCAAGACCACCTTCCCGGGAAAGCAGGCTTAATTTTCACCAAATTGTAACGCAAATAGATAATGGTTCTCTTGCAGTTGGCAAATATAATTTTATACGATGTGGCAACAAATCTAGTCTCCTTTTCTATAATCTCCCTCGAGGAGGTAGGGAGAATTCTAATATCGTGTTCGTTAAGGATGCAGTCAAACACTGAGTTCAATGGTTAAAATATTACCAAATCCTCCATATGCAGGAACAAATTGATACAGATAATAAATCCACATTTTGACACCTCATTTCCCGCCCGTAGATCACACCACCACATGCAGAAGCTCTTTTAACCCCGATCACTTCTTCCGAGGTGATTCAAGCTTAAAACCAATGAATACTCCTGGCCCTGACGGCCTCAGTGGATCATTTTTCTTTAAATCTTATGTCCACGTATTGTAGATGCCTTCACTAATCACTAATTATGCCGCACTCTGCACGTGCAGCTATTGATGGCTGTGTGAAAATATGCTTGTGCAACAGCGGCCGCCGAGACTTGTTCTGAGACGCCAACCTGAGCCATCACAGCTGTAGGACATAGGTCAGACAAACATCGACAAGTCTGTGGTCACTCAGAATGGCAGCCGTAACCGAGATGCTAGAGCCATGTTTTCCGCGGTTGGCAGATTCTGGATGTGAGACATAGCTGAAGCTGACGAGGCACGCCTGCATTTTTAGCCGACACTCCCCATTGCCTCCCCCAAATATCCCTTGCCTGTCACTCAGACTGGCAGCCTGTAACTATGGTAATGGACCTTCATGCGCAGTATCAAAAAATCACTCCATTTGCGAAAACGTCAGCATAGTGTCCAACTCTGAATCAAGCCCTTAGTCGCAAAGTGAGTAACAGGTAGTCAGCATTTGGGGGAGGTAATAGGGAGGGGCTAGATTAAGGCAGGCGTATCGGGACCGTTTTCTGGGCATGTGAAAGCCGGCCACTGCGAATTTGCAAACAGCTGGACAGCTATCAGTGCCTTAGGAGAGCCGCTCGGTCAGAGACAACAGAGTTACTCAGAAGATTGATGGTCGACCGATGTGCGTCCGATGTTAAAGCTTTTGTATGCCAGCAGCGGATGTGTGTAATGGCGGCAGTGGGCGCCTCTTTGCACAAGATGGCGTCTGAGTCATTAGCATATTTTCACAATTGCACAGCGATCAAAATCGCATCTGCGAATGCATTTGCGTATATATCTCTGAATCAGGCCCTTGGTTCCCTCCCACCACATTTCAACTCCGCTATTGCATGGGTCCTACCAAAACCTGATAGGGATTGTCTTCTTCCATTCTCCTACAGGGGATGTAGTCCGGTAGCCGACGGTCTAAATGCCCACCGCCGGCTTCCAGACACTGTAATCCCGACTAGGGACGAATGACAGGCGTCTAAATGTAGACGCTTGTCATTTGACCAACGTCGGGAGACCGGCGCCTGGCATCCCGATCGACCGGATGCCGGGCGCCGCAGCAGACAGCAGCGGGGGGGGGAGGCTTAGGTTTAGGGCTCCTGGGGGGGACTTAGGGTTAGGTACCCCCCCAGGAGGTTAGGGTTAGGCTAGGGGGAGGGAGGGGGAGGGTTAGGCACCCCCGGGGGGAGGTTAGGGTTAGGCACTCCCCTGGGGGACTTAGGTTTAGGCAGCGGGGAAGGGGGGCTTAGGTTTAGGCACTTAGAGGGGGGTTAGAGTTAGGCATGGGGGGGAGGTTAGGGTTAGGCACCCTAAAGGAGGGTTAGGGTGTAGAATTAGATTAGTTTATACTTACCTTTAGGACGATCAGGATTTCCTCCTTTGTTGGGCAGCTGCTGTCGGGATTTGAACCATGCAGCCGGCGGTAATACATATCGCACCCTCCTACAGACCCATATCTTTGCTCATTATGGACTATAAACTGCACTCCTCTCTAACATGGAAAACTGTTTTGCTGGAGACTCTTTATATCGAAAATAGCCATCCGTCTTTCATGATAGACAAAGGAGTTTTGACCTTCAATAAAAAATGGGGTAAATATATCGAGACTCTACCAAACCAGACACAAGCAAACATTTGGAAAGTATTTGAGAACACAGAGAGGTTTATGTTATGACAACTGCTTCCAGTTATTTAACCAGTTTTTGGATTTCACTTTTTACTGGTTGTGTTTGTTTTTGAGCGTTAATGCCTTTTCCTCTCTCCCCCTTCCTTCCCTCCTCTATCGCTCTTTCTACCCTTGCTAGTAATATATGCTCTATAGAGTTATGGCACCTGTGTGTGTTGATTTTGTTCTTAATACACTGGACCCTATCATGATTTTTATTAGGGATGTGCAGGATCTACTCGGATTTACTCGGTTCTTATCGCCACTTTACCGCAAATTCGGATTTATTATATTGGCTATCCAAAACACATGATAGGCGATAGCCAATAAAATGCCGTTTAAAGATCCGAGTAAAACCGAACCCGCTCAACCCTAATTTTTATGTGGTTTTTCTCCCTTTTACTACCTTGATTTTTTTTTCTTTTATTATTTTATTTATTTTTCTTTTCTTTGTTAAATGTGTCTTCTTGTTCAGTTTTACTCCCATGCTCCTGTTTTTATATGTATTACTTTACATGTACGTGT
This sequence comes from Taudactylus pleione, assembly GCA_031769625.1. Lineage (NCBI taxonomy): Eukaryota > Metazoa > Chordata > Amphibia > Anura > Myobatrachidae > Taudactylus > Taudactylus pleione. The sequence continues at coordinate 335,935 of JAUIMM010000675.1, forward strand.
TTTCTGTTCACCTGAAGCACAAAACAAAAAATACAAAATAACCAAAATCTACAGCAGTATCATTGATAGTCACTAAAGATACTGTACACATTTTATGTTTTGTAATTCTGATTAATTATGCCTTTTATTCTGTATTTTTGTTGTACAATAAAAAAAACTTTAATAAAAATAAATAAATATAGAATATGTATGCTGTGGAGATGGAGCTGTGGGGCTATTTGGGCGTGAGCATATGCAGGCTGGTGGTTTACAGATGGATCTCTTGTGCCAAAAATAGGTAGCACAGGGGTGGTGCAGCTGCATAAATGTGGATAATTCTGAATATAGGCAAAAACCTATATTTATTTCTAAGCTTGCAGCAGATACGGACGATTGCTGTTTGACTCTATCAGGCTCTTTATATGTAAAGAAAAAATATTGCACTTTGCAGAGTCTGTGGTTAGATCACTTATCACTATTTATATAGTTCAGAGCCAACATGGCCATATGTGTCTTCTCAAATGAGCATGACGCCAGGGAATAATTCCATTAAAATCAATGGGATAATTTTTGGTGCATGCCCATGGTTAGTGTTTCCCTGTGGTCAGCTGCTTACTGCATGTAACCAGTGGGTTAAATACTTAATTTCTATATAGGCATATAAGTTGTAACACGCAACCTGTGCTAGGCCTCATTGAGGGTTGAAAAGAGATTGTATTCATGCAATCTATGCATACACTGGTCAGATTCACCTTTGGGGTCAGGCAAGACATATATTGAGGGGCCTACTTGTACCTGTCATTAGCAGAGATGTATAATGAGCCCTTAAGACCTTATATGGTGTTAGTTGTAGACAGTCACATTCCAATAGAATGACCATTGTAAGATGTGTAGAGATGCTAAGCATTATGGGTTAGTGATAGTGATGCCCATATTCTCTAGACAAATGGGCTTTTAGACAGTGTAACTCCAGACAACCTAGGACACGTCATTACTGTATTTTTTTCGTCTGGTTATGTTAGTGCTTACTGCACATGTGCAAGAGATAAGAATGGTCCATTCTATGTTGTACCAATCAGTGCTTGATACCCAGTATGTAACTAATATGGGCTTAATATCCGGAAGCCAACACCCAGACTATGGTATATAAATCAAGACCTAGACAAAGGCTCTTCAACTCGTGTATGGACCTGAGACTGCAGTAGGGTGCCTAAAATGTAAATTGAAAGACCTGAGCGTTGATAAAACGAGGGCTCCCCAGATGAACATGAACTACATCTTATGTTGAAGATAATGAATCACCCGTGTCACCTGAATACATAGACAAAAGTTGAGTATACTGTATACTTTGTATGTTAATTGTTTGTTTTTTGTTTGTTACTTGTAAATAATAGTGTGTAAATTTGTACTCACTCGATTGGTTATGTTGTATAACTATTCACTTCAATCAGAACGAAACTCACCGTTATGCACTGCATTACCAGGCTCTTTTATATCTGTAAACGATTGGATCTGCCCAATTTGGCCATACAATGTGCAATGAAATTGGAAAGTGCTTGTTTTGTTCATCGCTCAGTTTGTGTTCTCTTTTTGTTTCATCATGTCTCTATTACGCATTACCTAAGCAGGATCAAAACATAATACAAGTGTCCTGCTCTGGAAAGGTCAATGAATCACACAGCCCTGCAAAACAAAATCTTTGCTTGACTATACTAAGGGGTGAGCAATGGAAATTATGATAGTAAATGTCTAACTAGTGTGGCAAAAACACTGGAAAGGTTGTCAAGGGGAGATATGTATATGCCCCAGGTATTTAGTTCCTGTCTGGTAAACAGAAGCTGATTAGCAACCTTGATTGCCAGACCACCTGTGAGAGGCTAATGTCAGCCTCTGTAGTTAGTCTCTCACTGCCTAAAGATCAAGTCAGAGGTCTGTTGAGAGTAGTGGCATAACTAGGGTATTTGGAGCCCAGGGCAAATATAAAAATGGAGCCCCCATGTGTGTAAAAATGGGCGTGGTCACAAGGGGTGTGGTCACTTAAAAATGAGGCATGTCAACATGACACACACCCCTTTCTTGTCACTCTGAACATTCCTTTCCATATGCACCTTAATGCAGTGCCCCTTATGCAGGCCCCTAATAGTGCCCCTTATGCAGGCCCCTAATAGTGCCCCTTATGCAGGCCCACAGTAGTGATCCCCCTATCCAGTGTCCCTGTAGTGGTCCTCCCTATTCAGTGCCCCCAGTAGTGGTCCCCCCAATGCAGTGTCCCTTGTGCCCCCAGTAGTAAGCCCTTTATATAGTGCCCCCAGTAGTAGACCCCCCTATGCAGTGCCCCCTGTAGTGGTCCTCCCTATTCAGTGACCCCTATGCAGTGCCCCAATAGTGGTCCCCCCTATGTAGTGACCTTTATATAGTGCCCCCAGTAGTAGTCCCCCCTATGCAGTGCCCTTTATATAGTGTCCTCAGTAGTAGTCCCCCCTATGCAGTGCCCTTTATATAGTGTCTCCAGGTGTAGTCCCCCCTATGCAGTGCCCTTTATATAGTGTCCTCAGGTGTAGTCCCCCCCATGCAGTGCCCTTTATATGGTGTCCCCAGGTGTAGTCCCCCCTATGCAGTGCCCTTTATATAGTGTCCCCGTTAGTAGCCCCCCTATGCAGTGCCCTTTATATAGTGTCCCCAGTAGTAGTCCCGCCCTATGCAGTGCCCTTTATAGTGTCTCCATTAGTAGCCCCCCTATGCAGTGCCCCCAGTAGTCGTCCCCTCCAGTATTAGTCCACCCTCCCCCCCGATGCAGTGCCCCCAGCAGTAGTCCCCCCAACACCCCTCCAGATAAATACACGCAAGGTACTAAAAGAGAAAAAATACACTTACCTGAATCCACGCTCCTGCTCCAGCTACTGCTCCCGCCGCCATCCACACATCAGTCCAACCAGGCTGGCGCGCTCTGCATTATGAGAGAGACGTCATGACGTCTCTCCCATTACCCACTGCAGGAGCCGGAAGACGGAGCTCATGAGTCAGCTCCAGCGTGGCTCTTGCGGTGGGCGCAGCAGCCAATGAGAGTCTGTCTGAAGGGGCTCGGCAGTGAAGCACAGGATCGGCGCTGGGAAGCCTAGTGCCGGTCCTGAGTAAATGTGAAGTGCTAACCACTCTCACTGTGGTCGGCACTACACTGGCTAACTAGGATGGGTCAGTACCATGGATGGCGAAGCCCCCCCCCCTCCAGGTCCCACGGTGCCCAGGGCACGAGCCCTGGCAGCCCTCCCCTAGTTATGCCACTGGTTGAGAGACACTGTGATTACTGAATGTAAGTGCTGTGCTAAAGACTTTGCAGCTCATTCAGACCCGCTCGCTAGCAAGCGGCTGCTCGTTGCAGACGATGTTCGCTAATGTGTGCATGCGTGTAGTTCGCAATGCGCGTGTGCAAACTAGTACGAGCGATCGGATTTTGCTCGCTCGCCCTGCAAAGACAGCCCAGTGGAATGAGTGACAGGAGAGGCCGTTTGTGGGTGGTAACAGGGGCAGGGCAGTTGTAACGGGGGAGTGGAGTTGAGGACACAGACGTGCCAGTGTTTTCATGGCGTTTCTGGGGCGTGCATAATTAACAGGCAGCGTCATAGTACACGTCACCTCCTTGAATAATACACTGAAGTGCTCGCAGTACTTGCAGTAGGGTACAGTCAACCGCAAGCGCTGTGGCCAGATCCGATGTAACCCGATGTACCGATGGTTGTATATACTTCCTGGAGATGACGTACGCAAGTGAGACTTTAAGTCCCTTCACTCTGAGAGAGGGAATCCTTTTTGTTAAGTTAAAGCCAGAGATAAACCAGGATTTACATAAATGGGGTAAATGTGCTGCTAATAAAAGAAGTGCAACCATTTACCCCAGGAGACGGCACCCTTACCCTGATCTTGTCACACTAGTTATCTGGTTGGACAAGAGACTGTTTGCTTCCAGTTTCTAACAGCTGTAAATATTAATCTCAGTCTCAGAAAAGACGGAACTGTCAAACTACATTAGTTTTTGTCACTGCAGCATCAAATTGTATTACAATCAGCGCAGTTAAGCCGCACTTCTGTTATTTGTCACTGTTATATTATATGTGCTGTAGACTCCTCTCCCTGCGGTGTCCCAATCACACTAAATTATTGCTTGTTGCATTATCACTCATTGTCACTGCAGTGGATCACAAATGTGTCATAGTATTTTACCCTAGGATTGTAATGTCGCTATATAATCTAGTGTTACAATACATTATCACAAGTGTCATAATTCATCTTGCAGTGTGACAGCAATTGTCTGTATCTCCCTGTTTGTAGCAGCATTTCAAATAATAATATAATAGTGGGAACCGAGGGTTGTAAAGAAAGTTGATTTTGGCAAGTTGTCAACTTAACTCACCTCATCCAACCAGATAGTTGCTTTAATAGGCAGTGGCGGATCTAGACTTTTCTTTTAGGGGGGGCGGTTTAATAATAACCCTGACTCCTCCTCTTTTCTATCCTGGCACCACCCCTTTCTAGTCCCAACTCCTTCCCTTTTAAAGCTATTTTTTTTTTCTTAGTTTGATGGTCACATGGATTATTCCAATTTCTATATTTCTTATTTGGGAGCACCTATGTATACAAACGCTTGGTGTGAATTCTCATTTAACTCCGAAACATACTACTGACATAGATGACGAGGTGATGTCAGTAGCATGTGCAGACGGCCGGGTGTGCAGTCCCGCCCCACTTCAGTACGCGCCTTCACTGGATGATAAAGGTAAGCTCTGGTTTTGTGTTTTTATGTCCTGATGAAAATGTGATTAAAACATTGAAACGTTGACCTACAGAAGCGCTGTCCAGTGATGGATTTACTGTTTGGAGTGCCACACCTGTGACTATTATATATATATATATATATATATATATATAAGCACACGCACATATTACATAGGGACATATGTACACACCCACACTTACATAGAGACATACATATATACACACCCACACTTACATAGAGACATACATATATACACACTCACACTTATATAGGGAGATACGTACACACCCACACTTACATAGGGACATACATACACAGCCACGCATGCGCCAGGCGTCTATTCTCCGGCGGTGACCGGGTCACTGCACACTTCTCCACCCGTGGGACACCGCGTCCTGCGGGTGAAGACGGCCCCCGCAGGCTGTGAGTGCAGGGCGCTTTTTGCCCTCCAGAAGGAGGGCAGGGCGCCGCGCCCCGCTAAAACAGCCTAGCGGGAACGCTATACACACCCACACATACATAGGGACATACATACATACACACCCACACATACATAGGGACATACATACATACACAGGGACATACATACATACTGTACATACACACCCACACTTACATAGGGACATACCTGCACACCCACACTTACATAGGGACATACTACCTACACACCCACACTTACATAGGGACATACATACACACCCACACATACATAGGGACATACATACATACACAGGGACATACATACATACATACTGTACATACACACCCACACTTACATAGGGACATACCTGCACACCCACACTTACATAGGGACATCCTATCCTGACATGCTGCAGCAGGTTGTTGATGGGGGCGGGGCCGAGCAGTTCCATCATTAGGCTCCGCCCCCCGCGGCATAATCCCGCGATTCGCGGGTTTCAGCCAGCAGCAGCACTCAGGCCCTGGACACAGGAGCAGCAGATTGGGAGGCGGGCCCATCAGCCAGCAGCAGCAGCACTAGTCCCCGGACACAGAAGCAGGAGGGGAAGGGGCAGAGCAACAGGAGGCGGGCCCATCAGCCAGCAGCAGCACTAGTTCGCCGGAGCAGGAGCAGCAGCACTCAGGCCCTGGACACAGGAGCAGCAGAGCGGGAGGCGGGTCCATCAGCCAGCAGCAGCACTAGTCCCCTGAGTAGGAGGGGAACAGCGGAGCAGGAGGCGGGCCCATCAACAGCAGCATCACCAACCAGGATGAAGACGCTGCACAGTGTTACTGACTTCCGAATCCCAGAGCAGAGAGGCAAGCAAGGACGCTAGGGGGGAGATCGCTCCAATCGCCCCCCCCTGGATCCGCCACTGTTAATAGGTACTATATAAATCAAACAAACAAATATATGGTTACCCAAATTCATAATGATATTTTAATAGTGGCCTAAACATTTGTTTAAATGAATCTAAATACCATATGAAGCGTACTTCATGCCAAAGGTGCGCACTCAGGGAGGGTGGAGGGGTTGGGTGCACTGGACACTCTGGGCCTGATTCAGAGCCGGACGCTATTTGCGCTCGCTCGTTCAGAAAAAGGGGCCGGATATTTAAATAGAGCGCTCGCTCTTTGCGGTCTGTTGACGCCTCTATGTCTGAACGAGCGAACGAAACATGCGCTCGCTATTTTTTAAAAAACGCCCCCTGGCCGCTCGCATCCTACGTCATCTCCGCTATTAGATTAATCGAGTACATCGAAAGGCGTCTGAACTGCTCGCAGTGCTTGTGGTAGCATTTTCCTACCGCAATCATGCGAGCAGTTCAGGCTAAAAAACAACCAAGTGACGTGGTCGATGACGCTGCTTTGTTAATTATGCACACCCTTAAAACGCCCGTTTTGACCGTTTGGCACGCCTGCACACAATTTCCGACTGCAATGACTGGTTCACGCATGCGTATTACAACCCATACGCATGTGCAGTTGTGCGAACATCGCTCGAAGCGAACGAGCGGCCACTTACGAGCGGCTCTGAATCAGACCCTCTGTACCCTAAACCCCAGGTAAGTATGTTGGTGGGATTGGTTTTTATTTAGGATAGTTCATCCTATACTGGGTTTTACATTTCCTGCAAATTTATAGTTTAATATTTATACATTTGCATGTCCTTATGTAATAAAGAGCTAGTTTTTATATTGTCTTATGTTTCATCATGAATCCCTTGTTGATATATGTGAGATTACATCTATCTGAATCAATAACGTTAAGAGCTTACAGTGAATTTATAGCAATAATGACTTAGATTAGGTAGTTTACACTGCCATTATATTAATATAGAAATTACTGTTAATCAGTCTCAAGATACATACAATGACCTCCCTGCAGACCTGATGTGACTGTAAACGCCAGCACAATTTATTTTATACCTGGGAGTTATGATAACTAATCACCCCAGCTCCTTATTATAAAAATATCTCACTCTCCTGACCTCTTTTGACTGTGACATGGGAAGGGAATTGTGGCCAGGCTGCCTGTGACATCATGGGAAAGGAATTGTGGCCAGGCTGCCTGTGACATCATGGGAAGGGAATTGTGGCCAGGCTGCCTGTGACATCATGGAAAGGGAATTGTGGCCAGGCTGCCTCTGACATCATGGGAAGGGAATTGTGGCCAGGCTGCCTGTGACATCATAGAAAGGGAATCGTGGCCAGGCTACCTGTGACATCATAGAAAGGGAATTGTGGCCAGGCTGCCTGTGACATGGGAAGGGAATCGTGGCCAGGCTACCTGTGACATCATAGAAAGGGAATTGTGGCCAGGCTGCCTGTGACATGGGAAGGGAATCGTGGCCAGGCTGTCTGTGACATAGGAAGAGAAACGTGGCCTGGCTGTCTGTGAGATGGGAAGGGAAACGTGGCCAGGATGGCTGTTGTCAGGTTCCGGCCTAGGATCGGCCGTTACTCACTGCTGCGCCGACTTCCCCTGACTTCTCGTGCGGTCAGACGTCTGGTACAGCAGCGTGTGACGTGCTGAGAACTATGCCTTAGGTGCATTATCGTCAGTGGTTTCTCCGTGATGTGGTTTCCGTCATGGACGCAGCCATGACAGTCTGTATCACCTGACTGGCCCTCCAGCCAATGGTAGCATTGTTGTTGTCAGCTGACGCTGCCTTCCTATGGATTGCTACCTTAGGGTATTTAACCAGGCTCTGGGCAACAGGAAGTTGCCTGTACAATGTTGTTACTTCTCGTGTCTACTAGTCGTCACTTCATTCCAGTTTCCCCTATTGTTATACCCTCAAGTCTCTTCAAGTGCCATCTCTTTGTGCAGCAGTGCGACAGGAACACCTTGCCTGCATGCATCCACCAGTGCCATCTCTTTGTGCAGCAGTGCGACAGGAACACCTTGCCTGCATGCATCCACCAGTGCCATCTCTTTGTGCAGCAGTGCGACAGGAACACCTTGCCTGCATGCGACCATCTGTGACACCTCCTTGTGCAGCAGTGCGTCAAAACACCTTAGCCTGTGTACTCAGTACTTCCACAGGATACTACTACTACTGAGTCATTCTTCTATATTCGTGGAGCATCTACTCTCCTGGCTGTATACCCAGAGTCATTCTCCAGTGCAGATACACAGCTAGTGCTTCTTTCTGAAGTACATCACTCTGGCCATCGTTTTTGTATATCTCCATTCCCACGGGTATCGGGTACCTGTCCAAAGGGCAGCGACCTGCCTGCTGGGTGCAGCTTAAACCCATATCCCGCTTGGAGAGGTCACTGGTGAACACCTCCCAGCAGGTTAGACTCCGCGCCTTGGACAGGTCTTGCCAACATCCAACACTTGTGGATGAGGAGATCATACATTCAGGCCCCTCGCCTCTGATTCCTCAATCAACCCCGGACCTCAGCTTTCAACTCCTTAGCAGGAGATTCTCCAGAGACAAGCGTGACAGCTGTGACATGGGAAGGGAATTGTGGCCAGGCTGCCTGTGACATCATGGGAAGGAAATTGTGGCCAGGCTGCCTGTGACATCATAGAAAGGGAATTGTGGCCAGGCTGCCTGTGACATCATAGAAAGGGAATCGTGGCCAGGCTACCTGTGACATCATAGAAAGGGAATTGTGGCCAGGCTGCCTGTGACATGGGAAGGGAATTGTGGCCAGGCTGCCTGTGACATGGGAAGGGAATTGTGGCCAGGCTGGCTGTGACATGGGAAGGGAATCGTGGCCAGGCTGCCTGTGACATAATTGGAAGGCAATTGTGGCTAGGCTGTCTATCACATAGGAATGGAATCGTGGCCAGGTTGCCCGTGACATGGAAAGAGAAATGTGACCAGGCTGGCTGTGACATGGGAAGGGAATCGTGGCCAGGCTGCCTGTCACACCATTGGAAGGCAATTGTGGCCAGGTTGTCTGTGACATAGGAATGGAATCGTGGCCAGGCTGCCTGTGACATAGGAAGGGAAACGTGGCCAGGCTGCCTGTGACACAGGAAGGGAAACGTGGCTGCCTGACTACTTTTACCTAAGATTTTTTTTTTAATTTCCGTGTTTGCAATCCCAGTTGAAAGATCTGATCTATCATCTGTGAAGAGAGCTATGTTCCAATGTGTTTGGAGAAGAGTGTCCCAGGATATAGCATAATACCATGTGCAAACTGCTTGCACACAGTAAAATGGTTGTTCCACACCACTAGGGTATCCAAAAGGTGGACTTTGGGCCTGATCCACTAAGGATCGCAATTGCGATCGCAGCTGCAATTACGCACACAGACCCGCTGCGAAAATATGCTAATGAATGCTATTGCAATGAAGTCATACATAGAGATGTCCACTGCCGCCCACTACCGCTATCTCACATCCGTAATACCTTACTGTCCTGCTTATACATCGGGAACATCGAGTAACATCGGCCCCTCATGCACAATTACAGCAGGTCAGACCTTACTCAGAAATTGGTAACCTCGGCGCACGCAGTGAGTACTCACGCTACTTATGCTGTCACAGTGGCTGCAACAGCGTTCAAATGGACAGGCAGGCCTGCGCTTCTCCAACCATTCCACCGCCACCACCCCCAAGCGCTAACTACCTGTCAATCACTCTGCAATGGCTTACCGTGCTCTGCGTGATCGCAGTGCATCCGTTGTGCACTGCAATACATACGCTTACGCAGTACGCAACAATTGGCCGACTGTGTACGCTGTTGCAGTTGCGATCCATAATGATACAGACGCTTTATCTCCAGGGTATTATGCCTTGCAGGTGGTCCTTTCTAGTCAGCGGCTTTCCTCTGGGCTCCTTCTCCCTCAGGCCCTTGCTGGCATACAGGACTCTCATTGTAACATGTACACTTTGCATATTAGGTAAGAAATCCAAATTTACCACTATTTGGCAAAATTAGTCAAAATGTTCTCATATTTACCCCGGTTAAAGAAGGGAGTTGTTCATCTGGAACCTACTCTGGAGCACCTCGCCTCTTTCCTGGTATAAAGTTTCATCTTCATATCACATAGTTCCAGCACAAATTATGCTCAGATGTTCTGAGCTATAATAACCTTAACTAACTTGCTATTCCTTTCTGTCATTAAGTTTGGATGGTCAGAAGGTAGAATATTAAATATAATGTATTTTAGGCTTAGCAGTGCCTTCCCAGCTCCTGCTCACCCAGAGTTATTTGAAATAGGAAGAACAAAGGACCTCATTCAGAGCCGCTCGCAAAAAGCGAGCGCTCGCTCTGAATGAGGGTGGCCGCTTTTCTTTTGAAAGGCGGCCTCCTGGCCGCTCGCAAAGCTGTGGGTTACCACCCACTGCTTTAGCGAGTGACTAGGTGATGGTCGCGATGGTCGAGACCATCGCGACCATCGACGAGACCCTTGCGGTAGGGTGTCTACCGCAAGCCCAAGGTAGCTTCCTGCTCTAACAGAGCAGGAAGCTCCCTACTGACATCACTGGTGATGTCAGTAGGGCCGCCTACAAATGGCAGGCGTTCCTTCAGGAACGCCTCCGTTTGTCCGGCCACCCCCCCACCCCGCCTACAAAATGGGGCGAGCTGTTGATCAACATCGACAGCCGCCCCTTTTGTAGTGAGCCCCAGAGCGAGTGCATTTGTCACTCGAACCGGGGCTTGCGCACGCGCAGCCCTCACCATAGACCCACTTGTGAGCGCATAGCGTTGGGAGCGGGTCTGAATGTGGTCCAATGTCTGAACTGCTTTCCATCCAGAAATGTAAGTGACCAAATTTTCAGGAGAAACATAGTCAAAATGAGGCATCATTGGCAAGGTACATCTCTTTGCTTGCATAAGATACTCTCACCAGTGCTTTTGGGTATGGCTGTGCCAATCATGCAGACTCACATATATACGAGGCATGTCTATTAAATAAAGAGCTTGATTAAATAACTCATCTTTATTTATTGGTATTACAATTTTAATGTTTGTCCCCTTCAATATACTCCCCATTTGCACTAATACATCGCTGTAGTCTTGTTTTCCACTGGGGGAAGGCATGGAGCAAATCAACTTCTGTTACTTGTTTCAACATATCTGCCGTTTTATTCTTTACAGCATTGACTGATTCAAAATGTGTCCCTTTAAGCACTGAGTTAACTTTTGGGAAAAAATAAGTCTCACGGTGTTAAATCGGGCGAATATGGAGGATGTTCAAGTGTAGTAATGTGATTGTCGGTCAAAAACTGCGTCACAGAAAGTGCTGTGTGTGCAGGCGCATTGTCCTGGTGAAGAATGAAACCATTTTTCCACAGTTGCGCCCGTTTCTTTCTGACTCTTTCTCTCAGCTTTTTCAAAACTTCCTTATAATAATGCTGGTTACTGTTGTGCCTTCTGGAACCCATTCTTGCAAAATTACACCCTTGATATAGAAATTTTTTTACTAAAAATGTAAAAATTACACGTTGTTCAACTTTTAAACTTACATTTTTTCGGCACTCTACAGAAAACACAACCAAATTAAATGGCGACTCACAATCAGCTGAACGTCATAGAGTGTTGCTGCTTGTCATGCAGGTTCAGACAAGTTCAAGGTTACTACGTACCTATGCAGTTAGAACCGGCTCTGACTGCTTTGCTCACAAGGTGGAATCACAGTCTCGTTATTTTATAGACATACCTCGTATATATATATATATATATATATATATATGATCCATGTTATTGATCTCTACAAGCTCCCCCGATGCCAAAGGGAGGGGTTATGCCCCACAAAATCTTTTTTTGTGGCAGGGCAAGGTGGATATATTAAAAAATACAAATTATTGTACATTGACACATGGGGAGGGGCACTAAACAGTGAGTGCCCATTGACACTGGAGGTGAGTGAGGGGTGGCTCTGCCACTGGAATCTATTACCACTAGTGGGGTGGGGGTTGATAATACTGGGAATCTTTTGCCACTGGGTGGGAATTAATATTACACTGGGGGCATATGGACATGGGAAGAGGGGGGGTTGCAAAACACCTCTTAGGTATATTTTATATGTATATATATATTGCCGAAGCTGGATTAGTGGCTGAGACGGAATCAGCGTAGAGATTGGCGTGCATGATGCCATCTTGCGAATGGCAGCTAGACTCCATTTTAGAAACAAGAATCTGCAAGACGCCATTTTGCAATCAACGCCATTTTAAGTTACAACTCGCGAGCTAAGTACAGATGGCAATGTTTTTGATAATCTACCAAAAACAACTAGTAATACAGCCCCTGTGAAAAGTAAATAGAATACACAATGCACCAGAATACTGTGAGTGTTTTACATACAAATTGGGAATCCCTGTATGTAGGCAAGTATAGTTGTGGCAATTGTAATATAACCCAGGCATTGATCTACACAATTGAATTTGTCTGAATCCTAAACAGGTTTTAGTCCCACACCCAGACAGAATGGCCCCCGGCTTCACAGCTGGGGGTAACACATTTGCATTACAGTTTGAAACTGTAAATAAGGAATGAGATATGTGTGCAATAACTGTTCCGAATGGAAATGCAGATGCGAACGGTGTAGTGCCCACGAGGGAAGTGGTAATGCATTGTCCTTGGACAAGAGCAGAAATAAATTCCATCATAAATGATTTTCCCAATCCCAAAAAGGAACTAGCCAAATGTCAAAGATTTTTGAGGAATTTGGGTAGTTCTCATGAGCCAACTAATAAAGATTAGCGGGTGGTGTTAAGGGCATGTCTACCACGCAATACCGACGTGACAAAATTTATCACGGATTGTGTATTGGATGGTGACGTTCCCTTAACAGACCAAGTTCCCGCATTGTAACTCAATTGGGTATATATTTTCCGGTAGTAGTTAACTGGAACAAATTTTCACCATAAAGCAAAAGGAGAGTGAATCTGCAGAAGAGTATTACGACCGGGCTCTGCAGGCTATCACCCAGTACACTGGGATAGAAGATATTAAGGATAGCACTCACCACAGGGGAATGATAGTCACGGTACTCATGGACGGTCTTAAGGAAAACTTAAAGACTCGGGTTCAGACATCACAACCTGGCTGGAGGGGAGTCACAATAGATACACTCATAGAATCTGCCATAGAACATGATAAGAACATCTCAAAGAAGAGAGAAACCCAGAGTGAAAAACTAATGGCTGTCAGTATTCAAGCTCTGGAAGGAATGACGGTAACATCACAGCCAACAGACACACTTGCATCTACACACACACCTACACCTGAACAGTTATATGCCCTCACTAACTCCACGCAACAACAAACACAGCTCTATTCTACTAACCCTACACAACCACAGGTCCCACACTTCTCACAAACTTCATATCCCCCACAATACCCTTATCCTCCATATCCCTACCCATATCCACCACCTTTTCCCCCTGCTCAAACCTCACAACAACCCGTGTCTTCATCCGATCCACGAATATGATTTAATTGTAACCAGCCAGGATACATAAGAAAGAGCTGCATGGCAAAGAGGTTAGGACCCCCAAACCAGGGAGTACCTGGATATCCCCATAAGGGATATGCACAGAGACCAGCATATATCCAACAGGCACCAGCTCCAATTGTGGCCGTTAATGCTTTATTGGAGAGTGAGAGCCAAAGCTAGGAGTCGGGTCATACTTGTGGTCTGCAGATAGACACGTTGACGGGAAGTACTAAGGAAAAACTGGTAATGGTAATTGATGTAACTGATACCCAAACTCTGTTCTGCTTTCTTCCCTGTGCCCTAACACCCTGTCAGTAATTTTTTTTCCCACCTAGGGGGAGGTGTACACTACACATGGACACGAGTGTCCCATGGGTTCATAGACAACCCCAGTATCTTCTCCCAGGCCTTATATGACTGTTTACAATCTTTTCAACCTGCCAATGGATCTGTTCTAATGTAAAATGTGGACGATTTATTGTTGTATTTAGGTCATGTTTAAATGATATTAAACTGTTGTGCTTTATCTCTCACACACAGGACACAAGGTCGCTAAGGACAAACGGCAGCCATGCCAGGCTAAGGTCAAATACTCTGAATACTGTCCAACCCAGGGGCCCAGGCAATATTTAGAGCAGTAGATATTGATAACAGAATTTAAATTGCAGGAATTTGTGTACAAATACAGTATCCCTAGAATAATTGAATATAGGAGGGATACTCATTTCACAAGTAATATAACCTGTGTAAGGTGATGGGTATTAATATCAAGATCATCCCAGACCATCTGTCTACCTGTCCGCATTTGAGATACTGTTTAACAGGCAGCCTCATGTGAAAATATGATAATGAGGTTACTGTGCAGTGTCTCACGAAGATGAGTAAGAACAACTGAAATTGAAAATTTTATTTTCCAACATGTCTGATGCAAACTGTCATGATGTCAAACCTGGGGAATTTGTTATGATCCAAATTTTTTTAGCTCAGGTTGTTTGACTGATCGGTGGAAAGGTCCGTATCTGACATTGTTGACAAAGTACCACTTCCTCAAAGGGTGGCCGGGGAAGATACTTGGGTCCATTCCACTCACTACAGGGAGGTTAACCAACCGGTGGAGATACAAAACGGAGACGAGGCTGATAACTTGGACCTGTCAATTGCGAGCTTGTGCTGGGAGGATTAAAAAGGTGACAGAAACCTGAGCTAAAAGAGAACTGTAGATCAGTGTCGCAGCAAGGGATTGTTCTGCTGTGTTAATTTTTGTATTCTCCCAGAGTTTCCGTCATCTTGGTTTGTTTGGGGATACCCAGTTTCTGTGATGGAGGACCGATAGAGGAGATGGGAGCTGATGGCAGTGCTGATGGAGTGGAGTCAGGAGTAGTGCTATGCCAAATCAGGGGAGTGTCTGACCAATCTTAGTACCGTAATTGTTATGTTACAGAAATTATGACCCTTACACATGATGAAATGCTTGGTATTCATAAAAACACACCATCACCATATCTTCACATGCAGTATGAACACAGAGGCAAACGAAATATGATGCCTGGTGACGTGCATAAAGCCACTCAGTTAATTAGTGAGACAACTGGCTTTCAAGTTTTAGTAGCATTGGATCCCACCAGGATCGCTCGGGGTACACTAAATTTTAGATATATCCAAGATCTTGCTAAATTGATAGATAATATCACCGAGATGTACGATGACACCTTCAGGTATACAGGAGAGAATTGCAAGCATACAAGAAAGAACTGGTGCAACACAGACTAGTGTTAAATTATTTAACTGCTGTTACTGGAGGGTATTGCGTAACTTTGGCCACCCAATTTGGAGTGAAGTGTTGCGCCTATGTCACCAATGATACCAGCGACTCCAAAGACTGATAGACCGGAAGATGGACGAAATTCTGCAGCTAAAATGGGAGTTTCGTAAGAACCATAACGCTTCAGTGGCTGAAGTAGGGGAGAAAATAGAAGGATGGGTCTCTTGGTTGAACCCAGTGAAATGGTTCTCAGGCCTAGGGGAATGGGTCCAGGAAGTGATCGCCAGCATAGGCAAATTCTTGATCCTTATAATGATTGTCATTATAGTCATTGGCATATGTGTCAAGTGTGTTCCTAATGTGTTAAAGTATGGAAAATGTAAAAATAAGGTAAATCGGAAGAGCGAAATTATGGTGGTTAGTAGTACCCATATGAATGCTGAGGTAAATGTAGAACTGCATTACAACCCTGAACTAGAAATACCATCATATAATGTAGATGTGCATATAAAGTATTATCAAAATGTTATTTTAAAAACACCTCAAATAATGTCCCTAATTCCCCATCAAAACTTTCTTTGTAGGACTGGTGCATCCCCACATCTTTCACATGATCTCCCAAGGTCCGCGGTGTGCGTATAATGGTAGTTTTATGTCCCCTCCTAGAAACACATTATTGATGGATTAAGAACCACCTTGTGCCATCCCCTAATAACATTAAGTAATATATATAAATGTATGCCTAAATTAATTTTAAATCAGGATGTGATAGCATGTTGTTCGCTATCAAAGGGTGGACTGTCGAAGCTGGATTAGTGGCTGAGACGGAATCAGCGTAGAAATTGGCGTGCGTGACGCCATCTTGCGAATGGCAGCAAGACTCCATTTTAGAAACAAGAATCTGCAAGACACCATTTTGCGACCAGCGCCGTTTTAAGTTACAACTCACGAGCTAAGTACAGATGGCAATGTTTTTGATAATCTACCAAAAACAACTAGA
This sequence comes from Taudactylus pleione, assembly GCA_031769625.1. Classification (NCBI taxonomy): domain Eukaryota; kingdom Metazoa; phylum Chordata; class Amphibia; order Anura; family Myobatrachidae; genus Taudactylus; species Taudactylus pleione. Next base: position 352,317 of record JAUIMM010000675.1, read on the forward strand.
AATACAGCCCCTGAGATAAGTAAATAGAATAGACAATGCACCAGAATACTGTGAGTGTTTTACATACAAATTGGGAATCCCTGTATGTAGGCAAGTATAGTTGTGGCAATTGTAATATAACCCAGGCATTGATCTACACAATTGAGTTTGTCTGAATCCTAAACAGGTTTTAGTCCCACACCCAGACAGAATGGCCCCCGGCTTCACAGCTGGGGGTAACACATCTGCATTACAGTTTAAAACTGTAAATAAGGAATGAGATATGTGTGTGTGTGTATATATATGTATAATAATATATATATTGTATATATGGAATCTCATGCATGAACACCGCACATTACGCACAGTTAAGCTGCTAACATGATGCTCAGTAGCGAATGCACAATATCCTGCATGCAAACGCTGTTTATTAGCTGCATGTGTGCACATCTGCCCCAAATCAGATAAATCTAACTAGTGTCTTTACATCAAACCCCACATACTTACACATTACATATTCACATACAAGGTTCCATAAGCTTTAAGGCACAAGATTCAAGTATGCACATTTACTATAATTGCTATGAAATAAAGATTATTTTGTAACTACGGTTTTATACGTGATAAGGAGGTCATGTTGCGTACTCTCTCAACAGTATTCCGGTAACATCGATGTAGAGATCGCAACAGGCATTCTCAACTTATGGACCGCAGAGACTTCAAGCAACAAAATGTACATTATATGACCAACTGTTAGGATTTGCATGAGGCGGGGAACCAGAGACCACCAGTTGTTAGAGGCTGGACTGTGTCTATTTGAACCAACCTGTTAGATGCCTTGTAACATATGCCCTTTCCTTTAGGACCAATGGTATTAGCAACAAACTTCTCTATTGTGTTGTCTATTTCTGGGGGGTATAAATATGTGTGCACTGGCCCTGGGTTTCGAGTCTTCGTGCTGAATGCTGATTGACGAGGGGTTTCTCGCTGATGCCTACATCTGGTCCAGAGCACTGCGTATGTATACCTGTACTTGGGTCTGTATAATTCCTTTGCGCTAAATTGTACTTATAACTAGCGTGTAACTGACTGTACTTTTACTTGAATAATACTTTGTGGTTTGGAACCACAGGTTCTAGGTCTGGAGTGTTTATTTACTGTATAACTGCGTACGCAAAATAGCGTCATCCTTAGAGGTTTATAGGCAGGATATCAGAAGGTATATGCAGGGGTGTATAGAGGTTAGAATCCAGAATCCTTTATATATATATATATATATATCTATATAATTTAAATATTTTAAAAAATATTTTTTAAACGTTATTAAATAATAATAAAAAAAAGACAATTTCAGTTAAGTGGTTAATCGCTGGAGTCCAGAAATGTCAGTGGGTTATTGTTTTAGGATCCTAGAAGAGCCAGGCAGTCCCCAATGGAATGCATGGCATATCCGGCAGTCAGGTTACATGCCTCTGCCATAGTATAATAACCCTTATTGTAAAACACTGCTGTGTGTGTATAAGTATTATCTGCAGCCCTGAAGGCCCTATCTCAGATAAGACTAGTAATTCAGAGAAGGCTACTAATGGGCCTATTCTACAAGGTTAACAAGTATGTTATATGAGGAAAACAGCACTTTGCAAGTTTTATGTAACGGACCCATTGCTGTTCTGATGTATTTATCAATAGGGAAAGGGGTCTCTTAAGCCCTTTAGGCATCCCCAGGATCTTTCTTGTAAAAAAAAAAAACTTCATATGGACGACGCAATAATTCCTCTTATGAGGTCCCAATGCCAATAACAGTTCACTGCCGATCAGTGCGATAGAAATATATTAGGATGCTCTGACTGGAGAGTCAGCATCCCCATGTATTCCTATGGTAGTGAGCTGTCATTTGTGTCAGGAGCTAGTGTAGTATTGCTTCATCCATATGGACTTTTTTTTGCCAAGATCCAGGGATGGCTACATGGGACAAAGACGACCCTTTCTATATTGATATGTGAGTAATAAAGTGGTGAATGAGAGTGTGTGGGGGGGAGTTATTTAAAAGGCGGGGGCCCATGTGCAAACTCCATGTGTGCCCCCTCCTCTCATTGGCATTGTGTCAGAGTCTACTGTGTATGCGCAGGTATCCGGTAACATGGCCCCCGTGCAAGACTCTACTGTGCATGCGCTAATCTCAGGGAAACTGGCACAGTTATTTGTGCTGCAGTGCCATTGCGAGACTTCAGAGAGGTAAGTATTAAACACGGGTATAGTGTGTGCGGTGTGGGCCCCCCTGGACCCAGGGGCCCGCATGCACCACACACACTCTGAACCCTTTCTAGATAGACCTATGTGTGTAGGAGAGTCTTTAATTCATTACTTTTGTCACAGTGTGTTACTTGACTTTTTTTTCAACAGTGCCCATCAGGATATGTCTGCCAGGACATGCAGGCACTTGCTGTTCTCCAAACTGGACATGACATGGCTAGCTGGAACATATAGTGCACTAGTAAAGAATAAAAATGTGTTAACAATTTGTGTGGGGAGTAGCCCTAATACTATCTGTATGGGCTAGTTCTTCCTAGGGCAGTGGTGGCAAACCTATGGCACGTGTGCCAGAGGGGACACTCAGAGCCCTCTCTGTGGGCACGCACCGTCGCCCCAGCTCTGAGGCCACGCTATTTTTTTTTCTTCAATCAGGGAGATTATTAGACTCTTTAGGGAGTCAGAGAGATTGCTGCTATGTCAGGGAGTCTCCCTGACAATGAAGGAGAGTTGGCAAGTATGTCCTAGGGTGATTCACACCACATTCTTTTGCTTACTTTGCTAGGGATTTAAGCCTCATGCTACCACTCTAGACTTCTAACCCTGGTTATGGTTATCAATTTTTTTTTACTTACATAATAATAATATAGAGAAGCCTGCACAGATTATTTGAGCATCAATCCGTGGCAATGCCCATCTGCTTCAAAATGCAGCTAAATGCAACAGTGAGTACGTTTTGCCCATGGTAGTGGGCAGGGCACTTAATGTGCCCAATCTTCTCAATTTGTGGACCTACACACTTGAGGCACCCTTATTTGGGGAGGGTCTCTTTTAAGATATGTGACCCTTAGAATTTATTATCTGGTGATCATCAGTTAATAACATCCTATACTAGAGAAAGTGTTAAGGGATGTCCTAATGTCTAATGGCTTTCCTAAACTCAGGGGTGCCATCATTTGTTGCAGCAGCAAAGTGGTTACATATACAACTATACAACCAGTGGCGTAACTATAGAGGGTGCAGGGGGTGCGTTTGCTATGGGGCCCGGCGGCTTAGGGGGCCCGCCGGCCCAGCAAGCAACCCCCTGCACCCAGGCAAAACTACGGGGTGGTCAAGGTGTGCACCGGCATGAGCACTCGGCACTACACACTAACAAGGGGCCGCTTCTCCTGCACCCGGCACTGAAGGGACAAGCGGCCGCTTCCATAGCACCCTGCAGCAGGACGGACCCGGCACGCGGCTCAGACAACCAGCGGCAGGCTGGCCCCCGCACCCAGAGGCAGGATGGCCCGGCAGGAGGTAAGCCTCGACACCTGGCAGCAGGACAGCCCCGGCAACCAGTTGCAGGATGGCCCCGGCGCACTGCAGAGACAAGCGGCCACTTCCCCAGCACCTGGCAGCAGGACGGACCCAGCACGCGGCTAAGACAGCTGGCGGCAGGCTGGCCCCCACACCCGGAGGCAGGAGGTATACCTCGACACCCGGCGGCAGGACGGCCCTGGCAACCAGTGGTAGGCCCCCGGCGGCATGACTGCCCCGGTGCAAGGCGGGAGGTAGGCCCCTGCACAAAAGTAAATTTGGCTCTTTGGTACTGTGGGAGTTTGGGAGGGCAGCTGCTACTACTACTTTGCTACCCTTACCTCCTTCCTAGCCCCAGCACTGCCTGCCCCTAAAATCCTCCTTGCCCCCTCAGTACTGCCCCAGCTGCTATTTATCAATACCCCCTCCCTACCCACAGTACTACCCCAGCTGCCATCTACCCTTGCCTGCTTCCTACCCCAAGCACTGCCTGCCGCTAAACTCTTCTTGCCCCTAGTATTGCCCCGGCTGCTATTCACCATTACCCCCTCTTTACTCCTAGCACTGCCTGCACCTAACACGCTCTATACTAACTGCTACCTGCCCCCAGCACTGTCCCAACTGCTGTCTGCCCTCACCCCCCATAATATGTAATGGGACCCAGAAATAGTGGAGTAGGACCCAAATTTTTTAAAGCGAGTGGTCCTTGGGACTTTTTTAGTTCTGCGCGATCACTGTATATTTGTATATACTGTACATATAGATACACGTATGTACATTTATATATGTATACACTCTGAGTTGGTGGGGCCCCTTAAAAATTTTGCTATGGGGCCCACAAAGTTATAGTTACGCCCCTGTATACAACTATATCCCCATGTCATGTGTTTACCTAATTGAACAAAGCCAGTGTACAAGGCATACTTGTCTACCCTCCAGAAATGTCAGGGAAATACGCAAAGCCCGGGTGACTCTCCCAGACTCCTGAAAAAGTGGGCTAGTCTCTGGGCAACATGATTTGGGCTGAATTGCATCATCGTGACCACAATGACACATTGTGACCCCGGCACTGTCCACTTGAATGCGCCATGTCCTTGTGCATCGCCGACCTGCCTGCCCTCTCCCATAGGAGGAGGCAGCCAAAAGGTCAGAAACTATGATACAGGATGCCCCCTAGCTCATAGCCACCAGCTAATTGTTTTCTTTCATCAGGGCAAATTACATTTTGATTTGCATTTACAATTGTGGTCTTTCTCAGCAGCAATACAGATTTTGCTGGCACAAGTATTAGCTTGCAAAAATAAGCCCCGTGCTCTAAAAGATAAGCATGGTATCCCTTATATAATGATTTCTCTTACTTGCAGCTTAGCAAAGCTTCTCTCTGATTCAGTTCTAAAACATTTATCTGTCTGTAACAATCCTCCTGTGATGAGCCCACAGGAATTGTGACACATTTATACGTCCATCTCCAAAGCTGCTAATGAAACCTAAAGGACTTCTGCTTTAGTAAATGGCAGATACATCATCAGAGGACAATTGGGAGCAAGTGTCAGAGTTTTTCCTTTCATGTGCTAATTCAGTATAAATGTATACACAGATAGGGCACGAAGAGCAGGTCTTGCATGGCACACGTAAGGTGTGTATAGTCAGCATATACATATTTTCATACTAATATTAACTCCTCCTCATTGTAAGGGGTATATTTACTAAAGTGCGGGTTTTTAGAAGTGGAGATGTTGCCCATAGCAACCAATCAGATTCTAGCTATTATCTTCTAGAATGTGTTAGATAAATGTTATGTAGAATCTGACTGTTAATTGTTAGGAGATGCCATATCTAAATATGGTTATTTCTAAAGGCCGCTAAAGTTTGAGGTTGTGATTTCCTAAGCTAGCAGTCCTCACCAGACATCTTGTGGGTCCAGCCGTGGAATCGGGAACCATTTAATTTGTATACTGATCCCAAGAACACGGTTTCTAATGTGTAACAGATGGTATTTCTGCATCACCAGGCTGGGGACCAGAAACAGAAGATCTAGACAGTGTCGGATTGGGGCATGCACATCCCATCTTTAGGGGTGTGATCAGCCACCAGAAAGAGTGTGGCCACCTACCAGAGAGGCGGCGTGGCTAACCATCAGAGAGTGCATGGTATGGACATCTTTATAAATATTTATATATAGTAAAACTGCATACATGTTAATGTGCCAGATTGAATAATTGAATACACCATAGCACTGGAATGAAGCATTATGTAACATGTATAATAAATTAATAACAGTTAAGCACATGATCCTGTCACATTAATGCACTGAACATGTGATAGGGTCCATGGTACTGAGCACCCAGTGACTAAAACTCAATGAGAACTGCATTAGGTCTAGTATAGGAGAATATGCCATTGTAAAAATAAAAACAATCAACTATCTAAGCTCTTACCACTAGGGCAACTTAAATGTAGGTTAATGAATGAATGCAGAGCGGAAAGGCCATTCCAGTCATTAGCAGGAACTTTGGGGATCATTCAGACCCGCTCACTAAGATGCATACTCTCGCTGCTGCCGATGGTATGCAGTGTGTATGAGTTGTGCGCGTACCTTAGCGAAACTTCACAATGCATTCGCTCGCTGCGCATAGGCAGCCCAGCAGAGTGAGTGACAGGGGAAGCCGTTTGTAGGTAAGGGATACAATGATAAGGGATACTTTTCCCTTTAATTCCTTATACTGTTCCTTGCTTTATAAATCCTAGTCCCCACTATATAAGTTATATCACCACATGAAATAATGTAAAAGACCCACAGTTCTCTGTATAATATTAGTTTATCAAAGTAGGATTACACAGTACATATATATCCCTGCTACAAGTAACTACAAAACAATATATTCAATTACACACATAAAAACAATATAATACAAAAAAATGATACTTATGTTCCTGGAGACCACAGGCCTGGCTTAGATGTTGTTCAGGCAGCAGTTTGTGAACATGTGTAACATGGTAACGGGCTGGCCAATAAAAACTGGGGAGTGGAGGTGCAAACGCAGGCGTGCCTGAGCATCTCAACGGTATTTTACAGGTGTGCATAATTATAAGACAGCATCATAGTACACGTCTTCTGGCTTGTTTTTACACTGAAGTGCTCGCAGTGCTTGCGGCAGGGTATGTTAAACCTCAAGCGCTGCGATCGCACCCGATGTACCGATGTTTGCATACACTTCCTGGACATGACGTGCACAAGTGGGCATCTGAAAACAGGCTGGTGGGTGTCTGCATACACTATGTGATCACTCTCTAAGACATACTGGGCGTGCTAATGCACTGCCTACGCAATTTGCATACACATCGAGCGATCGCATCTAGCGAGCAGCTCTGAATCAGGCCCATTGTTTATTATCTTAAAGCCTACAGGTAAACCAAGCACCCATGTTCATCCATGGTCCTGCTCAGGGGCGTATCTATAATGGGTGCAGGGTGTGCGGGGCCCACAGGCCCCTGGACCAGGGGGGCCCACACCGCACACCCTGCACCCATACTTCCTAATACTTACTTCTCCGAAGTCCCACGTCAACTGGAGAGGCGCTACACAGAATGCCTGGAAAGTGGCCACAGCGGCCACTTTCCCGGCGCTCTGCGCATGTGCAGTAGGAAAATCACCGGGAAAATGGCTGCCGCGCCATTTTCCCGGTGTCCTCCGCATGCACAGTAAACTCCGGCCACAGACTGAACCTGTCAGTACACTGCGGCCCCCAGAGAGAGAGGAGGGGACCCTGGATGGTGAGTGAAGACGGCCGCCTCCTCTCTAAATACGCCCCTGGTCCTGCTCCACCAGGTAACTGACTCTCTAATAGGGTAACAATGTAACAATATATAATTGGAGTGCAGTGACTGGAAAATGATCCCTAAAGTATGGAGTGGCCACTCAAGCTGTGGGACCCACCGGGGATTTCACCTGTACCCATGGGGGACCAGTCCAACCCTTGCTCTAGGTAACAAAAAATCTCCACATAGCAAAAGATAGTGAATGGTGACATTTTATTTTCATATGGTGCACCCTATTTTAGAAGCAATGAGGAGTAGCCAAAGTGTCACCATAGATACTGTCTCTTATTTAAAGGTTCAGATTTTTCTGACGTTACTCTGGTTACTGGAGCTTACTGTGAGCAATTCATTAATTGGCAAAAAGCACAAACTGATGCCCTTTAAGGATGACATTAGCTTACTTTGTCAATGGGGTCAAGTGCAGCTGGAGAGGCTTCACTGAGTCAAATCACTTTGCACACGCATGGATATTAGTCACGTATGTGCATAGCACTTCTTTTTGTCATAGCGTTAGACTGCCGGTGAGGGGTTCTCATTTAGGAGGGGGGATTATCCAGGGCAGGCCCAGATTAAGGCTTGTGGGGGCCCCTACCAATAGGATATGCTGGCAGTGTTACTAAAAAGTGTAATGTGTAACCCAGCACAACAAACATGTTGAACACACTGTAGTGCCCCCAGTTCACATTATGCTACATAGAAAACCTAATTCACATATGCTGCAGTGCCCCTAATGATGTAGCTATATGTGTGTGTGTGGGGGGGAGGGGTCCCCGGGGATTGTCCTGGCCGCACTGTTTTTAATCCGGCTCTGATCCAGGGCTCGCCAAGAACCACCAGCGTGTTAAATAGCAGCAATAATACATGCCGAATGAGAGAAATCGTTGCCCACTAGCCACCATAGATAACAGACATCCCATATACTAAACACGTGAAAACCTTTCCTCTACTACTGTCATATATAGATACAGGCAAACTGGGTGTAAAGGTGTATGGCTTGCCAGTTACTATTAAATTCATTTTAGTATGTGACTCCCTGGTAAATATATAAACTAATGGTGCGTACACACGGTACAATAAAAATGCACAATATAAACGATAACAATATCGCTCATATCGTTATTGTTCAGTTTGTTAATTTTTTGGTGACTACCAACCCTCAAATGACCAGCAATGCACGGGCATGTATGGACAATAATGAAATCGATCATTGCCCGTGCATGCAGGCCAACCTGGTCGATATCGACCAGGTTGCATAGGGACCTGTGATTGTTGACCGCAGGTCGCTGGTCATTGGTGGGTTGGTGGTGTGCTGGATGATCGATATTCAGTGCAGACTAGATGGGCAAAGTGGTTCTTATCTGCCATCAAATTCTATGTTTCTATGATATTGATCATCCAGCACACCGGGAAGGTGCAGGGAGATCTGTCAGTGATATCGTTATCACTGACTGATCGTACCATGTGTTTATACAGCGTCTACTTCCTCCAGGAAAATTGCCTGAAGAATAGTGCAGTGATATATGCTTAATGCATGATGTCACCTTCTTTTTAGCTCCAGTTCTGGTCTGTATTTTACGATAGCATTACACAGAGAGCACCTTAAAAATAAAAATACTTCTCGGATAAGCTAAAACAAACCTCCCCACCACCCCCTAAAAAAAAAACCACAAGAAGTTATTTGGGGGAGGGGGCATGGTACATCACAAATGTGTGACAATGGGGTTTGTTAAATATTATCCTGTTCCATCTGAATTGTGTAAGATGAAAGGTGCAGTGCCATAACATATGGCTTCCACAACTGCAAACATCATTTGTAAGCACAGCCTGCTGTCACACTGTGCTATGAGGAAGAAATTGACTTACTATACTGCACCACCTCCATCCAATCACCTGCAGCAGCATTGCAGCTCATTGCTTTGCAGGGACTGTGTTCTGTTGCCACAAGAGGGCGCTAGTCTACCTTATACACCTGCAGAGTGCAGACATGTTACTTTTAACAAGCTTTTGTGCAGGGACGATGCAAGGTTTCTCAGTGTCCTAGGCAAAAATGTCAGCCTAATAATCCCCCCCCACATATACTCTTCCCTGTTCACAGCTTATCTTTATCTTTTCTGTGTGACCCCCTGTAGAAAATGTGTCTATTAATTAACCTGATACTTATTACTGTAGCATTGTATTTTAAACTCTTAAATGGTTACAATATACAGGAATTGTAGTTTGTTTAAAAGAAAAAAAATGTTACCGACACCCCCCCTCCCTCCTACCTGTGAGCAGCTCAGCATACGCTGCTGTGTGCTGGGCTGCAATGGGAGACTGCTCGTGGGTGCTCAATAGCAGCAGTCTCCTCTGTCTGTGGGGGAGCGATCACACTGATAGCCCTCCCCCCTGGATTTGCACCAGGCTGGGGGGCTTACAGCACCCCCCTCCCTGACACTGGTAAAAGTGTTTTCCTTTTTTTCCTAAAGGGGCGTGACCACACCTCCCGCAATTAGGCCACGCCCTTTCCCCTGGGCCCTGGCCGGCTCTCTACGGCCCTCCCTGTCACACCCCACTTCTGCCTCTTTGCTTGTAAGGGTCGCTGCTCTGTATGAAAATGACAGCTGACCCATGTGCAGTAGCAGCTATTACTACATACAGCAGCTGCTCACCAAAGCAATATAAGAAAATGTGAAATAAATCCTACAGTATATTTCAAAAGGAAATGTTTTTGATATTGCTAAATATGTTCTTCATACGTTGTTCCCCCCATATATATTTATGCTAGGTGACCTCAATGGCTCCTCCAAGATGTCGGAAGCCAAGGCAGCTGCCTCATGGTAGCACTGGCTCTGCCTGTGTGCTAATATTATCTACTATTTCACATAAACCAATCAATCAAGGATGAAAAGCGAGTACTGGCCAATAACTCGTACTACTAATCCTCCTTGCTGTTAATACTGTAACAAAGAATAAATAAATAAATGACCCACTATACCATGGAGAACTAGACTAGGAAACAAAATTTCTCGTCTAAAATCAATGATTAAATTTAAATGATTTCCCCTCCTAAAATGAAATATTAACTATGTACTGTCAGTAGGTTGTACTGTGCCCACCACAGTTTTGTGCTACACAGTTACTGCAGCACTTTACAGTTTTACTAAATTGTTGTAATGTGGAACTATTTCACTTCTCTCAGAGCAATTCCACTTTTTCACTCAGTGGGGGTTTTCCACTTGCAACTATGCCGCGGCAGAGAGACGAGAGGCCCGCATGGAAGCTACACACGGGACCCCTCCTCTCAGAATCTGCCCCTTCTCACCATGACAAATGTGATGTCTTATTCCACTAAGTCACTTGTACTACAATTAGTCACTGTAGTAATGTTTAACCGCCTTTCAGTCGCCGTAGTATTATCTGACCATCTTCATTCTCGGTACTATTGTTTGACCTTCTTCCATTGGCTGTAGCATATTATCTCTCTCAGCTGCTGTAGTGTATTGTATGACCTATTTCAGTCACTGTAGTATTGTATGACCTTGTTCAGTAGCTGTTTGCCTTGTATGACCTCCTTCAGCCACTAAATATTGTATGACCTCCTTCCAGTCACTGAAGTATTGTATGACCTCTTTCAGTCACTGAAGTATTGTATGACCTCTTTCAGTCACTGAAGTATTGTATGACCTCCTTTCAGTCACTGAAGTATTGTATGACCTCCTTTCAGTCACTGAAGTATTGTATGACCTCTTTCAGTCACTGAAGTATTGTATGACCTCCTTTCAGTCACTGAAGTATTGTATGACCTCCTTTCAGTAACTGAAGTATTGTATGACCTCTTTCAGTCACTGAAGTATTGTATGACCTCCTTTCAGTCACTGAAGTATTGTATGACCTCCTTTCAGTCACTGAAGTATTGTATGACCTCCTTTCAGTAACTGAAGTATTGTATGACCTCTTTCAGTCACTGAAGTATTGTATGACCTCCTTTCAGTCACTGAAGTATTGTATGACCTCCTTTCAGTCACTGAAGTATTGTATGACCTCCTTTCAGTAACTGAAGTATTGTATGACCTCCTTTCAGTCACTGAAGTATTGTATGACCTCTTTTCAGTTGCTATAGTATTGTATGATCTCCTTCAGTCACTGAAATGTTGTGACTTCTTTAGTCACATTAGTATTGTATGTAGTCCTTCAGTCTCTGTACTATTGTATGATCTCCTTCAGTCTCTGTACTATTGTATGACCTCCTTTCAGTCACTGCAGTATTGTATGACCTCCTTTCAGTTGCTATGGTATTGTATGATCTCCTTCAGTCTCTGTAGTATTGTATGACTTCTTTAGTCACTGTAGTATTGTATGGCCTCCTTCAGTCACTGTAATGTTATATGATCTACTTCAGTAGCTGTATGATCTCTTTTTTTTCTTTAAATATATTTTGATTGAACTTACATAATCCAAAGGGGGAGGGGATACAGAAGGAAGAAAACGAGAATAGAGGGAAGTAGGGAGGGTTACATTGTAATCCAGCAAACTGTACAAAATCAAAAGTGACGGTAGTGAGATGACATGACAACTGAAGACAAAATGTCAATGGATACAGAAAGCACATCTAGCAGTTCTACAACAGAAGGGATGTGAGTGTCAGCTCATGGGGAGAAGGCTGGTAGTTAATCAGAGGCCAAATGTAAGGGAGGATTGTGTGATCTTCTTCAGTCACTGTAGTATTTTATGACCACTTTGTATAACCTCCTTCAGTTGTTGTAGTACAGTATGATCTTTCAGTCGCCAGGGGTGGCAACAGAAATCATGGGGTCCGGTATACCCATTTTTTTAAGGGCCCCCATCCATGGGTCCCTGGCAGATACAGGCCAGTCTTCACACTATAATAATGACCCATAAATGCCCCCCTCCTCACACAACTATCTCATAACTGCCCCTCCTCCCACAGTTATTTCCCACAATTGCCCCCTCCTGACTCAATTATGTCCCATATCTGCCCACTCTAACAATACTAATTATGTCCCATAACTGCCCCCTCCTCCATTAATTATGTCTGATAATTGCCCCCTCCTCAAACAATTGTCCCATAATTGCTCCCCCTACTCATATGGCTATAACTAATATGGCCCATACCTCTCCCCCTCCTTATCTCCCTGCAAAAAGAACCCATTTAAATTCAGACCTCGAATCTATGGGGGCGGCCATCTCCTCCTGCTGTACTGTGATCTGTCCTCTGGCTCTTCCTCTCCCAGTGCATTTGCAGTTTCCTCTGATTGGTGGATAGCCATCCACCAATCACTACTTAGATATTTCCACAAAAGTGATTGGTGGATGGTCAACGTCATATACCAATGAGTAATAAAGCATTTAAAACAGTGTACAAAAACTGCACACTGTGACAGCAGCGCGGCTTGGAGGGGCGGACGCGTCACATGACTGATGGGCGGCCACAGCGGCTGCCCGGCCAATCTGACCTGTTTGTGGCTGGGCAGCAGTATCTTCAGCAACTACAAGTTGTGGCCCCGCTGGACAAACCCTGGACCGCTACCTGCGTTGCGGCATTAATCAGCAGGGGACCCGTACATGCCTGATTCCTGCAGCAGTTACACTCCAGGGACCCCTAGGTCTATGATCTTCTCCAGTCACTGTAATATAGTGTGATCACTTTCAATCACTGTAATATTGTATAATCTTCTCCAGTCACTGTAATATTATATAACCTACTTCAGTGAACTTCTTCAGTCACTGTAATATAGTGTGAACTTCTTCAGTCACTGTAATATTGTATGATCTCCTTCAGTCACTGTAATATAGTGTGATATCCTTCAGTCACTGTAACATTATATGATCTTCTTCAGTCACTGTAATATAATGTGATCTTCTCCAGTCACTGGAATTTTTGCATGATCTTCAGTTACTGTAATATAGTATGATCTCCTTCAGTCACTGTATTATAGTGTGATCTCCTTCAGTCACTGTAATATTATATGAACTTCTTCAGTCACTGTAACATTATATGAACTTCTTCAGTCACTGTAATATAGTGTGAACTTCTTCAGTCACTGTAATATAGTGTGATCTCCTTCAGTCACTGTAATATAGTGTGATCTCCTTCAGTCACTGTAACATTATATAATCTTCTTCAGTCACTGTAATATAATGTGATCTTCTCCAGTCACTGTAATTTTATATGATCTTCAGTTACTGTAATATAGTATGATCTCCTTCAGTCACTGTATTATAGTGTGATCTCCTTCAGTCACTGTAATATTATATGAACTTCTTCAGTCACTGTAACATTATATGATCTTCAGTCACTGTAATATAATGTGATCTTCTCCAGTCACTGTAATTTTATATGATCTTCAGTTACTGTAATATAGTATGATCTCCTTCAGTCACTGTATTATAGTGTGATCTCCTTCAGTCACTGTAATATTATATGAACTTCTTCAGTCACTGTAACATTATATGATCTTCTTCAGTCACTGTAATATAGTGTGATCTCCTTCAGTCACTGTAATATAGTGTGATCTCCTTCAGTCACTGTAATATTGTATGATCTCCTTCAGTCACTGTAATATAGTGTGATCTCCTTCAGTCACTGTAATATTGTATGATCTCCTTCAGTCACTGTAATATAGTGTGATCTCCTTCAGTCACTGTAATATTACATGAACTTCTTCAGTCACTGTAATATAATGTGATCTCCTTCAGTCACTGTAATATAGTGTGATCTCCTTCAGTCACTGTAATATTATATGAACTTCTTCAGTCACTGTAATATAGTGTTATCTCCTTCAGTCACTGTAATATAATGTGATCTCCTTCAGTCACTGTAATATAGTGTGATCTCCTTCAGTCACTGTAATATAATATGATCTCCTTCAGTCACTGTAATATAATGTGATCTCCTTCAGTCACTGTAATATAGTGTGATCTTCTTTAGTCACTGTATTATAGTGTGATCTCCTTCAGTCACTGTAATATAATGTGATCTCCTTCAGTCACTGTAATATAGTGTGATCTCCTTCAGTCACTGTAATATAATGTGATCTCCTTCAGTCACTGTAATATAATGTGATCTCCTTCAGTCACTGTAATATAGTGTGATCTTCTTTAGTCACTGTATTATAGTGTGATCTCCTTCAGTCACTGTAATATAATGTGATCTCCTTCAGTCACTGTAATATTATATGATCTCCTTCAGTCACTGTAATATAATGTGATCTCCTTCAGTCACTGTAATATTACATGAACTTCTTCAGTCACTGTAATATAATGTGATCTCCTTCAGTCACTGTAATATAGTGTGATCTCCTTCAGTCACTGTAATATTGTATGATCTCCTTCAGTCACTGTAATATAGTGTGATCTCCTTCAGTCACTGTAATATTGTATGATCTGCTTCAGGCACTGTAATATTACATGAACTTCTTCAGTCACTGTAATATAATGTGATCTCCTTCAGTCACTGTAATATAGTGTGATCTCCTTCAGTCACTGTAATATTATTTGAACTTCTTCAGTCACTGTAATATAGTGTGATCTCCTTCAGTCACTGTAATATAATGTGATCTCCTTCAGTCACTGTAATATAGTGTGATCTCCTTCAGTCACTGTAATATAATGTGATCTCCTTCAGTCACTGTAATATAATGTGATCTCCTTCAGTCACTGTAATATAGTGTGATCTTCTTTAGTCACTGTATTATAGTGTGATCTCCTTCAGTCACTGTAATATTATATGAACTTCTTCAGTCACTGTAATATAGTGTGATCTCCTTCAGTCACTGTAATATAATGTGATCTCCTTCAGTCACTGTAATATAGTGTGATCTCCTTCAGTCACTGTAATATAATGTGATCTCCTTCAGTCACTGTAATATAATGTGATCTCCTTCAGTCACTGTAATATAATGTGATCTTCTCCAGTCACTGTAATTTTATATGATCTTCAGTTACTGTAATATAGTATGATCTCCTTCAGTCACTGTATTATAGTGTGATCTCCTTCAGTCACTGTAATATTATATGAACTTCTTCAGTCACTGTAACATTATATGAACTTCTTCAGTCACTGTAATATAGTGTGAACTTCTTCAGTCACTGTAATATAGTGTGATCTCCTTCAGTCACTGTAATATAGTGTGATATCCTTCAGTCACTGTAACATTATATGAGCTTCTTCAGTCACTGTAATATAATGTGATCTTCTCCAGTCACTGTACTATTATATGATCTTCAGTTACTGTAATATAGTATGATCTCCTTCAGTCACTGTATTATAGTGTGATCTCCTTCAGTCACTGTAATATTATATGAACTTCTTCAGTCACTGTAACATTATATGATCTCCTTCAGTCACTGTAATATAGTGTGATATCCTTCAGTCACTATAACATTATATGATCTTCTTCAGTCACTGTAATATAATGTGATCTCCTTCAGTCACTGTAATATAGTGTGATCTCCTTCAGTCACTGTAATATTGTATGATCTCCTTTAGTCACTGTAATATAGTGTGATCTCCTTCAGTCACTGTAATATTGTATGATCTCCTTCAGTCACTGTAATATAGTGTGATCTCCTTCAGTCACTGTAATATTTCATGAACTTCTTCAGTCACTGTAATATAATGTGATCTCTCTTCAGTCACTGTAATATAGTGTGATCTCCTTCAGTCACTGTAATATTATATGAACTTCTTCAGTCACTGTAATATAGTGTTATCTCCTTCAGTCACTGTAATATAATGTGATCTCCTTCAGTCACTGTAATATAGTGTGATCTCCTTCAGTCACTGTAATATAATGTGATCTCCTTCAGTCACTGTAATATAATGTGATCTCCTTCAGTCACTGTAATATAGTGTGATCTCCTTCAGTCACTGTAATATAATGTGATCTCCTTCAGTCACTGTAATATAATGTGATCTCCTTCAGTCACTGTAATATAGTGTGATCTTCTTTAGTCACTGTATTATAGTGTGATCTCCTTCAGTCACTGTAATATAATGTGATCTCCTTCAGTCACTGTATTATAGTGTGATCTCCTTCAGTCACTGTAATATAATGTGATCTCCTTCAGTCACTGTAATATTATATGATCTCCTTCAGTCACTGTAATATAATGTGATCTCCTTCAGTCACTGTAATATTACATGAACTTCTTCAGTCACTGTAATATAATGTGATCTCCTTCAGTCACTGTAATATAGTGTGATCTCCTTCAGTCACTGTAATATTGTATGATCTCCTTCAGTCACTGTAATATAGTGTGATCTCCTTCAGTCACTGTAATATTGTATGACCTCCTTCAGTCACTGTAATATTACATGAACTTCTTCAGTCACTGTAATATAATGTGATCTCCTTCAGTCACTGTAATATAGTGTGATCTCCTTCAGTCACTGTAATATTATATGAACTTCTTCAGTCACTGTAATATAGTGTGATCTCCTTCAGTCACTGTAATATAATGTGATCTCCTTCAGTCACTGTAATATAGTGTGATCTCCTTCAGTCACTGTAATATAATGTGATCTCCTTCAGTCACTGTAATATAATGTGATCTCCTTCAGTCACTGTAATGTAGTGTGATCTTCTTTAGTCACTGTATTATAGTGTGATCTCCTTCAGTCACTGTAATATTATATGAGCTTCTTCAGTCACTGTAATATAGTGTGATCTCCTTCAGTCACTGTAATATAATGTGATCTCCTTCAGTCACTGTAATATAGTGTGATCTCCTTCAGTCACTGTAATATAATGTGATCTCCTTCAGTCACTGTAATATAATGTGATCTCCTTCAGTCACTGTAATATAATGTGATCTTCTCCAGTCACTGTAATTTTATATGATCTTCAGTTACTGTAATATAGTATGATCTCCTTCAGTCACTGTATTATAGTGTGATCTCCTTCAGTCACTGTAATATTATATGAACTTCTTCAGTCACTGTAATATAGTGTGAACTTCTTCAGTCACTGTAATATAGTGTGATCTCCTTCAGTCACTGTAATATAGTGTGATATCCTTCAGTCACTGTAACATTATATGTTCTTCTTCAGTCACTGTAATATAATGTGATCTTCTCCAATCACTGTACTATTATATGATCTTCAGTTACTGTAATATAGTATGATCTCCTTCAGTCACTGTATTATAGTGTGATCTCCTTAAGTCACTGTAATATTATATGAACTTCTTCAGTCACTGTAACATTATATGATCTTCTTCAGTCACTGTAATACAGTGTGAACTTCTTCAGTCACTGTAATATTGTATGATCTCCTTCAGTCACTGTAATATAGTGTGATATCCTTCAGTCACTGTAACATTATATGATCTTCTTCAGTCACTGTAATATAATGTGATCTTCTCCAGTCACTGTACTATTATATGATCTTCAGTTACTGTAATATAGTATGATCTCCTTCAGTCACTGTATTATAGTGTGATCTCCTTCAGTCACTGTAATATTATATGAACTTCTTCAGTCACTGTAACATTATATGAACTTCTTCAGTCACTGTAATATAGTGTGATCTCCTTCAGTCACTGTAATATTACATGAACTTCTTCAGTCACTGTAATATAATGTGATCTCCTTCAGTCACTGTAATATAGTGTGATCTCCTTCAGTCACTGTAATATTGTATGATCTCCTTCAGTCACTGTAATATAGTGTGATCTCCTTCAGTCACTGTAATATTGTATGATCTCCTTCAGTCACTGTAATATAGTGTGATCTCCTTCAGTCACTGTAATATTACATGAACTTCTTCAGTCACTGTAATATAATGTGATCTCCTTCAGTCACTGTAATATAGTGTGATCTCCTTCAGTCACTGTAATATAGTGTGATCTCCTTCAGTCACTGTAATATAATGTGATCTCCTTCAGTCACTGTAATATAGTGTGATCTCCTTCAGTCACTGTAATATAATGTGATCTCCTTCAGTCACTGTAATATAGTGTGATCTTCTTTAGTCACCGTATTATAGTGTGATCTCCTTCAGTCACTGTAATATAATGTGATCTCCTTCAGTCACTGTAATATAGTGTGATCTCCTTCAGTCACTGTAATATAATGTGATCTCCTTCAGTCACTGTAATATAATGTGATCTCCTTCAGTCACTGTAATATAGTGTGATCTTCTTTAGTCACTGTATTATAGTGTGATCTCCTTCAGTCACTGTAATATAATGTGATCTCCTTCAGTCACTGTAATATTATATGATCTCCTTCAGTCACTGTAATATAATGTTATCTCCTTCAGTCACTGTAATATTACATGAACTTCTTCAGTCACTGTAATATAATGTGATCTCCTTCAGTCACTGTAATATAGTGTGATCTCCTTCAGTCACTGTAATATTGTATGATCTCCTTCAGTCACTGTAATATAGTGTGATCTCCTTCAGTCACTGTAATATTGTATGATCTCCTTCAGTCACTGCAATATAGTGTGATCTCCTTCAGTCACTGTAATATTACATGAACTTCTTCAGTCACTGTAATATAATGTGATCTCCTTCAATCACTGTAATATAGTGTGATCTCCTTCAGTCACTGTAATATTATATGAACTTCTTCAGTCACTGTAATATAGTGTGATCTCCTTCAGTCACTGTAATATAATGTGATCTCCTTCAGTCACTGTAATATAGTGTGATCTCCTTCAGCCACTGTAATATAATGTGATCTCCTTCAGTCACTGTAATATAATGTGATCTCCTTCAGTCACTGTAATATAGTGTGATCTTCTTTAGTCACTGTATTATAGTGTGATCTCCTTCAGTCACTGTAATATAATGTGATCTCCTTCAGTCACTGTAATATAGTGTGATCTCCTTCAGTCACTGTAATATAATGTGATCTCCTTCAGTCACTGTAATATAATGTGATCTCCTTCAGTCACTGTAATATTGTATGATCTCCTTCAGTCACTAATATAGTGTGATCTCCTTCAGTCACTGTAATATTGTATGATCTCCTTCAGTCACTGTAATATAGTGTGATCTCCTTCAGTCCTTGTAATATTACATGAACTTCTTCAGTCACTGTAATATAATGTGATCTCCTTCAGTCACTGTAATATTATATGAACTTCTTCAGTCACTGTAATATAGTGTGATCTCCTTCAGTCACTGTAATATAGTGTGATCTTCTTTAGTCACTGTATTATAGTGTGATCTCCTTCAGTCACTGTAATATAATGTGATCTCCTTCAGTCACTGTAATATAGTGTGATCTCCTTCAGTCACTGTAATATAATGTGATCTCCTTCAGTCACTGTAATATAATGTGATCTCCTTCAGTCACTGTAATATAATGTGATCTCCTTCAGTCACTGTAATATTATATGATCTCCTTCAGTCACTGTAATATAATGTGATCTCCTTCGTCACTGTAATATAGTGTGATCTCCTTCAGTCACTGTACTATTATATGATCTTCTTCAGTCATTGTAATATAGTGTGATCTTCTTTAGGTGCATATTTATTAATTGTTGTCGCTTAAGAAAATATCATTATTGGTTTTATCACCACTATTCACGGCAATAAGAAATTAATGATCGCCCGAATGTATTAAAATACAGCCACATGGACAGGAGCTTTCCTGCGGTCTGTAAGAAGTGAAGGGATTACATTCTCCTTCGGGAGCCATGCTCAATACTGCTGGCCATGCAAGTGAGAGTATAGCATCCTGGAGAGGGATCCTACAGATCCATCTCCCTGTAACTCTTGCATAAGGTAGCCTATGGGCTACAATGGCTAACACCATTTTCAGAGGGCGTTGCGGATTCCAGAGCTTGGTAAATTCAGCCAGAAAGCAGCCCCCAAAGGTTTCTATGGGGGCTACTTTTGCGAGTGAAAATGGGAGACTGCAGCAGATATCTCCAATATCTGCTGTAGTCTGCCATAAATACATTAGAGGAACACATTATTATTATTATTATTATTATTAGGGGAACTTATTATTATTTGAGGGTGTTGTCAGGGGATATCCCACAAATAGTAATTGATAAATAGGTTCCTTAATCTGTGTTGTAGCTGCAGTGTTGCTGTGTTTCTCTCACTTATTAGAGAGAGTAGCGGTTTTTCCAAAACCCATTTTAAAATGTGTCTTTCGGCACAGATTCCAAACCGTGCAATTTGTGAAAGTAAAAACTGCACGTACTATTTTTCAGCCCAGCATATTGCAATCCACCTGGCATCAAAACGCTGCAAGATAGCAAGTGGCGATTTACAACACCACATGGTAAACTGTGTAAACAGCTAAATCTCTTTAAGACGTGGTTCTCATTGCTGCGATTGATCAAATCATTTCCATTTTGAATATAATGCCTATAAACAGGCACCTGATTTATAGTTCATCAGAAAATGCAGCTGTAAATATACGTTTAGACATAAATTTTCTGACATCTAGAAATGTATAGCTATCATACAGAAGAATATATTCCAGAGCACAGAGGTAACAATCATCACCTGATCCTGAGGATGCTCTGGCGAGCTGTAAGGGCAGCGTTGTGTCCGCCTGAAGCGTCCTAAGGACACTCCAGGTGGCACTGCTGCATAGATTCTGGCTGCAGGGTGCCATTCTAGGCACCCTGCTAGCCAGATGAGGCTAGCAGACAAAAGCTCAGGGGGCCAGACCAAATTATTCAGCGGGCTTTATACGACCCCAGGCCCAGAGGTTCCTCATGCCTGGTTTAGTCCGTACCCCCTTAGCATTATTTGATTTAGTCGCTGCAGTGTAGCTTATTCTATTCATTCCCAGTAATGATGTCCTATTTCACTAGACTCTAACGAGCTAATGTGCTAACCCTTGGAGAGAGATAAAGTGGATGGAGGTAAAGTACCAACCAATCAGCTCCTAACTGTCATTTTGCAAACACAGCCTGTAAAGTGACTGGAGCTGATTGGTTGGTACTTTATCTCCATCCACTTTATCTCTCTCCAAGGCTTAGTACACAGACCCCTAAAGACCATCTGGACGGCATTATTTCTGTCACTTTCTGCAACATTTCACTCAGTTAGTGAAATGGTGTCTGGGGTGTGACTTGTTTCCCTCCATTGCTGCCCTGTTGCATTACCTCATTCAGTTACAGTTATGCGTCACTGCAGTATACCCAGTTATTATATTGAATTTTATACAGTGTGGCTTGCAGTATTTCCCTCAGTCATTATGTAGTTCATTCCCTGCCACAGTAAGTCATAATCTAACTGTGTCTGTGCAGAAATTACTACATGTCACGGTTTTCATTCACAGTATCACTATGTTACTTAGATTGTACACTGTCACGTCTTGTTCCTGTGCTGTGGTGTCTATAGCCCCAAGTCAGTGTTAACAATGGCCTCCGTGCATGTGTGGTCTGTAAGCCATATATGCTCAGGAGTCCGGAACAGGAGTGAAGAGATGGTAGCGATGGGCTATGCATACTGCAATATCATCTTGGCCGCTAATATCGCATCCAGTTTGCATTGCAAATGCGTTTATTGATAAATGGGCCCCTCAGTGCCATAATAATTAATGTTGCAGTATGTAACTGCGTTGTTACATTGTGTTACTCAGTACCAGAATAATTACTGATATAGTAATGCAGTGTTACACTGTTACTCACTACCCTAATAAGTATTGTTATGCCACTATATTGTTATACACTATGTTACCCAGGACCACTATAATTAGAGTTATTTTAATGCAGTGATACAATAATTAGTGTGAAGTCTCAACAATGTTACATTATGTTACTCAGCATTACAGAAATAAGTGTAATGTCGCACATAATGGCAATGTCACAATTTTATGTCACTGCAGGGTTATACTATGTTACTCAGCACCACAATAATTAGTGTAATGTCTCTGTCTCTGTGGTGTTACATTATTTTATTTGTATTGTTTTGTTACTTCTTATCACAATAGTTAGTGTTATGTCACTGCAATCTTACACTATTTTATTCAGTACAACAATATTTAGTATTATGTCACTGCAGTACTAAACTATGTTATTCAATACTACAATAATCATTGTTATGTTACTACAATGTTACACCATGTTACTCAGCGCAAAAAAACCAGAGTTAATGTCACTGCAGTGCTACATACTGTTACTTAGTACCAAAATAATCAGTGATGTCACTGCAGTGTTACTCAGTATCACTATGTTACTCAGTATCACTATAATTAGTGTAATGTCACAGCTGTGTTACATTACAAAGTGTTACATTACTTTGTATCACAATGATTTGTGTTATGTCCCTACAGTGCTATACTATGTTAATCAATACCATATTAATTAGTGTTACATTACTGTAGTGTTCTACTGTTTTCCTCTGCCCCACTATAATTAGTGTAATGTCAATGGGGTGTTACATTATGTTACTCAGTACCACAATAATTAGTTTCACTGTACACAGTATGTTAATCAGTACAATAACAATTATTGTTATGTCACTGCAGTGTTACAGGATGTTACTCTATAAAACAATAATTCATGTTATTTTAATGGTGTTATACTAAGTTACTTGGTAACACAATAATTAGTGTTATGTCACTTATGTGTTACATAACGTTGTGTCACTTCAGTGTTGCACCATCTTTCAGTTCTACAGTAGTGTTATTTCACAGCTCTTTTACACTATGTTACTAGTTATATTTATTTTTATTTTATTTATTAACAGTTTCTTATATAGCGCAGCATATTCCGTTGCGCTTTACAAATGGAAACACAAATAGAACAAAAGTGGGTAATAACAGATATATATATATATATATATATATATATATATATATATATATATATATATGTAGGAAGGTCCTGCTCGCAAGCTTACAATCTATAGGGGAATAGGCATTGATACACAAGGATAAGATTACTACAGTACAGTGTTACTCTATGTTACACAACATCACAAGAACCAGTGTTGTTTCTGCAGAGTTCCCACAAAACTTAATGTTATGTCCCTGCAGTATTACAGTATGTTACTCCATAGCACAATAATTAGGTTTATGTCCCTGCAGTGTTACACTATGTTACTCCATAGCACAATAATGAGTGTTGTGTCCCTGCAGTGTTACACTATGTTACTCCATAGCACAATAATGAGTGTTGTGTCCCTGCAGTGTTACACTATGTTACTCCATAGCACAATAATGAGTGTTGTGTCCCTGCAGTGTTACACTATGTTACTCCATAGCACAATAATGAGTGTTGTGTCCCTGCAGTTACAGTATGTTACTCCATAGCACAATAATTAGTGTTGTGTCACTGCAGTGT
This sequence comes from Taudactylus pleione, assembly GCA_031769625.1. Taxonomy (NCBI): domain Eukaryota; kingdom Metazoa; phylum Chordata; class Amphibia; order Anura; family Myobatrachidae; genus Taudactylus; species Taudactylus pleione. Next base: position 375,932 of record JAUIMM010000675.1, read on the forward strand.
TACACTATGTTACTCCATAGCACAATAATTAGTGTTGTGTCACTGCAGTGTTAACTATGTTACTCCATATCACAATAATTAGTGTTTTGTAACTGCAGTGTTACACTATGTTACTTTGCACCACAATAATTAGCTTTATGTCCCTGCAGTGTTACACTATGTTACTCCATAGCACAATAATGAGTGTTGTGTCCCTGCAGTGTTACACTATGTTACTCCATAGCACAATAATGAGTGTTGTGTCCCTGCAGTGTTACACTATGTTACTCCATAGCACAATAATGAGTGTTGTGTCCCTGCAGTGTTACACTATGTTACTCCATAGCACAATAATGAGTGTTGTGTCCCTGCAGTGTTACACTATGTTACTCCATAGCACAATAATGAGTGTTGTGTCCCTGCAGTGTTACACCCTAGTAGATGTTGTCACACTATATGGTTGTATGTTAGTGTGGGCTGTGCATTAATGCATCTTATTATACAACCAAATTCAATAACAAGATTTCATGCTGCAGGACAAGATTTCTCTTAATGATCTTCAAGAGTCGGAGAGGAGAAATAGTCCCACTGCTCCCACTATAGTGGCAGGTGCCTGTACATATTGTGAAGATTAGGTGTCAGTCACTACTGTGAGCAGCCGACTGCACCTCTCAGATAAACTGTACACAGGAAAAAGCATTGATGCCCACCGCTAAATACATTTACTCTGATGACCTATGTAAGACATAACTGAGGCTGCAATGAGCAGTATTTACGGAGAACAAGAAATGGCTGATATTAAGGAATGTGCCGGGTTACATGGTGCATTATACAAGTCTTTGATGAGATGTTCTTACATTTGATTTCATGCTCTGTCTTATGTACAGCGAATCCAGGAAAGAGAAACTGCACAAGTTGTGACAGGAGGTTGAGTAACCTCCCTCCCTGGTGCCTAAACCTAACCTCCCCCTCCCTGCACCCTAATCCTAACCCTCCCTCCCCGGTGCCTAACCCTAACCCTCCCCCTACTGCCTAACCCTGACCCTGCACCCTAACCCTCCCCTAACTGCCGATACTTACCTTTGGGATGCCGGCAGTCGGGATCCTGACGCTGTTGGGATTCGGCGCTAGTATTTAGACCGTCGGTATCCCGCACACCGGGATGCCAACTACATCCTGTGACAGGTGCAGGGTGCTAGAATGAACACTACTGAATTCTATAATTGTATGAGTCCCAACCGTTCATTAGAGGAACAGCTATATACTTGTTTCTCTCTCTCTTTTTTGCTTTTAATTATGTGTTAATGTGCAAGTATCAATGGCATGTAAATTTATATGAGAGAACATACACCCTTGTGTGTGGGCACAAGTAAATGACAAGCCACAGCAAAATACAGTTATCTCAAACAGGACTGTCCTGCTGAATATTTGCCTTGTTTGTCTGCAGAATTACACACATTTCTCCAGCAAAACTGGACCTATAATATGTTTTGTACATTATGCAAAATACTAATTCTTCAAAACAGTGTGAATTGGCCTCTCGCAGAGGATTGTAACGCCAGAACTTTGCACGCTCCCAAGAGGGAGTGTCCCAATAAGAAGCCCATAGGCTTCTATTGGGTAACGCCAATGCGATGCATTCCGGTTTTACAGCATTTTCACCTTTAGTACATCCTGCCCTATGGGGGAGATGTATTAAAAGCTGAAGCAGCATCATCGCACGTTATGGGCGCTGATACTGCTCCTCCCCCGTGTATTATTGTGGGTTTGGGCGGTAATTGACAGGGGCGCTATGCAAGATTGCAGTGCTATACAAGATACCAGCGGCGCTGTACAAGATAGCAGCGCCGAAGGGCAGGGCAATGTATGAACGGTCAGTTTGCCGGACCATTCCACCTGCTGCAGCTATTGATATTGACAGCTGCAGCTGGCGATGCCCTATCATCACAGCAGGGACAGGAGTCCCTGCTGCGGCGGCTGCCGGCTCGGTTAGGTCTAGAATGAGGTGCTGTAAAGGACCTCTGATGTCACAAACACGTGACCCGTGGCCAAAGGGAGGGGCAAGGTTCAGAAGGGGGGCAAAAAGTGTCCCCTGATGGGCTCGCTTTGTTCGCCACGCTTCGGGGCACGGTGGCTCGCTTCACTCGCCACAGGTTTATATTCCCCCTCTATGCCCAAGTGGATAGTAACACTGGTAGCGGTCTGGCCCTGCTGCAGCGGTCATGTGGTTATGATGTCAGAGGTCTATGCTCCAACTTGGATCTAGCAATGACCCTGCTTGCTCCGGGGGCTGATGATTTCGAGATCCCGCGCATTCTCAGTGGAGCCGTCCGGGAATGAGACACAGCGAATCAACACTAGGCTGATGCGCTGTGGGCTCTAGTGGGGATCGCCGGAGGGGGCATTTTTCACTCCCCCGTTCTGGCCAATGAGATGTTAATACATCTCATCATTAGTGTTTCCTGCTCAGCACCACAATATTTAGTATTATGTCACTGCAGTGTTACACTATATTACTCAATACCACAATACTTAGTTTTGTGTTACTACAGTAACACAACACTCAGCACCACAATACTTAGTGTAATGTCTCTGTGGTGTCACATTATTTTTTCTCCTTCATCCACTAGCGGACACTGGAAGCTTCATGACAGTGGAGTATAGATGTGTGCTGACCGGGAGCTGGCACTTTAAATTTAGAAAGTGTGACTAGCAGTGGGCTGCTGGGTCAATAAGGCAATTGCAGCTTGGGATAAACAACTGTCCGGATTACAGACAGGGCTCACAGTTGAGGATTTTATAGCAGAACAGATTGTGGAGTCTGCTGCTTATCTTGCCGAGGCTTCATAAGAGGTATGTAATCTCACTTTTAGGTCTTCCGCTCTAGCAATATCGGCCCGCAGATCTCTTTAGCTGCGACAGTGAGAGGCTGATGCAGAATCACAGAGGGTGGTGGAAGCAATTCCATTCACTGGTGACATCCTGTTCGGACCCAAACTGGACAAGTGGGTCTCCCAGGCTACGGGGGGGTTAATCTACTTATCTTCCCTCAGCTGCTCTGGCTTCCCGTAAGCCTTATTCAGGACCATCCTTTTGGTCCTTTCGTGCCCCAGGAAGATTTATTGGCCATTCTAGAGTAGACCTACCGCTTTTCGTGGTACCAGAGGTAGGGGTAGAGCCGCAACAACCTCTACACACCAGGACAATAAGCCCTCCACCAAACCCAGTGTATGATGAGTTTTCCTCTCACCTGGGGTACCCCAGGATGGGGGCTCGTCTTCGAGATTTCAGGGCAGTGTGGTCACAATCTTGTTCGAAGCCTGGGTTCAGGACCTCATCAGCCAGGAGTACAAACTCGATTTACAGATCCAACCACCTCCTCGGTTTTTCACCACAGGTTTGCCAGTTTCCAACGACAGACAGGTCGTGATACAAGAAGCTGTAGACAAACTTCTGAACGCTCGAGTGTTGGTACAGGTTCCCACACATCAATTAAAACAAGGGTTTTACTCCAGCTTGTTCGTGGTTCTGAAGCCTCAGACCTATTCTGAACCTGAAGGACCTCAATCCCTATCTGAGAGTATTCAAGTTCAAGATGGAGTCCCTTCATACTGTCATTGCGGAGCTCGAGGAAAACGAGTTTCTGGTGTCTTTGGACATAAAAGATGCCTGCCTACACATTCCCATCAGGCCGCTTTACCAAGTGTTCCTACGATTCGCAATTTGGGACTCATATTTTCAATTCCAGGCCTTACCCTTCGGCCTATCTTCGGCTCCCGGGGTATTCACCAAGGTAATGGCAGTGATGATGGCTCTCCTTCGGACTCAGGGAGTCACGATTGTCCCTTACCTTTACGATCTCCTCCTGAAAGTTCCTTCCAGGAACCAATTATTACAAAACATACTGGTGACTCACAGGCTCCTCATACGACACGGGTTGATAATGAACTTTCCCAAGTCCCATATGCAGCCAACACAGAGGCTTAAATTTCTGGGATGATTCTGGACACGGTAAGTCAGAAGGTCTTCCTTCCTCAGGAAAAAGCAACTTCCATTCAGGAGATGGTGCGGCTGATCTTACAACTTGGGAAGATGGTTGCGACCTTCAAGGCCATTCCATATGGCTGCTTCCACTCCAGGGGGTATATTAACTAAAGTGAGAGTGTTTAGAAGTGCAGATGTTGCCCATCCGGTTTGAACCGTTACAAACGGTTGAGTACCTCTCGTGGAAGGTGGTACTTCTCCTAGCCCTGGCTTCAACCAGGCAAGTGTCGGAGCTTGGGGCTCTTTCCCGTCATCCTCTGTACTTGATATTCCATGCGGATAGAGCTGAACTCCATATACAGATGGCATTCTTTCTTAAAGTGGTCTCTGCGTTCCACATAAACCAGCCTATGTGGTGCCGGTTCTTCCAGAGGACTCACCAGCTTCCAGATCCCTGGACGACATTAGAGCCCTCAGAATCTGTGTGGATAGGACCGCATCTCTACAGAAATCAGATTCCTTGTTTGTCCATTATGATGTCGCTCGTCCGGCTTTCAATCAGACTACTGCACGCTGGATCCGTCTGATCATCAGGCAGGCCTATGTGGCCTCCTCCAAGGAACCTCTGGCTTCCATCACAGCTCATTCCACACTCGGTGGGTCCCTCATGGGTGGCTGCCAGCAGGTTATCCATGGCTCAACTTTGTTGAGCGGCCACTTGGTCAGGCCGACATACCTTTGTCCGGTTTTATAATTTTGATACGTTCGCGGCCTCCGCCTCGCAATATAACCATGCTGCTTTGCAGGGTTCTCATCACTCTCCCGCCCGGTATGGGAGCTCTGGGATGAAGCCTCCAGTGTCCCTTAGTGAGTGAAGTAGAAAACAGGATTTTGGTACTTACAGATAAATCCCTGTCTCCGATTCCACAGGGGACACTGGATGCCCACCCGGCGCTGTTCCTTCCTGGTTCCATGGTTGGTTGTCATTCTACGTTATGAGTGACTGGTTGTTTTTCTTTGTTCTACTGTTTTTTAGAACCTTTTTACACATGTTATGTGTTGTTTGTCATTCCATGTACTTGCTTCACCTCCTCCTCTGCAGTTTGTCTTTCCAGCTCTCCTCGGGCACAGTTTCCTAAAGCTGGCCACACACATAGCGATATTTTACTCGATCTGGCAGAGTCCGACACATTGGAACGACAGATCGTGTAAAATATGGCCAAATCCTGAGTAAATCGTGAGTCCCCACTCATGATCGTCATGCAATGCGCGTCCCCGCTGGTCGCACATCGCATCGTCAGATCTGTCATGCAGTAGGGCAGATCTGACAATCTAGGACACGATGCACTGTGAAAGTTTGGGTGCAGAAGAGATCGTATGAAGATTGGACACAAAATTGTGTGCAGATCGTGTGCAGAGCTGCCGGGGAGCATTTCAAGGGAAATCGTACACATCGGCTTATCATGAGCAGATCACCATGTGTGTGGCCAGCTTAAGACTGGCTTGTAGAGGGGTATAGAGGGGGAGAAGCTAGTCACACTTTCTAAATTTAAAGTGCCAGCTCCCGGTTAGCACACATATATAAGGGGATTTATCGGTAAGTACCAAAATCCTGTTATTTTGCACAACAATAATTTCTGTTACTTTATTGCAGTGTTACACCAGATTAACAATAATTAGTGTTTTTTCATTGTTGTGTAGTTACACTATGTTATACTATGTTACACATTATCACAATAATTAGTGTTATGCAATTTTACACTATTTTATTCTGTACTACAATAGATAGTATTCTAGCACTGCAGTACTATACTATGTTTCTCAGTACCACAATAATTAGTGTTATATTACTGTAAGATTGGAGGGTACGTGCGCTCCTTGGTTGTGTGTGTGTGTATTGGTGAGGAGAGGGAGGAGGGAAAAAAACGGGGGGAGGTTGGGGGGAGCAGATGGCTGTGTGTTGTGGTCGATGTGTTGTGGTAGAACAGAAATACTGGAGGCTGGATGGGTGGTGGAAGAAACAAATACGTTTATTTGTATCTGTGTGTGCACATAGGGGGTGGTAGTTGCTCAGTAGGAGGCACAGTGCTCCTGGAGGATAAATGTCTCTTAGATGGTTTGTGACAGCACACACTGCCCAGTTGTTGGTGATTTGGGGTGACAGGGCGTATCCATAGTGTGGGGAATAGGGGCAACCCTTTCAGGGGGCTCTTTGACATGCGGTCCTGTCTACTGCATGGTTCCCTGCTGGACCTATGGTCGACAGACTTCTGAACTGGGATGCCCTGTTGGAGGTGATCAGGGGTGCTCCCACTTTGCGGCGTCCCGCATTGGTGAGGAAAAAGGGTGCTGACCTACCGGTAGGTGCCCAGGTCCGTTGGTGTGGGATCAGTTGTTCTCAAAGTCCAGTATGATGCCGCAGTGGGGGATGTGCACTGTTTCAGTGGCTCACGTCCGTGGATGCAGTGCAGGTGAAACCTGTGCTGCGTGCGGTGGTGTGATGAGCGCGTGCAGCGCTGTCGTTTGGCAGAGGCTGGGGCTGGTGTGAGTGGGGACCAGCGTCCGGTTAAGCGCCGCTGCTGCCGTTCAGATGCCCGGATTGGGGCTGATGAAGATGCAGGTGGGTTCAAGATAAGTAGGTGTCTGGGGGTCTCCAACGCGTTTCGGCACAGGTGCCTTCTTCAAGGAGGTGTGAGATGATCAATGCTTCTGAGGTACTTATGTAGCGCACTACAGGGGGTGGGGGTGTGGTCAAGTGACTCAAGGAGCCAATGGTGTGTTTGAGAGGTAATGCAGTGCAGGTGTGTGCAGGGATTTGCTGAATGGTGATGCGGTGCAGGTGTGTGCAAGGACTAGCTGGAGTGATAAGTGTAATCAGATTAGGCCAGCTTCCAGTATTTCTGTTCTACCACAACACATCCACCACAACACACAGCCATCTGCTCCCCCCAACCTCCCCCCGTTTTTTTCCCTCCTCCCTCTCCCCACCAATACACACACACACACAACCAAGGAGCGCACGTACCCTCCAATCTTACCATATCTATCCAATAGTAGGATCAAGAACCCCTACTATACGGTGCAGCACCAGCCACACCTGGACCCCCCCTCTCTCTCTCCCCCCCTCCCTCCTTTTTCTGTCCTCACACCTTCCCCCCCTCCATCATCCAACCCCCTATATCCCACACCACCACCACCACCCCGAAGCGCAGCCCAAACCCAGTATTACCTTATATTACTGTAATGTTACACCATGTTACTCAGCACCAAAAAAGGGTGTTATGTCAATACAGTGCTACATAGTGTTACTTAATCAGAGTTTTGTCAATGCATTGTTACACTATGTTACTCAGTATCACTATAATTAGTATTATGTCACAGCAGTGTTACATTGTACCACAATAGTTTGTTTTATGTCCCTGCAGTGCTACAGTATGTATATTTATCAGTATCATAATTAGGGGGAGATTTAATGAAGCTTGGAGAGAGAGATAACATTGGAAATAAATAGCACCAACCAATCAGCTCCTAACTGTCAAGTGACAGGAGCTGATTGGTTGGTGCTATATATCTCCAATTTGATCTCTCTCCAAGCTTTATTAAATCTCCCCCTTAGTGTTACATTACTATAGTTTTCGACGTTTTCCTCTGCACCACTATAATTATTGTAATATCAGTGTGTTAATTTATGTTACTCAGTACCACAATAATTGGTTTCACTGTACACAGTATGTTAATCAGCACAATAACAATTATTGTTATGTCACTGCAGTGTTATATTGGAATGCCGGCCGCCAGGATCCCGACACGGAAAGCCTGAGTTGGGATTAAAGATAGGTGTCTAAGTCCTGACGCCTATCCTTAGCCTGATGCCAAGATCCTGACAGCCGCCATGCCGAAACGAAGGTAAGCAGGGTATGTTAGGTGTTAACCGTGGGGGGGAGGGTTAGGTTTAGGGACCCCGCAAGGGTTAGCTTTTGGGTGTGGGAATGGGGGTTAGGGTTAGGCACCACCGGGGGGAAGGCTAGGGTTAGGCACCACTAAGGGAGGGTTTGGGGGGTGGACAGGGGAGGGTTAGGGTACTTACCAGCCCCAGTTGGGATGTAGAGCGTTCGGGCTTCCGACATCAGCTAATCAGGCCCCGGCATTACATATGGATTCCATTATATTATGTTACCCAGTTCCATAATAATTAGTGTTTTGTGACTGCAGTGTTACACTGTGTTAGTCAGTACCATAATATTTAGTGTTATGTTACTGCAGTGTTACTATGTTACTCTTCACTACTATAATTAGTGTCATGTTATTACAGTGTTACTCTGTTATTCAGTACAACATTAATGTTATGTCAGTTCTGTGTTAAATTGTTTTTCTCTGCAGCACAATAATTAGTGTTATGTCACTACAGTATTACACTATGTTACTCCATAGCACAATAATTAATGTTGTTCCTGCAGAGTTATGTTAATCAGTACCCCAACACTCCACACCACAATAATTTGTGTCATATTACTACAGTGTTACATATTGTTATGTCAGTTCTGTGTTAAATTGTTTTTCTCTGCAGCACAATAATTAGTGTTATGTCACTACAGTGTTACAGTATGTTACTCCATAGCACAATAATGAGTTTTGTTTCCCTGCAGTGTTACACTGTTACTCCATAGCACAATAATGAGTGTTGTGTTCCTGCAGTGTTACACTGTTACTCCATAGCACAATAATGAGCATTGTGTCCCTGCAGTGTTACACTATGTTACTCCATAGCACAATAATGAGCATTGTGTCCCTGCAGTGTTACACTATGTTACTCCATAGCACAATAATGAGCATTGTGTCCCTGCAGTGTTACAGTGGCGGAACTCCCGGAGACAATGGAGTCATTTGCCGCCGGGCGTCAGCCCTGAAGGGGGCACCTGGCTCCCTTGTCCCCGGGAGCTGCATGGAGAAGGAGCGCCGCTGATCGGCGCTCCACCTCCATTGGCGTAACCACGGAGGGTGCAAGGGGTGCGGTCGCACCCCCTGCACCCCCCATTTGCCGGGCGCCCGCTGAGTGTGTTACCAGCGGTCACCCGGCTCCTATTCTCCTGGCGGTAGCCGGAGGACGGAGCTCCCTCCGTCTTCCGGGTTCCGCAGTGTACTATGGGAGTGACGTCATAACGTCACTCCCATAGTGCCGAGGAGCGGACGCCGGGGACGGAGCTCAGGAGTGAGCTCCGTCTTCCGGGTCCCGCAGTGCACTATGGGAGTGACGTAATGACGTCACTCCCATAGTGCCGAGGAGCGGACGCTGGGGATGGACGGCAGCAGCACTGGAGCGGGGATAAAGGTAAGTGTTTTTTTTTTATGTGTGCGCGCGCGGTGGGGACCATCACTACTGGGGGAAACTACAGGGGCCCACTACTGGGGGCAACTACAGGGGCCCACTACTGGGGGCAACTACAGGGGCCTACTACTGGGGACAACTACAGGGGCTCACTACTGGGGGCAACTACAGGGGCTCACTACTGGGGCAATTATAGGGGCTCACTACTGGGGTCAACTACAGGGGCCTACTACTGGGGGCAACTAAAGAGGCTCACTACTGGGGGCAACTACAGGGGCCTCACTACTGGGGGTAACTACAGGGGCCTCACTACTGGGGGCAACTACAAGGGGCCTCACTACTGGGGGCTCACTACTGGATGTACTGCATAGGGGGACCATTACTGGGGAGCACTACGGAGGCGGACCACTACTGGGGGCATTATATAAAAGGAACTGCATAAAGGGGGCGATGGAAGCTGGGGCTGGCATAGGTGCTCGGGGGTGGTACATTTGGGGAGGGGGTGCACCAACATTTATCTTGCATCCGGGCACCTGGGATGAAGTTACGCCACTGCAGTGTTACACTATGTTACTCCATAGCACAATAATGAGTGTTGTGTCACTGCAGTGTTACACTATGTTACTCCATAGCACAATAATTAGTGTTGTGTCCCTGCAGTGTTACACTATGTTACTCCATAGCACAATAATGAGTATTGTGTTCCTGCAGTGTTAAACTATGTTACTCCATAGCACAATAATGAGTATTGTATCCCTGCAGTGTTACACTATGTTACTCCATAGCACAATAATGAGTGTTGTGTCCCTGCAGTGTTACACTGTTATTCCATAGCACAATAATGAGTATTGTGTCCCTGCAGTGTTACTCTATGTTACTCCATAGCACAATAATGAGCATTGTGTCCCTGCAGTGTTACAGTGGCGGAACTCCCGGAGACAATGGAGTCATTTGCCGCCGGGCGTCAGCCCTGAAGGGGGCACCTGGCTCCATTGTCCCCGGGAGCTGCATGGAGAAGGAGCGCCGCTGATCGGCGCTCCACCTCCATTGGCGTAACCACGGAGGGTGCAAGGGGTGCGGTCGCACCCCCTGCACCCCCCATTTGCCGGGCGCCCGCTGAGTGTGTTACCAGCGGGCGCCCGGCCCCTATTCTCCTGGCGGTAGCCGGAGGACGGAGCTCCCTCCGTCTTCCAGGTCCCGCAGTGTACTATGGGAGTGACGTCATAACGTCACTCCCATAGTGCCGAAGAGCGGATGCCGGGGACGGAGCTCAGGAGTGAGCTCCGTCTTCTGGGTCCCGCAGTGTACTATGGGAGTGACGTAATGACGTCACTCCCATAGTGCCGAGGAGCGGACGCTGGGGATGGACGGCAGCAGCACTGGAGCGGGAATAAAGGTAAGTGTTTTTTTTTTTATGTGTGCACACTCGGTGGGGGCCATCACTACTGGGGGCAACTACAGGGGTCCACTACTGGGGGCAACTACAGGGGCCTACTACTGGGGGCAACTACAGGGACTCACTACTGGGGGCAACTACAGGGGCTCACTACTGGGGGCAACTACAGGGGCTCACTACTGGGGCAACTATAGGGGCTCACTACTGGGGGCAACTACAGGGGCCTACTACAGGTGCTCACTACTGGGGGCAACTACAGGGGTCTCACTACTGGGGGTAACTACAGGGGCCTCACTACTGGGGGTAACTACAGGGGCCTCACTACTGGGGGCAACTACAAGGGGCCTCACTACTGGGGGCAACTACTGGGGGCTCACTACTGGATGTACTGCATAGGGGGACCATTACTGGGGAGCACTACGGAGGCGGACCACTACTGGGGGCATTATATAAAAGGAACTGCATAAAGGGGGCGATGGAAGCTGGGGCTGGCATAGGTGCTGGGGGGTGGTAGTGAGTTTTGGGGGGGGGGCACCAACATTTATCTTGCCTCCGGGCACCTGGGATGAAGTTACGCCACTGCAGTGTTACACTATGTTACTCCATAGCACAATAATGAGTGTTGTGTCACTGCAGTGTTACACTATGTTACTCCATAGCAAAATAATGAGTGTTGTGTCCCTGCAGTGTTACACTATGTTACTCCATAGCACAATAATTAGTGTTGTGTCCCTGCAGTGTTACACTGTTACTCCATAGCACAATAATGAGTATTATGTTCCTGCAGTGTTACACTATGTTACTGCATAGCACAATAATGAGTATTGTGTCCCTGCAGTGTTATACTATGTTACTCCATAGCACAATAATGAGTGTTGTGTCCCTGCAGTGTTACACTATGTTATTCCATAGCACAATAATGAGTATTGTGTCCCTGCAGTGTTACACTATGTTACTCCATAGCACAATAATGAGTATTGTGTCCCTGCAGTGTTACACTATGTTACTCCATAGCACAATAATGAGTATTGTGTCCCTGCAGTGTTACACTATGTTACTCCATAGCACAATAATGAGTGTTGTGTCCCTGCAGTGTTACATCCTAGTAGATGTTGTCACACTATATGGTTGTATGTTAGTGCAGTGTCACACATCACTTTATCTCCTTCTGACTGTGGGCAGCTGCATTAATGCATCTTATTATACAACCAAATTCAATAACAAGATTTCATGCTGCAGGACAAGATTTCTTAATGATCTTCAGGAGTCTGAGAGGGGAAATATTCCCACTGCTCCCACTATAGTGGCAGGTGCCGCTGGGCATTTCTACTGGTATTTACTGTACATATTGTGAAGATTAGGTGCCAGTCACTACTGTGAGCAGCCGACTGCACCTCTCAGATACACTGTACACAGGAAAACGCATTGATACCCACCGCTAAATACATTTACTCTCATGACTTATGTAAGACATAACTGAGGCTGCAATGAGCAGTATTTATGGAGAACAAGAAATGGCTGATATTAAGGAATGCGCCGGGTTACATGGTGCATTATACAAGTCTTTGATGAGATGTTTTTACATTTGCTTTCATGCTCTGTCTTATGTACAGCGAATCCTGTAACCTAACCAGTCACAAGAGGCTTCTACATGACAGCATAAAACATTGGAAATATAGCTTGCGTCTGTGCATAAGCAGCTCTACTGCACAATGATCCGCAGTGTCACAATATATTGGTGTCAGTGCAATGTTACGTTACCTAGTGCCAACATAAACTGTAGGCTTATATAACTTTAGTGCTGCACGGTGATACTATTTTCAGGGCTGATACCTGTCCATTTTCCACCCGGACAATCTGATCTGGGTTTAGTAAATATTAACAGTACAGATTGGGAGGTCCTGCCTGGTTCATTATTTATTGTCTGAGATCCAATAAAGCAGGGAACTGAGGGCCTGATTCAGAGCCGGACGCTCTGACCAGAGCGCTCGCTCTGAATCAGGGCCCTCCTACATGAAAATGGAGCGGCCTCATGGACGCTCGCATAGCTGTGGGTGTCCACCCACAGCTATAGCGAGCGTCAATGATGATGGTCAAGACCATCGTGACCATCAGGCTTGCGACGGAGACCCTGCGGTAGGGTCTCGCTGCCGCAAGCCCTGGAGTGATTTTGGCTCTATCAGAGCCAAAATCACTCCCACTGACATCACTACTGATGTCAGTGAGGCCGGCTTCAGACGGTAGGCGTTCCCAATGCTGTCAATCAACATCGACAATCAACATCGACAGCACGCCCCCTTTGGTGCTGTCAATCAACATCGACAGCACGCCCCCTTTGCTGTCAATCAACATCGCCCCCTGGTGCTGTCAATCAACATCGACAGCACGCCCCCTTTGGTGCGAGACCCGGAGCGACGGCTACCCCGTCACTAGCCGGGTCTCGCGCATGCGCACGACAGAGCTCCGTCGTGCGCATGCGCAGTAGGGCACCATCGACCCGCTTGCGAGCATCCTGCGCTCGCGAGCGGATCTGAATCAGGCCCTGAGGGCAGACCTGTCATGCAGGGAACTGAGCTCAGACCTGTCATGCAGGGAAGGACAGTGAATGTGGGGACTCTCAGGTGTTGCATCACTGAGATATTATAAAGCAACAGTCTGTCTGTGTAAGGTTTTATAGGCTGACAGCTGTGCTCCACCAGTTACTGTCCTTAACAATTATTGCATTAGATATTTATTTACTTACTGTATCAACATTATAAATGTGTTGGCCCCGTACATTATTGTTTTTTTTTTTCTCTCTTTTTAATTATGTGTTGATGTGCAAGTATCAATGGCAGTTACATTTATATGAGAGAACATACACCCTTGTGTAAATGACAAGCCATATCAACATAGTTATCTCAAACAGGACTGTCCTGCTGAATATTTGCCTTATTTGGCTGCAGAATTACACACATTTCTCCAGCAAAACTGGGCTTATAATATGTGTTGTACATTATGCAAAATACTAATTTACAAAAACAGTGAATTGGCCTCTCGCAGAGGATTGTAACGCCAGAACTTTGCACATCTGTAAAACATCCCTAATTTCTAATCAGCAAATGACTGTATTGGTGAGGCCAAGAAAACAGATTCTATATGTGTAACTTTGCATTAGTAAGTAATAGTACATGCAATTTGAATGGTTGTGCTGAATGGACAACAGGTGTCTATTTATCATTGGTGACAGTAACTAATGTCAGGACTTGATTGGAGTTTGGATCCGGAGTGGACACAGGAGTAGTACGTGGGACCGTTTGCTGGTATTGAAAAAATGCCGGCCTTAATGGGGTGTGTTTCATGAATGGAGGCAGGTGCAGGAGGTACAAACTGTGGCAACCGAGGGAGACAAGGTATGTCGGACACTGGAGCTGGAGGCGTACAAGAACACAGAACCCACAGGGACGGCTGGACCCTCTATGGGAGAGGCGACTGGAGCACGCAATCCGGACAGGAGTCAGAGGTGGAACGAGCTGGAACACGGACTGAGAGTCAGCAGGCTTCCACGATAGACTGCAGCAATACAAGCAAGGGAACTAGCACACAGCTAAGCTGTGTAAAACGTTGCACTGGCAATTAAAGAGCCTCTTGACAACTCTTTAATACCCTCAGGTAGTGCAGGATAGGTTGCTAGCCCTCCAGCCCAAGCTGCAAGCTGATTGGTCCAATTTAGACATGTGACCTGGATCCAAGATGGCAACGCCCAGTGGTCACCAGCACTGATCAGGAATGCACAGCCTGCTGTTCTGCCAGCCACTACCCCCGATCTCCAGGGCCAGGATCACCTCCAGAAGCCAGGATTCCTGCAGGAAGGACCCTGCCAGAGCGCCCTGAGAGGTAAGGTCCACGCCGCCCATGAACCTGCGGTCCTGGTCGTGACAACTAATTTATTATTGGTGGTGGTAACTATCATTATTTATCAGTGCACATTGCAGTGACACATAGTAATGTACTGCCCCTACTTACCATGCCGGGCCATTAAAAGAGCCCTAGGGAAAGCCACATTCTTGGTGACCTTGAGCAACGAAAGGAGGAAGTTAGGGTGTTACACCCACATAGTTGTAACACAATCCGGACATGGTGCCACTTGTTCAGTTGAATCGATCTCGCAGTTTCCTTTGTATGGAGTCATTATATTGACATTCCAAAAGCTGATGTCCAGAATGTCGACACAATAATGACGACATGGGCTTAATGTCGATATTAAGGATGCCCACATGTTCAGAATGTCAACAATTGGTTAGGCTTCAATGAGGGATAGGGTTAAGCCAGAGCCGTAACTAGACTTTTTGGTGTCCTGTGCCAGAAAGAGCATTTGCGCCCCCTCATTTTTCAAAGGGACATAATGCACCCTAAAAAGGGCCAGGGAAGAGATAGGAGAGGCCAGGAGATGCTGGGGATGAAACAAGAGGAAGCTACAAGTGAGAATGATAATAAACAGAAATATGACAGGCCCAAATCGCGCCCCTGACCTGTGGTGCCCTGTGCGATGGCACCAGCCGCACTACCCTAGCTACGGCCCTGGGTTAACCTGCAATTAGGGGTAGGCTGTAATTAGGGTTAGGGTTAGACTTAGAGTTAGGTTTAATGCAAAATGCCCTGGTCGACTTACAGAATGCTGACATAATATAACACAATCATTTCCAAATAGACCTATAGTAACTGGGTAACTGGTAACATAGGTGTATATGGAAACTGAAAAAAAACTATTCAATGAATCAAGTTAAGGCAGGAGAAATAAATAAATTGTGCAGCAAAATGTGATGACCATTCTCCGGAGAAAACAGCTATTTTTCTTGGATTTATGGCTTATGGCCCCATCATATATAGACCCTTTGGTTTCCCCACTCTGGTGGAGTGACATGCATGAAAGGGTCGTTAGGAAAGATAAACTAGAACAGTCATTTGCCAGATGCAGTTGATATTTAGGACATATTTGCTATAGAAAGTAATGATTTATATTGTGCGCCTGGCTTTGTACGTTAAGGTGCATCCATCTCTGTACATGTTGGTTGCAGCCATGTTTGAAGGGATTAACCAGTAGAGTCATACTTGTGATTCCCTCTTCAGACAATTAATTGAATTCTGTAGGGGATTCACAGCATCGGGGAGAGGTGGATAATTCAATATTGATTGTATTGAGCACAGTGTGCTAATAGAGGAGCGGGATATGACACAATAATTAATAATGAGGCCTAAGGCAAGGATAACACCGAGCAGGGGAACACAAAGGAGGTTAGTGTTCACCAACTTGCTTTCTCTTCTGGCGTGTCTGTGACTTCTGTCCGTCCACACAGGTAAAACACCAAGAGAGTGTTTAACGGAGTGACACAATTAATCAAGTAAGCAGAAATAGCCTGGGGTAGCACAGTCTAATATAGCCCTGAATAATGCTGGTGATGGAAGGTGCCGGTTTATATTATTACAGTATTACACTGTATGTATGTGTCACATTAGATGAACCTACTTCACTGCTACTGCTTTTAAAGCAATATTTTATTAATGTTCTGCCTCAGCAATACACTGCAATGCTGTTTACAGCAAGGTATTCCTATGTGTAACCCCTGCTGCAGGCTTTGCACTCATTTTGTTCACAGCACAGCAGAACAACGCTGTCATATTGCAGTGTTATGTGACCCTATGTCAGAGAAATGTCTCATGATATTGATCTATTTCACAGAAGTTTCATAGTTACCCGCTACTTGTTATTGCCGCAATTTAATTGGTTATAAACATTGAAATTGAAAGCAGAGCAGTCGTTTCCATCTACTGCGATATTTTCAGCTTACATGTTATAAGAGCTGCCAAATATGATATATTATTATCATTTATTTATTTACATAGCATCAGGGGCGTATCTATAATGGGTGCAGGGTGTGCGGTTCTGTACACATCTCTGCAGCCACTCCGCTCCTATCCATACACTTGGTTTCATCGCCATAATCATTATCCGGGCGCACTTGCATCATCCATATATTAGGTGCAAGAGATCCATCTGAAAACAGGTGTATGTATACATACGCACCACTCTGCATATTTGGTGACAAGCCCTGGATACACCCTCAATAAACTTAGCCTATGTGCAAACACCCCTTTGCCAGCCAGTTACGCCTCGTCAGCCGCGAGTGGAGAACTGACTCTGAATAGCCTGTAGTTGCATATACTTGGAGTCGGAGCTTGCACTGTGAGTATATACCTAATAATACCCCTTTTACACCAGAGCTAAAACCCGGGTTATTGCAGGGGTAACCCGGATAGCTCCTTGGTGTAAAAGGGGACAGGGTTGGATTCCTAGGTCGAGTCAACCCAGGTAACTTGCAGGGTTTAACACAGGAATGACCCATGAAACCCTGCAGTGTAAACGGCGCGATCCGGGTCACGATGACCTGGAGCGCGCCGAATGCCGGCTTCAGTAGCACTTGGAGATGACGTCATCTCCAAGCGTCCACTTCCACGCCGGAAGAGCATCACTGCAGACCCGGCTCCGGTGTGAACGGCGCCGACTCGGGAATATCCTGGGTCAGCGCTGGCTAAATTCCGGGCCTGATCTGGTTTGGAACCCTGTTCCAACCTCCGGGTCAGACCCAGAATTTAGGTATAAAAGCATTATAAATGTGGTTACTACAATGCACTCTGCATTACCAGTTTTGAGACTCAAATATATCTCTACTGCATTTCTTTCAGCAGGACTGTGTTCTATCCACTGAGTGAAAAAAACTGTAGGGATTTGTTTTTTTCTTGCTACATCAATATATCAATTGTCTCTCTGCTAGCTCTTGAGATGCTGCATTGCAACATATTGGTACTAAATGGATATAATGATATCTCCTATGACAGTATGTATGCAGGATAAACCATCTGACAAAATACTCCTTCAAGTATACTAGAATCTATGTAGATATGTTTATCTGATATTTTTTAAAAATTATAAGGAAGGTTTTTCCGGCATTATTTTCAATAACAAGGGATGTTTCTTGAATGATCAATAATAGATATACTGTATATAATGTGTTGAATCTAACCACTTACAACAATCGCCTTTTGCCTGTATTAATAAAAATTGGCAGTGAACTATATTGATTTCTATGTTTGTTTGTAATTATTGGTTGTATTTAAATATTATTGGAGGTTGAAAAATAACCTCCTCCCCCTTATATTCTAAAACCTAAAAAAATAAAAGTTACGTTTAAATCTATTTATACTACTTTAAGAGTGCCTCCAACAAAGGCCCTCATTCAGAGCCGTATGCTCTGAGCAGAGCGCACGCTCTGAATGAGGGCCGGCCTCCATGAAAATGGAGCGTCCTCCTGGACGCTCGTATAGCTGTGGGTCACCACCCACAGGCTATACGAGCGTGCAGTTTGATGGCCGCGATGGTCTTGACCATCGCGACCATCGAAACTGCGAGCCGGAGCCTGCGGTTGAGGAATTTAGCGAATTCTCCTCCAAAAAATCCTTTCATACATTTAGGTTACTAAAATAATATGAAATGGGTGTGAAAACACCCGTTTTCACTAGGGATGTGCAGGCTCGGATAGGTTCGAGTTTGCACGTGGAGTTCGGATTTTTCCCTCCAAAAAAACGGAACTCAGAACGAGGCAAAACGTCATCTTACATGGACGAACATCATCATTCCTGGACTTTTGTCCAGGAATGATGATGTTCGTCCATGTAAGATGACGTTTTGCCTCGTTCTGAGTTCCGTTTTTTTGGAGGGAAAAATCCGAACTCCACGTGCAAACTCGAACCTATCCGAGCCTGCACATCCCTAGTTTTCACATTACTTTTGTAAAAATAATATTGATAAATATCCCCTTTAGAGTATTTACTCTTTTCTCAGATTTCCAAACAGGGTCCTAACATTCCTGATCCAGACAAACAACAACTGAGCTTTTATGTGCCCATCCACTAAACGATTAAGTTGAGCGATTGAACGATAACGATCGTTCAATCATTCATAAATCGTTTGCAGATAGTTTGCAAAAATGTCTAAAATAACCAGTGATGCGCGTGCCCGGTGGTTGTTTACATCTATCATCGTGCAAACATGCTGGTCAACCTGACGATAATGTCAGGTTGAGCATGTTTGCAGATGATGGATGAACCTGCACTGAACGACTGTTCGTTCAGTGCGGGCTCATCACAGACTGACAAACGACTGCACGATTACAATGTCGTAATCATGCAGTCGTTTTCATGTCTGCTAGTGCTAGTGGATGGGCACCTTTAGCCTGGGTGCCCACCTAGAGACTTTCTGTCCAACCATCCAACTAGTTGATTGGTTGGAATAAAAATCTGATAACGTATGGGAGTAAATGATGATCAGCAATTTGCTCCTAAATACCAGAAAACAGATGAAAATGGTCGTCAGACAAGTTTGTTAAATGTTTGTGTTCAAACAACAGTTTTTGTAAATTTTCTGGCTTTTGGGAGCAAATTGCTGATTGTCATGTACTTTCATACCTTACAAGATTTTCATTCCAACCAATCAACTAGTTGGATGGTTGGACAGAAAATCTTTAGGTGTGTACCCAGCCTAATGCTGGCCATACACGCTACAATTATCGGGGCGATCCGTCCGATATCCGCGGAACTCCCCAATAATTGTAGCGTGTGTGCGGGCAACCGAGGGTTAAATATCGCTCGGTTGGGCACGCCGGATTGTCCAGCATGCCCGTCCGATGCAATATTTATGAGTACAATGTCGGCCGCATCGGGCAGTGTATGCCCAACCGCGGCCGACAGACAGACATTTCCTGTGTTCCTTCCCATGGAAGGAACAGGGAAATGTCTCCTCCCATGGGGGCGGAGCGCAGATGTTTGACTAAAACACTGTCAAAGAAATCTCACAGTGTATTCCGGGAACATCTGCGGCTGGCAGGCTGCCAGATAAAATGTCTGTCGGTCTGACAGGCATTTTATCTGGACTTGTATGCCCAGCTTAAGACTTAGCAGCAGCAGCAAGTAATCTGCAAGAATAGGTAAATGTTTCCTGATTTTGGGGACTGTCCCACATAGGCATGACTTAGGGACTGATTCACTACCGTACGCAACTGTGTATGCAATAGCGATTACGCACGCAGTTCAACTGCAATAGTATGCTAATTTATTGCGATCACTATTCACTCACACATCAGTAATGTGTAGCAAGACTGTGAAACCATTGGTACAATCAAGTACCATTGCAGCATCATGCACAATTGCTAACACCCACGCACGCTATGAGACCTCACACTGCGTAGGCCATCGCAGTGGATCATTTATGCACGCCCCTGCAATGAAGTTGAAATGCACTTGCACACCTGCGTTCGTCTGACCACCCCTTCCCATGACCACCCACAAATGGCACTTCCTGTAAATCACTCTGCAATGGGTCTGTGTAGTCACTGTGATCGCAGTCCCAACCGCAATAGCTAGCTCGCACACGTGCACTCCAGTATAACTGTGTACATAAAAGGCTTGATATAAGATAGAGCATTATGGTCAGCTGGGTGTGCCCTTTGCTATGCAGAGGCTAATATTGGTACATGTAGATGCTATGGCTAATGGGTTTGATAGCAAAAACTGGTATGCTTTCCTGCTTCCCTGCTCTGTGAGCTTGATTCAGACATGCTCGCAAGCGCTATGCACTCGCATGCGGGTCGATGGCCGGGCAGTGCGCATGCGCGGCGTGCGCGAGCCCC
Source organism: Taudactylus pleione (assembly GCA_031769625.1). Lineage (NCBI taxonomy): Eukaryota > Metazoa > Chordata > Amphibia > Anura > Myobatrachidae > Taudactylus > Taudactylus pleione. The sequence continues at coordinate 396,339 of JAUIMM010000675.1, forward strand.
GGAGCGAGCAAGAAATCACTTGCTCCGGGGCTCGCAACAAAACGGGGCGGCTGTCGATGGTGAGTGACAGCTCGCCCCATGTTGTAGGCAGGGAGGGGGGTGGCTGGCCAAACGGAGGCGTTCCCGAAGGAACGCCTGCCGTTTGAGGGCGGCCCTACTGACATCACCAGTGATGTCAGTAGTTCAGCTTTCTGCTCTATTAGAGCAGGAAGCTCACTGGGGCTTGCGGGAACGAGACCCTACCACAAGGGTCTCATCGCAAGCCCGATGGTCGCGATGGTCGTGACCATCACCTGACCGCTCGAAAAAGATGTGGGTGGTCACCCACAGCTTAGCGAGTGGCCAGGAGGCCGGCTAAAAAAACAAACAAAAAAAAACGCCCTGATTCAGAGCGAGCACCCTGAAAGAGCGTCCGGCTCTGAATCAGGCCCTGTGTACCTAGCAGGTCTCGCTGTCTGAACATATGTATTACCATTTGTTATGTGAACTGTGGGAACTATTATATGACATAATGTGTACTGTGGGCACTAATGTCTTGTATAATACAAAAGGGGCAATACTCTTCTATTACTGTTTGGCATAATAGTAACATTACTGAGGCATGTTCTGTCTCCAAATTAATTGATTGGTTGCATATTATGCAATTAATTAATTGGTTGCAAATTAATTGGTTTCTTCCCTCAGTGTCTATAGGTGAACAGTTCACTACAACAGCATGTTATCAATTCATAGCAACCGGTCACTTCAAAATTAGCCTCATTGGTTAAGCAGCCATACACTGTGTAACTATTGGCCCGATCAGCTGCTCGGTTGATTGTTCAGATAATTACACAGTGTATGGTCGTGACCGAGCATCAATTATCTCTCATTCGGGCATAAGAAATCTTTTAGCATGCTTGACTGATGCTGGTGCTCAGATCAGATGGTGGATATACTCACCCAGAGCCGTAACTAGACTTTTTGGTGCCATGTGCCAGAGAGCATTGGCGCCCCCCCTCCCATTTTTTAAATAGGGACATAAGATAGTGCACCTGAAAAAGGGCCATGGCTTCATGGGGAAGGGCCAGGGAATAGATAGTGGTACTCCTGGGGCAGCCAGGAGATGCTGGGGATAAAAGAAGAGAAAGCTACAAGTGACAATGAGGTTGACTATTCCCTACCACAAGCACTGCCATCACTTCAGTGTGAAATACAACCAGGTGACGTGTACTATGACGCTGCCTGTTAATTATGCACACCTCTGAAACGGCATTAAGATGCTCAGGCACGCCTGCGTTCACACCTCCACTTCCCCAGCACCTGTCACCACCAGAATCGGCTTCTCATGTCACTCACTCTGCTGGGCAGTCGATGCGCAGCGAGCAAACGCTTCCCGAGCTTTCGCACTGGTTCGAGCACTGCAATGCATGCGCAGAATGCAAATATCGCCCAGCTACGAGCGAACGCTTCTTAGCGTCCGAGTCTGAATCAGGTCCTCAGTCCTCAAGGCACCCTAATGGTCCAGGTTTTAAGGATATCCATAATTGAGCACAAATGGTTAAATCAAATTGACTGATGTACTAATTAAGTCACATGTGCCCAAGCATGGTTATCCCTAAACCCTGGACTGTTAGGGTGCCTTGAGGACCACGTTTGGGATCCTCTGAGCTAAGGTACCTTTATGCTTGAACACAATTGGCAATGTAATGCACAAAAGCACAGAAGAATCATGACAAAATACATGCAATATTAGAACAATGGAGCAATATAAGAGCAGTGTTGTTACGACACTTTGGTTAACCTTTTAAGCATGGCTGTGCAGAATGAGTCCATACAGTATAGCAATATCATATTATTTCTAAAGGTGTGTGCACACTATACAGTACTGTATGTCGTTCGTACAGCAAACGAATGACATATCGCTAAGTGCATCTGTATGTGTGTACAGCTGATATGTCTATGAGCGACTTAGAGTCTGATTAACGGATGAACGGATTTGCAGAACCACACACAAACGGCTGTGCAAATCCATCCATCTCAGATGCAAATGCAGAAGGAGGTGAATCCTTGCTACATTCGTGATCCCAGCACTGTGACCAATCGAAAATGCCTGTCCAGTTGTGATGTCGGGCCGGACAAATTAAGCGGTCAATTGGTAAATGTGTATAGCTTACCAAAGCAATCGGTGTAACAGCTGCTTGGCCCCTGGGTCAGCCAACTGTGTGTAGTATGTGTACCCAGCATAAGACTCTATGGGCGGAATGTGTTAGAGTGTTCACTTCAAGTTGGTCAGAGAGTGAGATAAGCCATTCAGATTGGTTAGACCTGGCCCACATGGAGTTCTAACCAATCAGGATGGCTTTTCTCTTAATAGGACAAGATTAGCGTGGTCAGAACTGGTTTTATTTTGCTAAACACGGAGGATTGTATCTGCTCATAGTGTAGTGAGAGCCTCTAGGCAGTCCAACATTTCCGGGAGTGTTGGGCACTCCCCCAGAGTGATGAAAAGTGGGCGTGCCACAAGGCCACACCACCTTTATGGGCGTGCGTATGCCACCGGCACACACAGAGTCCTGCATTTTCTCTTTAAAAAGTTTGAAGGTAGTGTGTGTGTGTGTGTACTTTCCACAGTGTTTTTTTACAGGTGGTCTGCAGATGGCAGTAGGTCCTGGGTGCACAGGCGTCTTTATAATGGGTGCAAGGTGTGTGGTGCACAGGGGGCCCCACACCGCACACCCTGCACTCATAGGTAATTATACTTCCCTCTTTGCCGATCCCGATGTGCTGCTCCACAGCGCCGGGCAGCATACACTCACTGGGAAAATGGCGGCGGCCTTTTCCCCAGTGATCTGCGCATGCGCAGAAAAGATGTCCCCGGAAAAGTATGCGTGGGCGCCATTTTCCTGGAGACCCTCGCATGAAGCCAGAATCTACAGCGCTTAGTGCCGCTGAGCACCTGACAGAGAGGAGGGGGCCCAAACGGAGGCTGCACACGGGCCCCCTCCTCTCTTAAAACGCCTCTGCCTGGGTGCCAGGACATGCTGACACTTGTGGATCTCCAAGTGCTAGCGGTGCATGGGAAGAGCCCTAGTGCTATCAGCATGAGGCTAGTTTTTACTAGGGGAAGGCCCACATTTTTTTTTGCAAGCACGAACCCTCTATGACGGAGGAGAAGATATGGCCGGGGTGTGAGGGAAGGAGGATGATGGAGAAGAGAATGTTGCTGCGGTGTGAGGGAAGAAGGAGGATGATGGAGGATAAGATATGGCCTGGGTGTGAAGGAAGGAAGATGATGGAGGAGGAGAAGGATATGGCTGTAGTGTTAGGGAAGGAGGATGATGGAGGAGGAGGATGGAGGATATGGCCACAGTGTGAGGGAAGCAGGATGATGGAGGGGATGTGGCTTTGGTGTGAGGGAAGAACGAAGGTGATGAAGGAGAGGATATGGCCAGGGTATGAGGGAAGGAGGATGATGGAGGAGAGGATATGGCCGGGGTGGGAGGAAAGGAGGATGGTGGACGAGAGGATATGGCCGGAGTGTGAGGGAAGAGGATGATCAGCGATTGATCAACCATTAGATAGATCAGGCTGCAGCCTAGGGTGCCGGGGCTTAGTTGGGTGCCATCCCTCTCTTTTGGGGCATTGCCAGAGCAATGTTGGACTCCTCCCAGTACTTTCAGAGTTGTGACACTGCGCCATTGGCAGATATCAGTGTACAGGAGCTGGAAGGGAGCAGTCACAAGAACTGTAAAGAAGATGCAGATATATAAAATATATCTCTTTGCCACCACTAAGGGACTAACTTTTGGAACTCCTCCCACAGCGGCCCTTCAGTTCCGCTCACACTAACTGCGCTTTAAAAATCAGTAGCATGTGCTCCACAAGGCCGCAGGTCTAAGAACACAGAATATCAGAACTAGAAATTAAGTTTTAATTTCAAGAATACTTCAAGGCTTATAGGTACAAAAAAAGAATTACAAAGATTAATATGATTATAAAAGTACACATAGATTACAGACAATTTCAATGAAAATAAAAAAAGGGAAAACAAAGTTCAGATATCACCTTTGGATTTGAACAATGCCCGGAGCAAGGTCCCTCCTGATCGAAGTTGGAGTATCCCAGCCATGCGGCTACCTTAAAAGAATGAACACTTGCTGTACAGTTTGCTTGGTTAATAATATACCCATTCTGTCATGCTTCCTATCTCATAGAAATGGATTCTGAACTTAATAGTGCATGGGAGAGGGAGACAGAAAGTCTGAGATTTAATTACTGCCCCGGTACCAGGTGTGATAGCCGGACCCTGTCCTCAGAACTGTGGGCCTGATTCAGAGCCGCTCGTAAGTGGCCGCTCGTTCGCTCCGAGCGATGTTCGCACAACTGCGCATGCATATGGGTTGTAATACGCATGCGCGAACCAGTCAAAGCGGTCGGAAATCGTGTGTTCGCAAAATAGCGAATGCCTGCTAATTTGAGTGACATGATGAGGCGTTTGTGGGTGGTAACAGGGGAAGGTGCTTGAAAACGGGGAGTGGAGATCCGAACGCAGGCGTGCCAAACGGTCAAAACGGGCGTTTAATGGGTGTGCATAATTAACAAAGCAGCGTCATCGACCACATCACTTGGTTGTCTTTTAGCCTGAACTGCTCGCATGATTGCGGTAGGAAAATGCTACCACAAGCACTGCGAGCAGTTCATACGCCTTTCGATGTACTCGATTAATCAAATAAATAGCGGAGATGACGTATGATGAGAGCGGCCAGGGGGTGTTTTTTCAAAAATACTGAGCGCATGTTTCGTTCGCTCGTTCAGACATAGAGGCGTCAACAGACCGCAAAGAGCGAGCGCTTAATTTAAATAGCCAGCCCCTTTTTCTGAACGAGCGTCCGCAAATAGTGTCCGGCTCTGAATCAGGCCCAGAGTTACTGTCCAGCAAATGGAAATGACACATGGGCAGCGTGAAATAGGACATAGGGCTTCATTCAGAGCCGCTCGTAAGCGGCCGTTCGCTCGTTCCGAGCGATGTTTGCACATCTGCGCATGCGTACGGTTTGTTATACGCATGTGCGAACCAGTCAGTGTGGCGGAGAATCGTTTGTTCGCTATATAGCGAGTGCCTGCTATTTTGAGTGACAGGAGGAGGCGTATGTGGGTGGTAACAGGGGAAGGTGCTTGAAAACGGGGAGTGGAGATCAGAACGCAGGCGTGCTTAAAGGTCAAAGCGGGCGTTTTATGGGTGTGCATAATTAATACAGCAGCGTCATTGACCACGTCACTGGGTTGTTTTATACTCTGAACTGCTCGCAATATAGTGGTTGAAAAAACCAACCACAAAAATAGCGAGCAGTTCATACGCTGTACGATGTACTCGATTAATCAAATAAATAGCGGACATGACGTATGGTGCGAGCGGCAAGGGGGCGTTTTTGTCAAAATTACAACCACAAGTTTTGCTCGCTCGTTCAGACTTATGGTGCATACACACGATCAGATTTTTCCTTCAGATATGAACGATAACGATTTAAAAATCGTTCAGTCGTTCATATCTGATGGAAAATCGTTCATATCTGACATGCCTGAACGATGGACGATCAACGATGCGCGTTCCCGTTTGTCAGATAACGATATCTGACATCTGATGTGTTTGCAGTCAGACTTGGACGATTCCATTCATTTTAATGCAGTCAAAAATCGTTCAATCGTTCAAATCGTTCAAATCGTTCAAAACTTTGGTCAAATCGTCCAAATCGTTCAAATCGTTTAATCGTTCAGTCGTTCATCTGACAAGTCTGACAAATCTGACCGTGTGTACGCTCCATTAGAGGCGTGAACAGACTGCACTGAGCGAACGGATCATTTGAATAGCCACCCCTTGTTTTTGAACGAACGACCGCCAATAGCGAGCGGCTCTGAATGAGGGCCATAATCAAGATGTCTCAGTTTCTACTTCCTGCTCTTGAATACTGAGGAGACAGGCCTTAGATTTCAGACAACCTACAAGTTTGAATTCCTATTCCCATTCAGCCCCTTATGGTGCCAATTACACAGCTTACACAATACACTGCACACAGGACATTTGGTTAGCTCTACTGGAAATAACAGTCTATTAGTTGCATCTTCCGAAACTTAATTAGTTCTTGAATAAATATAAACATTCTGGCCTGCTAGGAGTTTGCTATAGCTGAACATACAAATCATTTGGTTAGCTGATACAAATTAAACATGTATACAGTGTGCAGATCACAACACCTACCGTTGTCAATACCATTGTTAATATGCCCATTCCGGCTTTATCATTACACTAGCATTTGCATATTGTCACTGCCGCGACTCCGGCTACAGACGAAAGAGCAGAGGCAGCAGCGCTCACCTCTGAATCAGGCCCTTAGCCTCTCACATCACCATTATGCTAGCTACCGATAGCAGGAGACAATATAACAGTGAAGTTAACTTATCTTAGCAATTAAAATTATATGGAGAGCGAGGGGGGCCAGGTTAACATTGAGTAACAGTGTCATTGTAATTAAAATGGAGGAGTGGGTAATTCTAATAATATTGACCACAAAGTAGTGAATTTACTACACATTGGAAGAGGCATAGGATGTATGCCACATCTGGCTTTATTGGTGGTGAATAATGATTAAGTACCCTCTTAACACACCATTTTCTGTCTCCTCCGTTGGACAACCCCTCCCCTATAGATTGTAAGCTCTCACAAGCTGGGCCCTCTTACCATATGAATTCTTTCTTTGCTTACCAGTGCTATCATCTCCTCCTCCTTAGTATTATTTTGCAATCAGTGGCTCTAAACTCAGGGGTGAAGCTATGCTTCTGTCACTCAGGGCAAAGTCTCAGCTTGGTGCCCCCTCCCCTACCTCCCCTTATGCCATCAGATTCCTTCATATGTCCTTATATGCCATCACACTCTTCAACATGCCCTTTATATACCATCAGACCCATCTAGATAGGTCATCAGACTCTGCCCCCTCCACAGACTCCACCCTTCCCCCCATGTAGGGCTGCTTCAGAAATTTCCCGGGCTGGCTTTCCATCTCAATGTGAGTGTGTGTGTCTCAGATTGTACCACTACAAGCCTAGGCCTGGGGGGGCATGCTGTTTATTTCTAAATACAGAGTACAGTGCCGTACAGATCAGAGGGATCCTTGTAGCCCTTTAAACGGCCACATTTTAAAAACTACATTGACATCGGTTTAGAAAGTGAAACTGCCCTTTAGTAAATTCAGTGGTTTGACCTCTAAACTGCCATCAATCTGCTGTGGATTGCCCTTAGACTCTTCCTGGATCTCTTGAGTGTGTTTGGACTCCCAATTGTCCTCTGATATATTACCCTCTTTTCCTCTAAGCTAGGCCATGACTCTGGAAGCTTGTACAGGACCCTCTACATGTTATCTCCTTGCTATAGTAGCAGGGCCGGTTCTAGCCTTTGTGGAGCTCAGGGCGAAAGTTTCCTTTGGAGCCCTGAACGCAGAGGATATGGCCTGATCAGGGGCATGGCCATGGACACAAAAAAAATATACTAATTGCGGGTGGCGCGGTTTTCAGGGGGAGCTCGATTTGCCTTATTCTTACCTTGTACAAACAGACGGGTCCTTGCTGCTTCTTCTTCCTTGTAAATATGGCAGCAGGCAAGAGCGTGCGGGCACCATGAGATACGACGGCGCCAGCAGGGTGAGTGCTGCAGCGCCCTCAGGTCAAAGCTCCCTGGGCGACAGCCCTGCTTGCCCATCCCTAGAACCGCCACTGTATAACAGACTACACTCTTTGATTTGTACTTCCGTCTGATAGACTTGCAGATTGCTCTAATAATCTTGCAGCTCTCCTCTGATTAGCCCTTAGACTCTCACACTCAGAGTACTCACACTAATGGTGTTTTCTGTCTTCCCCAGCTAGACAAGTAATTTAAGTTATATACAGTCTCTTAGCTCCTAGGACCAGCTCCAGAACACCAAAACATGCAGCAGTCATACTTGTGGTTTCTTTTCCTTTCACACGCTCAGCAGACTTATAGGGGGTGACCCACACAACAATTGAATCGCCCTCATAGACACTTGTCTACTAATGTTATGGCAACTAACCCGACTGGTTGTGCCTACCTCCTTCTCTGCCACCATGCCACTTATGTGTCTCTTTCTTCTTACCAAACTGGTTTTAATACTTCCGATCTCAGGGGCTCCAATGTCTGAATCCTTGCTCCTTGCAGCTCCTGGATGCTGGCAATTGAAGTTTCTAGCACCCAAGGCTGTATTTCACTGCTCCTGACTGCCAGTAACTCCACCCAACTTCTCAGTCAATTCCTGGTACCCACCTCTCCCCACAGGTGAGCACTGCTTCTGGGAGTTATAATAGTATGAAATATATTTCAGTAAAGAGTGTTATTCAACACTAGATGTGTATCATGTTCATGTCAGAAAACATTTAAATGCAAAAAACACACATTTTGACCTTTAGGTTCTATTTGTATCTCAGTAAAGATTAATATCCCAAACACATATATCCCAACGGGTTGGGTATGTTTTGTCAACATGATTAGAATGTCAACAATACAGTGTGCTCCGGTGCACTGGTTACTTACTTGGTAGCAGATCTCCGGCGGCTCTTAGCTGTGTCTTCTGCGTCCAGCAGTTAGGCGGTGGTGACTTCTGGCTGTCATTCAGCAGTTCTGGTAGTGAGTATGGCTAACCCACCCCCTAGTGCCTAACCCTAACCCTCCCCTTCTGCAGCCTAACTCTAACCCAGGGTTGCCGACATTCTGGCTGCCCCTATCAGGAGGGGGCAGCCAGGTAGGCAAAGCAAGTGGTCGTGGCCAACACTGGGGGTGGAGCCACAAAATAATTTTGGCCCCATGCTTGCTACACTATGCTGAGATTACCGCCATTGTGAAGTCAAAATGACACGATTCAGCATGAACCTCATCATGGGCCACCCTCGCTGCAGGGGATTCTCTCATAATCGTGGGGGAGGGCGGAGGGGTCGGCTACAGCCGGGAAGCTTTCCTGTCTTTCCAGGGGGCCGGGAGCAGCACACAATTTTCGGGAGGCTCCCGGACGAATCAGGAGGGTAGTCAAGTAACCTTCCCTCCTGCCAACTAACCCTGACCCTCTCCTCCCGCAGTCTAACACTAACCCTTCTCCAACAGCCTAAACCTAACCTTCCCCTCCTGCCCCCTTACCCTGACCCTCCCCTCCCGCAGCCTACACTAACCCTTCTCCTACATCCCAACCCTAACCTTCCCCTCCTGCCGCCTATCCCTGACCTTCCCCTCCCGCAGCCTAACACTAACCCTTCTCCTACATCCTAACCCTAACCTTCCCCTCCTGCCACCTAACCCATACCCTTCCCCTCCCGCAGCCTAACACTAACCCTTCTCCTACATCCTAACCTTCCCCTCCTGCCACCTAACCCTGACCATCCCCTCCCGCAGCCTAACACTAACCCTTCTCCTACATCCTAACCCTAACCTTCCCCTCCTGCCACCTAACCCTGACCCTCCCCTCCCGCAGCCTAACACTAACCCTTCTCCTACATCTTAACCCTAACCTTCGCCTCCTGCCGCCTAACCCTGACCCTCCGCCCCCGCAGCCTAACACTAACCCTTCTCCTACATCCTAACCCTAATCTTCCCCTCCTGCCACCTAACCCTGACCCTCCCCTCCCGCAGCCTGACACTAACCCTTCTCCTACATCCTAACCCTAACTTTCCCCTCCTGCCACCTAACCCTGACCCTCCCCTCCCGCAGCCTAACACTAACCCTTCTCCTACATCCTAACCCTAACTTTCCCCTCCTGCCACCTAACCCTGACCCTCCCCTCCCGCAGCCTAACACTAACCCTTCTCCTACATCCTAACCCTAATCTTCCCCTCATGCCACCTAACCCTGACTCTCCCCTCCGGCAGCCTGACACTAACCCTTCTCCTACATCCTAACCCTAACCTTCCCCTCCTGCCACCTAACCCTGACCCTCCCCTCCCGCAGCCTAACCCTAACCTTTCCCTCCTGCCACCTAACCCTGACCCTCCCCTCCCGCAGCCTAACACTAACCCTTCTCCTACATCCTAACCCTAACCTTCCCCTCCTGCCGCCTAATTCTGACCCTCCCCTCCCGTAGCCTAACACTAACCCTTCTCCTACATCCTAACTTTAACCTTCCCCTCCTGCCGCCTAATCCTGACCCTCCCCTCCCGTAGCCTAACACTAACCCTTCTCCTACATCCTAACCCTAACCTTCCCCTCCTGCCGCCTAATCCTGACCCTCCCCTCCTGCAGCCTGACCCTCCCCTCCCGCAGCCTAACCCTAACCTTTCCCTCCAGCCACCTAACCCTGACCCTCCCCTCCCGCAGCCTAACACTAACCCTTCTCCTACATCCTAACCTTTCCCTCCTGCCACCTAACCCTGACCCTCCCCTCCCGCAGCCTAACACTAACCATTCTACATCCTAACCCTAACCTTCCCCTCCTGCCACCTAACCCTGACCCTCCCCTCCCGTAGCCTAACACTAACCTTTCTCCTACATCCTAACCCTAACCTTCCCCTCCTGCCGCCTAATCCTGACCCTCCCCTCCTGCAGCCTAACCCTGACCCTCCCCTCCCGCAGCCTAACCCTAACCTTTCCCTCCAGCCACCTAACCCTGACCCTCCCCTCCCGCAGCCTAACACTAACCCTTCTCCTACATCCTAACCTTTCCCTCCTGCCACCTAACCCTGACCCTCCCCTCCCGCAGCCTAACACTAACCATTCTACATCCTAACCCTAACCTTCCCCTCCTGCCACCTAACCCTGACCCTCCCCTCCCGCAGCCTAACACTAACCCTTCTCCTACAGCATAACCCTAACCTTCCCCTCCTGGAGCCTAACCATAACCCTGACCCTCCCCTCCCGCAGCCTAACACTAACCCTTCTCCTACAGCCTAACCCTAATCTTCCCCTCTTGCCGCCTAACCATAACCCTGACCCTCCCACAACCTAACACTAAGCCTTCTCCTACAGCCTAACCCTAACCTTCCCCTCTTGGAGCCTAACCATATCCCTCCTCCTAGTGCTTAACCATCCCCTCTCATAGCCTAACACTAACCCTTCCCCTACAGCCTAACCCTAACCTTCCCTCCCGCAGCTTGACCCATCCTTCCCACAGCTTAACCCTAACCCTCCACTCCCTGCAGAATGTCAACATCTCACATGTTGACATTGGGAACATGGCGACATTCTGCAGACATTTCAACAATGTCAAAATCTTAACTGTCGACATTGTGGTGTTGACAATATGATTGGCAACACTTTGAATGTCAATATCGTGTTTGTTTCCCACATTCCACACTTTTTAAATTCTCTTAATATAACCATCATTTTGTTCTTTTGAAAAGGCAATTTGTGATTTTATTTAATTGTGAGTTTAAGTTCATAACAATAATTTATGTTAGACTTCTTAATATTTATAATCTTTAATTGAATTTGCACATACACAATAAATCAGAAGAGGAAGTGTATGACAGATTAGAGTCAGATTCTAATTAGACAAAGATGTTTGTGATATAGCTTTCTCACGGATCAATGTGATTGGTTAAGTGGCCTGTTGTCAATTTAATTGATGAATTATGTCACCAGCCTCTCTATGTCACAGCCCTCAATAAAAACAAACAAAAAAACCTGAGTTTTGTATGTTAGTGCTTGTGAGGTAAAACATAAATGCTGAGATATTTTATATACTTTTGAGAAGACTTTAGACTTGGCATGAAAAGCCCCACACCGGCCATGTAACTTGCTTTTGCACCACAGCACAGTAATGAGAGCTCCCCAGACGTGTTATACAAATGACAAAACTTGTTGGCAGTCAATTTCGGGATTCATAGCTGACAACTGTCCCGAATATCTGTCAATAAAAGTCATCACAGCAGCGCTGGAGGAGACACACAAACATATTTTCCTACCTTTTAGACAACTTGCGTTGTCACGGTCTGCAGTGCAATGGCGTGATTTGCATCATCATGCGGTGGCTGAGATTGGCATTATGATGCCACCCACTACATAAGAAAGACAAGGGGGATCTGGCAAGGGTATGCAATCGGGAAGCCGACTGCCTAAATACCGGCAGCCGGCTTCCCGACTGTCATATCCCGGCAAGGGTGAAATGCCGGGCGTCTAGATGTAGACGCCCGGCATTTCCCCGACGCTGGGAGAGCGGCGCCCGGCATCCCGATTGTAGAGATGCCGGGCGCAGCGAGCGGACAGCCGCGGGGGGGGGGAGGGTTAGGTTTAGGGCTCCGGGGGGGACTTAGGGTTAGGCACCCCCTCGGGAGGGTTAGGGTTAGGCTAGGGGGAGGGAGGGTTAGGCTAAGGGGAGGGAGTGTTAGGGTTAGGCACCCCCGGGGGGGAGTTAGGGTTAGGCAGCGAGGAAGGGGGTGGTTAGGGTTAGGCACTTAGAGGGGGGATTAGGGTTAGGCACTTGGGGAGGTTAGGGTTAGGCACCCCTAAGAAGGGTTAGGGGGTTAGGTTAGGTTAGGTTAGGTTAGACAATACTCACCTATCCACGATCGGGATTTCCAGCGCTGTCGGGCTTCCGCTGCCGGGATCTCTGCTGATGTCGGGTTGCCGCTGCCGCGGCCGGCGGTATTTCATACCAATTCCCTGGCAAGAGTGGTTTATACTGGCAGAGTTTAGGGATTGCCATTGCTCATACCTCCTAACATCTTTGATCCCGAAGTCAGGACGCCTGCACGCGCCCTTCAAAGTGGGTGGGGTCTTGTTACAGCTAGGCCACGCCACCGCGCGAGCCCAGCAACTGCTGGGTTGTCCCCAGCCCTTTCCCTGCACTAAATGGATGACGCGCACGTGCATGCGGCATCCTCTCCGCTTCATGGCACCACTGCTTTCTGCTTAACAGAGCTGCGGCGGTGCATGAGGGTCTCGCACCAAAGGGGGCGTGTTGTCGATGGTGAGTGACAGCACGCCCCCTTTGGTGGGCGTGCCGGGGGCTTGGCTGCTCAGACGGAGGCGTTCCCATGGGAACGCCTACCATCTGGGTCCGGCCCCACTGACATCACTAGTGATGTCAGTGGGAGTGCTTTTGGCTCTGATAGAGCCAAAAGCACTCTTGGGCTTGCGGCAGCGAGACCCTACCGCAGGGTCTCGTCGCAAGCCCGATGGTTACCCACAGCTATGCGAGTGGCCAGGAGGCCGCTCCAAAAAGGAGCAGTTACGGCCCTGATTCAGAGCGAGCGCTCTGTCAGAGCGTCCAGCTCTGAATCAGGGCCTGAGGGCCTGATTCAGACCCGGTCGCAAGCGCTGAGCGCTCGCAACTGGGTCGATATTGGCCCAGAGCACATGCGCACGACGGAGCCGGCTCCGTCGTGCGCATGCGCGAGACCCGGATAGCGACGGGCAAGCCGTCGCTCCGGGTCTCGCACCAAAGGGGGCGTGCTGTCGATGTTGAGTGACAGCACGCCCCCTTTGGTGGGCGGGCTGGGGGGTGGCTGCCCAGACGGAGGCGTTCCCATAAGAACTGGCGCTTGCGGCAACGAGACCCTACCACAAGACCATCGCGACCATCTTCCTGGCCGCTCGCTATAGCTGTGGGTGGTCACCCACAGCTATGCGAGAGGCCGTTCTAAAAAAAAAAAAAAAAAAAAGACCGGCCCTGATTCAGAGTGAGCGCTCTGTCAGAGCGACCGGCTCTGAATCAGGGCCGGGCTACTTTTTTTTAGAACGGCCTCCTGGCCGCTCGCATAGCTGTGGGTGACCACCCAGCACAGCGCTCGCGACCGGGTCTGAAACAGGCCCTGAAGGCCCTATCGCCATTAGCTACAATAGAGTTCTTAGCATTACTAAAAAGAAATAAAGATAGCAATGTCACTTCTAGTTTATAAATGTGAATGTGAAAGTCTCTTCTGCGCTTAAGATTAAGTGCTTGTGGACTATTCTTATTGTTATATATGAAAATTATATCCTGCTGAACAAATGCATATTTACAAATCATTAGAATAAAAGAAGCCTATTTCTGAAAAGGAGAAGAGCTTAAAAATGTGGGTTTCTACCAGCGATAGGGATAGTTATTGCATCGCTCAGCTGTTGGCCTCCCATCCGCTCCCTGTGAAAGCTATAATTATTTCTTCTTTCCTTGTGAAATCTGACACTGGCTGCCATTAGTGTGCATATGTCCCTGGGATGGTTTATGAGGGGGGGAGTTATGCTGGGACAGTCCCCTCAAATGTGTACTGTCCCACTGAACTCTGCAAAACAACCCTAAGAAAAATATTAATTAATTTTTTTTTCTGATTGAAATCAGGTTGCCATAAACAATTTCATTTTCAACTGTCTTTTTTTTTAATTTTATGTAATGGTTTCTATTAATTAATATAATGGCAATGTGCATGTCGGCCTGTCGCTATATTGTGACTCCCAGGGCCCCTCAAACTGCCGGACTCGGTGAAGATTTGCTATCAATCCTAGTTCTAGTTTGTCCTGGCATTGCCCTATACATATTTTTTGCTGGTGAAGGTCACCCCAGGCCTTTGAACTTGTACATCCTTGTTACTGAAAGCAATTTCAGTATGATGTTTACAGAACAAAAACATAAAAAAAAATGCTTTAATCTCAGAGCATATCTATACTGCTGTAATGCATCAAAATGTTTATGTCATTTTTAAAAGAAATAAAATATGTTGAAATATTTTATTTAAAAAAATAAAATAAAATTTAGTATTGGAAAATAAAGCCGGTCTCACGTGTTAAACCTACTGGGTACAAAATTGCCTAGGCGAGTATAGTAAAGTAAATATACTTTTATAATTTTACCATAACACAATGTAAAATACTATGGGCCAGATTTAGGTGCGTGATTTTGAAACTGCTAAGATTTCATCAAGTTAGCAGTCAAATGCAATGTTTAGTAAGGCAAAACAAGTTTGGTTTTTGCCTTACTAAACACTGACACTTTAAATTTGACTGCTAACTTGACGAAAATCTCTGCAGTTTCAGAACCCCGCACTTTATTATATTTGGCCCTATAGCACTCTCAAAGAACAAGTATTCACTGTACCATATCTAACACAATCCTACCTCAGAAGAGCTATGATTACTGTTGCCAATGCAATGATCCTTCTGGGCTTATCCTTGTTGCTCTCACTCCTCTACCAGTGGCCAAGCCTGATTACACACCACTTTTGGCAAGCACCAATAAGTTACAACTCAAAGTTCTTGTCACCGATCCTGACCAACCCTACCGGAGCAGTAACCACAAGTTAGTGCTGTCCAAGTAGAAGACTCCTGTTGGCGGGGTGAGGCTCCAGTTTATTGTATTGTCAGACCAGTTACCATGGGTGCTATCACAGACCTAACCACACTAACAGTATATTAATGATATTAAACAATAGGGTCCCACTTCTCCTTACAAAGGAGCATCTAAAGCCACTTCCTGAAATAAACATTTCCAGGCTTTATGGGTGAAATCTTGCTAGCAAATAATGGCCTGCTGCTAGCGGAGGAAACTTTGCAGGGTCTAGTGCCAGCCGTTAGCCTTAATAGTCTTTAGTATCGGCCAGCTGGGTACCACATGATCCCAAGTCAGAGTAGCTACTTCTGGAGGACCTCTGAAGACTCACGGCCGACTCAAACACTAATAAAAGCAGGATTTATTTTCTTTTTTCACTCTGTCCATACATACACATCTCTCTGATTTTGGGGACACAAGCTAGTATACTAACCCTTATTAAATTTCCGGTGATAATCCATCTTTAATCCATTATTTAACATGATTCTTCTTTCAGAGGAATCCCATGCCTATAGGGCACAGAATGGCCCTCTGTCTGAGCCTCTGCAATGAGAATGAGACTCTCGTAATCTATCCCCAAAGATAACAACATTGAGGGATCTTGGCATAAACCGTATAGCAGATGCTGTCCACACTTCTATAGACACTAAAGCACCTCCTACTGGCTATCTATACACCTCCATGCTGCTTGTTGTGACATTGTGATGTTCCTGCCCAGAATGTAAAGCTCTTACAATTTGCAGAGTTATCTTTTCTAGCACCCTCAATGTCCTACGTGGTACCTACTGATAGTTTATATATTTAATATAGACCATGGTACTACTTATTTATTTAGCAGCTTTAGACTTATTCAGTACCAGATAACATGGGACACCTAGATCACTTACCATAATGCCTTTACAGTGTTTCCTACCAATGGTTGTGTAATACCCTGTTCTTTCATCAGCTACTAACATTTGACTGGTTTATTGTTTTTCACTGGATGTTATATTGACTGATATATTATTTATTGTCACAATTATTATTATTGCCATTGATTTGTAATGTGTCACAGTGTTCTGCAGAGCTAGCAAGTTGGGGATAGCAGAGAAAACATAAAATCCAAGGTGGAGAAAATAAGTAGGGAGATGAAAACAATGGTTAGGGAGAGCCCTGCTTATGAGAGCTTACAATCTAGGGTAAGAAGGGCAGACCTGAGACAAGAGGAGCAAGTGTGTCTCAGAGAGGGAGCAGTGACAGCAGTGAGTGTGTTCTAGTGTGAGTAGGGGATTGGTATGATTTACGCATTTCCCGAGTGCGCTAAAAGAAAGTAAGTACTAACTAACCTAACCCCCCCCCTAACCCTAACCATCCTTTAGGGGTGTTTAACCTCCTTCCCTAGTGCCTAACCTCCCCTCTAAGTGCCTAAACGTAACTCCCCTTTCCCTGCTGCCTAAACCTAACCCTCCCGAGGGGGTGCCTAACTCTAACCTCCCTCGGGGGTGGCTAACTCTAACCCCCCCTTCCCCTAAGCCTAACCCTCCCGGGGGAGTGCCTAACCCTAAGTCCTTCCCGGGAGCCCCTAACCTAACAAGTGTGGCTGTCCGCGCCCGGCTTACCTTCGATCAGGATGCTGGGCGTCGGGCTCCCGGCGTAGGTAAAATAACAGGCATCAGGATTTCGATACCTGTTATTAGACCCTTGCCGGGATTAGACAGTCGGGATGCCGACGGTTGGCATTTAGACTGTCGGCATCCCGACTGCATACCGTGAGTAGTATAGGTGGGAGTAGTGTAAGCTCTTGTAATAAGCTGGGTCAGAAGCCTGTTTATGCACAAGGGGGCCAGTGTGCAGCGTGTCCCTTCCTCTGAGCAGTAGGCATCCACCAAACCCAAAAATTTCGCCTTGTGCAGGCAAGTGGGTCCCTCCTTGTCTGCAGCGCCATCTTGCCAGTGATAATCAGGAAGATAGTGCATGTGCAAAAGAGAGCATAGGCTCTGTCACAGTGCCCGAATATGTGTTTTTACTAGGCGGGAACAGCGGGAAACTCCTCCCCCTGCCATACATAGGTGTCAAATGTTTCAATTTAGCATCCCCACTATGCTTGCACCTAAATGCAATGCCAGAAAGATGGGGCCGCTGGCAAAAGGTTAGAGGGGGCTGCTGCACGGACACACCGGCAAATCTATCTTATATATAATCTATCTAAGTATATGGGAAGCCAATACAGAGAGGTATGGTGAGACAAGAATAGCAGTCTAGCTGCAGAATTTATTGCAGATTACTAAAACATGGGCAGATAGGTAAGACCATATATGAAGAGGTTACATTTGTCATAGTAAAAAGGGCATATATTAGATCACAATTTTACTGTATTTAGGTTGCAGAAGCCTTGTGAATGCCCCGATACACTAATAGACTTGTCACTGTATCAAACTGTGGTTCCCCCAGGCTTTTACCATTATGACTTCCACTAAACTCCACTAGGTCAACCCACTTGCTTGAAGACAAGGGCCCTCATTCAGAGCCTCTCGCTAGCGGCAGTACGCTCGTTCCGAGCGATGTTCGCACATCTGCGCATGCGTACGGATCGTTATACGCATGCGCGAACCAGTCAGTGCGGCCGAAATTCATGTGCTCGCAATATAGCGAATGCCTGCTATTTTGAGTGACAGAATGAGGCGTATGTGGGTGGTAACAGGGGAAGGTGCTTGAAAACGGGGAGTGGAAATCCGAACGCAGGCGTGCTTAAAGGTCAAAACGAGCGTTTTATGGGTGTGCATAATTAATACAGCAGCGTCATTGACCACGTCACTGGGTTATTTTATAGCCAGAACTGCTCGCAAGATTGTGGTAGCAAAAACCAACCACAAGAATAGCGAGCAGTTCATACGCTGGTCGATGTACTCGATTAATCTAATAAATAGCGGACATGACGTATGGTGCGAGCGACCAGGGGGCGTTTTTAACAAATAAACGAGCGTATGTTTTGCTCGCTCGTTCAGACTTAGAGGTGTGCACAGACTGCAATTTGCAAACGGATCATTTGAATAGCCACCCCTTGTTTTTGAACGAACGACCGCAAATAGCGAACGGCTCTGAATCAGGCCCAAGGTTAATAGGATTATTTGCTGAATTTATCGCTCATTTTCCTTCATCAACTTTTTTTGCTGTTCAGTTTTCATTGTCTCTCTCCCCACACACAGGGGCTGATTCTGAGTCTCACGGATCTCTGTGCAGTGACACGTATGACGAATTTACTCATTTCTGTGTATCTCCATCCTCTTCTGAGTTGTACAGAAATTGCACATACTGTAGCTTGAAGTTGGGCATTTCGGGCAGCAACAATACGAGCGCATGTAACTGCCATGATTGTGGGGGTGTCGTTGTGAGCGCATATCTAAAGCTCTGTGAGATTCTGAGTCATGTGTATGGGGAAGGGAAGCCGGTTTCTGCCGGATCCCTTGCACCTAGCATGAGGCTGGTGTTAGTGCAGATGCTAATGATGAAGGAAGCTGGCACAGGTTTCCGCCTGCACACATGAGAACCCTCGCATTAGCTGAATGGGTCCTGGCATTGGTATAAGATAGTAAATCAGGTTTCTGTAGCTCAGATTCAGCCCCACTATGTCCTGTATTTCAATTCTCCATGGGGGCCGGTTAATATTAGGGCTATCCCAATAATACCAATATCAGACACTTACAGGCTTTTTGCGGCAGCAGCCAGAGCACTAGAAATGAAGACTTAGGGGTCTATTCATCATCACTTAATTTCTACAAAAGCAAGCGACAATGCACATTTTCCCCTGCAATTGTAGATATTATGTTATCGGGCCAGTCATCAAAAGGGTATATCCTTACCTTTCTCTCGCAGAATGGCCCACTGTCCCCATACACTAGTATGGGCAAAAGAATTCATCAAGCTCCGAAAATACAATATTTTTGGAGCTTGATTGCGAGAACATTCGCCATCTTCAGATGGCGAGTGCTCCCAGGTCACGAAAATGGATCCTTTCGGATCCCTCCGGCCCTGTCCGGCTCCTTCCGCCAGATGTCGGGGCTCTTGTGAGCATGCGTAACCTGTAGGTCAGATGTCTCCACCCCGAGGCAATGATGAATAGCTTCGGCGTTCTGCTAATTATTGTCGTCCGAACCCCAATAATTAACATAATGAATAGACCCCCACAGTAATCCTAATAGCTACGTAGAAACATCCCATCCAATACTGGATCTTTAGAGTTGATTCCGAGTTGCATGCTATTCCTAATGCAGATGGATCTCCTAATTGTTTTGGTATTGGGTGGCAATGCCAAATTCGCATTAGATCCTAACACATTTAGAAATACCTATATTCATAACAACTAAAATATATCTGGAGATAAACCAGGTCTTACCATATAACTCGGTCCTAGAAACTAAGCACTCCAGTTACCAAATATCCAATTCTTCAAACTGGCATAAAAGATAAACTAAGAATTACTTACAAAGACACATACAACAAAATATTTTTCCACAGCTGTTAGGGAAGCACAAAGTCTTTGATTAGAAGTTTTCTAAATATGGTTCTAGAATAAAAAGGTGAGAAGTATAGGACTATTCTATTATGGCATAAATTGGAATGTACAAAGGGACACATTAGCAGCCCAAATTGTAGAATAAAAACATAGAAGGGTAATAGCCCAGCAATTATTAAAAAATTAGAATATAGCGGAAGTGGTCAGAAGTTACTGTCTCTGTATATATAACAATAGGGAGGTAGAAATAGCCAGGAGATAATTACTGAATAAATACAAATAGCAAACCTTTCTAAACGCTCCCAAGTGGAGATTGTGCCCCTGTCAAATAATGTCAGGTACAAGGCTGCATGTAGTGGTCCGGAATCAGAACCAGATTCTAATGGCTCGAAAGGAAGGCAGTCCAAGATAGACTCATCAGAACAAAATGGTCATAGGCAGCCAGATTCACTATACAGTAAGGCAGAGGACAAGCCGCTAATGGTACACGTGTAAAGAATAACTGATGATAGAATGCAGCAGGAAACAGCAGCAACTAGATATGTGGGCAGTAGCTCAATAATTTGCCATGGAAGGACGTGACAGGGTCTGGTTCATTTGTGGAAGTCAGGGGTTGAGGTAGACTACCAGGGTAGCAGTGTTAGATTGAGCAGGACACAAGGCAAAGGCAAGGAGCTGTCCAACAGCTAGAATAGCTAAGTCAGCAGAGCAGCATCCTCCAGAGGCAGGAGCCCAGAGTTCATATCCTGACACTTCAATGGACGGCAAGTCTTTCCTATTACAAATTGTTCTGTAACCTTCTATATTCCCAAAGCCTTTAATTCACACATGAGTTATCTACAAGGAGGGAAAACATTCACTGTCCTGGACCAAATCATGACCTAGAGCCTGATGTAAAGTTGAAAGCAAGTTAGCTGTAATTGCTCCTGCATTTCATGCATGAAACTATAGCCCCATATGCGGCCAGATCGCGCCTATACGTACGCTTGGTTTGGTGCCCATAATCATCCTCAGTGAGCACTTCTACTAACCCTATTTTTGGCGCAAATGATACATCTGAAAACATGCGTATTTACATGTACACACAGCAATGCATAGCCTGCAATTGCATCAACACGCCACCATTAAACTCTGCCTACGTTTGAATGCCTTATTGCCCTATTCATACTTAAAAATGAATTGCTTTTAATGGGAGGCTCTCAGTGTACCTGTCACACATCAAATGAACATTCCCACTGAAATTGGGTCTTCATTATATAGTATTTAGGTGCCCATAGTATGCCTGATTTATATTAACTGTTTAGCCCAATGGTTCCCAAACTTTTTTGAATCACGGTGCCCTAGAGTATCAGCATTGTGTTCATGGCACCTCTAAGCCGAATGTTTGTTATTGAGAAATTCAGAAAAAGATGTAGTGAAGTTGTAAAGTGAAGTAAATTGTGCTGACCTGTCATCCTTAGGCTCAGTTATGTAGTGGTGGACAAACCTTGCGCTTCTATTTGTCCACATATTTACATTACATGGACCATAAATAATTTGATTTGGTGCTGGACCACCAACCTGAGGCACCTCTGCAAGTGTCCACCCCAGAGTGCCACGGCACACAGTGTGGGAACCACTGGTTTAGCCTAAACGACTTACATCTCTTAACAGAACTAAGCAGGACCTACACAATATTATCATTATTTGGAGGAGGTAATATAGTGACTCTTATACCTCTACTGATATGTATCCCAGGGAGCCTTTTCCAAACCTTACATCATTCACTAACTAAATGTATCTCCCTCAATAAACCACCACCATTCTGCAGATAACTAATGCCAACCTGCAGACTACATGGAGAGGTGGGAATCCCAGACATGCAAATGTACCGGTACTCCTCATCTTACAGAGTATAGTGGACTGGCACTGATACTGCGGACACATACAATGGGGTATTGACTGAACACAAATTCTTGGGCTCACCTCCTAGTTGCTGTAATGATTATATAAATGACAAATAGCGTCCTGAAAAACTCACCTCTTAATGGAAATAACAACACTTTATTTAAACTGAGCTTCATTATCCACCCTGCCCTTACCACTGTTCTCATCCCTAGCTCCTCCTGGTCACCCATTAAATCTTCATAAGACAACGTGGATCACGTAAATGTCTTACAGCAATGCATTTTCTTGAACTACTGCGGGTGAACACATTGGGACAATGAACACTATCTGCATTCAATATCAAATCTACACCTCCTGACTGGTTCCCATGTGACTCTGGAGGAGACACTTTGTTCTCAGTCGGAAATGGTTGAACATGCCTTGTTCAATATGTACAATATCCTAGTACATCTGGTTAGAGCATTCGCACACCTGGAAGGGACAGTCAGACATAAATGGGACACTCACTTAGCACTACGTAGTGGAAGACTGTTTTGTCTTACAAGCCTTAACAATAAGATCAAAGAGATTTGGGCACAATAATACATTAATTATCTAAAATTATAACCATACTGGGAAGCTACGCCAGTTGCTGCATTCATTTCTCTCACCACAATTAAACTACATGCAGGAAAATAATATAAATCTTTGCTGATGGATTTAAATAAATAGCTCCAATAACATTATTCCCACAAGATGGAAGCAGACCCCAATCTCTGGTCTGACCTCTTGGATTCACAAAGAGACTGCAAGGCCTGAAGACAAAAGTGTACGGCCACATGGTTTAATTGGACTGAGTTTCAGGAGTCAAAGGAGAACAAGACCCACCCTAGGCTACAAGTAGGGAAATACACCTTCATGTATGCACCACTGGTTGGCTCATTTACCACCATCACCATCTGCACTTATTGTTCTTATTATTATTCCTAATTGGAGTCTAGTTATCATTTCATGTTTGTAAATGTCATCTACCATCTGCCACAATTTGGCTTCTAAACAACTAAAGGAATTGGAATAAAACAACAAATTACCCTGACCGATGGTTGTAATTGAGCAATATAGCAGTGTCTGATGGTCTTATATTGGTAGTTTACTACTGAATATCTTGAGCACCATGAATAACAAACATGAGCAAGAGAATACACATGAGAGCAGATCAGAAGCTCAGAATGATCTGATCTCTATGGGGCCACTCATGTGTATTGTCTATAGCACGTACGGGAAGACTGGTGACTGGCGAGGCTGCATTTTTTAAAGTTGAAAAAGCTCAGTATATTTTTATGGGTATTGTTGTCCTAGCTGTGAGATAATCAGCCAGCATTGCAGGAACTACACTATATTTCTCGTTCTGACTCCTTATAAAGTATAGATATGCAACTTAATCAGGACTATCTTAATGACGGAGCCAGAGGGGCATTCGCACTGTGCCCCCTTGTAATGAAGTCTCCATAGCTCCAGCCTTGAAATTATTTCTGTCTGAGCATCTAAAGTCCTTAAAAAAATAATTAGACCTCTTGTTTCAGAGTTCATGTTTATATTTCCAGTGACTTGTTACACCAATATACTCCTCAGCGCTACCTTTGGCTAATATTCGTAGGGGCCTATTTATTAATCTAACTTCACCTGAAAATCATGCAGAGATGGCATGATTTAAATAACTAGGCTATTTAACAAAGCCTGAATACAGGAAATATCAGCAATCTCTCCGTCCTTAGGCAAGCAAATGCTGCTGATCACCATTCCCATTTTCTTCAATGCGGACTACGGTCTGTCCCAATTTATCAAGCTCTGGAAAACTTTTTAAGACCTGGCCCATTAGCCAACGCGTTATTCAGATCTTGGGATTTCACCCAGGTATCTGATCGGGCATCTAAGAAGTGAAGCTTTTTGCTGAAAGACTTTTCAATGGGAAAGTACTTCTCTGGGACAGACGTTCTTGGAAAGCGTTGCCCCCAGCAAGCAAGCATCGTCAATATAAATCAGAGATAAATAATGCTAAATAAATATTAGGCCCCTCAATCCTAACCCTTTTATTAGCCTGAATCTGAACCCTACAGCAAACTTTACCTGTAGACCTGAGATTTCCAAAGCTTTAGTACTACCCAGAAGAGCTTTACAATTTGCCAATTTACCTGAGCTCAGTACTGGTCTTTCCAATCCCAAAAAATATAAGTAAGCCTTTAACAGTATAATTTGTAGCAATACAAACATTTTGTTTCTGCTATTGTTCTCTAGGATAAGAAAAAGAACATACACTCAACCAAGACTCAGCAGCAAGTATCCCCCCTCTTGTGTTTTACAAAGGGTTTAGACCCAGGCCTACTAATACCTGCAATTTTCCTGAACCTAATGATAGACTTGCCTTTTGCAATTTAGGCTCTGTTTCTGTGATAGGTTGCGGAGAGCCTCGTCGAATAGACAAGGACACTTGTGACAAGGTACAACAATGATAAAAAATGAATCTGCAATAAAACATTAGGTATACCGATGTTGCAAAACTGCATAATCAGGAGAAAAGAGTATAATAACAATATTGGTGTACATTACATCAGCGTCCACACAAGCAACTGTCATAGTGCGAGGATCTCCGATGGGATAAAAGTCACTTTTGGGAACCCATTTGTAACCATGGACATAAGGGACAAAAGTCTGTATGCATATAAACTAGTGACTAAATAGGCTTTACACAAGCAGGGTTATTTATTGTAGACAAACATATAGGCCAGCAGGGAAAGCCAGCAGGATGCTATTTGTAGAGGAGGAGCAGACACTGCCAGTGATACCGCATCAAAGATCATTAGTACCTCTGGGTACTATCCAGCACAACAGTAGGAAACAGGAGGTCAGACTACTATGTCACTATTCCACCACCTCTACAATCAAACATTATTCACAGATTAGTAATCAGGAAGAACAATGATGAGCCAAATCTGGGGATGGGGCAGGTATGATTTATGATGGATTCAACAGAGCACAGTAAGCACATTACTCTTTGAGTTTCAGTGCTGAATTACTCCTTGTATCCTCACTGCACACTCAGCACTCCTCTATCTCACTACATCATACCACTCACCTTTTTCTTGCGGTCACGGGATCGACTCCTTCTCTTGCGATCTGATTCCTCCTTCTCTTTCTGCTCTGCCAGATTCTGGGCTTCAACATCCTTGATCTTTTTTAGTTGTTTGGCAGCTTGTGCCATACTGACCACCTGTAATCCCCTCCTTTGTGCTCAGTGGGTCCACACAAGTAACAAGGATGAAACAAACCCCAGGTTGGGGTTGATTATTGGAATTTGAACCACTCAGAGTTTCTTTCTCACAAAAGCCAGTGTGGCACGGCAGGATTTAAGTGCCAGCTCCCTGGGCAAGTCACACTCTGCAGGAGAGAATATTCTGTTCCATATCTGTAAAAATTAAAATATGACGCTAATAATAAAAAGTGCAAATATAAAGATAAAAAACAACATTTATAACAATTACACCAAATACAAAAATAATACAACACGTGTAAACAAATACAACAAATGTAAAAATATAAATGACAACATGTAACATATACAACAAAAATAGAAATGCAACACTTATAAACAACACTGTCACACAGACACAAAAAGACTCTAGCCTCAATAATGATCACATTTCAAGAGATGTAAAAGGGAGACTGTACGCTGAGGACATATACACGGTACCCTGGTGTGTGTGACCTGCACAAATCATGTACACAATCCTGACAGTCACAACTCTACACCTGCCCCAAACAGTGCGGCCTTTTACACACATCACCCACTGCGTCCTGCAGACGTCTGCCCCATTGGGACACAATCATCTCTCTACCCAATACACAAGCAGCTCACAATCACTGCAGTATAAGCCTCTCTACTTTCCCTTAATGTCCGCTTCTCCTTTTTTACTGTTTCCCCTCCCAAAACACCCACTTTTCTGTACCCCTATCCCATCCTCTTGGACAAATCACCCTCTTTCTTCTCATCTCCACCTGCTCCTGCCACATCCATCCCTCTCCCTCTGCTCATATCCCAGCTCTTGCATCGTCTATCTCCCATTCTCCCTAACAAGCAGCCCCCTGGTCCCTCTCCCATAAGGAGAGCAGCAACTGACATTTTGTACCTCTACAATCTCTCTCTTACCCCCTACCTGCAGTCCAGCCTGGTCAGGGTATACTGTACTATCACCTTTCCTCTCCAGTTCCTCTCAACCCCCCCCCCCCCCCTTTCATCCCAAATGCCTGCAGGGCACAATCTCCAGCACATACTCTTTTCTAAATACAATTCTAACCACATAGCCCTGACCTGGTTTCTTTACTATCTCTCCATTCATCCCACAAGACGCAATAGCCAGTACATACCTCTACTGTTTCCTCCCCTCTATCTGTCTTTGCTGTGGTAATAGAGCATCCTGCAGGCTGCGTGCTGCTGGTCCTCACACTGCAGTGTTGCTGATGCAGGCGAAACACATCGCTTCCTCCTGCATGCTGGTCACCTTCCTGCACTCTCTCCCCCCCTCCGTCTCTCCCCCTCTCCCCTTTTCAGCAGAGAGATGGTAGATTCACAGACTGTGTGTGTATGTCTGAGGAGCTCGGGGATTCTGCATGAAGATATGTTAGTATGTGTGTGTATGTTAGAGGGATTTCTGTATGGTTGTGAGTATATCTGCATAAATGTCTATTCTGAAATTCATGTTTATGCATATATAATTAGCTGAATATCTACATAGAGACATCCATTATCTGTTTTCACGGAATTATACATGCAAACATAAACACATATAATAATTTAATGTATGTTATTATTACAGTGTATTGTACTAACCCTCCATCTCTGTTTTGGGGAGTTTTATTTTCTCTAACCAACATCACTCATGTTGTTACCTTATTCTATGTGTCCCAAGCCTCACATGTTCATCCGCACCTGCACTCTCTGTAGTGTGTGCTGGGTCCGCCTCACACATCTGCAGGACAGCATCAGCAGAAGGGGACAGAGAGCGAGAGGAGACAGGGAAAGTACAGAGGGAGAGAGAGAGAGAGAGGACGCAGAGACACAGGGGAGAGGGGATAATATTATGAGGAGACAGGGAAGAAGGGATAATGTTAGTGAGGGTACAGAGATACAGGGAAGAAGGGATAATGTTAGTGAGGGTACAGAGATACAGGGAAGAGGGGATAATGTTAGTGAGGATGCAGTTACAGGGAAGAGGGGATAATGTTAGTGAGGGTACAGAGATACAGGGAAGAGGGGATAATGTTAGTGAGGATGCAGAGATACAGGGAAGAGGGGATAATGTTAGTGAGGATGCAGAGATACAGGGAAGAGGGGATAATGTTAGTGAGGGTACAGAGATACAGGGAAGAGGGGATAATGTTAGTGAGGATGCAGAGATACAGGGAAGAGGGATAATGTTAGTGAGGGTACAGAGATACAGGGAAGAGGGGATAATGTTAGTGAGGATGCAGAGATACAGGGAAGAGGGGATAATGTTAGTGAGGATGCAGTTACAGGGAAGAGGGGATAATGTTAGTGAGGGTGTAGAGATACAGGGAAGAGGGGATAATGTTAGTGAGGATGCAGTTACAGGGAAAAGGGATAATGTTAGTGAGGGTACAGATATACAGGGAAGAGGGGATAATGTTAGTGAGGATGTAGAGATACAGGGAAGAGGAGATAATGTTAGTGAGGATGCAGGTACAGGGAAGAGGGGATAATGTTAGTGAGGGTACAGATATACAGGGAAGAGGGGATAATGTTAGTGAGGGTACAGAGATACAGGGAAGAGGGGATAATGTTAGTGAGGGTACAGAGATACAGGGAAGAGGGGATAATGTTAGTGAGGGTACAGAGATACAGGGAAGAGGGGATAATGTTAGTGAGGATACAAGGAAGAGGGGATAATGTTAGTGAGGATGCAGAGATACAGGGAAGAGGGGATAATGTTAGTGAGGGTGCAGAGATACAGGGAAGAGGGGATAATGTTAGTGAGGATGCAGAGATACAGGGAAGAGGGGATAATGTTAGTGAGAGTACAGAGATACAGGGAAGAGGGGATAATGTTAGTGAGAGTACAGAGATACAGGGAAGAGGGGATAATGGTAGTGAGGATGCAGAGATACAGGGAAGAGGGGATAATGTTAGTGAGGATGCAGAGATACAGGGAAGAGGGGATAATGTTAGTGAGGGTACAGAGATACAGGGAAGAGGGGATAATGTTAGTGAGGGTACAGAGATACAGGGAAGAGGGGATAATGTTAGTGAGGGTACAGAGATACAGGGAAGAGGGGATAATGTTAGTGAGGATACAGGGAAGAGGGGATAATGTTAGTGAGGATGCAGAGATACAGGGAAGAAGGGATAATGTTAGTGAGGGTGCAGAGATACAGGGAAGAGGGGATAATGTTAGTGAGGATGCAGAGATACAGGGAAGAGGGGATAATGTTAGTGAGAGTACAGAGATACAGGGAAGAGGGGATAATGTTAGTGAGGGTACAGAGATACAGGGAAGAGGGGATAATGTTAGTGAGGGTACAGAGATACAGGGAAGAGGGGATAATGTTAGTGAGGATACAGGGAAGAGGGGATAATGGTAGTGAGGATGCAGAGATACAGGGAAGAGGGGATAATGTTAGTGAGGATGCAGAGATACAGGGAAGAGGGGATAATGTTAGTGAGGGTACAGAGATACAGGGAAGAGGGGATAATGTTAGTGAGGGTACAGAGATACAGGGAAGAGGGGATAATGTTAGTGAGGGTACAGAGATACAGGGAAGAGGGGATAATGTTAGTGAGGATACAGGGAAGAGGGGATAATGGTAGTGAGGATGCAGAGATACAGGGAAGAGGGGATAATGTTAGTGAGGATGCAGAGATACAGGGAAGAGGGGATAATGTTAGTGAGGGTACAGAGATACAGGGAAGAGGGGATAATGTTAGTGAGGATGCAGAGATACAGGGAAGAAGGGATAATGTTAGTGAGGGTACAGAGATACAGGGAAGAGGGGATAATGTTAGTGAGGGTACAGGGAAGAGGGGATAATGGTAGTGAGGATGCAGAGATACAGGGAAGAGGGGATAATGTTAGTGAGGATGCAGAGATACAGGGAAGAGGGGATAATGTTAGTGAGGGTACAGAGATACAGGGAAGAGGGGATAATGTTAGTGAGGATGCAGAGATACAGGGAAGAGGGGATAATGTTAGTGAGGGTACAGAGATACAGGGAAGAGGGGATAATGTTAGTGAGGGTACAGAGATACAGGGAAGAGGGGATAATGTTAGTGAGGGTACAGAGATACAGGGAAGAGGGGATAATGTTAGTGAGGGTACAGAGATACAGGGAAGAGGGGATAATGTTAGTGAGGATACAGGGAAGAGGGGATAATGTTAGTGAGGATGCAGAGATACAGGGAAGAAGGGATAATGTTAGTGAGGGTGCAGAGATACAGGGAAGAGGGGATAATGTTAGTGAGGATGCAGAGATACAGGGAAGAGGGGATAATGTTAGTGAGAGTACAGAGATACAGGGAAGAGGGGATAATGTTAGTGAGGATGCAGAGATACAGGGAAGAAGGGATAATGTTAGTGAGGGTACAGAGATACAGGGAAGAGGGGATAATGTTAGTGAGGGTACAGAGATACAGGGAAGAGGGGATAATGTTAGTGAGGATACAGGGAAGAGGGGATAATGGTAGTGAGGATGCAGAGATAAGGGAAGAGGGGATAATGTTAGTGAGGATGCAGAGATACAGGGAAGAGGGGATAATGTTAGTGAAGGTACAGAGATACAGGGAAGAGGGGATAATGTTAGTGAGGATGCAGAGATACAGGGAAGAGGGGATAATGTTAGTGAGGGTACAGAGATACAGGGAAGAGGGGATAATGTTAGTGAGGGTACAGAGATACAGGGAAGAGGGGATAATGTTAGTGAGGGTACAGAGATATAGGGAAGAGGGGATAATGTTAGTGAGGGTACAGAGATACAGGGAAGAGGGGATAATGTTAGTGAGGGTACAGAGATACAGGGAAGAGGGGATAATGTTAGTGAGGATGCAGAGATACAGGGAAGAGGGGATAATGTTAGTGAAGATGCAGGGATACAGGGAAGAGGGGATAATGTTAGTGAGGGTACAGAGATATAGGGAAGAGGGGATAATGTTATTGAGAATGCAGAGATACAGGGAAGAGGGGATAATGTTAGTGAGGGTACAGAGATACAGGGAAGAGGGGATAATGTTAGTGAGGATGCAGTTACAGGGAAGAGGGGATAATGTTAGTGAAGATGCAGAGATACAGGGAAGAGGGGATAATGTTAATGAGGATGCAGAGATACAGGGGAGAGGGGATAATGTTAGTGTGGGTACAGAGATACAGGGAAGAGGGGATAATGTTAGTGAGGATACAGGGAAGAGGGGATAATGGTAGTGAGGATGCAGAGATACAGGGAAGAGGGGATAATGTTAGTGAGGATGCAGAGATATAGGGAAGAGGGGATAATGTTAGTGAGGATGCAGAGATACAGGGAAGAAGGGATAATGTTAGTGAGGGTACAGAGATACAGGGAAGAGGGGATAATGTTAGTGAGGGTACAGAGATACAGGGAAGAGGGGATAATGTTAGTGAGGATACAGGGAAGAGGGGATAATGGTAGTGAGGATGCAGAGATACAGGGAAGAGGGGATAATGTTAGTGAGGATGCAGAGATACAGGGAAGAGGGGATAATGTTAGTGAGGGTACAGAGATACAGGGAAGAGGGGATAATGTTAGTGAGGATGCAGAGATACAGGGAAGAGGGGATAATGTTAGTGAGGGTACAGAGATACAGGGAAGAGGGGATAATGTTAGTGAGGGTACAGAGATACAGGGAAGAGGGGATAATGTTAGTGAGGGTACAGAGATACAGGGAAGAGGGGATAATGTTAGTGAGGGTACAGAGATATAGGGAAGAGGGGATAATGTTAGTGAGGGTACAGAGATACAGGGAAGAGGGGATAATGTTAGTGAGGGTACAGAGATACAGGGAAGAGGGGATAATGTTAGTGAGGATGCAGAGATACAGGGAAGAGGGGATAATGTTAGTGAAGATGCAGGGATACAGGGAAGAGGGGATAATGTTAGTGAGGGTACAGAGATATAGGGAAGAGGGGATAATGTTAGTGAGAATGCAGAGATACAGGGAAGATGGGATAATGTTAGTGAGGGTACAGAGATACAGGGAAGAGGGGATAATGTTAGTGAGGATGCAGTTACAGGGAAGAGGGGATAATGTTAGTGAAGATGCAGAGATACAGGGAAGAGGGGATAATGTTAATGAGGATGCAGAGATACAGGGGAGAGGGGATAATGTTAGTGTGGGTACAGAGATACAGGGAAGAGGGGATAATGTTAGTGAGGATGCAGAGATACAGGGAAGAGGGGATAATGTTAGTGAAGATGCAGGGATACAGGGAAGAGGGGATAATGTTAGTGAGGGTACAGAGATATAGGGAAGAGGGGATAATGTTAGTGAGAGTACAGAGATATAGGGAAGAGGGGATAATGTTAGTGAGGATGCAGAGATACAGGAAAGAGGGGATAATGTTAGTGAGGGTGCAGAGATACAGGGAAGAGTGGATAATGTTAGTGAGGGTACAGAGACATAGGGAAGAGGGGATAATATTAGTGAGGATGCAGAGATACAGGAAAGAGGGGATAATGTTAGTGAGGGTGCAGAGATACAGGGAAGAGTGGATAATGTTAGTGAGGGTACAGAGATACAGGGAAGAGGGGATAATGTTAGTGAGGATGCAGAGATACAGGAAAGAGGGGATAATGTTAGTGAGGGTACAGAGATATAGGGAAGAGGGGATAATGTTAGTGAGGATGCAGAGATACAGGGAAGAGGGGATAATGTTAGTGAGGATGCAGAGATACAGGGAAGAGGGGATAATGTTAGTGAGGATGCAGTTACAGGAAAGAGGGGATAATGTTAGTGAGGGTACAGATATACAGGGAAGAGGGGATAATGTTAGTGAGGGTACAGATATACAGGGAAGAGGGGATAATGTTAGTGAGGATGTAGAGATACAGGGAAGAGGGGATAATGTTAGTGAGGATGCAGTTACAGGGAAGAGGGGATAATGTTAGTGAGGGTACAGATATACAGGGAAGAGGGGATAATGTTAGTGAGGGTACAGAGATACAGGGAAGAGGGGATAATGTTAGTGAGGGTACAGAGATACAGGGAAGAGGGGATAATGTTAGTGAGGGTACAGAGATACAGGGAAGAGGGGATAATGTTAGTGAGGATACAAGGAAGAGGGGATAATGTTAGTGAGGATGCAGAGATACAGGGAAGAGGGGATAATGTTAGTGAGGGTGCAGAGATACAGGGAAGAGGGGATAATGTTAGTGAGGATGCAGAGATACAGGGAAGAGGGGATAATGTTAGTGAGAGTACAGAGATACAGGGAAGAGGGGATAATGTTAGTGAGAGTACAGAGATACAGGGAAGAGGGGATAATGTTAGTGAGGATGCAGAGATACAGGGAAGAAGGGATAATGTTAGTGAGGGTACAGAGATACAGGGAAGAGGGGATAATGTTAGTGAGGGTACAAAGATACAGGGAAGAGGGGATAATGTTAGTGAGGATACAGGGAAGAGGGGATAATGTTAGTGAGGATGCAGAGATACAGGGAAGAGGGGATAATGTTAGTGAGAATGCAGAGATACAGGGAAGAGGGGATAATGTTAGTGAGGGTACAGAGATACAGGGAAGAGGGGATAATGTTAGTGAGGATGCAGAGATACAGGGAAGAGGGGATAATGTTAGTGAGGGTACAGAGATACAGGGAAGAGGGGATAATGTTAGTGAGGGTACAGAGATACAGGGAAGAGGGGATAATGTTAGTGAGGGTACAGAGATACAGGGAAGAGGGGATAATGTTAGTGAGGGTACAGAGATACAGGGAAGAGGGAATAATGTTAGTGAGGGTGCAGAGATACAGGGAAGAGGGGATAATGTTAGTGAGGATGCAGAGATACAGGGAAGAGGGGATAATGTTAGTGAGAGTACAGAGATACAGGGAAGAGGGGATAATGTTAGTGAGAGTACAGAGATACAGGGAAGAGGGGATAATGTTAGTGAGGATGCAGAGATACAGGGAAGAAGGGATAAAGGCCCTCATTCAGAGCCGTACGCTCTGAGCAGAGCGCACGCTCTGCATGAGGGCCGGGCTCCTTTTTCATGGAGCGTCCTCCTGGACGCTCGTATAGCTGTGGGTCACCACCCACAGGCTATACGAGCGTGCATTTTGATGGCCGCGATGGTCGTGACCATCGCGACCATCGAAATTGCGAGCCGGAGCCTGCGGTTGAGGTTTTCAACCGCAAGCTCCGGAGTGATTTTGGCTCTATCAGAGCCAAAATCACTCCCACTGACATCACTAGTGATGTCAGTGGGCCGGCTTCTGACGGGAGGCGTTCCCGTGGGAACGCCCCCGTCAGGGAGGCACGCCCCCGGCACGCCCACCAAAGGGGGCGTGCTGTCAATCAACATTGACAGCACGCCCCCTTTGATCGGACACAACGAGCGAAGGAAAGTCCTTCGCTCGTCGTGTCTGGCGCATGCGCACGACGGAGCTCCCTCCGTCGTGCGCATGCTCAGTGCAGACCATGGACCCACTTGCGAGCGTACAGCCGCTCGCGAGTGGGTCTGAATCAGGCCCAATGTTAGTGAGGGTACAGAGATACAGGGAAGAGGGGATAATGTTAGTGAGGGTACAGAGATACAGGGAAGAGGGGATAATGTTAGTGAGGATACAGGGAAGAGGGGATAATGTTATTGAGGATGCAGAGATACAGGGAAGAGGGGATAATGTTAGTGAGGATGCAGAGATACAGGGAAGAGGGGATAATGTTAGTGAGGGTACACAGATACAGGGAAGAGGGGATAATGTTAGTGAGGATGCAGAGATACAGGGAAGAGGGGATAATGTTAGTGAGGGTACAGAGATACAGGAAAGAGGGGATAATGTTAGTGAGGGTACAGAGATACAGGGAAGAGGGGATAATGTTAGTGAGGGTACAGAGATATAGGGAAGAGGGGATAATGTTAGTGAGGGTACAGAGATACAGGGAAGAGGGGATAATGTTAGTGAGGGTACAGAGATACAGGGAAGAGGGGATAATGTTAGTGAGGATGCAGATATACAGGGAAGAGGGGATAATGTTAGTGAAGATGCAGGGATACAGGGAAGAGGGGATAATGTTAGTGAGGGTACAGAGATATAGGGAAGAGGGGATAATGTTAGTGAGGATGCAGAGATACAGGGAAGAGGGGATAATGTTAGTGAGGGTACAGAGATACAGGGAAGAGGGGATAATGTTAGTGAGGGTACAGAGATACAGGGAAGAGGGGATAATGTTAGTGAAGATGCAGAGATACAGGGAAGAGGGGATAATGTTAGTGAGAGTACAGAGATACAGGGAAGAGGGGATAATGTTAGTGAGAGTACAGAGATACAGGGAAGAGGGGATAATGTTAGTGAGAGTACAGATATACAGGGAAGAGGGTATAATGTTAGTGAGGGTACAGAGATATAGGGAAGAGGGGATAATGGCCCTCATTCAGACCCACTCGCCAGCGGGCGCACATACGTTAGGCGTACGTACAAAATTATTTAAATTCAATGGCTCGCTCGTATTTTCGTTTGCATCTAAAATTCCTCCCTAAACTCAGGCGACCCCTCCTCTAACTAACGAGCGTGCGAAATAGCGAGTGTACATCCCCGAAATGGCTTGAAGGGAACGCACGCACAAGTGAAACCGGAAGTGGCCTTGTCAGATGTCGATTACCTGCTCCTTTATTCTGCCTACCTCCCTCAATTGTATCATGCCAATCAATGTATCAATTAGCTTAATTGTTTTTTTTTTTTCAACACAATGCAAGAAACTTTACTCTTGTCCGTGTTTGTGTTTACCCGCAGAATACGCACGGATGGAACATTCGCTTTTATTGTTCAAAAAACATGTGAACCACAATTAAACAATTGTTCTATTGCTGTGGATCCTCGCATATTTTCCGGGGTTCATTTCTTTATTTAAATTTGCAAACGCATGTCACTGCATCAAGCCTATCATAACTCTCCAGAGATTTCTGGCCCTGTTGAACACATGACTCATACACTAACCAATAAAATTGCTCCTGTTAATTTCCAAAATACATTAGCCAATCAGAAATTTTTTGCACACTTTATCAAAAATGTTTTGTATGAAAAACTCCATTGCCATCATGAGAGCCTCCACATTCACCAGGCGCGAGCTGCTGGTGCTTACGGAGGTGATGGATCGCCGTATCACCAGCCAGCCTCCACCCATCACCAACCGGCAGAAGCGCTCCGCGTATGCGGAGGCACGGTCCCGCCTGCGGTCCTTGGGTTCACGCCGCAACATCGGGCAGCTGGAGCGCAGGTGGTCAGACCTGCAACGGCGAACGCCCCGCTTGCTGGCATGCTTTCGCATGCAGATCCTTGAAAGTAGGTGTTATGTATTGTGGTTTTCATGTTTGTGTTTGTGGGGCAAACTGCGTGTGCATGTTTTCCTGTCTGTCCTATTTATTATTTGTCCTCATATCTGCGTGTGCATGTTTTCCTGTCTGTCCTATTAATTATTTGTCCTCATATCTGCGTGTGCATGTTTTCCTGTCTGTCCTATTAATTATTTGTCCTCATATCTGCGTGTGCATGTTTTCCTGTCTGTCCTATTAATTATTTGTCCTCATATCTGCGTGTGCATGTTTTCCTGTCTGTCCTATTAATTATTTGTCCTCATATCTGCGTGTGCATGTTTTCCTGTCTGTCCTATTAATTATTTATCCTCATATCAGCGTGTGCTTGTTTTCCCTCTATTTCTGTTTTTTTCATTCTACTCCTATTTGCATGTTTTTTGTTTGTGGTTTTTTTTTTTTTATTTGGGCCCCGGATTTGCCCAGAAACTAACCTCAATTTGTTTGACATATTTTAGGAGGACAGCCAAGACTACGCCGTCACCGTCCGGCCAGACGGCGTTCCCGGCCACTATCCCCAACCCCCAGCCAACACTCCACCCCAAATATTTCCCCTATACCCCACTCCTCCCCAGCCTTCCAAGACCCTCTCCCGGAACTGTCGGGCCTCCTTCCCCTCCGTCCCACTTCCCCCTCTCCTCCACCCACCCCTCTTCCAATTACCCCCTCCCCGGAGTCCATCATTACCCCTCCCCGTTCTTTGGGGAATGAAGGCTCCTCCGAGGAGGAACATGGAGGGACTTCCGGAGCTCCCGTTTTGGCTCCCGGTATGTTTTTCTTTCTAATTTTTTTTAACCACAAACTGTTTGTATTTAATCATGTGTCGTGCCTTTATTCGTGCTTGTTTGGTTTACTTTTGGTGATTTAGCAGTTTGCCTTTACCTCTTCCTGCTGATTTCAACATACACATATCACACCTGTGTGAATTTGTACATAGGCCTTGTATTTTTGGCAGCACCCCCTTTTGGGTTTGTTTTTTTTTTTTTCGGTTTAGGAGTGATTTCGTTGTGTTTTTGTTTTTTTAATGTGGATTCCCTATTGTTTTATTAATCCACACACTTTTCTCACCCACAGAGGAACAGAGGCGTCGACAAGAGGTGGACGATTGTGTTGGCCAGATGCGCCAACATGTCATTGGCATTCTTGTGGGCCTTGACCGGCTGTCTGGCATCCTTCGCCAGTAGTTTTTTTTGTTTTTTTTCGTTTTGTAAATAAATTTTCTAGTTCTAATATACGTTCTGGCTCATTCTTTTTTTCAAAAACAAAAATAGTTTTCCCTGACATAAGTAGACTGTTCCTGCAAGGATTTCCCTTTTTTAAAAGTTAGATTGTATTTTGTATTTGTATGTTAAACAGCCACAAGAAACACATAACAGTAACAATGTCATTTCCCTTTTTGGGTGTAGTGTCAATTAGATATTTCGACATTTTACAGGTTCCTAGTTGGTGTGCAAGCTGCTTAGGCCAATCTTCAAAATCCAAAGGTTTGGACAGGCTTCCTTTTGGTGTGGGTTGGAAACCTGCAAACATATTTCAGTTTACATCAACTGGTGTCAGTACTGGATTACCCCTTAGTCAAATGTAAGGTGTGTTAACCTGGTTACACTTGCTGTTAACGTCCAAAAAAAGGAAGACCATTTCACTCTCCAAACATTTATTCACAACATAAATGAGAAATCAAAGTGGTCAGTCCCATAAAAAAAAACAGTGATAATCTCAAATACAACACATACAAATAAAATATTTAAATAAAAAAAACAATCAAGAACTGGTTGACGAATGACCATGCCAACATGATTCCACAAACATGGCGTTGCGATATGGGTTCCAGAATATATGGCCAAAATCACCAGATCCAGGTTTGGTAAGGGTAGCAGGAAGTAGTGAGCGTTGAAGTGGCAAAGATTATGTGAACAAACAGAAGATGGTGAAAAAAAAATAAATAAATTAGATGTTCGCAAACAAACACAAACACATTAGGTATAAACACTGTGGTTTGGGTCAAACTTACCTAAAAAATCTGGCCACCACATCATCGCGTATGGCCCCCCCACATACTGACCTCCGACCAACCTCGGGGGGGCCATCCTCAGGTAAGGCATCCTCTGGCTGCATTGGGACACCACTCCTTATGGCGATGTTGTGAAATATCCCACACAGGACCACAATTTTCGACACCATATCCGGCAAATACATGAGCTCGCCACCAGAGCGGTGGAGGCATCTGAATCGGCCTTTTAAAAGGCCGATACAGCGCTCCACCACTTGCCTGGTGGCTGTAAGTGCGGAATTATACTCACTTTGTGGGCCTGGTGTGGGAGCCAAATAAGGAGTGAGCAGCCAGGACATGCAAGGGTATCCACTGTCTCCTGTGAAAAATAAGAGACAACATCAGGAACACTGTGTATCAAGCTTAACATTGTTATGTACTAAAGGTCTCCACTTACCCAGAAGCCACGCATCACCAGCTTGTAGGTTGGTTAATTTCTGCCATATCCCTGATTGCCGGATGACGAAGGAGTCATGTGCACTTCCTGGTAACTTAGCATTCAGGGACAGGATCTGGAGGGAGGCATCACATACCACCATTACATTCAGGGAGTGATAGTGTTTCCTGTTTCGAAATATTGCCTCCAGCCGTGCTGGAGGCTGAAGTGGTATGTGAGTACCATCCACAACCCCTATGATGTGTGGGAAGCCAGCTATTTGGTAAAAATTGGCCTTGGCCACACTAAGGGCACCCATATCCAAAGGCATTTGAATAAAATGATGGAGGTGCTTGAAAAGTGCCTCCATCACTGCCCTCAGGATCCGGGAAAAGGAGGATTGGGAGATGCCCGCCACTATTCCCACCGTTGTTTGAAACGATCCTGAGGCACAGAAATGTAACACCGCCATAAATTGCGTCAGTGGTGGTATTGCTGTTGGACTGTCAATTTGCCGCTCAAGATCACTTTCTATTAATGAGAGAGTGTCTATGATGATTTTGGGAGGTAGACGGTAGCGTCTTAAAACCTCATCATCGGGCATTCCAAAAAGGGTGACACGTGTTCGAAATATCTGGGGCCTTGCATGCCTACGATGCCTACGCCTGGGATGAGATTGAGGTTGGTCGGCTTCCGGGAGCATGGCCAGAACAATCCGCCCCAGATCAACCTGAAATTCAAAGATTTCAAAGTAAGGCTTTTGACCCATCCCAAAACTATATTAAAACAACTTAGCTTGATGATACCATCCATTGCTGCTTACATGCCGGGGTATTGTCATGATACGTCCAAACTGAAAATAAACAACAAAATTACTTGACACATTTCACTCTGTGCATTTTTGTTTATACATTTTGTGCTAGACCAAAGTTCAAATATGCCAAACACCCATTTAGCAAAACCGCAAAGCGACATTTAACACAGTACATCAAAACGGGTCGAAATGTTGGCTCAAAAAGCGAAAGATAAACCACCAAAAAGTTAGAATGATTATTAAGCTGTTTAAAATGCGCTAATTAGTTCGCTAATACAAGTCACAAGAGTAACTACTAAAAATGCGCTAATTAGTTCGCTAATACAAGTCACAAGAGTAACTACTAAAAATGCGCTAATTAGTTCGCTAATACAAGTCACAAGAGTAACTACTAAAAATGCGCTAATTAGTTCGCTAATACAAGTCACAAGAGTAACTACTAAAAATGCGCTAATTAGTTCGCTAATACAAGATAAAAAATGGACTTACCAAGAGCAAATATCTAAGATGTAAAATCAAAAGGTCTTTGGGGTCGAAAATAAACAAAATCTAAAATAGAAGAAATTAGGGATCCAAAAATTACAAAATATACGAAACACAATGAAACAACAATTGAACAAAAGTTAGACTTCACAAAACTTACCAAATCAACAAATGAGGTCCCAAAAATATAAACCAACAAAGATAACGGAAAAAAAAACGCAAATCTAACCAACAAACGAATCTCCAACCTCCAACTCCTTTCTACGCAATCAATAAACTCCAGCCAAGATAACCTCCAACAATCCAAAAATGCCACCTCGACTTGAGACACACCAAGCCATAAATAGTGTTTCGTTTCCCGCACAAATTAAGGAGGGATCATAGGGCCGCACAATCAATGATGCGGCCGCAAAATAAGGACGCATGTATAAATACGTCACGAAAACACATTCAAATTCTGGTGTATTTCTTGTTTGGACCTCAGACATGGCGACAGACCAGGGAAAAAATGCACAAGAGTCAGGCGGTAAGTCTTTCATGCATTTTCTATCAACGATTAATTTGAAACATAAGATTAAGCAAGTTGTGATTTTGTGAATTCTGTAAATTTACACAAATAGGTGAGGAGGATGACATGGAAGAGGCTGCTGGGCCCAGTATTCCGGCCAAAGCGGCCAAAAAAAAAAGGCAGCCACATTTCACAAGAAAGGAGATGGAGGTTTTGATCCAGAAGTGTGTGGACATCCTGCCACAGGCAGACAGGAATATGAGTCTAAGCCAGAAGTGGAGAATGTGGGAAGAGGTAGCCGTTGCTGTCAATAGAGTGGGTGATTATGTCCGTCTAGCCCGGGATGTCAAACGGCGGTAAGTAAACCCTTGCCCCCCCTAAAAACAAACCCCATTTTAAACCAAAGGATAATGGCTTCCATTTTTCCCCACAGATGGGGCGACTTCAAATATCGCCTAAAGCAAAAACTCGCGGACAGGGCTAGGCATGCAAGGGGGACAGGTGGGGGTCCCACCCCTGTGTCATTGGAGTTGACGGATTTAGAAGAGCTGGCACAGGGGTGTGTGCAGCCTGTGGAGGTGTTTGGCGTGTCCAACATGGATACGGACATGCCAGACTTTGCGGCTCCTCATGTTGGCCCAGGTAAGTATTGTGATGTCACCAACTCTGAAATGCTATTGTGCCAATATGTAGATTCTAATGTGACTCTTTTCTCATTTTTCAAACAGAGACACAGGCGGATGAGTCTTCTCCAGAGGGAAGCCTTGGCCGCAGAATTTCTGCTGGCTCTGCAGGGGAGGAACCAGTACATCCGGCTGAGGACCCTGCAGAAGCCAGTCCAGGGCGTGCCCCCTCGCAGGCAGTGGGCCTCCTCACAGAACTCAATTTCAAATCGGATTTCCATACGGAGATTCTGCAGAGGATGGACGCCAGTCTGCTACGGGTGGCTGAGGCCCTGGAGCAAAATGCTGCGGCCAACGTGACCATTGGTCAGGCCCTGGCGGAAAATACCAGGGCCAACATCCGCATCGCCGATGCCCTGGAGCAGCTCGTTCGCCAGCACATGGTGGAGCCGACCTCCCTTCCTGCCGGAACATCAGGATCCTCCACCTCTGGCACAACATCAGCCAATCCTCCAAA
The DNA here is from genome assembly GCA_031769625.1 of Taudactylus pleione. Taxonomy (NCBI): domain Eukaryota; kingdom Metazoa; phylum Chordata; class Amphibia; order Anura; family Myobatrachidae; genus Taudactylus; species Taudactylus pleione. The sequence goes on from JAUIMM010000675.1 coordinate 436,939, forward strand.
TGTGCCTAGCCCTGTGCCTAGTCCAGAGGCCACAACATCTGCCTCTGGACAGGCCAGCCCGATGGCATCCCGGACCCGGTCTGGCGCCCACCCTCCCCCATCCAAACGGGCGAAAAAACGGTGACAGCAATGGCGACTTTTCCCACACTCCTTCTGTGCTTGGCTCATATTCCTTTCTGGTCAAAACTTCCCTCTCCTTTCTTGTGAAATGTTTTTAAGTTATTTTTGTACGTTTATGTTATCAGTTATTGATTATTTATTTTTGATAAAAAGTATCTTTGGCAGAAAAAAAAAAATATATATATTATGCCAATTGGTTTGTGTTTAATCAATAAATTTATGATAAAAATCTGACATTGTATTGTGACATTATTGTACAAATGGGTTACATTTAATCCTGGCCCTAAAGGCAAGAAAGGACACAAAAAACCATTTCATTTGTATAAAAAAAAGGCCTCTTGAAGGAACGTTTAAAAATTCACATAACGATGCAAATTCCACATTAAAAAAAAAAAGAGGAGCTAATTAAAACATGATGACATTATTGTCACAATAGGCCAGAAACAACAAATTGAGACCAAAAAAAACAACAAAAAATGTACGCCAATTGATTGTGTAATCCTGACATTAGCAGGTATGATTTCCACCTGCGTACGGTTTTGTGCTATCCCAATAAACTGCTTTCCAAACACATACCAAGCCGGTTTTCAATACAACACTAATTGCTTTTGTGACCACCCGCGATTAATCGCTGCAACATCATGGAGTCCCAGGACGGAGGAGAAGGCCATCGCCAATGTGGTCGAGTAATCCAGACCCTAAACTGTGCGAGCATTTTGAAGGGAAAGAGGATGTTCCAGTGACGTATGTGACGGTCCGAACACATTTGACGTTCGCATCTGCTAATGTATGTACGCCCCAAAAACGCATCGCCACGCCTGCGTTTTTCCATCTCCACCCCCGTCAACACCCAAAAACGCCCTGTTCTGTCAATCACATTTGACATGTCACTTCCTGTACGCTATTTTAGGAACGAGAGAAAAAAAGCTCGCAATCTGCCGTACGCACATGCGCAGTGTAACACCGACGCATGCGCGGTTAGTCAACATCGGAACGCAACGAGCGTACTGCTGTTTGCGAGTGGCTCTGAATGAGGGCCAATGTTGGTGAGAGTACAGAGATACAGGGAAGAGGGGATAATGTTAGTGAGGGTACAGAGATATAGGGAAGAGGGGATAATGTTAGTGAGGGTATAGAGATACAGGGAAGAGGGGATAATGTTAGTGAGGGTACAGAGATATAGGGAACAGGGGATAATGTTAGTGAGGATGCAGAGATACAGGGAAGAGGGGATAATGTTAGTGAGAGTACAGAGATACAGGGAAGAGGGGATAATGTTAGTGAGGGTGCAGAGATACAGGGAAGAGTGGATAATGTTAGTGAGGGTACAGAGATACAGGGAAGAGGGGATAATGTTAGTGAGGGTACAGAGATACAGGGAAGAGGGGATAATGTTAGTGAGGATGCAGAGATACAGGGAAGAGGGGATAATGTTAGTGAGGACGCAGAGATACAGGAAAGAGGAGATAATGTTAGTGAGGGTACAGAGATACAGGGAAGAGGGGATAATGTTAGTGAGAGTACAGAGATACAGGGAAGAGGGGATAATGTTAGTGAAGATGCAGGGATACAGGGAAGAGGGGATAATGTTAGTGAGGGTACAGAGATACAGGGAAGAGGGGATAATGTTAGTGAGGGTACAGAGATACAGGGAAGAGTGGATAATGTTAGTGAGGATGCAGAGATACAGGGAAGAGGGGATAATGTTAGTGAGGATGCAGAGATACAGGGAAGAGGGGATAATGTTAGTGAGGATGTAGAGATACAGGGAAGAGGGGATAATGTTAGTGAGGATACAGAGATACAGGTAAGAGGGGATAATGTTATTGAGGATACAGGGAAGAGGGTATAATGGCCCTCATTCAGAGCCACTCGCAAACAGCAGTACGCTCGTTGCGTTCCGATGTTGACTAACCACGCATGCGTCGGTGTTACACTGCGCATGTGCGTACGGCAGATTGCGAGCTTTTTATCTGTCGTTCCTAAAATAGCGTACAGGAAGTGACATGTCAAATGTGATTGACAGAACAGGGCGTTTTTGGGTGTTGACGGGGGTGGAGATGGAAAAACGCAGGCGTGGTGAGGCGTTTTTGGGGCGTACATACATTAGCAGATGCGAACGTCAAATGTGTTCGGACCGTCACATACGTCACTGGAACATCCTCTTTCCCTTCAAAATGCTCGCACAGTTTCGGGTCTGGATTACTCGACCACATTGGCGATGGCCTTCTCCGCCGTCCCGGGACTCCACGATGTTGCAGCGATTAATCGCGGGTGGTCTCAAAAGCAATTAGTGTTGTATTGAAAACCGGCTTGGTATGTGTTTGGAAAGCAGTTTATTGGGATAGCACAAAACCGTACGCAGGTGGAAATCATACCTGCTAATGTCAGGATTACACAATCAATTGGCGTACATTTTTGGGGGGTTTTTTTGGCCTCAATTTGTTGTTTATGGCCTATTGTGACAATAATGTCATCATGTTTTAATTAGCTCCCCTTTTTTTTTTTAATGTGCAATTTGCATCGTTATGTGTTTTTTTAAACGTTCCTTCAAGAGGCCTTTTTTTTATACAAATGAAATGGTTTTTGGTGTCCTTTTTTGCCTTTAGGGCCAGGATTAAATGTAACCCATTTGTCCAATAATGTCACAATACAATGTCAGATTTTTTTCATAAATTTATTGTTTAAACACAAACCAATTGGCATAATATTTTTTTTTAGTTTTTCTGCCAAAGATACTTTTTTTCAAAAATAAATAATCAATAACTGATAACATAAACGTACAAAAATAACTTAAAAACATTTCACAAGAAAGGAAAGGGAAGTTTTGACCAGAAAGGAATATGAGCCAAGCACAGAAGGAGTGTGGGAAAAGTCGCCATTGCTGTCACCGTTTTTTCGCCCGTTTGGATGGGGGAGGGTGGGCGCCAGACCGGGTCCGGGATGCCATCGGGCTGGCCTGTCCAGAGGCAGATGTTGTGGCCTCTGGACTAGGCACAGGGCTAGGCACATTTGGAGGATTGGCTGATGTTGTGCCAGAGGTGGAGGATCCTGATGTTCCGGCAGGAAGGGAGGTCGGCTCCACCATGTGCTGGCGAACGAGCTGCTCCAGGGCATCGGCGATGCGGATGTTGGCCCTGGTATTTTCCGCCAGGGCCTGACCAATGGTCACGTTGGCCGCAGCATTTTGCTCCAGGGCCTCAGCCACCCGTAGCAGACTGGCGTCCATCCTCTGCAGAATCTCCGTATGGAAATCTGATTTGAAATTGAGTTCTGTGAGGAGGCCCACTGCCTGCGAGGGGGCACGCCCTGGACTGGCTTCTGCAAGGTCCTCAGCCGGATGTACTGGTTCCTCCCCTGCAGAGCCAGCAGAAATTCTGCGGCCAAGGCTTCCCTCTGGAGCAGACTCATCCGCCTGTGTCTCTGTTGGAAAAATGAGAAAAGACTCACATTAGAATCTACATATTGGCACAATAGCATTTCAGAGTTGGTGACATCACAATACTTACCTGGGCCAACATGAGGAGCCGCAAAGTCTGGCATGTCCGTATCCATGTTGGACACGCCAAACACCTCCACAGGCTGCACACACCCCTGTGCCAGCTCTTCTAAATCCGTCAACTCCAATGACACAGGGGTGGGACCCCCACCTGTCCCCCTTGCATGCCTAGCCCTGTCCGCGAGTTTTTGCTTTAGGCGATATTTGAAGTCGCCCCATCTGTGGGGAAAAATGGAAGCCATTATCCTTTGGTTTAAAATGGGGTTTGTTTTTAGGGGGGGCAAGGGTTTACTTACCGCCGTTTGACATCCCGGGCTAGACGGACATAATCACCCACCGTATTGACAGCAACGGCTACCTCTTCCCACATTCTCCACTTCTGGCTTAGACTCATATCCCTGTCTGCCTGTGGCAGGATGTCCACACACTTCTGGATCAAAACCTCCATCTCCTTTCTTGTGAAATGTGGCTGCCTTTTTTTTTTGGCCGCTTTGGCCGGAATACTGGGCCCAGCAGCCTCTTCCATGTCATCCTCCTCACCTATTTGTGTAAATTTACAGAATTCACAAAATCACAACTTGCCTCATCTTATGTTTCAAATTAATCGTTGATAGAAAATGCATGAAAGACTTACCGCCTGACTCTTGTGCATTTTTTCCCTGGTCTGTCGCCATGTCTGAGGTCCAAACAAGAAATACACCAGAATTTGAATGTGTTTTCGTGACGTATTTATACATGCGTCCTTATTTTGCGGCCGCATCATTGATTGTGCGGCCCTATGATCCCTCCTTAATTTGTGCGGGAAACGAAACACTATTTATGGCTTGGTGTGTCTCAAGTCGAGGTGGCGTTTTTGGATTGTTGGAGGTTATCTTGGCTGGAGTTTATTGATTGTGTAGAAAGGAGTTGGAGGTTGGAGAATCGTTTGTTGGTGAGATTTGCATTTTTTTTTCCGTTATCTTTGTTGGTTTATATTTTTGGGACCTCGTTTGTTGATTTGGTAAGTTTTGTGAAGTCTAACTTTTGTTCAATTGTTGTTTCATTGTGTTTCGTATATTTTGTAATTTTTGGATACCTAATTTATTCTATTTTAGATTTTGTTTATTTTCGACCCCAAAGACCTTTTGATTTTGCATCTTAGATATTTGCTCTTGGTAAGTCCATTTTTTATCTTGTATTAGCGAACTAATTAGCGCATTTTTAGTAGTTACTCTTGTGACTTGTATTAGCGAACTAATTAGCACATTTTTAGTAGTTACTCTTGTGACTTGTATTAGCGAACTAATTAGCACATTTTTAGTAGTTACTCTTGTGACTTGTATTAGCGAACTAATTAGCACATTTTTAGTAGTTACTCTTGTGACTTGTATTAGCGAACTAATTAGCACATTTTTAGTAGTTACTCTTGTGACTTGTATTAGCGAACTAATTAGCACATTTTTAGTAGTTACTCTTGTGACTTGTATTAGCGAACTAATTAGCGCATTTTAAACAGCTTAATAATCATTCTAACTTTTTGATGGTTTAGCTTTCGCTTTTTGAGCCAACATTTCGACCCGTTTTGATGTACTGTGTTAAATGTCGCTTTGCGGTTTTGCTAAATGGGTGTTTTGCATATTTGAACTTTGGTCTAGCACAAACTGTATCCACAAAAATGCACAGAGTGAAATGTGTCAAGTAATTTTGTTGTTTATTTTCAGTTTGGACGTATCATGACAATACCCCGGCATGTAAGCAGCAATGGATGGTATCATCAAGCTAAGTTGTTTTAATATAGTTTTGGGGTGGGTCAAAAGCCTTACTTTGAATTTTTGGAATTTCAGGTTGATCTGGGGAGGATTGTTCTGGCCATGCTCCCAGAAGCCGACCAACCTCAATCTCATCCCAGGCGTAGGCATGCAAGGCCCCAGATATTTCGAACACGTGTCACCCTTTTTGGAATGCCCGATGATGAGGTTTTAAGACGCTACCGTCTACCTCCCAAAATCATCATAGACACTCTCTCATTAATAGAAAGTGATCTTGAGCGGCAAATTGACAGTCCAACAGCAATACCACCACTGACGCAATTTATGGCGGTGTTACATTTCTGTGCCTCAGGATCGTTTCAAACAACGGTGGGAATAGTGGCGGGCATCTCCCAATCCTCCTTTTCCCGGATCCTGAGGGCAGTGATGGAGGCACTTTTCAAGCACCTCCATCATTTTATTCAAATGCCTTTGGATATGGGTGCCCTTAGTGTGGCCAAGGCCAATTTTTACCAAATAGCTGGCTTCCCACACATCATAGGGGTTGTGGATGGTACTCACATACCACTTCAGCCTCCAGCACGGCTGGAGGCAATATTTCGAAACAGGAAACACTATCACTCCCTGAATGTAATGGTGGTATGTGATGCCTCCCTCCAGATCCTGTCCCTGAATGCTAAGTTACCAGGAAGTGCACATGACTCCTTCGTCATCCGGCAATCAGGGATATGGCAGAAATTAACCAACCTACAAGCTGGTGATGCGTGGCTTCTGGGTAAGTGGAGACCTTTAGTACATAACAATGTTAAGCTTGATACACAGTGTTCCTGATGTTGTCTCTTATTTTTCACAGGAGACAGTGGATACCCTTGCATGTCCTGGCTGCTCACTCCTTATTTGGCTCCCACACCAGGCCCACAAAGTGAGTATAATTCCGCACTTACAGCCACCAGGCAAGTGGTGGAGCGCTGTATCGGCCTTTTAAAAGGCAGATTCAGATGCCTCCACCGCTCTGGTGGCGAGCTCATGTATTTGCCGGATATGGTGTCGAAAATTGTGGTCCTGTGTGGGATATTTCACAACATCGCCATAAGGAGTGGTGTCCCAATGCAGCCAGAGGATGCCTTACCTGAGGATGGCCCCCCCGAGGTTGGTCGGAGGTCAGTATGTGGGGGGGCCATACGCGATGATGTGGTGGCCAGATTTTTTAGGTAAGTTTGACCCAAACTACAGTGTTTATACCTAATGTGTTTGTGTTTGTTTGCGAACATCTAATTTATTTATTTTTTTTCACCATCTTCTGTTTGTTCACATAATCTTTGCCACTCCAACGCTCACTACTTCCTGCTACCCTTACCAAACCTGGATCTGGAGATTTTGTCCATAAATTCTGGAACCCATATCGCAACGCCATGTTTGTGGAATCATGTTGGCATGGTCCTTCGTCAACCAGTTCTTGATTGTTTTTTTTAATTAAATATTTTATTTGTATGTGTTGTATTTGAGATTATCACTGTTTTTTTGTTTTGGGACTGACCACTTTGATTTCTCATTTATGTTGTGAATAAATGTTTGGAGAGTGAAATGGTCTTCCTTTTTTTGGACATTAACAGCAAGTGTAACCAGGTTAACACACCTTACAATTGACTAAGGGGTAATCCAGTACTGACACCAGTTGATGTAAACTGAAATATGTTTGCAGGTTTCCAACCCACACCAAAAGGAAGCCTGTCCAAACCTTTGGATTTTGAAGATTGGCCTAAGCAGCTTGCACACCAACTAGGAACCTGTAAAATGGCGAAATATCTAATTGACACTACACCCAAAAAGGGAAATGACATTGTTACTGTTATGTGTTTCTTGTGGCTGTTTAACATACAAATACAAAATACAATCTAACTTTTAAAAAAGGGAAATCCTTGCAGGAACAGTCTACTTATGTCAGGGAAAACTATTTGTGTTTTAGAAAAAAAGAATGAGCCAGAACGTATATTAGAACTACAAAAATTATTTACAAAACGAAAATAAACAAAAAAAACTACTGGCGAAGGATGCCAGACAGCCGGTCAAGGGCCACAAGAAGGCCAATGACATGTTGGCGCATCTGGCCAACACAATCCTCCACCTCTTGACGACGCCTCTGTTCCTCTGTGGGTGAGAAAAGTGTGTGGATTAATAAAACAATAGGGAATCCACATTAAAAAAACAAAAACACAACGAAATCACTCTTAAACCGAAAAAAAAAAAAAAAAAAAAAAAGGGGGTGCTGGCAAAAATACAAGGCCTATGTACAAATTCACACAGGTGTGATATGTGTATGTTGAAATCAGCAGGAAGAGGTAAAGGCAAACTGCTAAATCACCAAAAGTAAACCAAACAAGCACGAATAAAGGCACGACACATGATTACATACAAACAGTTTGTGGTTAAAAAAAAAGAGAAATAAAAACATACCGGGAGCCAAAACGGGAGCTCCGGAAGTCCCTCCATGTTCCTCCTCGGAGGAGCCTTCATTCCCCAAAGAACGGGGAGGGGTAATGATGGACTCCGGGGAGGGGGTAATTGGAAGAGGGGTGGGTGGAGGAGAGGGGGAAGTGGGACGGAGGGGAAGGAGGCCCGACAGTTCCGGGAGAGGGTCTGGGAAGGCTGGGGAGGAGTGGGGTATAGGGGAAATATTTGGGGTGGAGTGTTGGCTGGGGGTTGGGGATAGTGGCCGGGAACGCCGTCTGGCCGGACGGTGACGGCGTAGTCTTGGCTGTCCTCCTAAAATATGTCAAACAAATTGAGGTTAGTTTCTGGGCAAATCCGGGGCCCAAATAAAAAAAAAAAAACCAGCAACAAAAAACATGCAAAAAGGAGTAGAATGAAAAAAACAGAAATAGAGGGAAAACAAGCACACGCTGATATGAGGACAAATAATTAATAGGACAGACAGGAAAACATGCACACGCAGATATGAGGACAAATAATTAATAGGACAGACAGGAAAACATGCACACGCAGATATGAGGACAAATAATTAATAGGACAGACAGGAAAACATGCACACGCAGATATGAGGACAAATAATTAATAGGACAGACAGGAAAACATGTACACGCAGATATGAGGACAAATAATTAATAGGACAGACAGGAAAACATGCACACGCAGATATGAGGACAAATAATTAATAGGACAGACAGGAAAACATGCACACGCAGTTTGCCCCACAAACACAAACATGAAAACCACAATACATAACACTTACTTTCAACGATCTGCATGCGAAAGCATGCCAGCAAGCGGGGCGTTCGCCGTTGCAGGTCTGACCACCTGCGCTCAAGCTGCCCGATGTTGCGGCGTGAACCCATCGACCGCAGGCGGGACCGTGCCTCCGCATACGCGGAGCGCTTCTGCCGGTTGGTGATGGGTGGAGGCTGGCTGGTGATCCGCCTATCCATCACCTCCGTAAGCACCAGCAGCTCGCGCCTGGTGAATGCGGAGGCTCTCATGATGGCAATGGAGTTTTTCATACAAAACATTTTTGATAAAGTGTGGCCAAAATTTCTGATTGGCTAATGTATTTTGGAAATTAACAGGAGCAATTTTATTGGTTAGTGTATGAGTCATGTGTTCAACAGGGCCAGAAATCTCTGGAGAGTTATGATAGGCTTGATGCAGTGACATGCGTTTGCAAATTTAAATAAAGAAATGAACCCCGGAAAATATGCGGGGATCCACAGCAATAGAACAATTGTTTAATTGTGGTTCACATGTTTTTTGAACAATAAAAGCGAATGTTCCATCCGTACGTATTCTGCGGGTAAACACAAACACGGACAAGAGTAAAGTTTCTTGCATTGTGTTGAAAAAAAAAAAAAAATTAAGCTAATTGATACATTGATTGGCATGATACGATTGAGGGAGGTAGGCAGAATAAAGGAGCAGGTAATCGACATCTGACAAGGCCACTTCCGGTTTCACTTGTGCGTGCGTTCCCTTCAAGCCATTTCGGGGATGTACGCTCGCTATTTCGCACGCTCGTTAGTTAGAGGAGGGGTCGCCTGAGTTTAGGGAGGAATTTTAGATGCGAACGAAAATACGAGCGAGCCATTGAATTTAAATATTTTTGTACGTACGCATAACGTACGTGCGCCCGCTTGCGAGTGGGTCTGAATGAGGGCCAATGTTAGTGAGGGTGCAGAGATACAGGGAAGAGAGGATAATGTTAGTGAGGATGTAGAGATACAGGGAAGAGGGGATAATGTTAGTGAGGATGTAGAGATACAGGGAAGAGGGGATAATGTTAGTGAGGATGCAGAGATACAGGGAAGAGGGGATAATGTTAGTGAGGATACAGGGAAGAGGGGATAATGTTAGTGAGGATGTAGAGATACAGGGAAGAGGGGATAATGTTAGTGAGGGTGCAGAGATACAGGGAAGAGGGGATAACGTTAGTGAGGGTACAGATATGTAGGGAAGAGGCGATAATGTTAGTGAGAGTACAGAGATACAGGGAAGAGGGGATAATGTTAGTGAGGGTGCAGAGATACAGGGAAGAGGGGATAATGTTAGTGAGAGTACAGAGATACAGGGAAGAGGGGATAATGTTAGTGAGGGTACAGAGATACAGGGAAGAGGGGATAATGTTATTGAGGGTACAGAGATATAGGGAAGAGGGGATAATGTTAGTGAGAGTACAGAGATATAGGGAAGAGGGGATAATGTTAGTGAGGATGCAGAGATACAGGGAAGAGGGGATAATGTTAGTGAGGATGCAGAGATACAGGAAAGAGGGGATAATGTTAGTGAGGGTGCAGAGATACAGGGAAGAGTGGATAATGTTAGTGAGGGTACAGAGATATAGGGAAGAGGGAATAATGTTAGTGAGGATGCAGAGATACAGAAAAGAGGGGATAATGTTAGTGAGGGTGCAGAGATACAGGGAAGAGTGGATAATGTTAGTGAGGGTACAGAGATACAGGGAAGAGGGGATAATGTTAGTGAGGATGCAGAGATACAGGAAAGAGGGGATAATGTTAGTGAGGGTACAGAGATACAGGGAAGAGGGGATAATGTTAGTGAGGATGCAGAGATACAGGAAAGAGGGGATAATGTTAGTGAGGGTACAGAGATACAGGGAAGAGGGGATAATGTTAGTGAGGATGCAGAGATACAGGGAAGAGGGGATAATGTTAGTGAGGATGCAGAGATACAGGGAAGAGGGGATAATGTTAGTGAGGGTACAGAGATACAGGGAAGAGGGGATAATGTTAGTGAGGATGTAGAGATACAGGTAAGAGGGGATAATGTTAGTGAGGATGCAGAGATACAGGGGAGAGGTGATAATGTTAGTGAGAGTACAGAGATACAGGGAAGAGGGGATAATGTTAGTGAGGGTACAGAGATACAGGGAAGAGGGGATAATGTTAGTGAGGGTACAGAGATACAGGGAAGAGGGGATAATGTTAGTGAGGATGCAGAGATACAGGGGAGAGGGAATAATGTTAGTGAGGGTACAGAGATACAGGGAAGAGGGGATAATGTTAGTGAGGATGCAGAGAAACAGGGGAGAGGGGTTAATGTTAGTGAGGATGCAGAGATACAGGGAAGAGGGGATAATGTTAGTGAGGATACAGGAAAGAGGGGATAATGTTAGTGAGGGTACAGAGATACAGGGAAGAGTGGATAATGTTAGTTAGGGTACAGAGATACAGGGAAGAGGGGATAATGTTAGTGAGGATACAGAGAAGAGGGGATAATGTTAGTGAGGGTACAGAGATACAGGGGAGAGGGGATAATGTTAGTGAGGTTGCAGAGATACAGGGGAGAGGGGATAATGTTAGTGAGGGTACAGAGATACATGGAAGAGGGGATAATGTTAGTGAAGATGCAGAGATACAGGGAAGAGGGGAATAATATTAGTGAGGATGCAGAGATACAGGGAAGAGGGGATAATGTTAGTGAGGGTACAGAGATACAGGGAAGAGGGGATAATGTTAGTGAGGATACAGGGAAGAGGGGATAATGTTAGTGAGGATGCGTTACAGGGAAGAGGGGATAATGTTAGTGAGGATGCAGAGATAGAGGGAAGAGGGGATAATGTTAGTGAGGGTGCAGAGATACAGGGAAGAGGGGATAATGTTAGTGAGGGTATAGAGATACAGGGAAGAGGGGATAATGTTAGTGAAGGTGCAGAGATACAGGGAAGAGGGGATAATGTTAGTGAGAGTACAGAGATACAGGGAAGAGGGGATAATGTTAGTGAGGGTACAGAGATACAGGGAAGAGGGGATAATGTTAGTGAGAGTACAGAGATACAGGGAAGAGGGGATAATGTTAGTGAGGATGCAGAGATACAGGGAAGAGGGTATAATGTTAGTGAGGGTGCAGAGATACAGGGAAGAGGGGATAATGTTAGTGAGGGTATAGAGATACAGGGAAGAGGGGATAATGTTAGTGAGGGTACAGAGATATAGGGAAGAGGGGATAATGTTAGTGAGGGTATAGAGATACAGGGAAGAGGGTATAATGTTAGTGAGGGTGCAGAGATGCAGGGAAGAGTGGATAATGTTAGTGAGGATGCAGAGATACAGGGAAGAGGGGAAAATGTTAGAGAGGATGCAGAGATACAGGGAAGAGGGGATAATGTTAGTGAGGATACAGAGATACAGGTAAGAGGGGATAATGTTAGTGAGGATACAGGGAAGAGGGTATAATGTTAGTAAGGATGTAGAGATACAGGGAATAGGGGATAATGTTAGTGAGGATGCAGAGATACAGGGAAGAGTGGATAATGTTAGTGAGGATACAGGGATACAGAGAAGAGGGGATAATGTTAGTGAGGGTACAGAGATACAGGGGAGAGGGGATAATGTTAGTGAGGTTGCAGAGATACAGGGGAGAGGGGATAATGTTAGTGAGGGTACAGAGATACATGGAAGAGGGGATAATGTTAGTGAAGATGCAGAGATACAGGGAAGAGGGGAATAATATTAGTGAGGATGCAGAGATACAGGGAAGAGGGGATAATGTTAGTGAGGGTACAGAGATACAGGGAAGAGGGGATAATGTTAGTGAGGATACAGGGAAGAGGGGATAATGTTAGTGAGAGTACAGAGATACAGGGAAGAGGGGATAATGTTAGTGAGGGTACAGAGATACAGGGAAGAGGGGATAATGTTAGTGAGAGTACAGAGATACAGGGAAGAGGGGATAATGTTAGTGAGGATGCAGAGATACAGGGAAGAGGGTATAATGTTAGTGAGGGTGCAGAGATACAGGGAAGAGGGGATAATGTTAGTGAGGGTATAGAGATACAGGGAAAAGGGGATAATGTTAGTGAGGGTACAGAGATATAGGGAAGAGGGGATAATGTTAGTGAGGGTATAGAGATACAGGGAAGAGGGTATAATGTTAGTGAGGGTGCAGAGATGCAGGGAAGAGTGGATAATGTTAGTGAGGATGCAGAGATACAGGGAAGAGGGGAAAATGTTAGAGAGGATGCAGAGATACAGGGAAGAGGGGATAATGTTAGTGAGGATACAGAGATACAGGTAAGAGGGGATAATGTTAGTGAGGATACAGGGAAGAGGGTATAATGTTAGTAAGGATGTAGAGATACAGGGAATAGGGGATAATGTTAGTGAGGATGCAGAGATACAGGGAAGAGTGGATAATGTTAGTGAGGATACAGGGATACAGAGAAGAGGGGATAATGTTAGTGAGGGTACAGAGATACAGGGGAGAGGGGATAATGTTAGTGAGGTTGCAGAGATACAGGGGAGAGGGGATAATGTTAGTGAGGGTACAGAGATACATGGAAGAGGGGATAATGTTAGTGAAGATGCAGAGATACAGGGAAGAGGGGAATAATATTAGTGAGGATGCAGAGATACAGGGAAGAGGGGATAATGTTAGTGAGGGTACAGAGATACAGGGAAGAGGGGATAATGTTAGTGAGGATACAGGGAAGAGGGGATAATGTTAGTGAGGGTATAGAGATACAGGGAAGAGGGGATAATGTTAGTGAAGGTGCAGAGATACAGGGAAGAGGGGATAATGTTAGTGAGGGTACAGAGATATAGGAAAGAGGGGATAATGTTAGTGAGAGTACAGAGATACAGGGAAGAGGGGATAATGTTAGTGAGGGTACAGAGATACAGGGAAGAGGGGATAATGTTTGTGAGAGTACAGAGATACAGGGAAGAGGGGATAATGTTAGTGAGGATGCAGAGATACAGGGAAGAGGGTATAATGTTAGTGAGGGTGCAGAGATACAGGGAAGAGGGGATAATGTTAGTGAGGGTATAGAGATACAGGGAAGAGGGGATAATGTTAGTGAGGGTACAGAGATATAGGGAAGAGGGGATAATGTTAGTGAGGGTATAGAGATACAGGGAAGAGGGTATAATGTTAGTGAGGGTGCAGAGATACAGGGAAGAGGGGAAAATGTTAGAGAGGATGCAGAGATACAGGGAAGAGGGGATAATGTTAGTGAGGATACAGAGATACAGGTAAGAGGGGATAATGTTAGTGAGGATACAGGGAAGAGGGTATAATGTTAGTAAGGATGTAGAGATACAGGGAATAGGGGATAATGTTAGTGAGGATGTAGAGATACAGGGAAGAGGGGATAATGTTAGTGAGGAAGCAGAGATACAGGGAAGAGGGGATAATGTTAGTGAGGATACAGGGTAGAGGGGATAATGTTAGTGAGGATGCAGTTACAGGGAAGAGGGGATAATGTTAGTGAGGATGCAGAGATAGAGGGAAGAGGGGATAATGTAAGTGAGGGTACAGAGATACAGGGAAGAGGGGATAATGTTAGTGAGGGTGCAGAGATACAGGGAAGAGGGGATAATGTTAGTGAGGGTGCAGAGATACAGGGAAGAGGGGATAATGTTAGTGAGGGTGCAGAGATACAGGGAAGAGGGGATAATGTTAGTGAGAGTACAGAGATATAGGGAAGAGGCGATAATGTTAGTGAGAGTACAGAGATACAGGGAAGAGGGGATAATGTTAGTGAGAGTACAGAGATACAGGGAAGAGGGGATAATGTTAGTGAGGATGCAGAGATACAGGGAAGAGGGGATAATGTTAGTGAGGATGCAGAGATACAGGGAAGAGGGGATAATGTTAGTGAGGGTACAGAGATAGAGGGAAGAAGAGATAATGTTAGTGAGGGAACAGAGATACAGGGAAGAGGGGATAATGTTAGTGAGGATGCAGAGATACAGGGAAGAGGGGATAATGTCAGTGAGGATGCAGAGATACAGGGAAGAGGGGATAATGTTAGTGAGGGTACAGAGATACATGGAAGAGGGGATAATGTTAGTGAGGATACAGGGAAGAGGGGATAATGTTAGTGAGGATGCGTTACAGGGAAGAGGGGATAATGTTAGTGAGGGTGCAGAGATACAGGGAAGAGGGGATAATGTTAGTGAGGGTATAGAGATACAGTGAAGAGGGGATAATGTTAGTGAAGGTGCAGAGATACAGGGAAGAGGGGATAATGTTAGTGAGGATGCAGAGATACAGGGAAGAGGGTATAATGTTAGTGAGGGTACAGAGATATAGGGAAGAGGGAATAATGTTAGTGAGAGTACAGAGATACAGGGAAGAGGGGATAATGTTAGTGAGGGTACAGAGATACAGGGAAGAGGGGATAATGTTAGTGAGGGTACAGAGATACAGGGAAGAGGGGATAATGTTAGTGAGGATGCAGAGATACAGGGAAGAGGGGATAATGTTAGTGAGGGTACAGAGATAGAGGGAAGAAGAGATAATGTTAGTGAGGGAACACAGATACAGGGAAGAGGGGATAATGTTAGTGAGGATGCAGAGATACAGGGAAGAGGGGATAATGTTAGTGAGGATGCAGAGATACAGGGAAGAGGGGATGATGTTAGTGAGGGTACAGAGATACAGGGAAGAGAGGATAATGTTAGTGAGGATACAGGGAAGAGGGGATAATGTTAGTGAGGATGCGTTACAGGGAAGAGGGGATAATGTTAGTGAGGGTGCAGAGATACAGGGAAGAGGGGATAATGTTAGTGAGGGTATAGAGATACAGTGAAGAGGGGATAATGTTAGTGAAGGTGCAGAGATACAGGGAAGAGGGGATAATGTTAGTGAGGATGCAGAGATACAGGGAAGAGGGTATAATGTTAGTGAGGGTACAGAGATATAGGGAAGAGGGAATAATGTTAGTGAGAGTACAGAGATACAGGGAAGAGGGGATAATGTTAGTGAGGGTACAGAGATACAGGGAAGAGGGGATAATGTTAGTGAGAGTACAGAGATACAGGGAAGAGGGGATAATGTTAGTGAGGATGCAGAGATACAGGGGAGAGGGTATAATGTTAGTGAGGGTGCAGAGATACAGTGAAGAGGGGATAATGTTAGTGAGGGTATAGAGATACAGGGAAGAGGGGATAATGTTAGTGAGGGTACAGAGATATAGGAAAGAGGGGATAATGTTAGTGAGGGTATAGAGATACAGGGAAGAGAGGATAATGTTAGTGAGGGTGCAGAGATACAGGGAAGAGTGGATAATGTTAGTGAGGATGCAGAGATACATGGAAGAGGGGATAATGTTAGTGAGGATGCAGAGATACAGGGAAGAGGGGATAATGTTAGTGAGGATGTAGAGATACAGGGAAGAGGGGATAATGTTAGTGAGGATACAGAGATACAGGTAAGAGGGGATAATGTTAGTGAGGATACAGGGAAGAGGGTATAATGTTAGTAAGGATGTAGAGATACAGGGAATAGGGGATAATGTTAGTGAGGATGTAGAGATACAGGGAAGAGGGGATAATGTTAGTGAGGATGCAGAGATACAGGGAAGAGGGGATAATGTTAGTGAGGATACAGGGAAGAGGGGATAATGTTAGTGAGGATACAGGGAAGAGGGGATAATGTTAGTGAGGATGCAGTTACAGGGAAGACGGGATAATGTTAGTGAGGATGCAGAGATAGAGGGAAGAGGGGATAATGTTAGTGAGGGTACAGAGATACAGGGAAGAGGGGATAATGTTAGTGAGGGTGCAGAGATACAGGGAAGAGAGGATAATGTTAGTGAGGGTGCAGAGATACAGGGAAGAGGGGATAATGTTACTGAGGGTGCAGAGATACAGGGAAGAGGGGATAACGTTAGTGAGGGTACAGATATATAGGGAAGAGGCGATAATGTTAGTGAGAGTACAGAGATACAGGGAAGAGGGGATAATGTTAATGAGGGTACAGAGATATAGGGATGAGGGGATAATGTTAGTGAAGATGCAGGGATACAGGGAAGAGGGGATAATGTTAGTGAGGGTACAGAGATACAGGGAAGAGGGGATAATGTTAGTGAGGGTACAGAGATACAGGGAAGAGGGGATAATGTTAGTGAGGGTACAGAGATACAGGGAAGAGGGGATAATGTTAGTGAGAGTACAGAGATACAGGGAAGAGGGGATAATGTTAGTGAGGGTACAGAGATACAGGGAAGAGGGGATAATGTTAGTGAGAGTACAGAGATATAGGGAAGAGGGGATAATGTTGGTGAGAGTACAGAGATACAGGGAAGAGGGGATAATGTTAGTGAGGGTACAGAGATATAGGGAAGATAATGTTAGTGAGGGTATAGAGATACAGGGAAGAGGGGATAATGTTAGTGAGGGTACAGAGATATAGGGAACAGGGGATAATGTTAGTGAGGATGCAGAGATACAGGGAAGAGGGGATAATGTTAGTGAGAGTACAGAGATACAGGGAAGAGGGGATAATGTTAGTGAGAGTGCAGAGATACAGGGAAGAGTGGATAATGTTAGTGAGGGTACAGAGATACAGGGAAGAGGGGATAATGTTAGTGAGGGTACAGAGATACAGGGAAGAGGGGATAATGTTAGTGAGGATGCAGAGATACAGGGAAGAGGGGATAATGTTAGTGAGGACGCAGAGATACAGGAAAGAGGAGATAATGTTAGTGAGGGTACAGAGATACAGGGAAGAGGGGATAATGTTAGTGAGAGTACAGAGATACAGGAAAGAGGGGATAATGTTAGTGAAGATGCAGGGATACAGGGAAGAGGGGATAATGTTAGTGAGGGTACAGAGATACAGGGAAGAGGGGATAATGTTAGTGAGGGTACAGAGATACAGGGAAGAGTGGATAATGTTAGTGAGGATGCAGAGATACAGGGAAGAGGGGATAATGTTAGTGAGGATGCAGAGATACAGGGAAGAGGGGATAATGTTAGTGATGATGTAGAGATACAGGTAAGAGGGGATAATGTTAGTGAGGATACAGAGATACAGGTAAGAGGGGATAATGTTAGTGAGGATACAGGGAAGAGGGTATAATGTTAGTAAGGATGTAGAGATACAGGGAATAGGGGATAATGTTAGTGAGGATGTAGAGATACAGGGAAGAGGGGATAATGTTAGTGAGGATGCAGAGATACAGGGAAGAGGGGATAATGTTAGTGAGGGTACAGAGATACAGGGAAGAGGGGATAATGTTAGTGAGGGTGCAGAGATACAGGGAAGAGAGGATAATGTTAGTGAGGGTGCAGAGATACAGGGAAGAGGGGATAACGTTAGTGAGGGTACAGATATATAGGGAAGAGGCGATAATGTTAGTGAGAGTACAGAGATACAGGGAAGAGGGGATAATGTTAGTGAGGGTACAGAGATATAGGGATGAGGGGATAATGTTAGTGAAGATGCAGGGATACAGGGAAGAGGGGATAATGTTAGTGAGGGTACAGAGATACAGGGAAGAGGGGATAATGTTAGTGAGGGTACAGAGATACAGGGAAGAGGGGATAATGTTAGTGAGGGTACAGAGATACAGGGAAGAGGGGATAATATTAGTGAGAGTACAGAGATACAGGGAAGATGGGATAATGTTAGTGAGGGTACAGAGATACAGGGAAGAGGGGATAATGTTAGTGAGAGTACAGAGATATAGGGAAGAGGGGATAATGTTGGTGAGAGTACAGAGATACAGGGAAGAGGGGATAATGTTAGTGAGAGTACAGAGATATAGGGAAGAGGGGATAATGTTAGTGAGGGTATAGAGATACAGGGAAGAGGGGATAATGTTAGTGAGGGTACAGAGATATAGGGAACAGGGGATAATGTTAGTGAGGATGCAGAGATACAGGGAAGAGGGGATAATGTTAGTGAGAGTACAGAGATACAGGGAAGAGGGGATAATGTTAGTGAGGGTGCAGAGATACAGGGAAGAGTGGATAATGTTAGTGAGGGTACAGAGATACAGGGAAGAGGGGATAATGTTAGTGAGGGTACAGAGATACAGGGAAGAGGGGATAATGTTAGTGAGGATGCAGAGCTACAGGGAAGAGGGGATAATGTTAGTGAGGACGCAGAGATACAGGAAAGAGGAGATAATGTTAGTGAGGGTACAGAGATACAGGGAAGAGGGGATAATGTTAGTGAGAGTACAGAGATACAGGGAAGAGGGGATAATGTTAGTAAAGATGCAGGGATACAGGGAAGAGGGGATAATGTTAGTGAGGGTACAGAGATACAGGGAAGAGGGGATAATGTTAGTGAGGGTACAGAGATACAGGGAAGAGTGGATAATGTTAGTGAGGATGCAGAGATACAGGGAAGAGGGGATAATGTTAGTGAGGATGCAGAGATACAGGGAAGAGGGGATAATGTTAGTGAGGATGTAGAGATACAGGGAAGAGGGGATAATGTTAGTGAGGATACAGAGATACAGGTAAGAGGGGATAATGTTAGTGAGGATACAGGGAAGAGGGTATAATGTTAGTAAGGATGTAGAGATACAGGGAATAGGGGATAATGTTAGTGAGGATGTAGAGATACAGGGAAGAGGGGATAATGTTAGTGAGGATGTAGAGATACAGGGAAGAGGGGATAATGTTAGTGAGGATGCAGAGATACAGGGAAGAGGGGATAATGTTAGTGAGGATACAGGGAAGAGGGGATAATGTTAGTGAGGATACAGGGAAGAGGGGATAATGTTAGTGAGGATGCAGTTACAGGGAAGACGGGATAATGTTAGTGAGGATGCAGAGATAGAGGGAAGAGGGGATAATGTTAGTGAGGGTACAGAGATACAGGGAAGAGGGGATAATGTTAGTGAGGGTGCAGAGATACAGGGAAGAGAGGATAATGTTAGTGAGGGTGCAGAGATACAGGGAAGAGGGGATAATGTTAGTGAGGGTGCAGAGATACAGGGAAGAGGGGATAACGTTAGTGAGGGTACAGATATATAGGGAAGAGGCGATAATGTTAGTGAGAGTACAGAGATACAGGGAAGAGGGGATAATGTTAGTGAGGGTACAGAGATATAGGGATGAGGGGATAATGTTAGTGAAGATGCAGGGATACAGGGAAGAGGGGATAATGTTAGTGAGGGTACAGAGATACAGGGAAGAGGGGATAATGTTAGTGAGGGTACAGAGATACAGGGAAGAGGGGATAATGTTAGTGAGGGTACAGAGATACAGGGAAGAGGGGATAATGTTAGTGAGAGTACAGAGATACAGGGAAGAGGGGATAATGTTAGTGAGGGTACAGAGATACAGGGAAGAGGGGATAATGTTAGTGAGAGTACAGAGATATAGGGAAGAGGGGATAATGTTGGTGAGAGTACAGAGATACAGGGAAGAGGGGATAATGTTAGTGAGGGTACAGAGATATAGGGAAGATAATGTTAGTGAGGGTATAGAGATACAGGGAAGAGGGGATAATGTTAGTGAGGGTACAGAGATATAGGGAACAGGGGATAATGTTAGTGAGGATGCAGAGATACAGGGAAGAGGGGATAATGTTAGTGAGAGTACAGAGATACAGTGAAGAGGGGATAATGTTAGTGAGAGTGCAGAGATACAGGGAAGAGTGGATAATGTTAGTGAGGGTACAGAGATACAGGGAAGAGGGGATAATGTTAGTGAGGGTACAGAGATACAGGGAAGAGGGGATAATGTTAGTGAGGATGCAGAGATACAGGGAAGAGGGGATAATGTTAGTGAGGACGCAGAGATACAGGAAAGAGGAGATAATGTTAGTGAGGGTACAGAGATACAGGGAAGAGGGGATAATGTTAGTGAGAGTACAGAGATACAGGAAAGAGGGGATAATGTTAGTGAAGATGCAGGGATACAGGGAAGAGGGGATAATGTTAGTGAGGGTACAGAGATACAGGGAAGAGGGGATAATGTTAGTGAGGGTACAGAGATACAGGGAAGAGTGGATAATGTTAGTGAGGATGCAGAGATACAGGGAAGAGGGGATAATGTTAGTGAGGATGCAGAGATACAGGGAAGAGGGGATAATGTTAGTGAGGATGTAGAGATACAGGTAAGAGGGGATAATGTTAGTGAGGATACAGAGATACAGGTAAGAGGGGATAATGTTAGTGAGGATACAGGGAAGAGGGTATAATGTTAGTAAGGATGTAGAGATACAGGGAATAGGGGATAATGTTAGTGAGGATGTAGAGATACAGGGAAGAGGGGATAATGTTAGTGAGGATGCAGAGATACAGGGAAGAGGGGATAATGTTAGTGAGGGTACAGAGATACAGGGAAGAGGGGATAATGTTAGTGAGGGTGCAGAGATACAGGGAAGAGAGGATAATGTTAGTGAGGGTGCAGAGATACAGGGAAGAGGGGATAACGTTAGTGAGGGTACAGATATATAGGGAAGAGGCGATAATGTTAGTGAGAGTACAGAGATACAGGGAAGAGGGGATAATGTTAGTGAGGGTACAGAGATATAGGGATGAGGGGATAATGTTAGTGAAGATGCAGGGATACAGGGAAGAGGGGATAATGTTAGTGAGGGTACAGAGATACAGGGAAGAGGGGATAATGTTAGTGAGGGTACAGAGATACAGGGAAGAGGGGATAATGTTAGTGAGGGTACAGAGATACAGGGAAGAGGGGATAATATTAGTGAGAGTACAGAGATACAGGGAAGATGGGATAATGTTAGTGAGGGTACAGAGATACAGGGAAGAGGGGATAATGTTAGTGAGAGTACAGAGATATAGGGAAGAGGGGATAATGTTGGTGAGAGTACAGAGATACAGGGAAGAGGGGATAATGTTAGTGAGAGTACAGAGATATAGGGAAGAGGGGATAATGTTAGTGAGGGTATAGAGATACAGGGAAGAGGGGATAATGTTAGTGAGGGTACAGAGATATAGGGAACAGGGGATAATGTTAGTGAGGATGCAGAGATACAGGGAAGAGGGGATAATGTTAGTGAGAGTACAGAGATACAGGGAAGAGGGGATAATGTTAGTGAGGGTGCAGAGATACAGGGAAGAGTGGATAATGTTAGTGAGGGTACAGAGATACAGGGAAGAGGGGATAATGTTAGTGAGGGTACAGAGATACAGGGAAGAGGGGATAATGTTAGTGAGGATGCAGAGATACAGGGAAGAGGGGATAATGTTAGTGAGGACGCAGAGATACAGGAAAGAGGAGATAATGTTAGTGAGGGTACAGAGATACAGGGAAGAGGGGATAATGTTAGTGAGAGTACAGAGATACAGGGAAGAGGGGATAATGTTAGTAAAGATGCAGGGATACAGGGAAGAGGGGATAATGTTAGTGAGGGTACAGAGATACAGGGAAGAGGGGATAATGTTAGTGAGGGTACAGAGATACAGGGAAGAGTGGATAATGTTAGTGAGGATGCAGAGATACAGGGAAGAGGGGATAATGTTAGTGAGGATGCAGAGATACAGGGAAGAGGGGATAATGTTAGTGAGGATGTAGAGATACAGGGAAGAGGGGATAATGTTAGTGAGGATACAGAGATACAGGTAAGAGGGGATAATGTTAGTGAGGATACAGGGAAGAGGGTATAATGTTAGTAAGGATGTAGAGATACAGGGAATAGGGGATAATGTTAGTGAGGATGTAGAGATACAGGGAAGAGGGGATAATGTTAGTGAGGATGCAGAGATACAGGGAAGAGGGGATAATGTTAGTGAGGATACAGGGAAGAGGGGATAATGTTAGTGAGGATGCAGTTACAGGGAAGACGGGATAATGTTAGTGAGGATGCAGAGATAGAGGGAAGAGGGGATAATGTTAGTGAGGGTACAGAGATACAGGGAAGAGGGGATAATGTTAGTGAGGGTGCAGAGATACAGGGAAGAGAGGATAATGTTAGTGAGGGTGCAGAGATACAGGGAAGAGGGGATAATGTTAGTGAGGGTGCAGAGATACAGGGAAGAGGGGATAACGTTAGTGAGGGTACAGATATATAGGGAAGAGGCGATAATGTTAGTGAGAGTACAGAGATACAGGGAAGAGGGGATAATGTTAGTGAGGGTACAGAGATATAGGGATGAGGGGATAATGTTAGTGAGGATGCAGAGATACAGGAAAGAGGGGATAATGTTAGTGAGGGTACAGAGATACAGGGAAGAGGGGATAATGTTAGTGCGAGTACAGAGATACAGGGAAGAGGGGATAATGTTAGTGAGGGTACAGAGATACAGGGAAGAGGGGATAATGTTAGTGAGAGTACAGAGATACAGGGAAGAGGGTATAATGTTAGTGAGGGTACAGAGATATAGGGAAGAGGGGATAATGTTAGTGAGAGTACAGAGATTATAGGGAAGAGGGGATAATGTTAGTGAGGATGCAGAGATACAGGGAAGAGGGGATAATGTTAGTGAGGATGTAGAGATACAGGGAAGAGGGGATAATGTTAGTGAGGATACAGGTAAGAGGGGATAATGTTAGTGAGGATACAGGGAAGAGGGTATAATGTTAGTAAGGATGTAGAGATACAGGGAATAGGGGATAATGTTAGTGAGGATGTAGAGATACAGGGAAGAGGGGATAATGTTAGTGAGGATGCAGAGATACAGGGAAGAGGGGATAATGTTAGTGAGGATACAGGGAAGAGGGGATAATGTTAGTGAGGATGCAGTTACAGGGAAGACGGGATAATGTTAGTGAGGATGCAGAGATAGAGGGAAGAGGGGATAATGTTAGTGAGGGTACAGAGATACAGGGAAGAGGGGATAATGTTAGTGAGGGTGCAGAGATACAGGGAAGAGAGGATAATGTTAGTGAGGGTGCAGAGATACAGGGAAGAGGGGATAATGTTAGTGAGGGTGCAGAGATACAGGGAAGAGGGGATAACGTTAGTGAGGGTACAGATATATAGGGAAGAGGCGATAATGTTAGTGAGAGTACAGAGATACAGGGAAGAGGGGATAATGTTAGTGAGGTTACAGAGATATAGGGATGAGGGGATAATGTTAGTGAGGATGCAGAGATACAGGAAAGAGGGGATAATGTTAGTGAGGGTACAGAGATACAGGGAAGAGGGGATAATGTTAGTGAGAGTACAGAGATACAGGGAAGAGGGGATAATGTTAGTGAGGGTACAGAGATACAGGGAAGAGGGGATAATGTTAGTGAGAGTACAGAGATACAGGGAAGAGGGTATAATGTTAGTGAGGGTACAGAGATATAGGGAAGAGGGGATAATGTTAGTGAGAGTACAGAGATATAGGGAAGAGGGGATAATGTTAGTGAGGATGCAGAGATACAGGGAAGAGGGGATAATGTTAGTGAGGATGCAGAGATACAGGAAAGAGGGGATAATGTTAGTGAGGGTGCAGAGATACAGGGAAGAGTGGATAATGTTAGTGAGGGTACAGAGATACAGGGAAGAGGGGATAATGTTAGTGAGGATGCAGAGATACAGGAAAGAGGGGATAATGTTAGTGAGGGTGCAGAGATACAGAGAAGAGTGGATAATGTTAGTGAGGGTACAGAGATACAGGGAAGAGGGGATAATGTTAGTGAGGATGCAGAGATACAGGAAAGAGGGGATAATGTTAGTGAGGGTACAGAGATATAGGGAAGAGGGGATAATGTTAGTGAGGATGCAGAGATACAGGGAAGAGAGGATAATGTTAGTGAGGATGCAGAGATACAGGAAAGAGGGGATAATGTTAGTGAGGGTACAGAGATACAGGGAAGAGGGGATAATGTTAGTGAGGGTACAGAGATACAGGGAAGAGGGGATAATGTTAGTGAGGGTACAGAGATACAGGGAAGAGGGGATAATGTTAGTGAGGATGCAGAGATACAGGGAAGAGGGGATAATGTTAGTGAGGATGCAGAGATACAGGAAAGAGGGGATAATGTTAGTGAGGGTACAGAGATACAGGGAAGAGGGGATAATGTTAGTGAGGATGCAGAGATACAGGGAAGAGGGGATAATGTTAGTGAGGATGCAGAGATACAGGGGAGAGGGGATAATGTTAGTGAGGGTGCAGAGATACAGGGAAGAGTGGATAATGTTAGTGAGGGTACAGAGATACAGGGAAGAGGGGATAATGTTAGTGAGAGTACAGAGATACAGGGAAGAGGGGATAATGTTAGTGAGGGTACAGAGATACAGGGAAGAGGGGATAATGTTAGTGAGGGTACAGAGATACAGGGAAGAGGGGATAATGTTAGTGAGGATGCAGAAATACAGGGAAGAGGGGATAATGTTAGTGAGGATACAGAGATACAGGTAAGAGGGGATAATGTTAGTGAGGATACAGGGAAGAGGGTATAATGTTAGTAAGGATGTAGAGATACAGGGAATAGGGGATAATGTTAGTGAGGATGTAGAGATACAGGGAAGAGGGGATAATGTTAGTGAGGATGCAGAGATACAGGGAAGAGGGGATAATGTTAGTGAGGGTACAGAGATACAGGGAAGAGGGGATAATGTTAGTGAGGGTGCAGAGATACAGGGAAGAGAGGATAATGTTAGTGAGGGTGCAGAGATACAGGGAAGAGGGGATAATGTTAGTGAGGGTGCAGAGATACAGGGAAGAGGGGATAACGTTAGTGAGGGTACAGATATATAGGGAAGAGGCGATAATGTTAGTGAGAGTACAGAGATACAGGGAAGAGGGGATAATGTTAGTGAGGGTACAGAGATATAGGGATGAGGGGATAATGTTAGTGAAGATGCAGGGATACAGGGAAGAGGGGATAATGTTAGTGAGGGTACAGAGATACAGGGAAGAGGGGATAATGTTAGTGAGGGTACAGAGATACAGGGAAGAGGGGATAATGTTAGTGAGGGTACAGAGATACAGGGAAGAGGGGATAATATTAGTGAGAGTACAGAGATACAGGGAAGAGGGGATAATGTTAGTGAGGGTACAGAGATATAGGGATGAGGGGATAATGTTAGTGAAGATGCAGGGATACAGGGAAGAGGGGATAATGTTAGTGAGGGTACAGAGATACAGGGAAGAGGGGATAATGTTAGTGAGGGTACAGAGATACAGGGAAGAGGGGATAATGTTAGTGAGGGTACAGAGATACAGGGAAGAGGGGATAATATTAGTGAGAGTACAGAGATACAGGGAAGAGGGGATAATGTTAGTGAGGGTACAGAGATACAGGGAAGAGGGGATAATGTTAGTGAGAGTACAGAGATATAGGGAAGAGGGGATAATGTTGGTGAGAGTACAGAGATACAGGGAAGAGGGGATAATGTTAGTGAGAGTACAGAGATATAGGGAAGAGGGGATAATGTTAGTGAGGGTATAGAGATACAGGGAAGAGGGGATAATGTTAGTGAGGGTACAGAGATATAGGGAACAGGGGATAATGTTAGTGAGGATGCAGAGATACAGGGAAGAGGGGATAATGTTAGTGAGAGTACAGAGATACAGGGAAGAGGGGATAATGTTAGTGAGGGTGCAGAGATACAGGGAAGAGTGGATAATGTTAGTGAGGGTACAGAGATACAGGGAAGAGGGGATAATGTTAGTGAGGGTACAGAGATATAGGGAAGAGGGGATAATGTTAGTGAGGATGCAGAGATACAGGGAAGAGGGGATAATGTTAGTGAGGACGCAGAGATACAGGAAAGAGGAGATAATGTTAGTGAGGGTACAGAGATACAGGGAAGAGGGGATAATGTTAGTGAGAGTACAGAGATACAGGGAAGAGGGGATAATGGCCCTCATTCAGAGCCGCTCGTTATCGGCAGTACGCTCGTTCCGAGCGATGTTTGCACATCTGCGCATGCGTACGCTTTTTAGTACGCATGCGCGAACCAGTCAGTGCGGCCGAAAATCCTTTGTACGCTATATAGCGAGTGCCTGCTATTTTGAGTGACAGAATGAGGCGTATGTGGGTGGTAACAGGGGAAGGTGATTGAAAATGGGGAGTGGAGATCCGAACGCAGGCGTGCTTAAAGGTCAAAACGGGCGTTTTATGGGTGTGTATATTTAAAACAGCAGCGTCATTGACCACGTCACTGGGTTATTTTATAGCCAGAACTGCACGCAAATTTGTGGTAGCAAACACCAACCACAAGAATAGCGAGCAGTTCATACGCTGATCGATGTACTCGATTAATCTAATAAATAGCGGACATGATGTAGGATGCGTGCGGCCAGGGGGCGTTTTTAACAAATAAACGAGCGTATGTTTTGCTCGTTCGTTCAGACTTAGAGGTGTGAACACACTGCAATGTGCGTACGGATCATTTAAATAGCCACCCCTTGTTTTTAAACGAACGACCGCAAATAGCGTCCGGCTCTGAATGAGGGCCAATGTTAGTGAAGATGCAGGGATACAGGGAAGAGGGGATAATGTTAGTGAGGGTACAGAGATACAGGGAAGAGGGGATAATGTTAGTGAGGGTACAGAGATACAGGGAAGAGTGGATAATGTTAGTGAGGATGCAGAGATACAGGGAAGAGGGGATAATGTTAGTGAGGATGCAGAGATACAGGGAAGAGGGGATAATGTTAGTGAGGATGTAGAGATACAGGGAAGAGGGGATAATGTTAGTGAGGATACAGAGATACAGGTAAGAGGGGATAATGTTAGTGAGGATACAGGGAAGAGGGTATAATGTTAGTAAGGATGTAGAGATACAGGGAATAGGGGATAATATTAGTGAGGATGTAGAGATACAGGGAAGAGGGGATAATGTTAGTGAGGATGCAGAGATACAGGGAAGAGGGGATAATGTTAGTGAGGATACAGGGAAGAGGGGATAATGTTAGTGAGGATGCAGTTACAGGGAAGACGGGATAATGTTAGTGAGGATGCAGAGATAGAGGGAAGAGGGGATAATGTTAGTGAGGGTACAGAGATACAGGGAAGAGGGGATAATGTTAGTGAGGGTGCAGAGATACAGGGAAGAGAGGATAATGTTAGTGAGGGTGCAGAGATACAGGGAAGAGGGGATAATGTTAGTGAGGGTGCAGAGATACAGGGAAGAGGGGATAACGTTAGTGAGGGTACAGATATATAGGGAAGAGGCGATAATGTTAGTGAGAGTACAGAGATACAGGGAAGAGGGGATAATGTTAGTGAGGGTACAGAGATATAGGGATGAGGGGATAATGTTAGTGAGGATGCAGAGATACAGGAAAGAGGGGATAATGTTAGTGAGGGTACAGAGATACAGGGAAGAGGGGATAATGTTAGTGCGAGTACAGAGATACAGGGAAGAGGGGATAATGTTAGTGAGGGTACAGAGATACAGGGAAGAGGGGATAATGTTAGTGAGAGTACAGAGATACAGGGAAGAGGGTATAATGTTAGTGAGGGTACAGAGATATAGGGAAGAGGGGATAATGTTAGTGAGAGTACAGAGATATAGGGAAGAGGGGATAATGTTAGTGAGGATGCAGAGATACAGGGAAGAGGGGATAATGTTAGTGAGGATGTAGAGATACAGGGAAGAGGGGATAATGTTAGTGAGGATACAGGTAAGAGGGGATAATGTTAGTGAGGATACAGGGAAGAGGGTATAATGTTAGTAAGGATGTAGAGATACAGGGAATAGGGGATAATGTTAGTGAGGATGTAGAGATACAGGGAAGAGGGGATAATGTTAGTGAGGATGCAGAGATACAGGGAAGAGGGGATAATGTTAGTGAGGATACAGGGAAGAGGGGATAATGTTAGTGAGGATGCAGTTACAGGGAAGACGGGATAATGTTAGTGAGGATGCAGAGATAGAGGGAAGAGGGGATAATGTTAATGAGGGTACAGAGATACAGGGAAGAGGGGATAATGTTAGTGAGGGTGCAGAGATACAGGGAAGAGAGGATAATGTTAGTGAGGGTGCAGAGATACAGGGAAGAGGGGATAATGTTAGTGAGGGTGCAGAGATACAGGGAAGAGGGGATAACGTTAGTGAGGGTACAGATATATAGGGAAGAGGCGATAATGTTAGTGAGAGTACAGAGATACAGGGAAGAGGGGATAATGTTAGTGAGGTTACAGAGATATAGGGATGAGGGGATAATGTTAGTGAGGATGCAGAGATACAGGAAAGAGGGGATAATGTTAGTGAGGGTACAGAGATACAGGGAAGAGGGGATAATGTTAGTGAGAGTACAGAGATACAGGGAAGAGGGGATAATGTTAGTGAGGGTACAGAGATACAGGGAAGAGGGGATAATGTTAGTGAGAGTACAGAGATACAGGGAAGAGGGTATAATGTTAGTGAGGGTACAGAGATATAGGGAAGAGGGGATAATGTTAGTGAGAGTACAGAGATATAGGGAAGAGGGGATAATGTTAGTGAGGATGCAGATATACAGGGAAGAGGGGATAATGTTAGTGAGGATGCAGAGATACAGGAAAGAGGGGATAATGTTAGTGAGGGTGCAGAGATACAGGGAAGAGTGGATAATGTTAGTGAGGGTACAGAGAAACAGGTAAGAGGGGATAATGTTAGTGAGGATACAGGGAAGAGGGTATAATGTTAGTAAGGATGTAGAGATACAGGGAATAGGGGATAATGTTAGTGAGGATGTAGAGATACAGGGAAGAGGGGATAATGTTAGTGAGGATGCAGAGATACAGGGAAGAGGGGATAATGTTAGTGAGGGTACAGAGATACAGGGAAGAGGGGATAATGTTAGTGAGGGTGCAGAGATACAGGGAAGAGAGGATAATGTTAGTGAGGGTGCAGAGATACAGGGAAGAGAGGATAATGTTAGTGAGAGTACAGAGATATAGGGAAGAGGAGATAATGTTGGTGAGAGTACAGAGATACAGGGAAGAGGGGATAATGTTAGTGAGAGTACAGAGATATAGGGAAGAGGGGATAATGTTAGTGAGGGTATAGAGATACAGGGAAGAGGGGATAATGTTAGTGAGGGTACAGAGATATAGGGAACAGGGGATAATGTTAGTGAGGATGCAGAGATACAGGGAAGAGGGGATAATGTTAGTGAGAGTACAGAGATACAGGGAAGAGGGGATAATGTTAGTGAGGGTGCAGAGATACAGGGAAGAGGGGATAATGTTAGTGAGGGTACAGAGATACAGGGAAGAGGGGATAATGTTAGTGAGGGTACAGAGATATAGGGAAGAGGGGATAATGTTAGTGAGGATGCAGAGATACAGGGAAGAGGGGATAATGTTAGTGAGGATGCAGAGATACAGGAAAGAGGAGATAATGTTAGTGAGGGTACAGAGATACAGGGAAGAGGGGATAATGTTAGTGAGAGTACAGAGATACAGGGAAGAGGGGATAATGGCCCTCATTCAGAGCCGCTCGTTAGCGGCAGTACGCTCGTTCCGAGCGATGTTTGCACATCTGCGCATGCGTACGCTTTTTAGTACGCATGCGCGAACCAGTCAGTGCGGCCGAAAATCCTTTGTACGCTATATAGCGAGTGCCTGCTATTTTGAGTGACAGAATGAGGCGTATGTGGGTGGTAACAGGGGAAGGTGCTTGAAAATGGGGAGTGGAGATCCGAACGCAGGCGTGCTTAAAGGTCAAAACGGGCGTTTTATGGGTGTGTATATTTAAAACAGCAGCGTCATTGACCACGTCACTGGGTTATTTTATAGCCAGAACTGCACGCAAATTTGTGGTAGCAAACACCAACCACAAGAATAGCGAGCAGTTCATACGCTGGTCGATGTACTCGATTAATCTAATAAATAGCGGACATGACGTAGGATGCGTGCGGCCAGGGGGCGTTTTTAACAAATAAACGAGCGTATGTTTTGCTCGTTCGTTCAGACTTAGAGGTGTGAACACACTGCAATGTGCGTACGGATCATTTAAATAGCCACCCCTTGTTTTTAAACGAACGACCGCAAATAGCGTCCGGCTCTGAATGAGGGCCAATGTTAGTGAAGATGCAGGGATACAGGGAAGAGGGGATAATGTTTGTGAGGGTACAGAGATACAGGGAAGAGGGGATAATGTTAGTGAGGGTACAGAGATACAGGGAAGAGTGGATAATGTTAGTGAGGATGCAGAGATACAGGGAAGAGGGGATAATGATAGTGAGGATGCAGAGATACAGGGAAGAGGGGATAATGTTAGTGAGGATGTAGAGATACAGGGAAGAGGGGATAATGTTAGTGAGGATACAGAGATACAGGTAAGAGGGGATAATGTTAGTGAGGATACAGGGAAGAGGGTATAATGTTAGTAAGGATGTAGAGATACAGGGAATAGGGGATAATGTTAGTGAGGATGTAGAGATACAGGGAAGAGGGGATAATGTTAGTGAGGATGCAGAGATACAGGGAAGAGGGGATAATGTTAGTGAGGATACAGGGAAGAGGGGATAATGTTAGTGAGGATGCAGTTACAGGGAAGACGGGATAATGTTAGTGAGGATGCAGAGATAGAGGGAAGAGGGGATAATGTTAGTGAGGGTACAGAGATACAGGGAAGAGGGGATAATGTTAGTGAGGGTGCAGAGATACAGGGAAGAGAGGATAATGTTAGTGAGGGTGCAGAGATACAGGGAAGAGGGGATAATGTTAGTGAGGGTGCAGAGATACAGGGAAGAGGGGATAACGTTAGTGAGGGTACAGATATATAGGGAAGAGGCGATAATGTTAGTGAGAGTACAGAGATACAGGGAAGAGGGGATAATGTTAGTGAGGGTACAGAGATATAGGGATGAGGGGATAATGTTAGTGAGGATGCAGAGATACAGGAAAGAGGGGATAATGTTAGTGAGGGTACAGAGATACAGGGAAGAGGGGATAATGTTAGTGCGAGTACAGAGATACAGGGAAGAGGGGATAATGTTAGTGAGGGTACAGAGATACAGGGAAGAGGGGATAATGTTAGTGAGAGTACAGAGATACAGGGAAGAGGGTATAATGTTAGTGAGGATGTAGAGATACAGGGAAGAGGGGATAATGTTAGTGAGGATACAGGTAAGAGGGGATAATGTTAGTGAGGATACAGGGAAGAGGGTATAATGTTAGTAAGGATGTAGAGATACAGGGAATAGGGGATAATGTTAGTGAGGATGTAGAGATACAGGGAAGAGGGGATAATGTTAGTGAGGATGCAGAGATACAGGGAAGAGGGGATAATGTTAGTGAGGATACAGGGAAGAGGGGATAATGTTAGTGAGGATGCAGTTACAGGGAAGACGGGATAATGTTAGTGAGGATGCAGAGATAGAGGGAAGAGGGGATAATGTTAATGAGGGTACAGAGATACAGGGAAGAGGGGATAATGTTAGTGAGGGTGCAGAGATACAGGGAAGAGAGGATAATGTTAGTGAGGGTGCAGAGATACAGGGAAGAGGGGATAATGTTAGTGAGGGTGCAGAGATACAGGGAAGAGGGGATAACGTTAGTGAGGGTACAGATATATAGGGAAGAGGCGATAATGTTAGTGAGAGTACAGAGATACAGGGAAGAGGGGATAATGTTAGTGAGGTTACAGAGATATAGGGATGAGGGGATAATGTTAGTGAGGATGCAGAGATACAGGAAAGAGGGGATAATGTTAGTGAGGGTACAGAGATACAGGGAAGAGGGGATAATGTTAGTGAGAGTACAGAGATACAGGGAAGAGGGGATAATGTTAGTGAGGGTACAGAGATACAGGGAAGAGGGGATAATGTTAGTGAGAGTACAGAGATACAGGGAAGAGGGTATAATGTTAGTGAGGGTACAGAGATATAGGGAAGAGGGGATAATGTTAGTGAGAGTACAGAGATATAGGGAAGAGGGGATAATGTTAGTGAGGATGCAGAGATACAGGGAAGAGGGGATAATGTTAGTGAGGATGCAGAGATACAGGAAAGAGGGGATAATGTTAGTGAGGGTGCAGAGATACAGGGAAGAGTGGATAATGTTAGTGAGGGTACAGAGAAACAGGGAAAAGGGGATAATGTTAGTGAGGATGCAGAGATACAGGAAAGAGGGGATAATGTTAGTGAGGGTGCAGAGATACAGGGAAGAGTGGATAATGTTAGTGAGGGTACAGAGATACAGGGAAGAGGGGATAATGTTAGTGAGGATGCAGAGATACAGGAAAGAGGGGATAATGTTAGTGAGGGTACAGAGATATAGGGAAGAGGGGATAATGTTAGTGAGGATGCAGAGATACAGGGAAGAGAGGATAATGTTAGTGAGGATGCAGAGATACAGGAAAGAGGGGATAATGTTAGTGAGGGTACAGAGATACAGGGAAGAGGGGATAATGTTAGTGAGGGTACAGAGATACAGGGAAGAGGGGATAATGTTAGTGAGGGTACAGAGATACAGGGTAGAGGGGATAATGTTATTGAGGATGCAGAGATACAGGGAAGAGGGGATAATGTTAGTGAGGATGCAGAGATACAGGAAAGAGGGGATAGTGGCCCTCATTCAGAGCCGCACGTTAACAACAGTACGCTCGTTGCGTTCCGATGTTGACTAACCGCGCATGCGTCGGTGTTACACTGCGCATGTGCGTACGGCAGATTGCGAGCTTTTTTTCTCTCGTTCCTAAAATAGCGTACAGGAAGTGACATGTCAAATGTGATTGACAGAACAGGGCGTTTTTGGGTGTTGACGGGGGTGGAGATGAAAAAACGCAGGCGTGGCGAGGCGTTTTTGGGGCGTACATACATTAGCAGATGCGAACGTCAAATGTGTTCGGACCGTCTCATACGTCACTGAAACATCCGCTTTCCCTTCAAAATGCTCGCACAGCTTAGGGTCAGGATTACTCGACCACATTGGCGATGGCCTTCTCCTCCGTCCCGGGACTCCACGATGGTGCAGCGATTAATCGCGGCTGGTCAGTAAAGTAATTAGTGTTGGATTGAAATCCGGCTTGGTATGTGTTTGGAAAGCAGTTTATTGGGATAGCACAAAAGCGTACGCAGGTGGAAATCAGAGCTGCTAATGTCATGATTACACAATCAATTAGCGTACATTTTTGGGGTTTTATTTTGGCCACAATTTGGGGGTTATGGCCTATTGTAACAATAATGTCATCATCTTTTAATTAGCTCCCCTTTTTTTTGGTTTACTGTGGAATTTGCATCGCTATGTGATTTTTTAAACGTTCCTTAAAGAGGCCTTTTTTTTTTTAAAAGAGGGTCAGTTTTTGCGTTTAAGGCCAGGATTAAATGTAACCCATTTGTACAATAATGTCACAATACAATGTCAGTGTTTTGTTTTTAATTTATTGTTTACACACAAACAAATTGGCCTAATATTGTATTGCCTTTTTTTGTGGCCAAGATATTTGATCCAAAAAAAAAAATAACATAACTACTAACATAAGCGTAAATACAAAATTTAAAAACATTTCACAAGAAAGGAGAGGGAAGTTTTGACCAGAAAGGAATATGAGCCAAGCACAGAAGGAGTGTGGGAAAAGTCGCCATTGCTGTCACCGTTTTCTCGCCCGTTTGGCTGGGTGAGGGTGGGCGCCAGACCGGGTCCGGGATGCCATCGGGCTGGCCTGTCCAGAGGCAGATGTTGTGGCCTCTGGACTAGGCACAGGGCTAGGCACATTTGGAGGATTGGCTGATGTTGTGCCAGAGGTGGAGGATCCGGATGTTCCGGCAGGAAGGGAGGTCGGCTCCACCATGTGCTGGCGAACGAGCTGCTCCAGGGCATCGGCGATGCGGATGTTGGCCCTGGTATTTTCCGCCAGGGCCTGACCAATGGTCACGTTGGCCGCAGCATTTTGCTCCAGGGCCTCAGCCACCCGTATCAGACTGGCGTCCATCCTCTGCAGAATCTCCGTATGGCAATCCGATTTAAAATTGAGTTCTGTGAGGAGGCCCACTGCCTGCGAGGGGGCACGCCCTGGACTGGCTTCTGCAGGGTCCTCAGCCGGATGTACTGGTTCCTCCCCTGCAGAGCCAGCAGAAATTCTGCGGCCAAGGCTCCCCTCTGGAGCAGACTCATCCGCCTCTGTCTCTGTTAGGAAATTGGAGAAAAGACTCACATTAGAATCTACATATTGGCACAATAGCATTTCTGAGTTGGTGACATCACAAGACTTACCTTGGCCAACATGAGGAGCCGCAAAGTCTGGCATGTCCGTATCCATGTTGGACACGCCAAACACCTCCACAGCCTGCACACACCCCTGTGCCATCTCTTCTAAGTCTGTCAACTCCAATGACACAGGGGTGGGACCCCCACCTGTCCCCCTTGCATGCCTAGCCCTGTCGGCAAGTTTTTGTTTGAGACGATATTTGAAGTCTGCCCATCTGTGGAATGAATTTGGAACCATTATCCTTTTTTTTACAATGGGGTTTGTTTATAGGATGGGAAAGTGTTTACTTACCGCCGTTTGACATCCCGGGCTAGACGGACATAATCACCCACCCTATTGACAGCAACGGCGACCTCCTCCCACATTCTCCACTTCTGGCTTTGGCTCATATTCCTGCCTGCCTGGGGCAGGATGTCAACGCACTTCTGGATCAAAACCTCCATCTCCTTGCTTGTGAAATGTGGCTGCCTTTTTTTTTTGGCAGCTTTGGCGGGTTGACTGGGGCCAGCAGTCTCTTCCATGTCATCCTCCTCACCTATTTGGGTAAATATGCAGATTTAGCCACTTCACAACTTGACCAATATTATGTTTTAAAAGAATCATTGACACAAAATGCATGAAGGCCTTACCGCCGCAATTTTGACCATTGTTTCCCTGGTTTGAAGCCATGTCTCTGCTTCCAGCATGAAATCATCCAGAAATTCTATGTGATTTCGTGACGTATTTATACATGCGTCCTTAGTTTGCGGCCGCATCATTGATTGTGCGTCCCTATGATTCATCCTTAATTTGTGCGGGAAAATAAACACTATTTATGGCTTGGTGTGTGTGGATTCGAGGTGGGGTTGTTGGAGTGTTGTCGGTTAAGTGGTTTGGATTTGGTTGTTTGCGTTTGGAGGATTTGGCAGAGTTGTTTTTTTGTTTGTTTTTGCTACATTTCTTTGTTTTTTCCGTTCGCATTTTTTTCATTTTTTCAACATCCTTTCCTGATTTGGTAAGTTTTGTGCATTCAAATTTGTGGCCAATTGGTGTATTCTTCTGTTTTGTGGTTCGTTAATTTGTTTAACACTCATTTCATCTTTTTTAGTTTTTTTTTGTTTTCGGACCCAAAGAAGTTTTTTGTGGAAATCTTATATATTCGAGTTGGGTAAGTACATTTTTTGTCTTGCATTTGCGAATTAATTACCGCATTTTTGACTGTTGGTGTAGTGACTTGCATTTGCAAATTAATTACCGCATTTTTGACTGTTGGTGTAGTGACTTGCATTTGCGAATTAATTACCGCATTTTTGACTGTTGGTGTAGTCACTTGCATTTGCGAATTAATTACTGCATTTTTGACTGTTGGTGTAGTGACTTGCATTTGCGAATTAATTACCGCATTTTTGACTGTTGGTGTAGTGACTTGCATTTGCGAATTAATTACCGCATTTTTGACTGTTGGTGTAGTGACTTGCATTTGCGAATTAATTACCGCATTTTTGACTGTTGGTGTAGCGACTTGCATTTGCGAATTATTTACCGCATTTTTGATGGCTTATTCATCATATAATCCAGTTTTGCTTTTCCCTTTTCCATTTTTTGGGTCCATTTGAACCCTATTTGACGTACGGTGTGCAATGTCGTTTTCATCGATGGCCAAATGTGTTTTTCCGCTATTTTCTGTGTTGGCTTGCAACAATTTTTAAACAAAAAAAAAACCCTCTAAATTTTTGAAGTCTCATTGTTGGCTTTTTTACAGTTTATACGTATCATGACAATACCCCGGCATGTAAGCAGCTATGGATGGTATCAGAAAGCTAAGTTATTTTTTGTTACTTTTGGGGTGGGTCAAAAGCCTTACATTGTAAACTTTGAATTTCAGGTAGATCTGGGGCGAATTGTTCTGGCCCTGCTCCCGGAAGACGACCAACCTCAAACTCGTCCCAGGCGTAGGCATCGTAGGCATGCAAGGCCCCAGATATTTCGAACACGTGTCACCCTTTTTGGAATGCCCGATGATGAGGTTTTAAGACGCTACCGTCTACCTCCCAAAATCATCATAGACACTCTCTCATTAATAGAAAGTGATCTTGAGCGGCAAATTGACAGTCCAACAGCAATACCACCACTGACGCAATTTATGGCGGTGTTACATTTCTGTGCCTCAGGATCGTTTCAAACAACGGTGGGAATAGTGGCGGGCATCTCCCAATCCTCCTTTTCCAGGATCCTGAGGGCAGTGATGGAGGCACTTTTCAAGCACCTCCATCATTTTATTAAAATGCCTTTGGATATGGGTGCCCTTAGTGTGGCCAAGGCCAATTTTTACCAAATAGCTGGCTTCCCACACATCATAGGGGTTGTGGATGGTACTCACATACCACTTCAGCCTCCAGCACGGCTGGAGGCAATATTTAGAAACAGGAAACACTATCACTCCCTGAATGTAATGGTGGTATGTGATGCCTCCCTCCAGATCCTGTCCCTGAATGCTAAATTACCCGGAAGTGCTCATGACTCCTTCGTCATCCGGCAATCAGGGATATGGCAGAAATTAACCAACCTACAAGCTGGTGATGCGTGGCTTCTGGGTAAGTGGAGACCTTTAGTACATAACAATGTTAAGCTTGATACACAGTGTTCCTGATGTGGTCTATTTTTGTTCACAGGAGACAGTGGATACCCTTGCATGTCCTGGCTGCTCACTCCTTATTTGGCTCCCACACCAGGGCCACAAAGTGCGTATAATTCCGCACTTACAGCCACCAGGCAAGTGGTGGAGCGCTGTATCGGCCTTTTAAAAGGCCGATTCAGATGCCTCCACCGCTCTGGTGGCGAGCTCATGTATGTGCCGGATATGGTGTCGAAAATTGTGGTCCTGTGTGGGATATTTCACAACATTGCCATAAGGAGTGGTGTCCCAATGCAGCCAGAGGATGCCTTACCTGAGGATGGCCCCCCCGAGGTTGGTCGAAGGTCAGTATGTGGGGGGGCCATACGCGATGATGTGGTGGCCAGATTTTTTAGGTAAGTTTGAACAAAACTCCAGTGTTTATACCTAATGTGTTTGTGTTTTTTGGCGAACATCTAATTTAATTTTATTTTTCTCACCATCTTCTGTTTGTTCACATAATCTTTGGCACTCCAACGCTCACTACTTCCTGCTACCCTTACCAAACCTGGATCTGGTCCTTTTGGGCATATATTCTGGAACCCATATCGCAACGCCATGTTTGTGGAATCATGTTGGCATGGTCCTTCGTCAACCAGTTCTTGATTTTGTGTTTTTATTTAATTATTTCTTGGTATGTGTTGTATTTGAATTTATCACTGTGTTTTTTTTTTGGGAGTGACCACTTTGTTTTCTCTGTTATGTTGTGAATAAATGTTTGAAGAGTGAAATGGTCTTCCTTTTTTGGAACGTTAACAGCAAGTGTAACCAGGTTAACACAAGTTACATTTGACTAAGGGGTAAACCAGTACTGACGCCAGTTGAGCTAAACTGAAATATGTTTTCAGCTTCCCAATCCACACCAAAAGGAAGCCTGGCCCAACCTTGGGATTTGTAAGATTGGCCTAAGCAGCTTGCGCACCAAGTAGGAACCTGGAAAATGTAGAAATATGTAATTGACACTACACCCAAAAAGGGAAATGACATTGTTACTGTTATGTGTTTCTTGTGTCTGTTTGACATACAAAGACAAAACACAATCTAACTTTTAAAAAAGGGAAATCCTTGCAGGAACAGTCTACTTATGTCAGGCTAAACTATCTTGGTTTTGGTTTTTAAAAATGAGCCACAACGTATATTTGTCTTAATAAATTTAATTGGAAAATAGAACAAAAATAAAAAAACTAATGCCGAAGGAGGCCAGACAGCCGGTCGAGGGCCACCAGAATGCCGATGACATGTTGGCGCATCTGCCCCACAACATCCGCCACCTCTTGCCGACGCCTCTGTTCCTCTGTGGGTGAGAAAAGTGTGTGGGTTAATACAACAATAGGGAATCCACAGAAAAATAAAAAAAAACAACCAAATCACTCCTAAACCCAAAAACAAAAATAAAAAGGGTGGGCTGGCAAAAATACAAGGCCTAGGTACAAATTCCCACAGGTATGATATGTGTATGTTTAAATCACCAGGAAGAGGTAAAGGCAAACCTTCACAATCAACAAAAGTCAAGCCACAAAAACACGAAGAAAGGCACGACACATGATTACATACAAACAGTTTGTGCTTTAAAAAAAAATAAAAAAAAACATACCGGGAGACAAAACGGGAGCTCCGGGCAAACCTCCATGATCCTCCTCGGAGGATCCGTCATTACCCAAAGAATGGGGCGGAGTTATGATGGACTCCGGGGAGGGGGTAATTGGAAGAGGGGTGGGTGGAGGAGAGGGGGAAGTGGGACGGAGGGGAAGGAGGCCCGACATTTCCGGGAGAGGGTCTGGGAAGGATAGGGAGGAGTGGGGAATAGGGGAAAGATTTGGGGTGGAGTGTTGGCTGGGGGTTGGGGATAGTGGGCGGGAACGCCGTCTGGACGGACGGTGACGGCGGAGTCTTGGCTGTCCCCCTAAAATATGTCAAAGAAATTGCGTTTAGTTTATGGACAAATCCGGGCAACCAAACTAAAAAAAAAAAAAAAAAAAAAACAAATAGCAGTAGAATTAAAAAATCAGAAATAGAGGGGAAACATGCACACGCAGATATGAGTACAAATAATAAATAGAACAGACAGGAAAACATGCAGACGCAGATATGAGTACAAATAATAAATAGAACAGACAGGAAAACATGCACACGCAGATATGAGTACAAATAATAAATAGAACAGACAGGAAAACATGCAGACGCAGATATGAGTACAAATAATAAATAAAACAGACAGGAAAACATGCAGACGCAGATATGAGTACAAATAATAAATAGAACAGACAGGAAAACATGCAGACGCAGATATGAGTACAAATAATAAATAGAACAGACAGGAAAACATGCAGACGCAGATATGAGTACAAATAATAAATAGAACAGACAGGAAAACATGCACACGCAGTTTGCCCCACAAACACAAACATTAAAACCACAATACATAACACTTACTTGCCAGGATCTGCATGCGAAAGCATGCCAGCAAGCGGGGCGTTCGCCGTTGCAGGTCGGACCACCTGCGCTCCAGCTGCCCGATGTTGCGGCGTGAGCCGAAGGACCGCAGGCGGGACCGTACCTCCGCATACGCGGAGCGCTTCTGCCGGTTGGTCATGGGTTGAGGCTGGCTGGTGATCCGGCGATCCATGACCTCCGTAAGCACCAGCAGCTCGCGCCTGGTGAATGCGGAGGCTCTCATGATGGCAATGGTGTTTTTCTTAAAAATCATTTTGATAAAGTGTGTAAAAATTTTCTGATTGGCTAATGTATTTTGGAAATTAACAGGAGCAATTTTATTGGTTAGTGTATGAGTCATGTGTTCGACAGGGCCAGAAATCTCTGGAGAGTTAGGATAGGCTTGATGCAGTGACATGCGTAAGCAAATTTAAATAAAGAAATGAACCCAGGGAAATATGCGGGGATCCACAGCAATAGTACAATTGTTTAATTGTGGTTCACATGTTTTTTGAACAATAAAAGCGAATGTTTCATCCGTACGTATTCTGCGGGTAAACACAAACACGGACAAGAGTAAAGTTTCTTGCATTGTGTTGAAAAAAACAAACAATTAAGCTAATTGATACATTGATTGGCATGATACGATTGATGGAGGTAGGCAGAATAAAGGAGCAGGTAATCGACATCTGACAAGGCCACTTCCTGTTTATACTTGTGCGTGCGTTCCTTTCAAGCCATTTCGGGGATGTACGCTCGCTATTTTGTACGCTCGTTAGTTAGAGGAGGGGTCGTCAGAGTTTTGGGAGGAATTTTAGATGCGAACGAAAATACGAGCGAGCCATTGAATTTAAATATTTTTGTACGTACGCCTAACGTACGTGCGCCCGCTTGCGAGTGGGTCTGAATGAGGGCCAATGTTAGTGAGGATGCAGAGATACAGGGAAGAGAGGATAATGTTAGTGAGGATGCAGAGATACAGGAAAGAGGGGATAATGTTAGTGAGGGTACAGAGATACAGGGAAGAGGGGATAATGTTAGTGAGGGTACAGAGATACAGGGAAGAGGGGATAATGTTAGTGAGGATGCAGAGATACAGGGAAGAGGGGATAATGTTAGTGAGGGTACAGAGATACAGGGAAGAGGGGATAATGTTAGTGAGGATGCAGAGATACAGGGAAGAGGGGATAATGTTAGTGAGAGTACAGAGATACAGGGAAGAGGGGATAATGTTAGTGAGGGTGCAGAGATACAGGGAAGAGGGGATAATGTTAGTGAGGGTACAGAGATACAGGGAAGAGGGGATAATGTTAGTGAGGATGCAGAGATACAGGGAAGAGGGGATAATGTTAGTGAGAGTACAGAGATACAGGGAAGAGGGGATAATGTTAGTGAGGGTGCAGAGATACAGGGAATAGTGGATAATGTTAGTGAGGGTACAGAGATACAGGGAAGAGGGGATAATGTTAGTGAGGATGCAGAGATACAGGAAAGAGGGGATAATGTTAGTGAGGGTACAGAGATACAGGGAAGAGGGGATAATGTTAGTGAGGGTACAGAGATACAGGGAAGAGGGGATAATGTTAGTGATGGTACAGAGATACAGGGAAGAGGGGATAATGTTAGTGAGGGTACAGAGATACAGGGAAGAGGGGATAATGTTAGTGAGGGTACAGAGATACAGGGAAGAGGGGATAATGTTAGTGAGGATGCAGAGATACAGGGAAGAGGGGATAATGTTAGTGAGGATGCAGAGATACAGGAAAGAGGGGATCATGTTAGTGAGGGTACAGAGATACAGGGAAGAGGGGATCATGTTAGTGAGGATGCAGAGATACAGGGAAGAGGGGATAATGTTAGTGAGGATGCAGAGATACAGGGAAGAGGGGATAATGTTAGTGAGGGTGCAGAGATACAGGGAAGAGGGGATAATGTTAGTGAGGATGTAGAGATACAGGTAAGAGGGGGTAATGTTAGTGAGGATGCAGAGATACAGGGGAGAGGGGATAATGTTAGTGAGGGTGCAGAGATACAGGGAAGAGTGGATAATGTTAGTGAGGGTGCAGAGATACAGGGAAGAGGGGATAATGTTAGTGAGAGTACAGAGATACAGGGAAGAGGGGATAATGTTAGTGAGGGTGCAGAGATACAGGGAAGAGGGGATAATGTTAGTGAGGATGCAGAAATACAGGGAAGAGGGGATAATGTTAGTGAGGATGCAGAGATACAGGAATGAGGGGATAATGTTAGTGAGGGTACAGAGATACAGGGAAGAGGGGATAATGTTAGTGAGGATGCAGAGATACAGGGAAGAGGGGATAATGTTAGTGAGGGTACAGAGATACAGGGAAGAGGGGATAATGTTAGTGAGGATGCAGAGATACAGGGAAGAGGGGATAATGTTAGTGAGGATGCAGAGATACAGGGGAGAGGGGATAATGTTAGTGAGGATGCAGAGATACAGGAAAGAGGGGATAATGTTAGTGAGGGTACAGAGATACAGGGAAGAGGAGATAATGATAGTGAGGGTGCAGAGATACAGGGAAGAGGGGATAATGTTAGTGAGGGTACAGAGATACAGGGAAGAGGGGATAATGTTAGTGAGGATGCAGAGATACAGGGAAGAGGGGATAATGTTAGTGAGGGTACAGAGATACAGGGAAGAGGGGATAATGTTAGTGAGGATGCAGAGATACAGGGGAGAGGGAATAATGTTAGTGAGGGTACAGAGATACAGGGAAGAGGGGATAATGTTAGTGAGGATGCAGAGAAACAGGGGAGAGGGGATAATGTTAGTGAGGGTACAGAGATACAGGAAAGAGGGGATAATGTTAGTGAGGATGCAGAGATACAGGGAAGAGGGGATAATGTTAGTGAGGATACAGGAAAGAGGGGATAATGTTAGTGAGGGTACAGAGATACAGGGAAGAGTGGATAATGTTAGTTAGGGTACAGAGATACAGGGAAGAGGGGATAATGTTAGTGAGGATACAGGGATACAGAGAAGAGGGGATAATGTTAGTGAGGGTACAGAGATACAGGGGAGAGGGGATAATGTTAGTGAGGTTGCAGAGATACAGGGGAGAGGGGAAAATGTTAGTGAGGGTACAGAGATACAGGGAAGAGGGGATAATGTTAGTGAAGATGCAGAGATACAGGGAAGAGGGGATAATATTAGTGAGGATGCAGAGATACAGGGAAGAGGGGATAATGTTAGTGAGGGTACAGAGATACAGGGAAGAGGGGATAATGTTAGTGAGGATACAGGGAAGAGGGGATAATGTTAGTGAGGATGCGTTACAGGGAAGAGGGGATAATGTTAGTGAGGATGCAGAGATAGAGGGAAGAGGGGATAATGTTAGTGCTGGTGCAGAGATACAGGGAAGAGGGGATAATGTTAGTGAGGGTATAGAGATACAGGGAAGAGGGGATAATGTTAGTGAAGGTGCAGAGATACAGGGAAGAGGGGATAATGTTAGTGAGAGTACAGAGATACAGGGAAGAGGGGATAATGTTAGTGAGAGTACAGAGATACTGGGAAGAGGGGATAATGTTAGTGAGGATGTAGAGATACAGGGAAGAGGGGATAATGTTAGTGAGGGTAGAGAGATACAGGGAAGAGGGGATAATGTTAGTGAGGGTATAGAGATACAGGGAAGAGGGGATAATGTTAGTGAGGATGCAGAGATAGAGGGAAGAGGGGATAATGTAAGTGAGGGTACAGAGATACAGGGAAGAGGGGATAATGTTAGTGAGGGTGCAGAGATACAGGGAAGATGGGATAATGTTAGTGAGGGTGCAGAGATACAGGGAAGAGGGGATAATGTTAGTGAGGGTGCAGAGATACAGGGAAGAGGGGATAATGTTAGTGAGGGTGCAGAGATACAGGGAAGAGGGGATAATGTTAGTGAGAGTACAGAGATATAGGGAAGAG
Source organism: Taudactylus pleione (assembly GCA_031769625.1). Lineage (NCBI taxonomy): Eukaryota > Metazoa > Chordata > Amphibia > Anura > Myobatrachidae > Taudactylus > Taudactylus pleione. The sequence goes on from JAUIMM010000675.1 coordinate 480,594, forward strand.
GCGATAATGTTAGTGAGAGTACAGAGATACAGGGAAGAGGGGATAATGTTAGTGAGAGTACAGAGATACTGGGAAGAGGGGATAATGTTAGTGAGGATGTAGAGATACAGGGAAGAGGGGATAATGTTAGTGAGGGTAGAGAGATACAGGGAAGAGGGGATAATGTTAGTGAGGGTATAGAGATACAGGGAAGAGGGGATAATGTTAGTGAGGGTACAGAGATATAGGGAAGAGGGGATAATGTTAGTGAGGGTATAGAGATACAGGGAAGAGGGGATAATGTTAGTGAGGGTACAGAGATAGAGGGGAGAAGAGATAATGTTAGTGAGGGAACAGAGATACAGGGAAGAGGGGATAATGTTAGTGAGGATGCAGAGATACAGGGAAGAGGGGATAATGTTAGTGAGGATGCAGAGATACAGGGAAGAGGGGATAATGTTAGTGAGGGTACAGAGATACAGGGAAGAGGGGATAATGTTAGTGAGGATACAGGGAAGAGGGGATAATGTTAGTGAGGATGCGTTACAGGGAAGAGGGGATAATGTTAGTGAGGGTGCAGAGATACAGGGAAGAGGGGATAATGTTAGTGAGGGTATAGAGATACAGGGAAGAGGGGATAATGTTAGTGAAGGTGCAGAGATACAGGGAAGAGGGGATAATGTTAGTGAGGATGCAGAGATACAGGGAAGAGGGGATAATGTTAGTGAGGATGCAGAGATACAGGGAAGAGGGGATAATGTTAGTGAGGATGTAGAGATACAGGGAAGAGGGGATAATGTTAGTGAGGATACAGAGATACAGGTAAGAGGGGATAAGGTTAGTGAGGATACAGGGAAGAGGGTATAATGTTAGTAAGGATGTAGAGATACAGGGAATAGGGGATAATGTTAGTGAGGATGTAGAGATACAGGGAAGAGGGGATAATGTTAGTGAGGATGCAGTGATACAGGGAAGAGGGGATAATGTTAGTGAGGATACAGGGAAGAGGGGATAATGTTAGTGAGGATGCAGTTACAGGGAAGACGGGATAATGTTAGTGAGGATGCAGAGATAGAGGGAAGAGGGGATAATGTTAGTGAGGGTACAGAGATACAGGGAAGAGGGGATAATGTTAGTGAGGGTGCAGAGATACAGGGAAGAGAGGATAATGTTAGTGAGGGTGCAGAGATACAGGGAAGAGGGGATAATGTTAGTGAGGGTGCAGAGATACAGGGAAGAGGGGATAACGTTAGTGAGGGTACAGATATATAGGGAAGAGGCGATAATGTTAGTGAGAGTACAGAGATACAGGGAAGAGGGGATAATGTTAGTGAGGGTACAGAGATATAGGGATGAGGGGATAATGTTAGTGAGGATGCAGAGATACAGGAAAGAGGGGATAATGTTAGTGAGGGTACAGAGATACAGGGAAGAGGGGATAATGTTAGCGAGAGTACAGAGATACAGGGAAGAGGGGATAATGTTAGCGAGGGTACAGAGATACAGGGAAGAGGGGATAATGTTAGTGAGGGTACAGAGATACAGGGAAGAGGGGATAATGTTAGTGAGGGTACAAAGATACAGGGAAGAGGGGATAATGTTAGTGAGGATGCAGAGATACAGGGAAGAGGGGATAATGTTAGTGAGGATGCAGAGATACAGGAAAGAGGGGATAATGTTAGTGAGGGTGCAGAGATACAGTGAAGAGGGGATAATGTTAGTGAGGATGCAGAGATACAGGGAAGAGGGGATAATGTTAGTGAGGGTGCAGAGATACAGGGAAGAGGGGATAATGTTAGTGAGGATGCAGAGATACAGGGAAGAGGGGATAATGTTAGTGAGGGTACAGAGATACTGGGAAGAGGGGATAATGTTAGTGAGGGTGCAGAGATACAGGGAAGAGGGGATAATGTTAGTGAGGGTGCAGAGATACAGGGAAGAGGGGATAATGTTAGTGAGGATGCAGAGATACAGGGAAGAGGGGATAATGTTAGTGAGGGTGCAGAGATACAGGGAAGAGGGGATAATGTTAGTGAGGGTGCAGAGATACAGGGAAGAGGGGATAATGTTAGTGAGAGTACAGAGATATAGGGAAGAGGCGATAATGTTAGTGAGAGTACAGAGATACAGGGAAGAGGGGATAATGTTAGTGAGAGTACAGAGATACTGGGAAGAGGGGATAATGTTAGTGAGGATGTAGAGATACAGGGAAGAGGGGATAATGTTAGTGAGGGTAGAGAGATACAGGGAAGAGGGGATAATGTTAGTGAGGGTATAGAGATACAGGGAAGAGGGGATAATGTTAGTGAGGGTACAGAGATATAGGGAAGAGGGGATAATGTTAGTGAGGGTATAGAGATACAGGGAAGAGGGGATAATGTTAGTGAGGGTACAGAGATAGAGGGGAGAAGAGATAATGTTAGTGAGGGAACAGAGATACAGGGAAGAGGGGATAATGTTAGTGAGGATGCAGAGATACAGGGAAGAGGGGATAATGTTAGTGAGTATGCAGAGATACAGGGAAGAGGGGATAATGTTAGTGAGGGTACAGAGATACAGGGAAGAGGGGATAATGTTAGTGAGGATACAGGGAAGAGGGGATAATGTTAGTGAGGATGCGTTACAGGGAAGAGGGGATAATGTTAGTGAGGGTGCAGAGATACAGGGAAGAGGGGATAATGTTAGTGAGGGTATAGAGATACAGGGAAGAGGGGATAATGTTAGTGAAGGTGCAGAGATACAGGGAAGAGGGGATAATGTTAGTGAGGATGCAGAGATACAGGGAAGAGGGGATAATGTTAGTGAGGATGCAGAGATACAGGGAAGAGGGGATAATGTTAGTGAGGATGTAGAGATACAGGGAATAGGGGATAATGTTAGTGAGGATGTAGAGATACAGGGAAGAGGGGATAATGTTAGTGAGGATGCAGAGATACAGGGAAGAGGGGATAATGTTAGTGAGGATACAGGGAAGAGGGGATAATGTTAGTGAGGATGCAGTTACAGGGAAGACGGGATAATGTTAGTGAGGATGCAGAGATAGAGGGAAGAGGGGATAATGTTAGTGAGGGTACAGAGATACAGGGAAGAGGGGATAATGTTAGTGAGGGTGCAGAGATACAGGGAAGAGAGGATAATGTTAGTGAGGGTGCAGAGATACAGGGAAGAGGGGATAATGTTAGTGAGGGTGCAGAGATACAGGGAAGAGGGGATAACGTTAGTGAGGGTACAGATATATAGGGAAGAGGCGATAATGTTAGTGAGAGTACAGAGATACAGGGAAGAGGGGATAATGTTAGTGAGGGTACAGAGATATAGGGATGAGGGGATAATGTTAGTGAGGATGCAGAGATACAGGAAAGAGGGGATAATGTTAGTGAGGGTACAGAGATACAGGGAAGAGGGGATAATGTTAGCGAGAGTACAGAGATACAGGGAAGAGGGGATAATGTTAGCGAGGGTACAGAGATACAGGGAAGAGGGGATAATGTTAGCGAGGGTACAGAGATACAGGGAAGAGGGGATAATGTTAGTGAGGGTACAAAGATACAGGGAAGAGGGGATAATGTTAGTGAGGATGCAGAGATACAGGGAAGAGGGGATAATGTTAGTGAGGATGCAGAGATACAGGAAAGAGGGGATAATGTTAGTGAGGGTGCAGAGATACAGGGAAGAGGGGATAATGTTAGTGAGGATGCAGAGATACAGGGAAGAGGGGATAATGTTAGTGAGGGTGCAGAGATACAGGGAAGAGGGGATAATGTTAGTGAGGATGCAGAGATACAGGGAAGAGGGGATAATGTTAGTGAGGATGCAGAGATACAGGGGAGAGGGGATAATGTTAGTGAGGATGCAGAGATACAGGAAAGAGGGGATAATGTTAGTGAGGATGCAGAGATACAGGAAAGAGGGGATAATGTTAGTGAGGGTACAGAGATACTGGGAAGAGTGGATAATGTTAGTGAGGGTGCAGAGATACAGGGAAGAGGGGATAATGTTAGTGAGGGTACAGAGATACAGGGAAGAGGGGATAATGTTAGTGAGGATGCAGAGATATAGGGAAGAGGGGATAATGTTAGCGAGGGTACAGAGATACAGGGAAGAGGGGATAATGTTAGTGAGGATGCAGAGATACAGGGGAGAGGGAATAATGTTAGTGAGGGTACAGAGATACAGGGAAGAGGGGATAATGTTAGTGAGGATGCAGAGAAACAGGGGAGAGGGGATAATGTTAGTGAGGGTGCAGAGATACAGGAAAGAGGGGATAATGTTAGTGAGGATGCAGAGATACAGGGAAGAGGGGTTAATGTTAGTGAGGATGCAGAGATACAGGGAAGAGGGGATAATGTTAGTGAGGATACAGGAAAGAGGGGATAATGTTAGTGAGGGTACAGAGATACAGGGAAGAGTGGATAATGTTAGTTAGGATACAGAGATACAGGGAAGAGGGGATAATGTTAGTGAGGATACAGGGATACAGAGAAGAGGGGATAATGTTAGTGAGAGTACAGAGATACAGGGAAGAGGGGATAATGTTAGTGAGAGAACAGAGATACAGGGAAGAGGGGATAATGTTAGTGAGGATGCAGAGATACAGGGAAGAGGGTATAATGTTAGTGAGGGTGCAGAGATACAGGGAAGAGGGGATAATGTTAGTGAGGGTATAGAGATACAGGGAAGAGGGGATAATGTTAGTGAGGGTATAGAGATATAGGGAAGAGGGGATAATGTTAGTGAGAGTACAGAGATACAGGGAAGAGGGGATAATGTTAGTGAGGGTACAGAGATACAGGGAAGAGGGGATAATGTTAGTGAGAGAACAGAGATACAGGGAAGAGGGGATAATGTTAGTGAGGATGCAGAGATACAGGGAAGAGGGTATAATGTTAGTGAGGGTGCAGAGATACAGGGAAGAGGGGATAATGTTAGTGAGAGTATAGAGATACAGGGAAGAGGGGATAATGTTAGTGAGGGTACAGAGATATAGGGAAGAGGGGATAATGTTAGTGAGGGTATAGAGATACAGGGAAGAGGGGATAATGTTAGTGAGGGTGCAGAGATACAGGGAAGAGTGGATAATGTTAGTGAGGATGCAGAGATACAGGGAAGAGGGGATAATGTTAGTGAGGATGCAGAGATACAGGGAAGAGGGGATAATGTTAGTGAGGATGTAGAGATACAGGGAAGAGGGGATAATGTTAGTGAGGATACAGAGATACAGGTAAGAGGGGATAATGTTAGTGAGGATACAGGGACGAGGGTATAATGTTAGTAAGGATGTAGAGATACAGGGAATAGGGGATAATGTTAGTGAGGATGTAGAGATACAGGGAAGAGGGGATAATGTTAGTGAGGATGCAGAGATAAAGGGAAGAGGGGATAATGTTAGTGAGGATACAGGGAAGAGGGGATAATGTTAGTGAGGATGCAGTTACAGGGAAGAGGGGATAATGTTAGTGAGGATGCAGAGATAGAGGGAAGAGGGGATAATGTTAGTGAGGGTACAGAGATACAGGGAAGAGGGGATAATGTTAGTGAGGGTGCAGAGATACAGGGAAGATGGGATAATGTTAGTGAGGGTGCAGAGATACAGGGAAGAGGGGATAATGTTAGTGAGGGTGCAGAGATACAGGGAAGAGGGGATAACGTTAGTGAGGGTACAGAGATATAGGGAAGAGGCGATAATGTTAGTGAGAGTACAGAGATACAGGGAAGAGGGGATAATGTTAGTGAGGGTACAGAGATATAGGGAAGAGGGGATAATGTTAGTGAGAGTACAGAGATACTGGGAAGAGGGGATAATGTTAGTGAGGATGCAGAGATACAGGGAAGAGGGGATAATGTTAGTGAGGGTAGAGAGATACAGGGAAGAGGGGATAATGTTAGTGAGGGTATAGAGATACAGGGAAGAGGGGATAATGTTAGTGAGGGTACAGAGATATAGGGAAGAGGGGATAATGTTAGTGAGGGTATAGAGATACAGGGAAGAGGGGATAATGTTAGTGAGGATGCAGAGATACAGGGAAGAGGGGATAATGTTAGTGAGGGTACAGAGATAGAGGGAAGAAGAGATAATGTTAGTGAGGGAACAGAGATACAGGGAAGAGGGGATAATGTTAGTGAGGGTACAGAGATACAGGGAAGAGGGGATAATGTTAGTGAGAGTGCAGAGATACAGGGAAGAGGGGATAATGTTAGTGAGGATGCAGGGAAGAGGGGATAATGTTAGTGAGGATGCAGTTACAGGGAAGAGGGGATAATGTTAGGATACAGAGAAGAGGGGATAATGTTAGTGAGGGTGCAGAGATACAGGGAAGAGGGGATAATGGGCCTGATTCCAACCCACTTGCGAGCGGCTGTCCGCTCGCAAGTGGGTCGATGGTCTGCACTGCGCATGCGCACGACGGAGGGAGCTCCGTTGTGCTCATGCGCGAGACGCGCCGAGCGAAGGACTTTCCTTCGCTCGGAGTGTCTGATCAAAGGGGGCGTGCTGTCGATGTTGATTGACAGCACACCCCCTTTGGTGGGCGTGCTGGGGGCGTGCCTCCCAGACGGAGGCGTTCCCAAGGGAACGCCTACTGTCTGAAGCCGGCCCCACTGACATCACTAGTGATGTCAGTGGGAGTGATTTTGGCTCTGATAGAGCCAATATCACTCCTGGCCTTGCGGTTGAGAAACTTAACCGCAGGCTTCTGCTCGCAGTGGCGATGGTCGCGATGGTCAAGACCATCGCGACCATCACCCTGCTCGCTCGTATATGCTGTGGGTTGTGACCCCCAGCTATACGAGTGTCCAGGAGGACGCTCCATATTTATGGAGGTGGGCCCTGATTCAGAGCGAGCGCTCTGGTCAGAGCGTCCGGCTCTGAATCAGGGCCCATGTTAGCGAGGGTACAGAGATACAGGGAAGAGGAGATAATGTTAGTGAGGGTGCAGAGATACAGGGAAGAGGGGATAATGTTAGCGAGGGTACAGAGATACAGGGAAGAGGGGATAAATGTTAGTGAGGATGCAGAGATAGAGGGAAGAGGGGATAATGTTAGTGATGGTACAGAGATACAGGGAAGAGGGGATAATGTTAGTGAGGGTACAGAGATACAGGGAAGATGGGATAATGTTAGTGAAGATGCAGAGATTCAGGGAAGAGGGGATAATGTGAGGCTCCGATGGTACTTGATGTTACCGATGGTTTTACAGACTTGATAAGTATTACGGATGTGTGTAAGGTGAAGTGGGCGTCCTTATGTTAGGCTGCGACGTCATTTCGAACCCAAAAGCTAAATATAGTATTTAGGTTACGCTAATGGAAACTACAGAGGACGAAAGGGTTCTAGGAGTCACTATTTCAGGTGACTTAAAACAGGTAAGCATTGTAACAAAGCAATGAGAATGGCAAGTCAGATGCTTGGTTGCATAGGGATAGGAATCAGTAGAAGGAAGATAGAAGTAATAATGCCACTGTATAGGTCATGTGTAAGGCCTCGTCTAGAATACTGTGTTCAGTTATGGAGGCCACATATCCAGAAGAATATAAATACATTAGAGACTGTACTGTACAAAGAAGGGCAACTAAAATGGTGCATGGCCTATATTACAAAGCTTACCAGGAAAGACTAAAAAATCTTAATATGTATAGTCTGGAGCATAGAAGGAAAAAGGGATATGATTGAAACTTTCAAATATATCATGGGTTTTAACAAGGTGCATGAGGGAGACATTCTTCAGAAGTACTAAAACATGAGGAGATGCACTGAAACTGGAGGGAGGTAGATTCAAAGAAAATTTGAGGAAAAATTACTTTACAGAAAGAGTAGTAGATAAGTGGAATAGCCTCCCATCAGTGGTGGTAGAGGCTAAGGGGTCTATTTACTAAGACTCCACATATCGTGGAGTTAATGCCACTCCTGCTTCGCCTGCTACCGCTGTGAAGCAGGAACTGGCTACCGCAGCTGTTACTAAAATTAGACCAGCTGAGGAGGGTGAACATTAAGTCACCCCCTCGGCGGTAACAGCTGAGACTCCTTTCCCCTGACAGCCCTGTGTGACTCACCATCTCCAGCCGGTAGTAGCAGCAGTGACTTTTTTTTTTGTAAAATCTTTAACAACACACTGTACAATTACAAGAAACACTTCCTGCTTCTCCAATGAGGAGAAGCAGATACTGGCAGCTACAGGAGGCGGTATCAGCGCTAGAGAAGTCACCTGACGGTAAGTGACATTAGGGATACTGAATTTAAACCTCTATACGGTCCTGCCTATACCTTCTAAAATTTACGCTATTTGCGTATGCAGTCATACAGTAAATAAATACCCTCAGACTTTGAGAAAATGTGTTTCCAACGCACAAGGTATATTATTCAAGCAATGTACAGATAGTTTCACGCTGTGATCTAAATACAATTTAGCGCAAAGAAATTATACAGATCCAAGGTACAGTTATACATACGCACGCGCTCTGGGACCAGATTTCGGCATCAACAAGAAACCTCCATCAACAGCATCAGCATGAAGACTGGGGTCAGAACACACATATATATATACTCTTACAGAAATAGACTATACAATAGAGAGGTTTGTTGCGATCCCATTGGTTCTCCATCACGGTGCTTCTGTTACAGGACATTTAACAGGTTGATTCAAATGGACACAGACCAGCCTCCGACAGCCTTTTGTCTCCGTTTTCCCGCCTCATGCAAACCTAAGCTGTTAATTTTACAAAGTACATTTTGGTGCTTTAACTTTCTACGGCCCATAAGTTGAGAATGCATGTTGCGATCTTCACAACGATGATACCAGAAAGCTGTTGAGAAAGTGCAGATCAGTACAACACCAAACACAGTTTACTTATCATGTATTAAACCTTAGATACCAAATAGTCTCTATTTCACAGCAATAGTGCGAAATGGATAAAACTTGAATCTTATACTTTGAAACTATGGAACCTTTTACGTGAATGTGCAGTGTGTAAGTATTAGGGATTTGGGAAAAGATGCTAGTTAACTTGGGGCAGATGCATACGCATAAAGCTAATAAACAGCGTTCACATGCGGGGTATTATGCATTCGCTAATGTGCGACATGTTAACAGCGCAACTGTGTGTATTAATGTGTGTATGGGGTATGGTAAAATATGCAATCGCATGATGGTAATAATAGCATCGCCATATGTACTTAACTGTGAGTTTAGCTAAAATGGCGCTGAGCGGCCATTCCCAAAATGGCGTCTTGCAGATCTCATTTACAAGATGTGTCTTGCGGCCATTCGCAAGATGGCGTCGTTTCGATCTAATTTTAAGCTGATCTTGTCTCAGCCAATTATCCAGCTTCGACAGTCCACCCTTTGATAGCGAAAAACATGCTATCACACTCTGGTTTTAAAAATATTAATTTAGGCTTACATTTATATATATATTATTTAATGTTATTATGGGATGGCACAAGGTGGTTCTTAATCCATCAATAATGTGTCTCTGAGAGGGGACATAAAACTACCATTATACACACACTGCGGATCTTGGAAGATCATGGGAGTGATGTGGGGATGCATCACTCCTATAAAGGCAGTCTTGAGGGGGAATAGGGACTTACATTATTTGAGATGTTTTTAAAATAACATTTTAATAAAACATTTCGTGCACGTCTAAATATAATACATTATATGATGGTATTACCTAGTTCAGGGTTGTAATGCAGTTCTATATTTACCTCAGTATTCATATTGTCGTTACTGACCACCATCATAATTTTGTTCTTTCGGTTTACCTTATCTTTACATTTTCCACACTTCACCACAGTAGGAACACACCGGACACATATGCCAATTACTATGATGACAACCAGTATGAGGATCAGGAGTTTACCTATGCTTGCGATCATTTCCTGGACCCACTCTCCTAGGCCTGAGAACCATTTCACGGGGTTCAACCATGAAACCCATTCCTCTACCTTCTCCTCTACTTCAGCTACTGAAGCATTATGGTTCTTCCGAAATTCCCATTTTAGCTGCAGAATTTCATCCATCTTCCGGTCTATCACCTCCTTGGGGTCACTGGTATCATTGGTGACATAGGTGCACCATTTCACTCCAAATTGGGTGGCCAAAGTTACGCAGTACCCTCCAGTGACAGCGGTTAAATAATTTAACACTAGCCTGTGTGCACCAGTTCTTTCTTGTACGCTTGCAATTCCCTACCTGTATATCTGAAGGTGTCATCATACATCTCTGTGATGTTATCTATCAATTTAGCAAGGTCCTGAATATATCTAAAATTTAATGTACCCTGAGCGATCCTGGTGGGAACCAGTGCTACTAAAACTTGAAAGCCAGTTGTTTCACTAATTAACTGAGTGGCTTTATGCACGTCACCAGGTATCATATTTCTTTTAAAAAGGAAAAAGATGTCTGCGCAGTCGTCTATACACAAATGTACAGGTGTAATTAATTATATGAATTTATTAAACATGTAACTAGAAATGCAGTTCAATAAAAAAACATAATATAACATCACATAAACTTCATTTAGAGTGTACTCATAGGTATATAATTATTAGTTAGAGGTACACTGAAAGAAACATCCCAAACCAATGGTTATAAACATTAGCATATACAGTGATCGAATGGTGATAGATCCCCTCTTTTTGCGAGTAAAAATGATTAAAGTAAAGTAGCTGTTATAATCACCAGTGCGGACCCTAATCTCGAGGTTAATGTCCTGTGGGTTACCGTGCCAGTGGTATGCCCACCCACACAGAGAGGACTCTGGTATCCAAATGCAGCACCGCTGCGGCACTCACGAACTCCGGCGTATGAGTAGGGACAAAGTACGATACCAGGTGCAGTTTACCGCTCTGATGTATGCCCCAAGTGGCCGCTCCAACAGCTGATAGCTCCAATGTGTGGAAAGGAGCACAGTCTGGCTGCTATGTTGCTGTCCCACACTGAAGTGTGTCTCAGAGCTGTGCCGCTCCAGCGGCTGTAAGCTCCGGCGTGTAGAAAATAAAGGTGGGATCCGGCTGATATCACAGCTCACCACGCTGTTGATCAAAGTGTTGTGGGGTAAATAATTGGAGCTTGCAAAGTATAGCTTGGTATCCAATACACCGGAGGCTCTGCTGGTGAACATACAAATAAAAATAGCTTTTTGTGCCAAATGGCTGGAGAAAAGTGATGCACAAATAAAAAGCAGTCCACTAAAATCCTTCCTTGACGCGTTTCTCTCCTATGTCAGGAGTTTTTTCAAAAGGTAATGCAGTGTCCTTTGCTGAAAAAGGCAGTCTATTTATCCTGCATCTAATCAATCAATTAGTTGTAATTAAATACACCCTTGGAACTGCCACTTTTCCTCAAACATAAAAATTATCATTTAAAACTGCCTAAAATGCAGGTTAATAAGATTCAATATACAGAAACATAAGGCACAAAAGGAGACAAGTGCAAATCTCATACAGAATATTTCAAATGAATCCAACTAGATATAAATTCATAAGACATAGGAGAGAAACGCGTATCGTACTTTGTCCCTACTCATACGCCGGAGTTGGTGAGTGCCGCAGCGGTGCTGCATTTGGATACCAGAGTCCTCTCTGTGTGGGTGGGCATACCGCTGGCATGGTAACCCACAGGACATTGGGGTCCGCACTGGTGACTATAACAGCTACTTTACTTTAATCATTTTTACCCGCAAAAAGAGGGGATCTATCACCATTCGATCACTGTATATGCTAATGTTTATAACCATTGGTTTGGGATGTTTCTTTCAGTGTACCTCTAACTAATAATTATATACCTATGAGTATACTCTAAATGAAGTTTATGTGATGCATTTTATGTGATGTTATATTATGTTTTTTATTGAACTGCAGTTCTAATTACATGTTTAATAAAGTCATATATTTAATTACACCCGTACATTGGTGTATAGACGACTGCGCAGACATCTTTTTCCTTTTTATCTATATTATTGAGGGTTACTGGCAGAATACCCTCTGGTGTCAGCAGCAACTGTCTATACTTAACAGTAGTTGAGCGGATTTAGCGCACCCACTTTTTCTTTTTTGATCATATTTCTTTTGCCTCTGTGTTCATACTACGTGTGAAGATATGGTGATGGTGTGTTTTTATGAATACCAAGCATTTCAACATGTGTGAGGGTCATAACCTCTGGGACTACTCTTCCCAGGTAACACAAACCTTCGGAACTCGGGGAGAACCACTTATAAGCTTTTCTTCCACATATAAAATATACATTATCGGGGAGAACATAAGGAATAGTATGCATCATTATCATTAAACACATTTCCCTTGCAAATAATCCTCTCTCAGGTTCCTCCATCTGGTACATGCAAGTTTCTGGTTGTATTATCTTAGCACAATATCCATCAGGTACCTTACCAATAATTTATTTGGTGGAACTTAATGTATACCGATACCTAAAATGTCCCCCATTAGATCTAATTGAGCGTAATAGATCATAATTCAAAGAGTCATTATCAGCTCTCAGTAAGAAGGTCATCGTCTGATTATTCCCCGTCACTTCCCAACTCCCTGGTTTATTGGGGTTAGTTATGTTTAAGCACAAAAGTGATCTATCTACTTGGAATTGATAGAGTTTGAAATTAGGTGGTTTGGATGAGAGGAATTTTCCATCCAATGTTTTCCCTTTTTGCAATTCTAAAATTTCCGTAATATTCAGCGGAAATGGCACCAACCCTACATTATGCTGATCCTGTGGCACGTGTGAGCACACCCAACAATCAGTCTGGTTTAATACTTTGTCTACCATGCTATGATAATCCTCTAAAGGATAACCACCCCAGTATGGGTTATATTTAGGCTGGCACCGTTGGATACAGTTCTCATCAACTAGGGACCCACAAAGCTCACAAATACAGGAATCTTCAGACGATAAACCTCCACACCGTCCCCGAGTATCCGGAATAGCAGCTCTCTTAACAATTATAGTACTAAGATTGGTCAGACACTCCCCTGATTGGCATAGCACTCCTTCTTCTGACTCCACTCCATCAGCACTGCCATCAGCTACCATCTCCTCTATCGGTCCCCCATCACAGAAACCGTACATTCCCGAACCAACCAGAATGGTGAAAACTCTGTAAGAGAATATGAAAATGAACACAGCAGGCAGGTTCATTGCCAAAACAAAGACCTGCAAATTTCTTTTAGTTCAGGTATCTCACTACAACCTTTTAATCCTCCCGGAACAAGCTCGCGATCGGCAGGTCCACGTTATCAGCCTTGTCTCCGCCTTGTTTCTCCGATTGGTTGGCCTTTTTGCAGTGAGTGGAATGGACCCAGGTATCTCTCTCAGCCAACTTCAAGGATGTGGTACTCGTTAGCAATACCTGGTACTGGCCTTCCCACCGATCAGTCAAACAACCTGAACGCAAGAAATTTCTGATCATAACATATTCTCCAGGTTCAACATCATGACAGTTAGTTTCAGGCATATCATGGGACAACAATTTCCAGTTTCTGCTGTTGCTGTTTTAACGGTTTACTCATTGATATAAGATACCTTACAGTTACCTCGTTGTTACCTTTCAAATCTTCCTGTGGACTTATAATCAAATGAGGTTGTCTACCAAACAGTGTTTCAAAGGGGGACAGATTTAGAGGGGGTCTAGGAGTGGTCCTTATACTATGTAGGACCAACGGTAATGCTTCTGGCCATCCAAGTCCCGTTTCTGCCATGATTTTACTTAACTTATTTTTAATAGTCCCGATCATCCTCTCTACCTTGGCGCTGGCCTGTGGTCGGTAAGAGGTGTGAAGTCGACTATTAATACCCATCAGTTTACACATATTTTGAAAAACATCACCTGTGAAATGAGTACCCCTGTCACTTTCGATAATTTTAAGGATACCGTATCTGCATACAAACTCCTGTACAATTTTCTTGGCAGTAAATGCAGCAGTATTAGTGGCCGCTGGGTAGGCCTCAACCCAATTGGAAAACACGTCAGTGCACATTAATACATACTTGAGATTCCTGCAGGGTGGTAATTGGATGAAATCAATTTGTATTACCTGGAAAGGTCCGTCAGTCGGTGGAATGCGGGATGGTTCAGTAGGGATCGCTTTCCCTATGTTCTTCCTCAAGCAGGTCAGACAGGACATTGCTCTCTTTTCTGCTTGTGAAGAAAAACCTGTTACCAATTTGCACATACCTTGCTTTCCCAGATGAGTCAGACCGTGTGCTGTCTCAGCCAGGCTGGGGTAATATGCCTTGGGGGCTACTGGCTTACCTTGTCCTTCCCTCCAGAGCTCGGAGGACTCTTGCCCACATCCCTTGGACTTCCAGACTGACTTTTCCTGGATTGAACACAAATTTTGCATCTCAATTAATTTCAGTATATCAATTGTTTAGAAAGACATAATTTGTTCCATTGGTATGTTCATTTTTAATCCTGCTGCCCATTTTGCATCTTCATCTGCTCTGTTGTTGCCCAGTGACACCGGATCATCCTCACATGTATGGGCTTTACACTTAATTACTGCCACCGTTTTGGGCAGTTGGATTGCTTTTAGTAATTGTTTTATATGTCTGGAATGTGCAACTGGTGTGCCTGCTGCTGTTATAAAATTTCTCAGACACGATAGAGCTCCAAAATCGTGTACCACTCCGAACGCATACCTAGAGTTAGTGTAAATGTTAGCAGATTTGCCTGCTGCCAGTTCACACGCTCTTTTTAGTGCTACTAACTCTGCCACCTAGACTGAGTGAGGAGGACCAAGGGGTTCAGCTTCTATGATGTCTGTGTCATTTACAACAGCATAACCTGTACATAATTCACCTGTGTCTGTTTGTCTATGATAACTCCCATCCGTGTAAAATGTCACATCCACATTCTCTAAAGGTGTGTCACGTATGTCAGGTCTAGCAGTAAAGGTATGATTCAGATATTCCATACAATCTTCTGTATCATTATGTCCGCTGAACTCACTTCCTGCCAGCAACTCGTCTCCTTCCACCCTTTGTACATCATGTTGTACATATGGTGAATACATTGCTGGATTCAGCGTATTGCATCATTTAATGTGATGTTTGTAGGTGCAATTAGAGCTAGTTCCCATTTGGTAAACCTAGCTGAAGAAACATGTCTGGTTTGGGCAGAGTTCAGCAGAGCAGATACAGCGTGGGGAGTATAATCATATCATGGCCCAATATTACGTCCTCACTTTTGCTCACCAATAGAGCCGTTGCTGCCACACTTCTTAAACACATTGGGAGTGATCTTGCCACAGTGTCCAATTGGGCACTGTAGTATGCTATGGGCCTACTGGCATCACCATGTTTTTGTGTGAGGACACCTGCAGCACAACCATCGGCTTCCGTACAATACAAATCAAAAGGTTTCTCATAATCAGGTATTCCCAATGCTGGTGCTTTTGTCAGACTATCCTTAAGATTAAGAAAAGCCTGCACTGATTCCTCTGTGTGTATGACACGATCAGGCTTTTAGGAAGAGACTAAGTCCTGTAATGGCAAGGCCAAAATAGAAAAACCTGGGATCCACATTCTACAGTATCCACACATTCCCAAGAAGGTACAGATTTGCTGTTGGTTCATGCGGCAGTGTCATGTTCTGTATGGCTTGGATCTATCATTTGTGAGATGTTGTAACCCCTGAGTTAGGCAGTGTCCCAAATATTTTACTTTGGATTGGCACAGCTGTAGTTTGTCCTTAGCAACCTTGTGTCCTGTGTGCGAGAGGTGAAGCAGCAAAAGTTTAGTATCATTTAAACATGACAAACGAATCAGAACATAGCAATAAATCAGCCACATATTGAATTAGAACAGACCCATTGGCAGGTTGAAAAGATTGTAAACAGTCGTGCAAGGCCTGAGAGAAGATACTGGGGCTGTCTATGAAACCTTGGGGATATCGTGTCCATGTGTATTGTACACCCCTGTATGTGAAAGCGAATAAGTACTGACAGTCAGGATGAAGAGGCACAGAGAAGAAAGCAGAACAGAGGTCAATGACAGTGAAATGGGTTGCATTGGGTGGGATCTGCATGAGAATGACAGCTGGATTTGGCACTACGGGAAATTGTCTCTCTACTACCTTATTAACACCTCTAAGGTCTTGTACCAGCCTATAACCCCTCCCACCACTTGTCTTTACCGGAAAGATGGGACTGTTGGCTACACTAGCTGTACGAACTAAAATTCCCTGTTGTAATAATCGCTCAATTATTGGATAAACCCCTAATTCTACCTCCTGTTTTAGTGGGTACTGGGGAGTTTTTGGAGCTTGCCTACCACCTTTTAAATTTACCATTATGGGGCTTACGTGTGCCATTAATCCAGTGTCCTGTCCATCCTTGGTCCAAAGTGAATCTGGAATTTGGAATAACATTTGATCTACCTGGGATGGATTATCATTTAAACTGGTAGAGTGATACATTATCCTTTGGGGAGTGTCCAACATATATCCCTCACCTCGTGCGCAACTCTCTCTGGGATATCTAAAAAAGACACCATCAGGGGTACAATATATGACACATCCCATCTTACATAACAAATCTGTTCCCAGTAGGTTAGTAGGAGCTGCTGCTGCCAGGAGGAAAGAATATCTGGTATGCAACGGCCCAATAGCAACCTCTGTGGATTTTGTTAAAGGATAATGTTGCACTTTACCTGTTACGCCCATTGCTGGTACTGTCTCGTTGGTTACCTGTAAATTAACGGGAGATTTTATCACCGACCTGGTCGCCCCTGTGTCTACAAGAAAAGGATATTTAGTACCAGCTACATCAACCATCATGACTGGCTCTTCCCTAGTACCTGACTATCTGTAGACTACAGGTGTGACCTGACCCCTAGCGTTGGCTCCAACTCTCCAATAAAGCATTAACGGCCACAATTGGAGCTGGTGCCTGTGTATATCCTTTATGGGGATATCCAGGTACTCCCTGGTTTGGGCCTCCTACTATTTTTGCCGTACAGTTCTTACTTACATGTCCAGGCTGGTTGCAATTAAAACATTTTCATGGAAGTGGATGAAAGGATTGTTGTGTAGGTTGAGCAGGAGAGAAAGGTGGTGGGTATGGGTAAGGATATTGAGGAAATGGATATTGTGGGAGGTATGGAGTTTGTGGGTAGTATGGGACCTGTGGTTGTGTATGATAAGTGGGGTAGGGCTGTGTTTGCTGTGGTGTGGGATTAGTGAGGACGTGTAATTGTTCAGGTGCAGGTGTGGATGTGAGTGCAGGTGTGTCAGTTGGCTGTGATGTTACCGTCATTCCTTCTAGAGCTTGAATACTGACAGCCATTAGTTTGTAGCTCTGGGTCTCTCTTTTTAGAGATGTTTTTGTCATGTTCTATGGCGGATTCTATGAGTGTATCTATTGTGATTCCCCTCCAGCCAGGCTGTGAGGTCTGAACCCGAGTCTTTAGGTTCTCTTTAAGACCATCCATGAGTACAGTGACAATCATTCCCCTGTGGTGAGTGCTATCTTTAATATCTTCTAACCCAGTGTACTGGGTGATAGCCTGCTGAGCTCGGTCGCAATAATCTTCTGCAGATTCACTCTCTTTCTGTTTTATGGTGAAGATTTTGTTCCAGTTAACTACTACTGATAAATATATACCCAATTGAGTAACAATGTGGGAAATGTTATCTTGATTAATTCGGTCTGTTAAGGGAACGTCTCCATCCAATACACAATCCGTGATAAATTTTGTCACGTCGATATTGCGTGGAAGACAAGCACTTAACACTACACGCCAATCTTTGTTAGTTGGCTCGTGGGAACTACCCAAATTTCTCAAAAATCTTTGACATTTGGCTAATTCCTTTTTGGGATCAGGGAAATCATTCATTATGGAATTTAGCTCCGCTCTTGTCCAAGGACAGTGCATTACTATTTCCCTTGTGGGCACTACTCCTTTCGCATCCGCATTCCCATTCGGAACAGTTATTGTCCGGATGGGATGCAGACCGGCCGCACTGCTACCTTTGACCCGATTACCTGGCTGGGGGTTTAGTCTGTTGCTGCAACGTATAGTATTAACAACTTCCTCTGCGGGTGCAGAGGATGATAACACTTCCCGTGCTGTTACTGATGGAGATGGTGGCACCACTTGTGCTTGTCGTGGTGCAGCATCTAACATGTGTACAGCATGGGAAATGGCAGACATGACAATAGGCTCATTATCCACATCATAAACATTTTCCTTATGGTTACTTAAGAGAGGGTACAAATTGCTTGTTACGTTTTTATGTTTTTTTTCAATAACTGTACCTGCACCCTCATTCACATAAGGTGGTGGTGGTGCGCGTGAACTACTGGCAATACCTTCCGCAATGCTATCTTGCCGCACATGCGCGCTGTTTTGCAGCTCGCACGCATTGCAATTTAGCGCCGCATATGTACTTTCTGGCAATGCGTTCGCAACGCTAGTTTGCGTCGCTTGCACATTTTTAAGCCACGCATCCCCTTCATGCTGCCACAATTTTAAACATTCGTTATGTTTTACCTTTTTCACTCGAGAACACATCAGGCTGATGTGATCTCGGACATTATTCAATACATCTTTATCAAAACTACCAATTCTGGGAAACGGCCTAACACTCTTCATCGTTATCTTAAACCATACTTCACAATACCTTATTGCATAAGCACCATACTTAGTCCCTGATCAGAGCCGGACGCTCTGACAGAGCGCTCGCTCTGAATCAGGGCCGTCCTTCTTCATTTGTAGAGCGGCCTCCTGGCCGCTCGTATAGCTGTGGGTGACCACCCACAGCTATAGCGAGCGGCCGTGATGATGGTCACGATGGTCAAGACCATCGCAACCATCGGGCTTGCGACGAGTCCCTTGTGGTAGGGTCTCGTTGCCGCAAGCCCAGGAGTGCTTTCGGCTCTATCAGAGCCGAAGCACTCCCACTGACATCACTTGTGATGTCAGTGGGGCCGGCCCCAGACGGTAGGCGTTCCCATGGGAACGCCTCCGTCTGGCCAGCCACGCCCACCATCGACATCATGCCCCCTTTATAGCGAGATCCATAGCGACGGCTTGCCCGTCGCTACCCGGGTCTCTCGCATGCGCACGACAGAGCCGCCTCCGTCGTGCGCATGCGCACTAGGCTAACATCAACCCACTTGAGAGTGCTCAGCGCTCACAAGCGGGCCTGAATTAGGCCCTTAGTATGCATAATACGACTGGCCGATCCAAGCGACGCTTCCATTAGCAGCATATCATTGTCTAACATCTCTATTGTTTGCGTGGCTCCCATCTTGGGACAACTCCTACGTTTTTCAATAAAGATTTAAGCTGGTGAAAGACAGTCAAGATACTTTCACTTACCTGTGGACGCCTTGGAAAAAGGGTGTATCCACGATCCCTATGGAAGACCTCTAGATGCCTCCACTCACCTATAGAAGAAAGGCCGCTTCCACGCAGCTATCCCTTTTTGAGTACTTTCCAATTGCAAGGGGGCTGTTGATTTCGTCCACCCTCTCACCAGTTCACAATCATAGTTTATCCCAAAACTATGCGGTTCAATTATAGTGCTCAAATAAGCCTAACAGATCACACACACTGATTACTGAATACTATAATCAAACTGGGAGCCGAACCCTAACAAAAATAACAACCCATACACCTGCCTTGTGTAAAGTAAACGGTAAGCTGCTACCGAGTTACTAGGCCAACTCCTGCGCCTAGTACTTAAGGGTCCTACGATACCCTTAACATTTAGGTCCCTGTGTTACACCCTAAACAAATACTCACAGTTCCACACTTCTTTTTTTCCTGCACATAAAAATACACGTTAACCCAGTTATTGGCAACAATTGATAATGTAATCTCAACGGCTTTGTTTAAACACGTGGCAGCACAAACGGAAATACGTATACGCCATTGTGCGACTAGTCACATACACAATAATGCGACTACTACACAACCGTATGACTTACCCTTAGCTGCGTACGCAAAAGTGCGTCTATACTGCACGCGCAAAAATGTGATTCAGCCGCGTACGCAATCCTGCGGCACCCTTTTTAGCGTGAATTTCTATCAACAAAGGAAAACAAACTTTTTCCTTTCTTGTCCCTGGATTCTAGTCAGCGTACCTTGACTCACACGATAATGGGTAGCGACTTCTCAGCATCAAGTGGTTGCAGGTAAACTGCGTGTGGCCACACTCCACCCTTTGTTGAGATATCGATATCCGTATGTTTATCGTGTGAATAGGTAAGTGACCTCACTCTACGAGCGATCTCTTGTTGCGATCCCATTGGTTCTCCATCACGGTGCTTCTGTTACAGGACATTTAACAGGTTGATTCAAATGGACACAGACCAGCCTCTGACAGCCTTTTGTCTCCGTTTTCCCGCCTCATGCAAATTTAAGCTGTTAAATTTACAAAGTACATTTTGGTGCTTTAACTTTCAACGGTCCATAAGTTGAGAATGCATGTTGCGATCTTCATACCGATGATACTGGAAAGCTGTTGAGAAAGTGCAGATCAGTACAACACCAAACAGGGTTTACTTATCATGTATTAAACCTTAGATACCAAATAGTCTCTATTTCACAGCAATAGTGCTAAATGGATAAAACTTGAATCTTATACTTTGAAGCTATGGAATCTTTTACGTGAATGTGCAGTGTGTAAGTATTAGGGGTTTGGGAAAAGACGCTAGTTAACTTGGGGCAGATGCGTACGCATAAAGCTAATAAACAGCGTTCGCATACGGGGTATTATGCATTCGCTAATGTGCGACATGTTAACAGCGCAACTGTGTGTATTAATGTGTGTATGGGGTATGGTAAAATATGCGATCGCATGATGCTAATAATAGCATCGCCATATGTACTTAAGTGTGAGTTTAGCTAAAATGGCGCTGAGCGGCCATTCGCAAAATGGCGTCTCGCAGATCTCATTTTCAAGATGGTGTCTTGCGGCCATTCGCAAGATGGCGTCGTTTCGATCTAATTTTAAGCTGATCTTGTCTCCTGTTACCTGTTACCTGTGACACTTAGCGCTGTCATAGGCATGGGCGCAGAGAGGGGGGGGAGCGGGTACAGTTTACCCGGGCTTGCTAGAGGGGCCCGGCGTCGCCCCCCCCACCTCACAGCAGCTCAGCACACAGCTTGAGCTGGGCTGCAGTGCGAGACTGCTCGCGGCTGCTGCAGCAGCCGGAGCAGTCTCCTATGGCTGTGGGGGGGAGCGATCACACTGATCGCCCCCCCCCCCCCGCTTAGCGCTGGGCTGGGGGGCTTACTGCACCCCCCTCCCCAGCGCCACTATGCGGCACTGCAAAAGTGATTTCTTTTTTTGTCAAGGGGGTGTGGCCACGCCCCCTCCTTTGTCTGGGCCCGGCCAGGCTCTCTACGGCCCTGGTCATAGGTGTCAATGGCAGCGCTAAGTGCCCCAGGTGCAGTGCGATGTTGTAGCCTGCACTTAGCGCTGTCAGGCTGCAGGCAGAGAAAATCCTTTTAGTACATACTGAGAAGCAATATCTACAAGGATTTTCTCTGCCTTTAGCATATGTAACCCCTTATCTCACCTTAATAAATAGACCCCTATGACAGTAGAGCAAATTAAACATGCTTGGGATAGGCATAAAAATATCCTTACAAAGAACTGAGGACCACATAGGGTTGAGGTTACCAAAAGGTAAAAAAGGGCAGACTAGATGGGCCAAGCGGTTCTTATCTGTCGTCAAATTCTATGTTTCTAACATTTGCATATTTTCTCAGTGAGACTGCGTGTGTAATCGCAGCTGCGATCGCAATAGCGATCCTTGCTGAATGAGGCCTGATGTTAGTGAGGATACAGGGAATTTATAAGATTAGTGAGAATGCAGAGATATAGGGAAGAAGGGATATTATGGGGCCTGCTCCATCCCGTTCCCGATAATTAAGCATCCAGCTTGCCGTGAGTTGCAGTGGTGGATACATAATTTCCAGAGAAATTTAGGAATTTTTCCAGAGACAACTGTTCCCAAAAACAGCTGACCATGCAATACCCCTAACACTGCTACTTCAGTAGCTGCGTTATTTAACTGACTGTGCCAGCCTTTTGCGCAAGCATGACCTGAGGTCACGCAGACGCACAGCCAAAGGTTTGCTGTGTGGAGGCAGCAGAGGGATCCGCTCGGAACGCCATCCCATAGGAAAGAGCTGGGCGCTGGGAAACCGCACCATCTGAAGATGGCGTTGATTCTTGGAAGAATATTAGGCGGCCCTATCAGGCCCCTTAAAAAGAATGAGCCTGTTACATAAAACATGTGGAAGCTAGCGTTTCCTTCATTAGTGATGGAACAGGGAACAAGGATTGTGAGGACACCAGGGTTATGTTTAACTACACTGTAGGTCAGTGGTTCCCAAACTTTTTTGAACCACGGCGCCCTAAGCCAAAAGTTTGTTATTGAGAAATTCAGAAAATATGTAATAAAGTAGTAAAGTGAAGTAAATTGTGCTGACCTGTCTCCTTAGGGTCAGTTATGTGGTGGTGTGCAGGTTTGTGATTCTGTTTGTCCACATATTTACATTGCCCATAAATAATTTTATTTTGTGCTGGACAACCAACCTGAGGCATCCCAGGGTGCCATGGCGCACAGTTTGGGAACCAGGTAGGTTTTAATTGGTCAGCCCAAAGCTGCCCTATGTGATGGGTAAAAATTCCTGCTAACTGGAATGGTTCAGAATTACCGAGGACCTAAGTAATTATTGATTATAGTAAAGGGACTTTTTTTGTCTATGAATATAGCACTATACAGATGTGTCCTTATACACCTAGGCTCAATACACCATGCAACGTGAGATACCTGGCACAAGTGAGCTGCTCCGAGCTATGTAGCATCTTATTCATGTCTTTTTCATTCAAATGTGCTTCTTAGTCACAACACGATGCTACAAAACAGCTTCACAAGACTTCACTGATCAATTTGATATGCAACACTTTTATATCTGCAGAGCCGTAACAAGAGCTCTGAGCGCCCCCTGCCCGCCCCGCCCCCATTGCGCATAACAGCATGGCTGTTCTGGGCAGCTGTGATTATGGCAGGGTGTCTGCCTGAAGAGTTCCACAGCAATACTGGCAGCAGGGTGTCTTTCCAGGCACTCTGCTACCCAGAAGCAAGAGCCGTGGGGTGTACCCAGGGCCGGACTGGGACTAAAAATAGGCCCTGGCATTTTAAAGCACACAGGCCCACCTCGCGTCAGCACTTGGCTCCTGGCATAGACTCCTCCCCTTACTAATCCTGACTCCTCCCACATCTTAGTCTATGCGCTTACACATATAATTAATATTAGAACATAAAAGTGTACATCATTCTCTGTATTAAAATACACACAAAACAGCACATCCTGCAGGGGATTTAAACATGTGCCATATTTAAACATTTGGTATTTGATTAGTTCTGTTAGGTAAAGCTGGCACTACATTGGTATATGTCACGCACAAAGTAAAGGAAAGGCATTTTCCCAATTGACCAAGGCCTAGCAGTTGTAGAGGATTAGATGGTGTTCACTGTAGCAATTTTTTAGGGCAGGGGAGCGGAGCAGAGGAGGACACGTCTGTGCCACCAAAGCAGAGCTGTTACTACACATTTTGATGCCCAGTAGACATAAAGAGCTTTGGTTTCCCCCGACACAAAAGAACATGGTAGTATGCGCACCATAGGTGCGCGTCGAAAAAAACAGTTGTGTGTTCGCTGAGAATGGGCTTGAGCACACAAAAGTACCCCCAATTCAAATTATTCCATACCATAGTGCCCCTTTGTCACATTACACTGCAGAGTAGTGCCCCTCATTCAAGTTACACACAGTAATGCCCCTTACACCCAGTGATCGGGCTAAATGAAAAAAAGTGTGGGTCCCAGGGACCCCTCACTTAAACAAAAAATAGGGTCCTACTCCATAGTGTCTGGGTCCTATGACAATTTATGCCTCACTGCGTGTAGCGCATAAAAAAGCACAGAACAGCAGAAGGGGTACAGACATGAGAATAGGGGGCACTTAGTACACAGAAGAGCAGAAGGGGTACAGACATGGGGAGAGGGGAACAGGGGGCACAGAGGTGGGAGGGCAGAATACATGGGAAAGCAGAAGGGCTACAGACATGGGGAGAGGGGAACAGGGGGCACAGAGGTGGGAGGGCAGAATACACAGGAGAGCCGAAGGGGTACAGACAATATGGAGAGGGGAACAGGGGTCACAGAGGTGGGAGGGCAGAATACACGGGAGAGCAGAAGGGGTACAGACATGGGGAGAGGGGAACAAGGGTCACAGAGGTGGCAGGGCAAAATACACGGGAGAGCAGAAGGTGTACAGACATGGGGAGAGGGGAACAGGGGTCACAGAGGTGGGAGGGCAGAATACACGGGAGAGCAGAAGGGGTACAGACATGGGGAGAGGGGAACAAGGGTCACAGAGGTGGGAGGGCAGAATACACGGGAGAGCAGAAGGGGTACAGACATGGGGAGAGGGGAACAAGGGTCACAGAGGTGGCAGGGCAAAATACACGGGAGAGCAGAAGGTGTACAGACATGGGGAGAGGGGAACAGGGGTCACAGAGGTGGGAGGGCAGAATACACGGGAGAGCAGAAGGGGTACAGACATGGGGAGAGGGGAACAAGGGTCACAGAGGTGGTAGGGCAAAATACACGGGAGAGCAGAAGAGGTACAGACATGGGGAGAGGGGAACAGGGGGCACCGAGGTGGAGGGCAAAATACAAGGGAGAGCAGAAAGGGTACAGACATGGGGAGAGGGGAACAGGGGGCATAATGGAGCTGGAGAGCAGAATGAGTATAGAAATAGGGGGGAGGGTTAGGTTTAGGTACGAAGGGTCGAGGGTTAGGTCTAGGCACGAAGGGTGGGGGAAGGGGCAGAAGGGGGGAGGGTAAGTATGAAAAGCTCAGTTTTTAACAAACAAAAAAATTTGGTGAAAAGTGAGAAAAATATGGGAAACAATATGTGTAGATATAGTTCACACTAGCTGTAATGTGTCCAAGGCACACAGTAAACAACACTCAGAGAGGGCTGTTGCAGCAATCCAATAGAACATCTTCTGGATACATAAATAAGCATATGGTACAGTACACAAGCCTCCTCCTCTATCCTGCCCAGTCACCAGCAGCTTGTAGAATCCCAGCCATATAGACAGGGGCGGCCCTAGCCCAAATTTTGTGATAAGCAAATATATTTTTTGGTGCCCCCAGGCATATTATTGCGCGTGCCCAAACAAATTAAGGGGCCGTGGTCTCATGGAAAAAGCCATAATCATTACACATACCCCTTTCTCATCACTCTGGGAACAGTCCTTTCCATTTGTACTTTAATGCAGTCCTCCCAGTAGTTCCCGTTATACAGTATTCCCAGTATGCAATGCCCCCAGTAGTGGTCACCCATATGCAGGCCCCCAGTAGTGATCCCCCTTATACTGTGCCCCCAGTAGTTGTCCCCCCTGTGCAATGCAGTGTCCCAGGAGTGGTCCCCCTTATGCAGTCTCAGAGTAGTGCCCCTTATATAGTGCCCCCAGTAGCAGTCCCTCCCTATGCAGTGCCCATAGTGGTGGTCCCCCCTATGCAGTACCCCCTGTAGTGGTCCTCCCTATTTAGTGCCCCCAGTAGTGGTCCCCCCTATGCAGTGTCCCTTGTGCCCCAGGAGAGGTCCCCCTTATGCAGGCCTCCAGTAGTGCCCCCAGTAGTGATCCCCCTATGCAGTGCCCCATATACAGTGCCACATTAGCGGTCCCTCCTGTGCAGTGCCCCTTGTGCCCCCAGTAGTAAGCCCCTTATATAGTGTCCCCAGTAGTAGTGCCCCCTATGCAGTGCCCCCAGTAGTGGTACATCCTATGCAGTGCCCCCAGTGGTAGTCCCCCATGCAGTGCCCCCAATAGTGGTACCCCTTATGCAGTGCCCTTTAAATAGTGACCCCAGTTGTAGTCCCCCTTATGCAGTATCCCCAGTATTGCCCTTTATATGGAGCCCCCAGTAGTGGTCCCACGATGCAGTCCCCCAGTGGTAGTCCCCCCCTATGCAGTACCCCCAGTATTGCCTTTTATATAGAGCCCCCAGTAGTGATCCCCCGATGTAGTGCCCCCAGTATTGCTCTTTATACAGAGGTCCCAGTAGTGGTGCAGTGATCCCAGTGGTTGTCTCCCCCCTATGCAGTGCCCCTAGTAGTAGTCCCCTCCCCTTGTAGTGCCCCTAGTAGTAGTCCCCTCCCCTTGTAGTGCCCCTAGTAGTAGTCCCCTCCCCTTGTAGCCCTTGTGGTGCCCCTAGTAGTAGTCCCCCCCTTGTAGTGCCCCTATTAGTAGTCCCCCGATAAAGTGCCCCTACTAGTAGCCCCCCTTGTAGTCGTAGTCCCCCTAGTTGCAATCCCCCACAGTAGTACCCCTAGTAGTTGTCCCCTCCCTTGTAATAGTTGTCCCCTCCCTTGTAATAGTAGTCCCCCTAGTAGTAATCCCCCCACAGTAGTACCACCCCCGATGCAGTGTCCCTAGTAGTTGTTCCCCCCCCTTGTAGTAGTAGTAATCCCCCCACACTAGTGCCACCCCCCAGTAGACACACACAATGAAAAAAAAAACACTTACCTGAAAGGGGAGGCATCATGCAGGTCTTGCCCGGGATTTTGCCGGACTAGCTGCTCCCTGTTACTAGAGGTACAGCTGGTCCTCTAGCGTCTGGCAGCAGAACATGGCAAATGAAGACCTCTCAAATGTCTATGTGCTACTATGTCTCCTATGAGGTGGTGGCCATTTTGGGAGAGACAATTTCAATAGTACTGTATCCATGTAGACGGACAGACCGGCCCACGCAGCCATCAGCCCTTCTAGCATTTGCCAGAAGTGCCCGATGGTCAGTCCAGCCCTGGGTGTACTAGTGCCACTCACAGAGCTCTGCACACTGTGTGGCTGCACCGGTCACACACTCCTAGTTACAACCCTGTATATCTGTGTGTGACTGAGTCTGAATCTATACAATAGAACTGCGGCTGCAGCATTGTAGCACTTTGTATTATTATTATTCGGACTCAGTGGCACACGGATACAGTATACATGTGCCACTTATGAGTATAATCAGTGCAGTCAGTTTTGTTGCATTAAATTGCGGCTAAGACATTTGATCGAAATAAATGCTCGGCACACTCAGGGCCCGGACCATTTGGAGGGGCCTGGCAGGGGCCAACAGACAATTGCTGCTAGGATGGGGGACATCATTTCAAAGAGGGGACTACCTTTCATATGTGAATGACCCCACATTTACAGGTGTAATTATAGGCAGCAAGTGCTTTCCTATCCATATACGAAAAACGCCTATTTTTCCGTAGCACAGGGTAACATTTTCCAGTGACCATAGGATCTATGGGGAACCATGATTTGTGAAAGGGGACTCCCGTCTTTCTAAAATAGGTGCCTCTGATTTCATGGATGTCACTTTGGAGGGAGACCTTTAATTTCTGTAGTATGGAGGGTTTTGCCTAATGAATACACACTGATCACCAGGCAAAAATGTATATGGTGGCATATAGTTTGAAGGAGGGGATGCCCCTCTTTCAAACAAGGGTGCACCCATCTCTGTAGGTGCCAAGGTTGAGGTTGAGGAGATAGTGAAACTTAAAAGTCCTCCCCTCATCTCTGGCAATACTTTTAGAGTTTGGTTACTACTTGTAGCATCATCTATGGGCATCATGAAGTAATGCTTCCTACTCATTTACTCAACTTCCATCAGTCCACACACTTCCATGTGCACTATTATTATTATCAGTTATTGATTCCTACCTACCTATATACTCTAAAATTGTCGCTATTTAGCGTTATGAGTCGCACAAGAAATAAATGCTTTCAGACTTTGAGTGTGGTTCCAAAGCACAAAAAGTTATTATTCAATATAAAAACAGATGGTTACACGCTGTGATCTAAATACAATTAGAAATAAATCATACGGTCAATTCGTATGGATACAATCCAGCCTCCAATAGCTCTTTGTGTCCCGTTTCCCGCTGCATAATAAATCTAAGCTGGCTACATTACAGAATACATTTTAATGTTTAACTCTCTATAGTCCATAGTTTGCAGACACATGTTGCGATCTTCTCACTGATGGTACCGGAAATCTGCAAAAACACAGAGGATCAGTACAACACCAAACACGGTCTGCTTACCATGTACTAAACCTTAGATATCAAATTACATTTATTTCATGACATTAATAATACTGAATAAACATTGAATATTACACTTTAATGCTAGGGAACCTTTTATGTAAGTGTGCAGTGTGTAAGTATTGGAGTTTTGGGAAAAGACGCTAGTTAGCGTTGTGCGACTACATGTTTGTGGAGTACACCATGGTACGTGTTTTGCAGGGTTGATCATTTTATATGTTTTAGTGACTGTATTTATATGGTGAGGACTTTTAACTTCTTTCTATAGCGTGGGAATCGCACAACGCTAAATAATAGCATTGTCGTATTTACTTATTTATTAATTATTATTATTATCCTTTATTTATATGGCGCCACAAGTGTTCCGCAGCGCCTTACATAGTACATAGAACTAATAGGTGAACAAGAAACAAGTAACTTACAGTACATTACAGTGCAGGACAAGGACACGACTTATATACATAGCTGAAATAGTGATTAAAGCACTCACAATAAGCTGCCGGGAGTTGGCGGTCCCGTGTTAGGTGCCCTAATGGGGAGTAGAGAGTAGAAGAAAATGTAAAGAGAAGCACATGAGGGAAGAGGTCCCTGCTCGTGAGAGCTTACATTCTAAGGGGGCGAGATTCACTAAAATGGTGCTGGGCGGCCAGTCACAAAATGGCGTCTCATTGCCATTCGCAAAATGGCATTGCGCAGATTTAATTTTAAACCGATCCTGTCTCAGCCAATTTTCCGGCTTCAACAGTCCACCCTTTCATAGCAAACAACATGCTATCATACTCTGATTTTAAAATTAATTAGGCTTACATTATGACATATTATTTGATGTTATAAGATGGTTCTTAATTCATCAATAATGTGTCTCTAGGAGGGAACATAAAACTACCCTTATACGCACACTGCAGATCTTGGACGATCTTGGACGATCATGGGAAAGATGTGGGGATGCACCAATCCTATAAAGGAAGTCTTGAGGGGGAATAGGGACTTACATTATTTAAGATGTTTTAAAATAACAGTTTAATAACACATTTCATGCATGTCTAAATCTTATACATCATATGATGGTACCTTCTAGTTCAGGGTTGTAATGCAGTCCTATATTTACTTCAGTATTCATATTGTTGCTACTGACCACCATCATAATTACATTCTTTCGGTTTACCTTATCTTTACATTTTCCACATTTCAACACAGTAGGAACACACCTGACACATAAGCCAATTACTATGATGACAACCAGTATGAGGATCAGGAGTTTACCTATGCTCGCAATCATTTCCTGGACCCACTCTCCTAGGTCTGAGAACCATTTCACTGGGTTCAACCATGAAACCCATTCCTCTACCTTCTCCTCTACTTCAGCCACTGAAGCATTATGGTTCTTTTGAAATTCCCATTTCAGCTGCAGAATTTCATCCATCTTCCGGTCTATCACCTCCTTGGGATCGCTGGTATCGTTTGTAATGTAAGTGCAACATTTTACATCAAATTGGGTGGCCAAAGTTATGCAATACCCTCCAGTGAGAGCTGTTAAATAATTTAACACTAGTCTATGTTGCACGAGTTCTTTCTTGTATGCTTGCAATTCCCTACCTGTATACCTGAATGTGTCATCATACATCTCGGTGATATTATCTATTAATTTAGCAAGGTCTGGGATATATCTAAAATTTAGTGTACCCCGAGCGATCCTGGTGGGATCCAATGCTACCAAAACTTGAAAGCCAGTCGTCTCACTAATTAACTGTGTGGCTTTATTCACGTCACCAGGTATCATATTTCTTTTGTCTCTGTGTTCATACTGTGTGTGAAGATATGGTGATGGTGTGTCTTTATGAATACCAAGCATTTCACCATGTGTAAGGGTCATAACCTCTGGGACTACTCTTCCCAGGTAACGCATACCTTCGGAACTCGGAGAGAGCCACTTATACGCTTTCCTTTCACATATAAAATATACATCATCGGGGAGAACATAAGGAATAGTATGCATCATGATCATCAAACACATTTCCCTAACAAATTATCTTATCTCAAGTTCTTCCATCTGGCTAATACATGTTTCTGGTTGTATAACTCTGGCACAGTACCCTTCTGATACTCTGCCAACCATTTCTTTGGTGTTACTCAGTGTATATTTATACCGGAAATGTCTTCCACCTGACCTAATTGTGCGTAACAGTTTATAATTCATAGGTTCATAGTCAGCTCTTTGTGAGAAGATCATCGTCTGGTTATTCCCAGTCACCTCCCAACTTCCTGGTACATTGGAGTTGGTGATGTTTAAACATAAAAGTGTTTTATCTGCCTGGTACTGGTGGAGTTTAAAATGGGGTGGTTTGGTATTAAGAAATTTTCCATCCAGTGTCTTCCCTTTTTGCAATTCTAAAATTTCAGAGATATTTAATGGAAATGGCATTAATCCTACATTATGTTGTCCTTGAGGCACGTGAGAGCACACCCAACAGTCGCTTTGGTTCAAAATTTTGCCCACCATGGTGTGATAATCCTCTAAAGGATACCCACCCCAATACTGGTTTATACTTAGGTTGACACTGTTGGATGCATCTCTCATTGACTACGGACCCACAGAACTCACACATACAATAATCCTCAGACGATAGACCTTCACACTGTCTCCGAGTATCCAAAATAGCAGATCTCTTAACAATTACTGTACGAAGATTGGTCAGACACTCCTCTGATTGGCATAGCACTCCTCCTCTCGACTCCACTCCATCAATACTGCCATTAGCTCCCATCTCCTCTATCAGTCCCCCGTCACAGAAACCAGAGATCCCCGAACAAACCAGGATGATGGAAACTCTGGAGGAGAATACAAAAATGAACACAGCAGACCAGTCCATTGCCGTAGCAAGGACCTGCAACTTTCTTTAGTTCATATATCTCACTGCAACCTTTTAACCCTCCCGGAACAAGCTCGCGATCGACAGGTCCACGTTATCAGCCTCGTCTCCACCTTGTTTCTCCACCGGTTGGTTGACCTTCTTGCAGCAAGTGGAATGGACCCAGGTATCTCTCTCGGCCACCTTCAAAGATGTGGTACTCATCAGCAACACCTCATACAGACGTCCCAACGATCAGTCAAACAACCTGAACGCAAGAAATTTCTGATCATAACATTCTCCAGGTTCAACATCATGACAGTTTCAGGCATATCATGGGACAACAATTTCAGTTTCTGCTGTTGCTGTTTTAACTGTTTACTCATTGTTATAAGATACCCCACAGTTACCTCGTTGTTACCTTTCAAATCTTCCTGTGGACATAATCAAATGAGGTTTTCTACCAAACAGTATTTCAAAAGGGGGCAGATTTAGAAGGGGTCTAGGAGTGGTCCTTATGCTATGTCGGACTAATGGTAATGCCTCTGGCCATCCTAGTCCAGTTTCTGCCATGATCTTACTTAATTTGTTTTTAATAGTGCCGTTCATCCTCTCCACTTTGGCACTGGCTTGCCGTCGGTAGGGGGTATGAAGTAAACTATTAATACCCATCAGTTTACACATATTTTGAAAAGCATCTCCTGTGAAATGAGTACCCCTATCACTCTCGATAATTTTAGGGATACTGTATCTGCATACAAATTCCTGAACAATTTTCTTGGCAGCAAACGCAGCAGTATTAGTGGCAGCTGGGTATGCCTCAACCCAATTGGAAAACACATCAGTGCACACCAATACATACTTGAGATTCCTGCAGGGTGGTAATTGGATGAAATCAATTTGTATTACCTGGAAAGGTCCATCAGTCGGAGGATTGTGGGATGGTTCGGTAGGGATCGTTTTCCCAATGTTTTTCCTCAAGCAGGTCAGACAGGACATTGCTCTCTTTTCCGCTTGAGAAGAAAAACCCGGTGCACACCAGTATGCGCTCACCAATTTGCACATACCTTGCTTTCCCAAGTGAGTCAGACCGTGCGCTGCCTCAGCCAGGCTTGGGTAGTATGCCTACGGAGCCACTGGCTTACCTTGTCCATCTCTCCAGAGTCCAGAGGACTCTTGCCCACATCCCTTGGACTTCCAGACTGCCTTTTCCTGAATGGAACATAAATTTTGCATCTCAATTGTTTGAAAAGTCATCATTTGTTCAGTTGGTACATTCATTCTTAAACCTGCTGCCCATTTTGCAGCTTTGTCTGCCCTGTTGTTGCCCAGTGACACCGGATCATCCTCACATGTATGGGCTTTACACTTAATTACTGCCACTGTCTTTGGCAATTGGATTGCTGTTAGTAGTCCTTTTATATGTTTGCAATGTGCAATTGGTGTGCCTGCTGATATCATAAATTTTCTCAGACGCCATAAGGCACCGAAATCGTGTACTACCCCGAAGGAGTACCTAGAGTCAGTGTAGATATTAGTAGATTTACCTTCTGCTAATTCACACGCTCTCTTTAGTGCCACCAGTTCCGCCACTTGGGCCGAGTGTGGTGGGCCTAAAGGTTCGGCTTCTATAACGTCCTCGTCATTTACCACATCATAACCTGTACATAACTCTCCAGTGTCAGTTTGTCTATGACAACTCCCATCCATGTAAAATGTCAGATCTACATTTTCTAACGGTGTATCCCATATGTCAGGTCTTGCAGTAAAGGTTTGATTCAGATATTCCATACAATCATGTGCATCAATATACCTGCAGAACTCACCTGTTGCCAGCGGCTCACCCAGTGGCGTAAGTTCATCCCAGATGCCCGGAGGCAAGTTATAATTTGGTGCCCCCCCGTCACAGCCGCTGACACTGTAGTGTAGCAATTTGCATGCAGACAGGCTATAGATAGAAGAAGGCAGCAGCTGATGGTCTGACACAGAGCTCTCCACTAGTGTACGGTGGCTTCTCAGGTGCCGGGAAGGAGTGCCATGTATTGGGCGGCCGTGACGGTACACTCCGGGTACATAGTTACAGCTCTAAGTGGGGTGAATATGTTGTGGACAATGGAGGAGGTGCCCCTTCAGAGCTGGAGCCCTGCGGCAGGCGCCTCCATTGTCTCCCATAGTTCTGCCCCTGGGCTCACCTCTCTCCACCCTTTGTGCATCACGTTGCACATATGGTAAATACATAGCTGGATTTAACGTACTGCACCTTTTGATGGTGATGTTTGCAGGTGCTATTAAGGTTAGTTCCCATATTGTGAACCTAGCTGAGGAGACATGTCTGGTTTGGGCAGAGTTTAGCAAAGCAGATACAGCATGGGGAGTATAGACAATCATATCATGGCCTAGTACCACATCCTCACTCTTACTGACCAATAGAGCAGTTGCTGCTACACTACTTAAACACATTGGGAATGATCTTGCCACAGTGTCCAATTGTGCACTGTAGTATGCTACGGGCCTACTGGCATCACTATGTTTTTGTGTGAGGACACCTGCTGCACAACCATCGGCTTCCGTACAATACAAATCAAAAGGTGTTTCATAATCAGGTATTCCCAATGCAGGTGCTCTTGTCAGACTATCCTTAAGATTAAGGAAAGCCTACTCTGATTCCTCTGTGTGTATGACATGATCAGCACACTCGTTATATTTTACCTTTTTACCACCCACAGCTTAGCTTGTGATCAGGGTGATGGTCATCACCATTGCGACCATCGGGGCTTACAACCAGACCCTAAGGTTGGGTCTGGGCACTCGTAAGCCCCAGGGAACTCCCTGCTCTGTTTGAGCTGGAAGTTCCCCACTGACATCATCAATGATGTCAGTGGGGCCGCACCCAAACGGCAAGCGTTCCGACTGGAATGCCTCCAATTGGACGGGCATGCCCCCGGCCAGCCCAGCAAACGGGGCGAGCTGTCACTCAACATCGACAGCTCGCCCCATCTGCTACGAGACCCCTAGTGATGGAGCACCCGTCGCTAGTCGGGTCTCATGCATGCGCACGACGGAGCCGGCTCCATCGTGCGCATGCTCTGTGGGACCATTGACCCGGTTGCGAGCGCATCGGCGCTTGCGACCAGGTCTGAATGAGACCCTAAGTCCTGTAATGGCAAGGCCAAAATAGAAAAACCCAAGAATGTACGAATTTGCTGTTGGTTCTGCGGCAGTGTCATGTTCTGTATGGCCTGGATTCTGTCATTTGTGAAATGTCGTAACCCCTGAGTTAGGCAGTGTCCCAAATATTTAACCCTGGACTGGCATGGCTGTAGTTTGTCCTTAGCAACCTTGTGTCCTGTTTGCGAGAGGTGAAGCAACAAAAGTTTAGTATCATTTAAACATGACATAAATGAATCAGAACATAACAATAAATCATCCACATATTGTATTAGAACAGATCCATTGGCAGGTTGATAATATTGTAAACAGTCGTATAAGGCCTGGGAGAAGATACTGGGGCTGTCTATGAAACCCTGGGAAAATAGCGTCCATGTGTATTGTACACCCCTATATGTAAAGGCGAATAGCTACTGACAGTCAGGATGAAGAGGTACAGAAGAGGTACAGAGAAGAATGCAGAACAGAGGTCAATAACAGTGAAATGGGTTGCATTGGGTGGGATCTGCATAAGAATGACAGCTGGATTTGGCACTACGGGAAATTGGCTCTCTACCACCTTATTAACCTCTCTAAGGTCTTGTACCAGCCTATAACCCCTCCCACCACTCTTCTTTACCGGAAAGATGGGACTGTTGGCTACACTTGCTGTATGAACTAAAATTCCCTGCTGTAACAATCGCTCAATTATGGGATAAACCCCTAATTCTACCTCCTGTTTTAATGGGTACTGGGGAATTTTAGGAGCTTGCCTACCACTTTTTAAATTTACCATTACGGGACTTACGTTTGCCATTAATCCAGTGTCCTGTCCATCCTTGGTCCAAAGTGAATCTGGAATTTGGGATAACATTTGATCTACCTGAGATGGATTTTCACTTAAACCAGTAGAGTGATACATTATCCTTTGGGGAGTGTCCAACATATCCCTCACCTCGTGCACAACTCTCTCTGGGATATCTAGAAATACACCATCAGAGGTACAATATATGACACATCCCATCTTGCATAACAAATCCCTTCCCAGTAGGTTAGTAGGAGCCGCTGCTGCCAGGAGGAAAGAATGCCTGGTATGCAATGGCCCGATAGTGACCTCTGTAGATTTTTTAAAGGATAATGTTGCACTTTACCCGTAACGCCCATTGCTGGTACCGTCTCGCTGGTTACCTGTAAGTTAGCGGGAGATTTTATCACTGATTTTATCAGTGATTTTATCACTGACCTGGTCGCCCCTGTGTCTACAAGAAAAGGATATTTAGTACCAGCTAAATCAACCATCATCACCGGTTCTTCCCTAGTACTTCCCGTTAACCTGACTATCTGTAGACTACAGGTATGATCTGACCCCTAGCATTGACTCTCTCCAATACAGCATTTACAGCCACAATTGGAGCTGGTGACTGTTGTAGGTTTCCTGTACTCTGTGTATATCCCTTACGGTGATATCCAGGTACTCCCTGGTTAGGGGGTCCTACCTTCTTCACCCTACAGCTCCCACTTGGTTACAGTTAAAGCACTTTCGTGAGTGGGGTGGGTGAAAGGGTTGTGTGTGGGTTGAGCGGTAGGGAAAGATTGTGGGTGTGGATAAGGATATTGAGGGAAATATGGTGGTTGTGGATAGTATGGGTTTTGTGGCTGTGTGTGATAAGTGGGGTAGGGTTGTGTTTGAGGTGGTGCAGGATTGGTGAGGACGTGTAGCTGTGCAGGTGCATGTGTGTCTGTTGGCTGTCATTCCTTCTATAGCTTGAATACTAACAGCCATTAGTTTCTCGCTCTGGGTCTCTCTCTTTTTAAGGATGTTCTTGTCGTGTTCAATAGCGGATTCTATGAGGCTGTCTACAGTGACTCCCCTCCAGCCAGGTTGTGAGGTCTGAACTCGGGTCTTTAGGTTCTCTTTTAGACCATCCATAAGTACAGTGACAATCATTCCCTTGTGATGACTGCTATCTTTAATATCCTCTAACCCAGTGTACTGGGTGATAGCCTGCAGAACTCGGTTACAATAATTCTCTGCAGATTCACTCTCTTTTTGTTTTATGGTGAAAATTTTGCTCCAGTTAACTACTACTGGAAAATATACACCCAATTGAGTTATAATGCGGTAAATGTTACCTTGGTTAATTTAGTCTGTTAAGGGAACATCTCCATCCAAGACACAAGCCGTGATAAACTTTGTCACGTCGGTATTGCGTGGTAGACAAGCCCTTAACACCACTCGCCAATCTTTATTGGTTGGCTCATGAGCACTACCCAAATTTTTTTTTTTTAGGATTGGGGAAATCATTCATAATGGAATTTAGCTCCACTCTTGTCCAAGGACAATGCATTGCTACCTCCCTTGTGGGCACTACACCGTTCGCATTCCTATTCGGAACCGTTATTGTCCGGATGGGATGCAGACCGGCCGCACTGCTACTTTTGACCTTGTTGCCTGGCTGGGGATTTAGTCTATTACTGCTACGTATAGGTTTAACAACTTCCTCTATGGGTGCAGTGGATGTTAACACTTCCTGTACTATCACTGATGAAGATGGCGGCACCACTTGTGCTTGTTGTGGTGGATCATCTAACATGTGTACAGCATGGGAAATGGCAGACATAACAATAGGCTCATCATCCGCATCATAAACATTTTCTTTATGATTACTTAAGAGAGGGTACAAGTTCCTTGTTAAATTTTTATGGGTTTTTTCAACAACTGTACCTGCACCCCCATCCGCATAGGGAGGCGGTGGTGCGCGTGAACCACTGGCAATACCTTCCGCAACGGTACCTTGCTGCACGTGCGCCGTCTCACGGCGCACACGCAACGCAGTTTAGCGCTGCGTGTGTACTCTCCGGTAAGGTGCACAAGACGCTAGTTTGCATCGTGTGCACAACTTTAAGCCACGCATCCCCCTCACGCTGCCATAATTTTAAACACTCATTATATTTTACCTTTTTCATTCGAGAGCGCACCATACAGATGCTATCTCGGACATTGTTCAATACCTCCTTTTCAAAGCTGCCAATTCTGGGAAACGGTCTAACATTGTTCATCGTCATTTTAAACCATACATCACAGTACCTAATTGCATAAGCACCGTACTTAGTATGCATAATATGGCGTGCCGACCCAAGCGGCGCTTCCAACAGCAGCACATCATCTAACATCTCTACCGTTTGCTTGGCCCCCATTCTGGGAGAACCCTAAGCTTTTCAACGGAGATTTAAACTGGTGAAAGACAATCAAGATACTTTCACTTACCTGTAGACGTCTTAACAGCACGCGCCCACAAACCTATGGAAGAATAACCAGGCTGCTTCCACGCCCCTAATCCCTTTTTGACTACCTTTCAACTGCTAGCATGTAGGCATTCCAATAACACTTACCCTTTTCAGTGATTTCGTCCACCCACTTCACAATCACAATTTAGCCAAAACTGTGCGGTTCAATTACAATGCTCAAATAACCCTAACTGATCACTGAATACTGTAATCACACTGGGAGCCGAACCTACAACAAAAACTACACCTGCTTATGTTAGAACAGTATCTACGACCGAGCTACTAGGTCGCCTCCATCCTTTTGCCGAGAGATCGCTACTAAGTGTTACCTAGTGACCGGTAGCGTGATTTCACACTGCGAGCCCCCAACTATGGATACCTAATTAAAACCTCTATGCAATCCTGTCTATACCTTCTAAAATCGTCGCTATTTGGCGTACTGAGTCGCACAGTAAATGAATGCTTTCAGACTTTGAATGTGGTTCCAAAGCACAAAAAGTTATTATTCAAAATAAAAACAGATGGTTACACGCTGTGATCTAAAGACAATTAGCGCAAATAAATCATACAGACCCAAGGTACAGTTGTTATATATGCACGCACTCTGGGCCCAGATACCGGCATCAGCATTAGAAACCTCTGTCAACAGCACAGCAAGAAGACTCAAGACTGGGGTCAGAGTGTGCACATATATACTCTTACAGGGATAGGCAATACAATAGACAAGTTTGAGATTATTCCATTGCTTGTTCTTAAAGGTGCTTCTGTTACAGGATAGTCATAGGTCAATTCGAATGGACACAAACAGCTTCTAACAACCCTTTGTGTCCTTTTTCCCGCTGCTGCCTGCTAATCTAAGCTGCTAACATTACAGAGTACATTTTAATGTTTTAACTCTCTATAGTCCATAGTTTGCAGACGCATGTTGCGATCTTCTCACCGATGATACCGGAAATCTGTGGAGACACAGTGGATCAGTACAACACCAAACATGGTCTGCTTACCATGTACTAAACCTTCGATCTCAAATAACCTTTATTACACAAAATGAATAATTACTGCATAAACCTTGGATATTACACTTTAATGCTAGGGAACCTTTTATGTAAGTGTGCAGTGTGTATTGGGGAATTGGGAAAATACGCTAGTTAGCGTTGTGCGACTATGTGTTTTGTGGAGTACACCATGGTATGTGTTTTGCAGGGATAATCATTTTATATGTTTTAATGACTGTCTGTATTTGTATGGTGAGGACCTTTAACTTCTTTCTATTGCGTGGGAATCGC
Organism: Taudactylus pleione; assembly: GCA_031769625.1. Classification (NCBI taxonomy): domain Eukaryota; kingdom Metazoa; phylum Chordata; class Amphibia; order Anura; family Myobatrachidae; genus Taudactylus; species Taudactylus pleione. The sequence goes on from JAUIMM010000675.1 coordinate 519,290, forward strand.
ACGATGCTAAATAATTGCATCGCCGTATGTACTTATAATGGCGAGTTTCACTAAAATGGCACTGGGCGGCCAGTTGCAAAATGGCATCTCATTGCCATTCGCAAAATGGCATCGCCCTGATCTAATTTTAAACCGATCCTGTCTCAGCTAATTATCCGGCTTCGACAAGAAGATGACACCCTCAGAGAATGCTGAGGCCTTTCTGTTGTCCTTTGAGAGGACTGCAACTCAGCTTAACTGGCCAATAGAGGAGTGGGTGGCAAAAGTGGCTTTTTTTTTTGATGGGCGAAGCACAGCGGGTGGATTATTCCTGAAGCCCAGGAGGTGAATTATTGGCAGCTAAAAGCAGCGATTCTGGTGCGGAAAGGGGTGACAGGTCCCAGGAAGGCACAACATTTTTATGACTGGCAATACCATTGCATGCGGAACCTAAGCCAAGAGCTGCAAAGATGGGTTCTGCAGAGTGATCTGCAGTCTTTTGAAGTTTGCCATTAACTGATATTACGCGCTGGAAAATATGGCCCAGACAGCGTAGAAGGTTGTCAGGCCAATATTCACGCCAAAACCAGCACAAGATGTTGGCACAGAGCGCTGGGTGACCCCAGAACGGTCCAGCTGTCACCAGTAAAAGTCCAATGCATCCACAGGGCCACTGAGGAATATGACTGCATCTGTCTTCATGTTACCTTGAGGGGACAAACGGACAAGTGGTAGTGGCAATAGCACCAAGGATGATATACCCACTTATTCTGGGGCAAGAATTTCCACTGTTCCAGGAAATTATACTCGACTGTATCAGTCTGGTCATGCCGGCAACTGAATCACCGGCCGGACATTCATCCCTACATGATCCTGTTACTCTCACACCAGAACCGGAGGGAGTAATCAGGAAGCAGCAATAACTGGAGCCTGGGTACCAGGCTTTTTCTGCAAGCAGACTAGTGTCACATTCCAGAAGATGTGAGGAAGAAGGCTGGGTCAGAGAAGGATGGGAGGAAACAGAAACCTTGCCAGATGGTGGAAAAGATTGGTCTCCTGTATCACTCCAAGACTTTGCACGAAACCAATTAAATGATTGTGCATTGGAGAATGCATACAGATATGTTGTGAAAATGATGGAGTATGGAAAGCTGAGAGAGAGGGTATGGGATTTGAATAGATGTGATCAAGCCTTGGGTGAAACGTACGTCATCGATTACAAGCACTTCTGGGTCTCTGTGTGTGCGCTCACAAGACCCGGCCTCAGTAGGACAATCTTAAGGTGCGTACACACTAGACGATTTGCTCCATGAGCGACATCGTCTTGTGTGACCCCGGTAGGGGTGGGCAGGGATGTGCTCATTGTCGTTAATGACACTGAGCACAAGCACTGAACGAGATCATGAACGATATTGTTCAGTGCCGGGCTCCCTCCCTCATTCCCGAACATGTAACAACTTGACAATATCAGGTTGGAGACATCCTGGACTCTTCCCTCTCCTTCAAACCACACATTCAGAGCAGGGCCCTCTACCCTCTTGTGCTTCTCCCTACTGTAATTTAATTTATCTCTTACTCCCCACTAGGGCAACTAACACTTGGTTGCTTATGCGGGTGTAAAGGTCGCTAATATAGCAATGTTTATCCATGTATTGTATTGTATTGTAAGTCAATGGTTACTTATTTGTCTATGTACTTTGTAAGGCGCTGCGGAACACTTGTGGCGCCATATAAATAAATGATAATAATAATAATATCATCAGGTTGGCCTGCATGTTCGGGCGATGAATGACAAAGACAAACGACCAGCGGGAGCGCGCATCGCTGGTTGTTGGTCGTTATCGTTTATCATTATTGCGCAAAAAATGAACAATATTTTGGACGATGGAACGATAACGATATCGTTATCGTTCCATCGTCCAAAATATCGCTCAGTGTGTACGCACCATAAGGGTGTGATTATTACACCGTTGTTAACAGTGGTGATTACAGATCTACTGAACTGATGTATTCGATGTTGATGGAATGATATATACATATCTCTGGTAAACTGGCACTCCTATAATTTAGAGAACTTGAAGTGATTACATTGTCTTGTGTGTCTCAAATAGATCTGCCACTGTACCTATGTTTGGAATATATGGATGGTGTCTGGTTATATATATATATATATATATATATATAATATATATATATATTAAAGTATTTGCAATAAGGTTTGATTTTCTATATTTCACTTTGTTTGAAGCATAAGGAAGCTATTTACCATAAGGTTAAACATCAGAACGGCATACCCACTGATCCCTGACACTAGGTATCAAATTTTATACGATAAGGATACAAATCTAGATATTTTTACCTTAAAGTGGAGGGATTGAATTACTTATAATTTCGCCTACCAAATCCCTGCTAATGGACATACCTATTATATACTTACCTCAGGGATTTTTATGATATAAGAACTAATTGGAATTTTCACATATATTGATAAGATTGTTTTTATTTGTTTCGTATATATTTGTGTCCTCGCTAATTTTTATTAAAAAATTATATTAAAAGTTATATTTGAACTGTTATTTCAAGATTAGAGTGCACCAAACAAGGAGTATAGCTCTCTCTGGTCTGCATCTTGGACCAGTCCCTGTATAAAGGCTGAGAGAGAACCATACTTCATAATAGAAAGAGACCTGCTATATAGGGTAACAGTGCAATAATGGAAACTAGTTAATCAGCCCTTGGTGCCACGGGTACACGTTCCTTTGGTATTGGCAGCAGTCCATACACGCTAAGGGACGGCATTTGGGAGAGGAGAAAACTCTCAATCGGGTACTCCAGAAGTTTTACTGGCCGGAATCTGCATGGTGGTCAAGCGTTACTGCCAAGCTTGCACAGTCTACCAACAGACTGTCCCTAAACCTGATTACCTTGCTCCCCAGATACCCATTTCTATAATCCCAGGCCAGTTAGTAAAGAAACACATAAAGGAAGCACAGGGGTGGCAAAAGAGGGATTTCCGACACCCAAGCCTCCATGCACAGCAAGGTGCTTGTCCTGGTGTCCTCCTAAGAGGGCAAATTGTGTGCACATGGGCAAGGTCCTTGTGAAGGTATAGAGCCCGTAGGACCGGTTAATTATCGAGTACAACAGCCGGGTAGACGGCAAATAGAGCAAGTCTGTCATGTCAACCGATTAAAATCGTGGGTGTAGGAAGCATTTCCTCAGCAGACGAAGGTTCTGTCCAGAGTTTCGTAGGACCTTCCATCCTCAACCGCCACCCCAACAGATCACTGAGGGAGGTGACAGGAAAATCAAACTATATTTGATATATGACCTCGTCCAAAACGTCAGTGGCAGCGCAACCGTCATTATCTGAGTTTTGCAGTGGAACATAGAGCTGGGGATCTCCATAATGATACCGATGCCCTGTCACTGAAGTTTGTGCTTCCCAGGGCAGCTAATTTGCCAAAGTTGGTGAAGCTAAGAAAGGCGGAGTTAGGAAAAGGTAATCTTTTCCAGGTGAAGAGTCCGCTTCGCCAAGTATGGCACAGCTAAGGAGAAGGGTATATGGAAAAGAGGGTACTTTGCCATGCTCTGATGTCCAGAATAGCACCTGGATGATAGCGAAGGCTGGTGGGGCATAACATGCGTCAGGAAGACATCTCATGTATACAAGTGTGCTGTAACAACATTTGTGATGAGTAAAGAAGCCACCTGACTAAGCCAACCAATGTGAAGGCAGATTCTTAGTGTGTGTATATATATATATATAATATATATATATATATATATATATATATATATAGTTAGTAAGTTTTCATTTCAATTTGCCCCCTTCATTTGTTCCAAAAAAAGAGTTGTTATGCTATCTAATACAAGCCAGCGATCCAAGAGAATTACTTAAAGTTAAAGATTTAAATTATTCATACTTACATGTACTAATTCATCCAGTTTCTCAAAGATTTCTTAGGTTTCCATTCCAATATCAACATTTCCTCTTCTAGAAGCCCTACTTGACTGATCATGAAATGAATGTTACAGCGAAGCACACTGAGAACCAGCAATATTCTTCCTTCATCACGGTTCCATGTGGGTCTTATGGATCAGTGTGCATGCAAAAAAGAGGAGAGGGAAAGAGAGAGGGAGACAGAGAGGGAGAGAGAGGGGGAGAGAGGGGGGGGGGACGAGAGAGAGAAGAGAGAGGGGGGGGAAGAGAGAGAGAGAGAGAGAGAACAAACCAATTATACCATCTGGATTCGTTGGAGCTTGTGTGCTCCCCTTGGCCAGTGGAGACAGAAGTGGGGCTATTAAAGCTTTCTGCATAGTAGCCCAGACGCAGTTTCCTTTGGGTACTGGACAGGGCAGTAGGCGACACAGCCATTTCCCCCGTTATGGTCAAGCAATTACCTCAGCCTTGAGACATGTCGTGCTCACAACCCTGGGATACCGATGGGAAGATAAGAGACTGGACTACTAACCATGTATCCATTTGATCCTTGTAGAAATACAACTGGCCAGTACAGCGGCATCTGCTGCAGACTTTATACTTGGCTAGGATGGATTGCTTAGATCTAGCCCAAGCCACTGGGGAACAAGAACTACAAAATGGGGGAGGAATGTGACAAATTTAATGTGACCCCATTTACACAGAAATGGACTAGTTAGGTACTTTTTCTCCTGATGTCCTCCCAGGTTCAAGGAGAGTTTGGCACCGGGCATTTTAAAATAAAGGTTTTGCCCGTCTCTCTCCTTGAGATACCACATTCATGTTTTATCCAGATTCCATACTAAGATATCATGTATGCTGTGTTTAAACTGTGTCCCCATATGTGTACTAATATTATATTATTAGTGAATTATATTATTAGTGTCTCCACCCATATAAAGGCGAAAAATATTTATATAACATGTGATGCCGGGACAGACTGTGCGATAAAGGTATGTAAGGAGGTAACTGGCATTTGGTAGGTTCAAATATACTGTCTTTCACAAATGTGATAGATGGCGCAGAAGTGGTGCCGAGGTAGAAAGCAGGGATAGAACTATCAGTCCCTGCTTTTCTCCAGAGTATACATAATGCCATCTACATACGTCTTTATGGTTTTTACAAAAGATTAGAAATGCAAACTTTTATCTTCTTTATAGATTGTGGAAGTGTGCAGCTCCCATTATAAGCGATGGATCCGGCCTTTTCATTCACAGCGAAGCAAAAGCTCAGAATGATTTCAGATGAGAAGAAGCTGGGGACTCTGGGCCTGATTCATTATGGACCGCAACTGCGAATGCAATAGCGATTATGCACACAGTCTCACTGCGATGATATGCTAATCCACTGCGATCACTATGCAATCGTAGCACAACATAAGAATGCCCTCCTTACCTTACACACATCCGTAATGCTTAGCAAGACTGCAAAACCATCGGTAACATCGAGTACCATCGCAGCCACGCGCACACTTGCACAAGATCTGACCTTACTCAGGAATTGCTAACCTCATCGCACACAGCGAGTACTCAAGCTGCGTATGGCATCGCAACGGCTTTCAAATGCACTGGCACACCTGTATTTCACGGACCACCCCCCGTCACTACCCCCAAATGGTACTTTTTGTCACTCAGTCTGCAATGGGTCTGCGTAGTCACTGCGACCACAGTCCTGATCGCAGTGGAGTCTTTGCCCATGCGCAGAACGCAACAGTCGGCCGGATGCATGCATAATCGCAGTTGCTGGCCCATAGCCAGAACTTTGTGGACCCCATAGCAACATTTTGGATGGGCCCCTTTGCCCTTATAGAGAGACACCTCTCTCCACAGCAGTTGTTCATTTTATGCACCATAGCAATGCCCTAGCAAATTTTATGACCCAAGGTAGTGCCCTAGTTACTTTTATGAACAATAGTGGTGCCCTAATTCATATTATGCCCCAAAGTAGTGTCCTAGGTCACAATATACCACACAATGCCTCCAGTTTATATTATGTCACATTATAGTGCCCCAAGTTAACAATATGCTTAATTGTACTGCTGCCAATACACATGCCACACAGTTCTCCCAGTTCACATTATGCCACACAGTGCTTAGTGGCCAATTCCGGGAAACTGGTAGACCTGGCAGCAGTTGAGTCAGACCTCAGAGGTGGGTCCCATAAGACTCTGCACCCCATAACAATGACAACCGCTACGCCCATGGAAGTAGCAATTTCTCCAGCTAAAAAGCAGGAGAAGGGTCATTATTACTTTTATAAATAGACCCGTGAAAGTGGTTTAGCCAATGAGAATGCCATCGCTCACTTCTTCAGCGATGAGTAGGCTCCATTATTAAGAGTCACTAGGAAAGCCTCTTATCTCCCGACTCTATGAAGCCAGCACCAGTAGGGGTAAGGACGGGAGATAGTCGCACCTCAGTCCCTTGGAGATAAGGGCTTTCAATTAGGTAGTCAGCACAGGTAGCTCGCCAAGATTGATAATGTTGGCACAGCCTGGCATCCCCCCTCTTCCTCACTCTATATGAAGTTGTGTGTACAAGTATTCACTTTGTTCAGATTACTATATATTTGCAGGTGTGATACATTCTACACTTCTCATGTTCCCCTCCCCTTATGATGAAGTCTCTTTGCTGGGAGAGAAGATTTTCCACTGAGATTATATTGGTGCTAACAAATTGTCCAGTAGGAAAACTGTGGTATAGCCTGTGGATGGTTTTATTAGCCGACGTTCCCAACAGGCTTTATCCTGGTCAGTCCCTCAGATTACACATTTCCTACAAGATAATTTTTCTTTAAATTGTAAATCAACGTTATTTAAAATATCAGTAATTACTGGTACAACAGAGGTCGAGTAGCCCATGTAAACAAAAACAATAATAAAATAAAGGCAAAGAAATATGTTCTCACACAGGTTATCTGATCTAAGAATAAATAAAGTGCCTAGAACGGGCCTACTCATCTATTTGGGTATTTTATGTAACAAAGAAGAGGATGCTAATAAGGGGGATGAGGGAAGAACGGAGGGGGCGGTGTGTCGTACTGCTAGCAGGGAATAGGGGGAAGGTCTGTATTCCAATACTGAGAGTTTTGTTGCTCATGTAGAGTTGAGAATGGAGTCAGGAATGGGTGGTGGGCATTTCAGCATCATTAACGCCTAACAGGAGAATAACCTGAGAGATAGAGAAGCATCTATATGTAATGTGCCCTGTTTAAGGTTTAAACAAAAGTATACGGTTATAATATCTTTCCAGACGCCGAGAGTTTGGTACATTGACTGCAATATTTACATAAAAAATGAGGCCCCTTGTTTGCAATCATTTGAAAATAGGCGTTATCGGAGGATTGACACATTTTATACTATTGGGGCATAGCTTTCTATCGGGACTGTAAAAGATTCCCTATTTACCAAGCATGGCTGCAGAGGGATTGTGAAATCCCTCCCCAGTATTCCGGACGCTTCTCGCTCCATCCTTTTGCAAAAATATTTCTGCGCATGGACTTTTCGGGGCTGTTTGAGAAATAGACCCCTTGGACACATATTTAATACTGATTTATTTGTATTGGATGGTACACTTAGACAAAACCACATTATAGAGAACTTTCCTGCAGAAGCTTAGCTACCTTATAAAATGACAACCCTATCACTCCCCCATTTCATCTTTTCCATACTCTCTTACTTAAACAAAGATAACCTTAAATAATGCACGTGTCCCAAGGTGCTGAATGGACAGATCCTCTGCAGACACAGTCTCAGGACACACATTACACAGGAGCATCATCGGAGTGGTCAGATTTAATCCATTTCCCAACAACATACAGTCAGGGGGAGAGAGGGGATTAGGGATGCATAGAAATGGGTACACTCCAGTGGGATATGTTTTTCCATCCGTACAGAGGCCCTGATTCAGAGCCGCTCGCTCTGAATCAGGGCCGTCCCTGCTCCTTTTTGGAGCGGCCTCCTGGCCGCTCGCATAGCTGTGGGTGACCACCCACAGCTATAGCGAGCGGCCAAAATGATGGTCGCGATGGTCAAGACCATCGCGACCATCGGGCTTGCGACGAGACCCTGCGGTAGGGTCTCGCTGCCGCAAGCCCAGGAGTGCTTTTGGCTCTATCAGAGCCAAAAGCACTCCCACTGACATCACTAGTGATGTCAGTGGGGCCGGCCCCAGACGGTAGGCGTTCCCATAGGAACGCCTCCGTCTGGGCAGCCACGCCCCTGGCACGCCCACCAAAGGGGACATGCTGTCAATGACCATCGACAGCACGCCCCCTTTGGTGCGAGACCCATAACGACAGCTTGGCCATCGTTATTCGGGTCTTGCGCATGCGCACTTGGGCAACATAGACCAGCTTGCGAGCGCTCGGCGCTCGCGAGCGGGTCTAAATCAGGCCCAGAGTTGGGATCAATTTCAATGTCGGCAAATTCTAATCTAATCCATAGTAGGTATGTGCAGGCTCGGATAGGTTCGAATTTTCCCGCCAAGTTCGGATTTTTCCCGCCAAGAATCACATTTCAGAAAGAGGCAAAATGTCATCTTTCATGGACAAACATCATTCCTGGACAAAAGTCCACGGAAGAGGTTTGTCCATGAAAGATGATGTTTTGACTCTTTCGGAGACCCGATTTTCGGCAGGATAAATCCGAATCTTGCGGGAAAATTCGAACCTATCCGAGCCTGCACATCCCTAATCCATAGGTACTGCAAGTTTTCAAGGCGGAATGTTTATTTCTTCAAACATTCAGTTGAAAATATTTACAGTTGTATGAACTAATGGAAAATAGTTTCATGAAGTTAAAATCAATACAATGTTGCATGTATACAGCTAGGGTGACCGTGCAATATTTGTTAACAGGTGGGTTAAATCAATCTATTATTACGTCACAATAGTCTGAATAAATATAATACATCTCCAGTTCCCAATTGTATACATGCCTGGAGGGGGACCTCTATACCCCTAAAGCTTAAAATGTCTATGAAATTAGTAGGTTATTAAGAGGCATCGTATATATTCAACTATTTTGCGCCCTGCCACAGAAAATATCTTGCATATATCCACTGATAAAAACATGTATAACACTACGTCCCCCCTGGGAGTAATTCTGACACCCAGCTACAATCAGTCCATTCACACCACTAATGCACTAGGACCATCCAATAACCAGCCAAATATGCCGAGAGTGTGGGGCCATTTCCTTACATTCAGGAGAAAAGTTTGTTACAGATCTGATTGTAATTTGTACCATAGAATATTTTTCCATCTCTGCACTTTATTAAAAATTAATGAGCACAAAGATAGTGCTGTAAGTAGGAAGCAGTAAGTCCCTATAAAGTATGCCAGGCACCCGTCTGTTGCAGAAGTCTCTGACCAGTCAGACCTTTATCGTTCAAATACAACCTAGAGTCAAAGAGGGTTCTACTCCTAAAGTAAGCTTAAAGAAGAACTCCATCAATAATAATAATAATACATTATATTGGTTTGGTTACAGTGATTTAAAATAAAAGCAAAGTCATACTTTTTACGTGGCGATCACCAATCTGTCAGGGTCCCTATAACAGTTCTACCACTAATTGCTCCGTCATCTAACCGCTCACCTGTTTCAAACAATACACATGGGTGTTGACACCTGTCCCCTAGAAGGATAAGAACACATTATATTGTACCTGTCTGCACACACAGGGAGCTATTCTGTAGGTTATCATGACAATGGAGACTTCTAGTTGCCAGAAAATGAATAGGTTGAAGATTGGGTCAGCTGACTAAATGGTTACATCCATCTAGTATAGGAAATGGGCAAACTCATGTGTCAGATGGGTAGGACCTCTCCAGGACATGGCACAAAAACAGGCTTCTGCTCTTCATGTGGTCAGTCACCTCGTTTGCTCAGATAGAAAAGTGGGAGCCCTTGGAGCTATGAGAAGAAATTCATCACCACCCCATAAATATTTTGCAATGGAGCTGCCTGACGACTGCCAGTTATGCCTCTGGGTACGCTGTAATCTGTCCTAGGTGCCAGCTTTTCCTAATTTCCAGTTATACCTGGACATTTATTGAGTCTGCTCAGCTGAACACAACTCAGTTGTTACTTTATCAACGGATCTTTCACATTCATTTATTGAAGGGTTATGTTTAAACCATAGAATAGTGTATACACCATGCAGTAAATAGATTTCTGCCCCTGAAATCTGTATTCCAATATTGGCAATGAGACAAGGTGTGAGAGTTCAGAGATGTAGGACTATGGTCTCATTTACATAAATTATTTATTACCGCACACATATTCTGCAGCGCTTTACAGAGAATATGCCCCTGCCCGCCACTCCATCGCAGCCCAGCTTAACAATATTTTGACAACTGTCCCTGGCTGAGCTGCCTGTAGGGGGAGCTGCAGCACTTGCACACAGCTCCTCCCGAGCAGTTCCCATAGGGCACCGCGCATCGGCATTGTGGGAGGCTGAGACATCAGATCCTGCTGCGTGACAGTGACCGGCGCTCTCTCCCAGAGCCGCACCACAGATGGGTGTAATGTGGGGGAGCCGGTGGTGGTGGTGGGGGGAGGGTCATCTTTGTCAGTGTGCCAGTCTGTGTGTGTATAGGCTTTGTCAGTGTGTGTGTGTGAGAGAGTAGGCTTTGTCAGTGTGAGTCAGTCTCTGTGTGTGTGTATAGGCTTTGTCAGTGTGTGTGTGAGTAGGCTTTGTCAGTGTGAGTCAGTCTCTGTGTGTGTGTATAGGCTTTGTCAGTGTGTGTGTGTGTGTGTGAGTAGGCTTTGTCAGTCTGAGTCAGTCTCTGTGTGTGTGTGTGTATAGGCTTTGTTAATTCGATTTAAGGCAAAATCATTATTCTTTTCTGCAGATCACTGTTGCTTGTTTCTTTGTAGTGTGTGTATATACATGTCTTCCATTGGGCTGGTTGGGCAGTTGCCCAAGGGCCCAAAGCTTGTAGGGGCCCGCCAACCCACCCCCTGCAGGTTTGGCGGGTTGGTAAATTTGGGATATTTTTACAAGCCGGCCGCCGATGCACTGTACTCTTACCTAACCTCCCCCCTCCCCCCCCAAACTCCCCTCCCTGGTAACGAGTACTCACCTCTGTCCCAGTTTCACTTCATCCGCCGGCTTCAGACAGAGGACCTCATTCAGAGGCGGTCGCAAGTAGCGATCGCTCTCTGTGAATGAGGGCTTTTTTTTTGGTGCGGCCTCCTGGTCGCAAGCTAAGCTGTGGGTTACCACCCACAGCTTAGCTAACGACCAGGGTAATGGTCGCGATGGTGATCACCATCACGACCATCGGTGCTTGCGACCAGACCCTAAGGTTGGGTCTGGGCACTCGCAAGCCCCAGGGAGCTTTCTGCTCTGATGGAGCAGGAAGCTCCCCACTGACATCACTGATGTTGTCAGTGCGGCCGCCCACAAAACGGTAGGCGTTCCTTAAGGAACGCCTCCATTTTGGAAACCACCCCCCGGCCCGCCTACAAAAAGGGGCGAGCTGTCGATCAACATCGACAGCCGCCCCTTTTGTAGCAAGCTCCGGAGCGAGAGAGTTTCTTTCTCGTTCCGGGGCTTGTGCGCACGCGCAGGGCGGCCGCTGTGCATGCGCAGGGCTACCCATCGATCCGGTCGCGAGCACATCGGTGCTAGCGACCGGGTCTGAATGACCCCCAGAGTCTCTCTGCATGTGTGGGAGGTCTGATGGGCTTGCTGGAGGGTTTAATTTTATTGACCATTTACATTTTTTTCCTGTGAATGGGTGGGTAGGGGCCCAAGCGCATTGCTTTGCCCAGGGCCCACTCTGCTGTTAAGACAACCCTGTGTGTATAGACTTTGTCAGTGTGTGTGGGTGTATAGGCTTTGGGGTATATTTACTAAAGTGCGGGTTTTTAGAAGTGGAGATGTTGCCCATAGCAACCAATCAAATTCTAATTAACATTTATCTAGCACCTTCCAGAAGATAATAGCTAGAATCTGGTTGGTTGCTATGGGCAACATCTCCACTTCTAAAAATCCGCACTTTGGTAAATATACCCCTTTGTCAGTGCAGTGTCTGTCAGTGTGTGTGTGTGTGTGTGTGTGTGTGTGTGTCTAGGCTTTGTCAGTGTATGTGTGTGTCAGTGCAGTGTGTGTATGAGCTTTGTCAGTGCAGTCTGTGTGTTAGTGTGTCTGTGTCAGTGCAGTCTGTGTGTTAGTGTGTCTGTGTCAGTGCAGTCTGTGTGTTAGTGTGTCAGTGCAGTCTGTGCGTGTATATGTCACTGTGTATGTTTGCGGTGCCGCCTTTTTATTTCTTTAAGGAGCTGAAAAGCTCCATATAATAAATATAGTCAAGTAGACTCCAAATAAAACAGTTCAACACTGGGGTGCAGATCCTAAGAAGCAGAGCGCTCAGTCTTGAACATACAATCACATACAGGCAGCGCTCCTCATGTACTCAATAATCCAAGCTTGTTAATCCATTACTATACAACGTTTCAGATGCAATTATTACATATTTCATCAAGGCATTGACAAAATATGTAATAAATTCATCTGAAACGTTGCACAGTAATGGATTAACAAGCTTGGATTATTGAGTATTGATTATTGAGTACCCGAGGAGTGCTGCCTGTATGTGGTTGGATTTGTTGCCATTGGTTTTGTAACCAAGTATTGGAAACCCCCCTTTCGAAATCCTGCGTTTGCCACTGTTGGCCATTCATATTAGTCCGTGCCCCAGTGTAGCTTACAGTCTATGGGCCTGATTCAGAGCCATTCGCTATTTGCGGTCGTTCGTTCAAAAACAAGGGGTGGCTATTCAAATGATCCGTTCGCAAATTGCAGTCTGTTCACACCTCTAAGTCTGAACGAGCGAGCAAAACATACACTTGGTTATTTGTTAAAAACGCCCCCTGGCCGCTCGCACCATACGTCATGTCCGCTATTTATTAGATTAATCGAGTACATCGACCAGCGTATGAACTGCTCGCTATTCTTGTGGTTGGTTTTTGCTACCACAATCTTGCGAGCAGTTCTGGCTATAAAATAACCCAGTGACGTGGTCAATGACGCTGCTGTATTAATTATGCACACCCATAAAACGCCCGTTTTGACCTTTAAGCACGCCTGCGTTCGGATCTCCACTCCCCATTTTCAAGCACCTTCCCCTGTTACCACCCACATACGCCTCATTCTGTCACTCAAAATAGCAGGCATTCGCTATATTGCGAGCACATGAATTTCGGCCGCACTGACTGGTTCGCGCATGCGTATAACGATCCGTACGCATGCGCAGATGTGCGAACATCGCTCGGAACGAGCGTACTGCCGCTAGCGAGTGGCTCTGAATGAGGGCCTATATTCCCTACCACATGCTCACACACATGCACACTAGGGTTAATTCTTGTTGAGAGCCAATTATATTAGTATATTTTTGGAATGTGGGAGGAAACAGGAACACCACGGAGGAAACCCAGACAAGCATGGGGAGAATATACAAACTCCACATAGGGCCATAGTGGGAGTCGAATTCAGGATCTCAGTGCTGTGAGGCAGTAATGCTAACCATTACACCATCTGTGCTGCTCATATAACACTCATATGTGTTTGAGCAATGTGTGTTTGCTAAATCAGCCATATTAGAATAATAAATATATGCTTGCGAATGACAAGGGATCCTGCAAATATCCCAGTGCCCCAGCATTACTGCTTTATCCACAGATTACACAGGTTATACACTGCATACAGGGCCGGTTCTAGACATTGTGGAGCTCAGGGCGAAAGTTCCCAGTTGCGCCCCCCCACCGCCCCCCCCAAAAAAACACTTTTTTTAGATTGCGTTCCTCTGCAGGTGCTGAAAGCAAGAGCGCTTCCGGAAAGGGGGCATGTCCTTGTGGAACACCCCCAAATCATCACACTGTGGGGCGTGCCCAGCACTTATGAAGGTGCTGGGCTTGCCCCAAGCTCTCCCCTTGTAGCGAATAATTGCCATGTGCAGTAATGCACCTTATACAGTATGTCTTACACAGTAATGCCCTGTATAACACATTATGCCACATGCAGTAAAGCCCTTTATAACACATTATGCCACACACAGTAATGGCCTGTATAATACATTATGCCACACACAGTAATGTCCTGTATAATACACTGTGCCACATGCAGTACTGTCCTGTGTAATACATTGTGCCACACACAGTAATTCCCTTTATAATACATTATCCCCAATTCGAATTACGCCACACAGAAGTCCCTTATTCATGTTATGACACACAGTGGTGCCTTTTTACACAATGCCCAAATTAGTGCCCCTTATACACAATGCCCACAGTAGTAGTGTCCCTTATACAATAACCCCAGTAGTGGTGCCTCCCATGCAGTGCCCTCATTAGTAGTGCCCGCAGTGGTAATGTCCCCTATAGTAGTGCCCCCCCTATAGATGTGCCCCCAGTAGTAATGCCCCCTATAGCCATTTTCCTCAGTAGTAATGCCCCCCTATAGCCATTTCCCTCAGTAGTAATGCCCCCCTATAGCCATGCCCCTAATAGCCATGCCCCCAGTAGTAGTAGCAGTGCCCCTTACAGCCATGCCCCCAATAGTAGTGCCCCCCTATAGCCATGCCCCCAGTAGTAATGCCCCCTATAGCCATGCCTCCAGTAGTAATGCCACCCTATAGCCATGCCCCCAGTGCTGGTGCTTCTGAAAAAAAAAAAAAAAAATACAAAACACAATACTTACCTTAAGCCCCGCTCCTGCGTCCGCTGCTGTCCAGTCCGACCGCGGCTCCACCACGTATCTATGGGAGACGTCACTACGTCATGACGTCCCTCCCATAGGAAGGAAACCGGAGCTCAGGAGTGAGCTCTGGCTTTTGGCTGCTGCTGCAGGGAGGGAGTCGGGTGCCTGCTGATAACAAATACCAGTGGGCACCCGGCAAATGCAGCCTCCCTGCGGCGGCTAGCGGGTGGGAAAGCAGCGCTGGTTTTTTTTTTCCAAAGATTTTTTTTGCCTCTCTCCTGGGGACGCTAGGGGCTGGCGCTCCGGGCGACGGCCCTGTTAGCCCGCCCCTAGAACCGCCACTGACTGCATACTGTATGTTTAACTAGGGTTTAAGCACACTATTGTATTCTTCAACTCTTATTGTTTGGGATTTCAGTTTTAAAGATAGCTGTAGCCAATCTGATCTTCAGGATGTTCTCATCCGACGCCGGAAGACCGACCCCCGCCATCCCGAGCGTCGTCTGACGGGTAAGTAAAACACTTAGCCAGGGGATGGGGGCTTAGGTTTAGGGTCCCCCGGGGGGACATAGGGTTAGGCACCCCCCCCCAGGGAAGGTTAGGGTTAGGCTAGGGGAAGGGAGGGGGTTAGGCGCCACTAGGGAGAGGTTAGGGCTAGGCACCCCCCCCGGAGGGTTAAGTTTAGGGTGTGGGGGGGGAGGGTTGGTTTAGGCACCCCTGGGGGGGGGGGAGGTCAAGTTTAGGCACTAAGGGTGGATGTTAGGCACCCCTAAAGAGGGTTGGGATACTTACCACCAGCCATCGGGATCTCCTACTGTCGGCTTTTCCCTGCGGGATTGAACTGGCGGCTGATGTTTCAATCCCAATCCCTCATATGACCATTCTGGGAGTAGGGATACTGGAACTGACAACAAATAATTTCTTCAACTGGTTCCTCAAATTGGTACAAACATTTGACTATTTTTGAGGCTTCTTTACTACTAGCAAACCTGATTTGTCAAACCACAAAATTCTAAATTTGAACTATACGACTTTTAATGTAAGTGAAACGGTTATCTACAGCGAAATGGGTCAAACAGCAGACAGCACCCAAATCTCTTGCTGGAGGTCATTCCCTAACTATTCTATTTGGTTTTCCGGACACCACGGTGCCCTGCATTTGGCAACATTTCCTCAGCATGGAGCAGATATTCGGAGATCCGGAATAAATTCTTTTAAATTGCCACCATACCAGAAATTAGAAACAGTAATCCATTCGTGTTATACAGATATATTGCCTTTGCGGTAGCAAAATTTCTCAACAGTGTCCACTTTAGTCTGCGGAGTCTACCACATTGATCAAACACTCTTAGTACAGTACAAATTGATAGTTAAAGAGTAATCAGATACTTGAATTATATCAATTATTGAAACTCGCACCTTGTAGAGGAGATCCCTGTTAGCAGTTTATTCCCTTCTCAGTCTCCTTATGCTGGTATTAGGAGAAATATTGAAATCAGATGTCTCTTGGGGAGAATATATCATAGTGATAAGACCTGGTGTGCAATTGTCTATTATACCAAGATCATAACGGGTGTCTGCCATTAATCTAAAGGTGCCTACACACTAGACGATATGTTACACAATTCGCCCGATTTTGATGCATCAGAATGACAAATCATGCAAAATATGTGCAAATCGTGAGAGTCCACTCACGATGATGATGCGCGGTCCCGCGAGTCATAAGTCGTATCTGCAGATCTTGCCTACTGCGGGCAAGATCTGCCAATCTCGTACACGGTTTTGTGCAGATCATTAGGGTTTTGGCACCAACGATCTGTCGTACGATTCATCGGTCGAACTACGTCACTTGAGTAATATATGGCTCCATTTTGTGGAGCATCGTGCTTTGGAAGGAAAAGGCCGTGAGAGTAGCTGGCACACTCGATCGGGTGTTCCTTTAATTTGGTCAGTATATAAACTGTTGCTGACCACCAATGTTATAATTGCAATGTCCCACTGACCACCAATGTGTGCCCGCCCCAGACCACCAATGTATCAAAGCATGTCCCACTGACCACCAATGTGTATAAATGCATGTCCCACTGACTACCAATGTGTGCCTAACCCTGTCTATCAATGTGTATAAATACATGTCCCACTGACCACCAGTGTGTGCCTGGCCCTGTCCACCAATGTGTATAATTACATGTCCCACTGACCACCAATGTGTGCCCAGGCTTATCGTGTAATATAACCCTGACCAATGAATTTGGTGGACTAGTGAACCCCCCCAAAAAAGTGTATATACACATTTGTTTTTAAAAATAAACATTATAATGCATATTAAACATATATGAATAAAGTATTCAAAATATATTCTTTAAATATATAATTTATTTTAAAATCCCCAGACCCCAAAAAATAAAGACAACATTAAAAACACCATAAAATTAAATCATCATTAACTCACCAGAACATTAAAAACACCATAACTTAAAGCAACATTAAAAAAAGGTATTAACTATATAAAAACACTACAACATACGGCAACATTAAAATTATTATATAAAAAAAGAAAATCAAACTCTTTAAAATCACTACAAATATTTTCCAGAAATGTCCATTTAATTATTTATTTATTTTCTCTCTCATAGAAATGTCTTTGGATAAGGATGAGTTTTTATAAATGGCTTCCTTGAGCATTACCAAGCCAAGGAATGTCTCTGGAGGGTAAGCTGTCGCGACTATACCAAAAAACCAAGAAGCTGTTGGCGTTGGAGGAGTTGGTCCAATTTAGTAGTCAGTACTACAGTGTTGTGTCAGTTCCATGGGTGAGGAGGAAGATCCAGAACCTCAGGACCGTGTTTGTAAAGGAGAAAAGGTAGAGGAGTCCAAAAGGTCTGGAGCTGCCGCTGATGTGTACCACCCCACCTTGTGGTACTATATTTTGGTCTCCTTTTTTCTGGAGCAAGAGCCTCAGTAAGGGTCGGTTGTCCTGATAGCCGTGCGAGAGGGAGAGGAGGCGACGGCCAAAGATGTCGGCGAGACGTCCGAGACAGGTTTGGTAAATAGAGAGACAGTGCATACACACCATGCTTTTTTTTTTTTAAATCACATGCTCTACGGTCCCCAAATGTCCACTTTATCTGAGACAGTCCTCCTGCCATGGCACTGTCCCCGGTCCATTAATATATGCCAGGTATTCCTCTCTCACCTGTTTTACCTGTGCAGTCCCACTGTATTGCAGTCCAGGTGTTGCCACAGATGAGAATTTTTTTTCAATCTCCTCTGGCTGGTCTGGGTCTTGACATAGCTGTGCCTGATGCCGTGGCGGGGTGTTTTGCGCCTGAGAAAAGTTGTTCAGGACACAGCATGCCAAGACGACCCAGTCTATTTTGTCCACACGTAGGTTTATGGATGTGTGGAAGATACGGAAGCGGTTGCTGAGAAAACCAAAAGGCGCTCTCCAAAATACGACGTGCCCTGGAAAGTCTGTAATCGCAGATCCGCTTCTCCTTGGTCAGGCCCCTTTGCTTGTATGGCTTCATGACATTCTCATGCAGTGTGAACGCCTTGTCAGACACAAAGACAAAATTTAGGCCGTGCTTTATTTCCTCCACAGTAGGCAAGGTAAGGGTCTTGGAGGTGAGCCTCTAGTAGAATGCCGTCTGTTTGAAGGACCCACCATTCGAAACACAGCCATTCTTTCCAATATCCACAAACAAAAATTAGTAATTACCGCCATGAGAACGATACTGAAGTACCCCATGTAATTATAATACTAGGATCCACTGCTGGCAGGTGGGGTTATGCGGATATGTTTACCATCAATGGCTCCCCCGCAGTTAGGGAAATTCCAACGCCTTTCAAATTCCTCAGCAATGGTTTTCCACTCCTCCATGGTTGTAACCAGAAATAATGAAAATATTGGTTAAAACATGATCATTAATTTATTGTTTATCAACAGACTCCCACCCATGAACTTGAGTTGGCGTGGATTCCAGATTTGAGCCTCATTGGGGAAAGTGAGTGGGAGGTATCACTGCCTCCATGCCCACCACCAACAGCTACACAAAAAAGGCATCGGCAGGGTCGAAAGCAGCCGCAGACCTTCCAGTCTCCTGACGACTTCATGAGGCAGACTGAAGAGGTACTGAGAAAGCCCCCCGACCACTTCAGCCACCTTTCTACTCACATAAGTAGCTCAATGAGGCAGATGAGGCCTGAAATTCAGCTGGAATTTGAGCATCTTCTACATGATTTGGTGACCAGGAAAAACAAAAAAAAAAAAAAAAAAAAAACCACTATCTCCCCAAACCTACATTGCTGACCCTCATCCCTACCCACTTGCCCCTCCCATCCTACTCCCCCACCCACTTACATATCCACCTCAAGCCAGGCAATGTATAGTGCCCTTTTAGAATCTGAGGCGGAGGCTCCGGGGTTTTACAACTTGTAAAATTTTTATTAATGTTAAGTGAATTATCAAGTTTTATTTTTCCCAATAGCTACTCTATGGTATATGGTGCTTCTGATTGAACATGGTCACTAAACACATGGCGTAAGGGCAGATTGCTGGATGCTGGGGCCACAATCTGAACTTGCGCCATGTGTTTCTTGGCCTATTCAAATTGCCACAGAAACAGACAAATCACAGGTGCACAACCTGAAATTACTGATTATATATAAATAAATTATGCAATACAATTTTGCAGTCAATAGAGGTTTTTAGCATAATCATGGCCAAGGTTATGGGCCTACCCACCATATCCAGGTAACCTCTTTAGGGTAGGTCCCTAACATACTAGGGTTCAAATCCAGAGCGCAGGACACCCCTAAAGCCATCCCTGGGCATCGCCATAATGAGAAAAGTGAAAAGTGAAGTAAGAAAGGTAAGAGCAGCTAATCTCCATGGAAAGGTGAAAATACAAATATAATAAAAACAAACAGTAAAGTGTTAAAATAGTGCAAAAAAGAAAGAATGTGTTATAATGCGGTGCCCTGAAGCAGACCAACCAAAGAAATCCAGGGGACCCACGCCCCAAAAATCAACCCAAAGTTGCACAACAGAAAATAACTTGTAGGACTTACCTAAAATTGTGCCTATACAATACCACACTCTATTCAATTGGCAATTTGATTATATGTAGCCATGTTGGCAGCAAATATTTTACAGTTTTAAAAAGTGTTTAAAAATTTTCTACTTTAATAAAAAAAAAAAAAAAATTCTTAATAAAATGTTTTTTTTCAACAAGAAAGAAATGTGTAGTGTTTTTTTCTTACCTTACAAAACTGGTACTGCAGCACTTTCACAATAGCTTTGCAGGTCTCTGGGGTGATGAGTCCCAAAGCTTGAGGGGAGACGAGGGACCTTCCTGTAGCCAGGAACCTCAGGTTATCCACCAGCCTTCCTCAGCAGGGATGGCCCTCACAGCTTAGTAGCCTGCCTCTGGATATACAGGGTCACCAGACGTAGAGGGTCACTAGACGCAGCAACTCCTGGTAGGTGTCATCATCCATGCGCAGGAGGGTTGTTCTCCCGAATCTCCCATCAGCAGGGACATGTGAGAGCAAGTGGGGAAGCAGTCGGGAAGCCGACAGATGACTTCCCGACTGTCTAATCCCGGCAAGGTACAAATGACAGGCGTCGAAATCTTCACCCCTGCCGGGCTTCCGCTGTCGGGATTAGAACCGCTGGCCATGCGGCCGTCGGTAAATCATACCGATTCCAGTAAGTGTCCCTCATCAGCCACTCCTTCATCCAGCATGCTTTCCTCCTTTGCTGGGCCCACTCCACCACCTTAGCCCCAGCATAGGCTAGCAGAAGTCTATAGCGATAGGGATCCTTCACCACAGAATGCAGGAAAGAATACAGGATAGAATGTAGTATTAAAGCACTTTGTTTAGCTAGGCAAAACAAAGCAGAGCACAATAGCAATATACAACTTATAGCAGGTATACACTAAGCCTCACTAGTCACAGAACAAAAGTGCATAGACCTATGCACCTGGCACCTGCTTTATATACCCTGTAGTTAGGCCTGCCCATTATTTAAATTTGGCTGAAATCTTTAAGATGAATCTCAGGTGTTTGGTAAGCCAATGATATATCATGCACGATCTAACGATTTGCAAATCGTTAACGACGCATGATAGACCATAAGACAGTTGGTCGGATTGGACACTTTTTAGCACCATATAGTGTCCTGGAGTGCCGGGGAGACTTCAAGGGAAATCGTTCACGATATCACATCATCTAGTGTGAACGCATCTTAAGATCCAGTGTGCAATTGTCTATTATACCAAGATAATACAAGGTGTCTGCTTGAAAACCATACTTGCCTTAATTTTTTCCTTCCGATGGGGGTGAGGCCTGACATGTCACATCATTAAGCCCCACCCACATGTGACAAATTGCCGGGATTCGCCCATATTTAAATAGGGACATTGCTAAATGACACGAGTCTTGTAGAATCAAGTCATTAAGCCCCACCCCCTATTTGGAGACCCCCGATCGCTGTGGAAATTCTCCCCACTTCACTAGGAAGTGGGCAGGAATGCGGGAAAAGTGCCTACTTTTCCGATGGTGCAGGGGGGTTACGCAAAAAATCAGGAGCCTCCAGCGACTTCCGGGAGAGTATGCATGTATTTTTAAAACACCTCAGTACTCCGAATCACTTGTAATTATTTTGGCTGTCCTGGTATGAAGAAACTGGGCAGCCTGATTTTGAATCCCAGCATGCCCAAGGCTTTCTCCAGAGCACGTTGTGTGAGTTCAGAGTGTTTTTTATTTTAAAATTTCTAATGGATTAAATTGGGTCATGCTAGAAATAAGAGAACCAGTAATATAGGGATTTTTTTATTTTTTTTAAATGATACATTATAATTAAATGGAGGCAATACTTTTTCACTATTATAATATGGCAGCACTACTTTATTACATGTTTTTATAAGGAAACAATCATTCATTTTATAAGAGGGGAACACACTATATAGATTTACCCTGGGTTCTAGGAAGAGTCCAATACTATTCAGCATTAGGCCAGGTAGCTCTAGGATTGATGCAGAACAGCAGGGGTCTAGTACATTAGAGCAGGCCTGGCCAACCTTGTGGCTCTCCAGCTGTTGCGAAGTCCCAGCATGCCTTGCCAGAGTTTTAGCATTCCCTAATAGCAAAACTGTGGCAAGGCATGCTAGGACTTGTAGTTTCACAACAGCTGGAGAGCCACAGGTTGGCCAGGCGTGCATTAGAGGGTTGGCTTACTGATTTTTTTTTTCCAGGGTGAGATTTGGATAGCTCAAACCCCTAGCAATGTGTGAGTAATAAACCTTGCAGCATATCGTCAGCAGTTTGTATTATCACTCTCCAAAATGCTGGTAAAACAGCCAATGGTTTGGATGTTACAATCACAATCGATTTGCATTGTTAAGCTGGGTACACGCTAGACGATTTTTTTTGAGCGAATTGCCCAATTCCAACGGATCAGAATGACAAATCCTCAAAATTATCTATTGGGTACTCACTATGTGGGGCGGTGCGCACTCCTGTAGGGTCGTAAGCCACATCGTCAGGTCGTTCATACATGCAGCTCAACCCGACTATGCGACTGACGAGCCCATGTTGTGGGATGCGGCAGGTGGAGAATATCGGGCAGTCAGGCACTGGATCGTCTAATGTGTACCAGCTGCCCGATATGACGGCGAGTCGGGGGCGCCCATTGGATCGCTGGGTACACACGTCGATTAGTGTGCACCCAGCTTTAGATCTCACTGATTAAATCCAGTTTCTCCCCTCCCTCTATCTACCTCTGTTTAATTCTGTGACCTCTATGTTTTTATAATTATTTTCAGTAAAAAAAATATTGATGTTTAAATGCGAAGAAAAGAAAAAAAAACAATTAAGAGTCTGAAACATGATGACAAGAGCCCTGCTCCCGGCTTCTGCCTTTATCCCCTGGTTTATCCGTTAGTTCTGGGCTGATGTGCTGCGAGCAGCAGCCACTTGGGACTCTTGTCTCATAGTGATTTGATCCTCAGGATTCACAGTCACTTCTGAAAGCTGAGCCAGCAAATAACTAGGACTAGCACGGTGGTTAAACGCACTGGCTGAATAGCAATGACACATGCCGGAGACCCGGATGTCATCATCAGTTCCTTGGAGAAAGGAAGAATCCGCTCTGGCTTCCAAGAACGTCTGTAGATTAGGCTGGAAAACAGTGCTTGAAAAACACTACGCACAGCACTGTCACATGTTAGATTATATGCAAAAAAATACAACTAATAATTGTACTAAGGAAGCCGAATCAGCAGGAAGGGGGGAGCTATAGCCTGCACCTGAGAACAAAGCTTTTCCCTATCACTCTGTACAATACATACTGTACTTGCAAACTACAGCAAAAGTATTTTAGTGAAATCAGGAAAGCAACACCTTTGTGCACTGAAACAAGTGTGTACTGCTCCATCTGAGAGACGTGTCATAAGATTGGCTTACATACACCTTTAAATGACCCTTAATATACAATTTTGAATATCTAAAATACATACATATATATACACACACATATATATTATATATTTTATCCACACATACACCATCCAAAAGACACAGGACTCCAGAAAAATTATATCACGTACCAAGTGTATTTATTGTCAACGTCAGGCTTCAGGGCATCCGCCCTTTCGTCAGGACACACTTACATACCTGAAGAAAGGGCGGAATCCCTGAAACGTGACGTCAATAAAATACACTTGGTATGTGATATCATTTTTCTGGAGCCCTTGGAGTGCTGTGTCTTCTTTGGATGGTATGGAAAGCATTTCATGCAAGCACCAGGGCCAGATGCATTGGACAGCGCTGAGTCCCGGCAATTTTTGGACTAATTTTACATATATATATTAGGGGTGAGCGGGTTCGGATTTCTGAAATCCGACCCCCCCCCGATCCGAGTCAGATCCGAGTCAGGCTCGACTTTTCCCGCCTGACTCGGATCTGAAATCGAGGCAAAACGTCATCATCCCGCCTTCCGGGTCTCGCGGGTTTTGGATCCTATATAAGGTACCCGCGTCGGCGCCATTTTCTCACTCGGCTGTGGACAGTGAAGAGGGAGGGTGGGAGTTAGGGCTGGCTGGGCTGTGTATTGTAGTGTAGTGCAGAGTAGTGTTGTGCTGTGCTGCACTGAGCTGCTGTTGTCCACTACTTCAAAGTCCATAGGGGCTGGCTGTGTTGTGCTGTGCTGCTGTTGTTAATAGGGGCTGTGTCCACTACTTCAAAGTCCATAGGGGCTGGCTGGACTGTGTTGTGCAGTCAGTTCTCCATAGGGGCTGTGTCCACTCCAAAGTCCTGTGCAGTGTCCCAGTCCTAAAGGGGAGCTGTAGTGTTGTCCAGGGGGTGCTCTGTCCATCAGGGGTGCTCCCCCCAAGTGCTAAAAAAATAATATTTTTTCTGTGTTTGTGAATTGTGTGCGCAGTAGCCGCACGTGCATCAACAAAGTAGTGCCAAGCGTGCGCCTGTGTCATAAGTAAAGGGCCGGCTGGCTTGACCGTTAAGGGTGCTGTAACCCCCAAAGTACACTCCAGTCCAAACCAAAAAAAATAATATTTTCTGTGTTTGTGAATTGTGTGCGCAGTAGCCGCACGTGCATCAACAAAGTAGTGCCAAGCGTGCGCCTGTGTCATAAGTAAAGGGCCGGCTGGCTTGACCGTTAAAGGGTGCTGTAACCCCCAAAGTACACTCCAAACAAAAAATATATATATTTTCTGTGTTTGTGAATTGTGTGCGCAGTAGCCGCACGTGCATCAACAAAGTAGTGCCAAGCGTGCGCCTGTGTCATAAGTAAAGGGCCGGCTGGCTTGACCGTTAAAGGGTGCTGTAACCCCCAAAGTACACTCCAGTCCAAACCAAAAAAAAAAATATTTTCTGTGTTTGTGAATTGTGTGCGCAGTAGCCGCACGTGCATCAACAAAGTAGTGCCAAGCATGCGCCTGTGTCATAAGTAAAGGGCCGGCTGGCTTGACCGTTAAAGTACACTTCAAACCAAATAACAAAATATTTTTTCTGTGTTTGTTGATGCACGTGCGGCTACTGCGCACACAATTCACAAACACAGAAAAAATATTTTGTTATTTGGTTTGGAGTGTACTTTGGGGGTTACAGCACCCTTTAACGATCAAGCCAGCCGGCCCTTTACTTATGACACAGGCACTACTTTGTTGATGCACGTGCGGCTACTGCGCACACAATTCACAAAGTAGTGCCAAGCGTGCGCCTGTGTCATAAGTAAAGGGCCGGCTGGCTTGACCGTTAAAGGGTGCTGTAACCCCCAAAGTACACTCCAAACCGAAAAAAAATATATTTTCTGTGTTTGTGAATTGTGTGCGCAGTAGCCGCACGTGCATCAACAAAGTAGTGCCAAGCGTGCGCCTGTGTCATAAGTAAAGGGCCGGCTGGCTTGACCATTACAGGGTGCTGTAACCCCCAAAGTACACTCCAAACAAAAAATATATATATTTTCTGTGTTTGTGAATTGTGTGCGCAGTAGCCACACGTGCATCAACAAAGTAGTGCCAAGCGTGCGCCTGTGTCATAAGTAAAGGGCCGGCTGGCTTGACCGTTAAAGGGTGCTGTAACCCCCAAAGTACACTCCAAACCGAAAAAAAATATATTTTCTGTGTTTGTGACTTGTGTGCACTGTGGCTGCACGTGCATCAACAAAGGAGCAGCGCCAAGCGTGCGCCTGTGTCCCATAAGTAAAGAGCCGGCTGGCTCATTTCTTAAAGGGTGGTGTAACCCACAAAGTGCACTACTCTCCAGCAAAAATAAAAAAATATTTTCTGTGTTTGTGTGCGCTTTAGCCGCACGTATATATCAATATAACATAAATGGAGGACCAAACTTTCTCTGATAAAAATAAAATAGGGAAAGATCAAGAACCACTTCCTCCTAGTGCTGTTGCTGCTGCTGGGAGTTGTTCACCATCCCAGAGAGGAAGTAGGAACACCACCACTTTTACTAAACAATTGACCCTCCAACAGTCCCTAGCGATGAGGATGAAGTACGACAGCAGTCATCCTGAAGCAAAACGTATAACTGAGGCCTTGACTGCTATGTTGGTGTTAGACGTGGGTCCGGTATCCGCCATTAGTGCAGTGGGATTTAGACAATTGATGGAGGTAGTGTGTCCCCGGTTCCAAATCCCGTCTAGATTCCACCTGCATCCTCAAAGCAGCAGCGACAAGCGTGCGTCTGTCTGTTAAAGGGTGGTGTAACCCTCAAAGTGCGCTCCACAAACAATAAAAAAATTCTTATTTTTTTTTCTGTCTTTGTGAAATGTGTGGGCTGTAGCCGCACCTGCATCCTTAAAGCAGCAGCGACAAGCATGCGTCTGTCTGTTAAAGGGTGGTGTAACCCTCAAAGTGCGCTCCACAAACAAAAATATTATTTTTTTTTGTGTCTTTGTGAATTGTGTGGGCTGTAGCTGCACTTGCATCCTCAAAGCAGCAGCGACAAGCGTGCGTCTGTCTGTTAAAGGGCGGTGTAACCCTCAAAGTGCTCCAAAAAATAAAAAATATTTTTTTAATGTGTTTGTGACTTGAGTGCGATGTAGCCGCACGTGCAGCAACACAGTAGCAGCGCCAAGCGTGCGCCTGTGTCATAAGTCAAGGGCCGGTTTGGACATCTGGTCCGGACTGAAGGACGTGCCAACAATTTCTGACAAGTCTACTGTCACTGCATATGATACTGTCCTCAAAGCAGCAGCGACAAGCATGCGTCTGTCTGTTAAAGGGTGGTGTAACCCTCAAAGTGCGCTCCACAAACAATTAAAAAATTCTTATTTTTTTTTCTGTCTTTGTGAAATGTGTGGGCTGTAGCCGCACCTGCATCCTTAAAGCAGCAGCGACAAGCGTGCGTCTGTCTGTTAAAGGATTACATCGGTGACAGCATCCAAGTAGGCATGTCAGACAGTCCGTACCTGTACTGGCAGGAAAAAGAAGCAATTTGGAGGTCCCTGTACAAACTGGCTCTATTTTACCTGAGTTGCCCCCCCCTCTAGTGTGTACTCCGAAAGAGTGTTTAGTGCAGCCGGGAACCTTGTCAGCAAAAGGCGTAGGAGGTTGCTTCCACAAAATGTGGAGATGATGTTCATAAAATGAATTATCAACTCTTCCAGGGAGACCAGCCTCCAGAACGTACAGAGGGACCTGTGGTTGTGGATTCCAGCGGGGACGAATTAATACTCTGTGAGGATTAGGATATACACAACACTGAAGAGGGTGAGGAATCAGAGGATGAGGATGACATCTTGCCTCCGTAGAGCCAGTTTGTGCAGGGACAGATTAATTGCCAGCTTGTTTTGTGGGGGCCCAAACGAACCAATCATTTCAGCCACAGTCGTGTGGCAGACCCTGGCGCTGAAATGTTTGGTTTGTTAAAGTGTGCATGTCCTGTTTATACAACATAAGGGTGGGTGGGAGGACAATTCCATCTTGCACCTCTTTTTTTCTTTGCATTATGTACAGTTTGGGGCCTAGTTTTTCAAACTGCCATCCTGTCTGCCACTGCAGTATCACTCCTAGATGGGTCACGTGTTTGTGCCGCCCACTCGTGTCGCTTAGCATAGTCATCCAGCTACCTCGATGCAACCTTTTGGACATAAAAACACTATTGTGAGGTGTGAGGTGTTCAGAATAGACTGGAAATGAGTGGAAATTAAGGTTATTGAGGTTAATAATAGCATAGGAGCAGAAAAACACACAAATTCTGTGATTTTAGCTGTTTTTATGCTTTTTAAAAAAAAAAAATACAGATCCAAAACACAAAACCCAGAACCCAAAACACGGAAGGGTGCTTTTGGCAAAACCAATCCAGATCCAAAACACGAAGAAAGATCCAGATCCAAAACACAAAAAGTGGCCGGTGCACACCCCTAATATATATATTAGTTTTTGTTTATTTAAATTATTTTCAACATAGTAGATTAATACTGAAGACATCAAAACTATGAAAGAACACATAATGGAATTACGTTGTAAACGAAAAAGTGTTAAACAAATCAAAATAGGTTTTATATTTTAGATTCCTCAAAGTAGCCCCCTTTTGCTTGGATGACAGCTTTGCACACTCTTGGTATTCTCTCAATCAGCTTCATGAGGTAGTCTCCTGGAATGGTTTTCCAACAGTCTTGAAGGAGTTCCCAGAGGTGCTGAGCACTTGTTGGCTGCTTTTCCTTCACTCTGCGGTCCAACTCATCCCAAACCAACCAAGATACTATGGCAAGGGAGGGAGTCAGTGGGTAAGCTGCTAGTCTGACAGCAGCAATGAACACTGGGAAAATACATGATCTTTATTGCAATTGATATGTTATGTGTACAATATATCTTTAAAAGCGAGGTATGCTTAAGCTAAGTATACACTACAGCAGTGTTTCCCAACCTCGGTCCTCAAGACACACTAACAGTCCAGGTTTTAGTGATATCCATGCTTGAACACAGATGGCTAAATCAAAATAACTGAAGTACTAATTAAAACATCTGTGCTCAAGCATGGATATCACTAAAACCTGGACTGTTAGTGTGCCTTGAGGACCGTGGTTGGGAACCTCTGCACTAGACGATATGTCATCCGATCTGGGCACATCTGGCAATGTGTACCCGATATGTTGCTGATGATGCGCGCTCCCGCATGTCGTCAGCGACATCTTATGCTGGGTACCTAGCTGATGTGTCGTGTGGCAGGACTCGGCGGGGGTCCTGTCATCGGCAAGTGCGTGAACACTTGCCGATACCAGGAGCGACGGCGTGACAGCAGGGGCCAGACTGCATTCCGCAGCATGGCCCTGCTGACAATACCTCCCGTCAGACCTGTATGCCAGCCAAACAACACATTGGCTGAGTACACATCGTTAAGTGTGTACCCAGCATAAGTTTGAGTTTCCCACATGAAAACTCCAGGGTTCCATGTATGAGACTTCTGAAGTCCTGTTAAGTCTCACCCTAATGTTGCTTTATTTACCTTGAATGCCAGCCAATGCCGCATTAATAAAGTACAAATGCTATGAATACTAAATTTTGTGCACCAGTAGGAGATGATTTGATTGCAGATGAATTTAAATATGTTTAAAAATAATTTGGACAAACAGGTTTATTCTGAGACTAATTTAGTGTTAAACTAAATAGGGACATAATATGGCACTTTGTCTTTCATGTCATCAATATTATCCTGTCCAAAATGACCTGTAGACACGTTTTTTTTCTCCTGTGGGATTGGGCCACCGGGAGAATGGGGCACTTGCCGCTGAGTTGTACCCCTCTCTTACCAGTGCCCTGCCCCCCACACAGTGACAGCATTGCAGCCATGCTCAGGGCCAGTTGCATATCTATAATGGGTGCAGTGTGTGCGGGGCACACGCGCTCTCGGGTCCAGGGGGGCCCCGCACCGCACACACTGCACATTTTTTTTTAAACGTACCTGTCCGAGGTCCCGCGTCGGGTGTCACTGCTGCTCAGAACACCAGAAAAATGGCTGCTGCGGCCATTTTCCAGTGTTCTGCGCATGCGCAGTAGACTCCGGGCACACTCTAGTGCCCGCAGTCTACTAATGCTCCGGTGGCTGGCCAGCCGCGTCAGTCAGGTGCCAGGGAGAGAGGAGGGGGCCCCGCCCGAGGAGTGCACACGGACCCCCTCCTCTCTTAAAACGCCCCTGCTCAGGGCACTGCCAATCACTGAGCTGTGCCTGCATCCTCGCTTTAGCAGTGACAGGCAGTCTGCATTGGCTCAGTGTACTACACACACTGACCACTCTTGGGGTAGAGGTAACGAGCATGGTGGCATGTCAGGAGGAGTGGCTGCAACACTGCTGACCTGCTCTCTGATATTTACTTATCGCTGTGACTGTAAAGTAAGGAGAGTGATAGAGGAGAGGAGGCGCTGGAGTGCGAGGGAATGAGCAGGGTGATGGAGAAGAGGCGCTGGAGTGTGAGGGAAGGAGCAGGGTGATGGAGAAGAGGAGAGGCTGGAGTGTGAGGGAAGGAGCAGGGTGATGGAGAAGAGGAGAGGCTGGAGTGTGAGGGAAGGAGCAGGGTGATGGAGACGAGGAGAGGCTGGAGTGTGAGGGAAGGAGCAGGATGATGGAGAAGAGGAGAGGCTGGAGTGTGAGGGAAGGAGCAGGATGATGGAGAAGAGGAGAGGCTGGAGTGTGAGGAAAGGAGCAGGGTAATGAAGGAAAGGAGAGGCTGGAGTGTGAGGAAAGGAGCAGGGTGATGAAGAAGAGGCGCTGGAGTGTGAGGGAAGGAGCAGGGTAATGGAGGAGAGGAGAGGCTGGAGTGTGAGGAAAGGAGCAGGGTAATGGAGGAGAGGAGAGGCTGGAGTGTGAGGAAAGGAGCAGGGTAATGGAGGAGAGGAGAGGCTGGAGTGTGAGGAAAGGAGCGGGATAATGGAGGAGAGGCTGAAGTGTGAGGAAAGGAGCAGGGTAATGGAGAAGCTGGAGTGTGAGGAAAGGAGCAGGGTGATGAATGAGACTTCAGCCTAGCATGCCAGGATTTGCATGTGTGCCAACCCACCCTATTTGTGCATAGCCTGTCCAATCATGGGCAACTTTGAGATGCACCCAGTGTAGTGGCACTGTAGCATTGACAGAAATCAGTGTAGAGGAGCTGGAAGGGAGCAGTCACCAGCACTGTAAGAAGATGCAGGGCACATAGGACAGAGGGTCTGATTCAGAGCCGCTCGCAAGCGGCTCGATGTTGGGCCACTGCTCATGCGCTGCGTCCGGCGTGCGCATACGTGAGCCCCACCGAGCGACTGTACTTCAGTTGCTGCGGGGCTCGCTACAAGACAGGGTGGCTGTCGATTGTGAGTGACAGCTTGCACCGTTTTGTAGGCGGGTAGGGGGAGTGGCTGCACAAACGCAGGCGTTCCCTTAGGAACGCCTGCCGTTTGTGGGAGGACCTACTGACATCACTAGTGATGTCAGTAGTGGATTTCCTGCTCTATTAGAGCAGGGAGTCCACTCGGGCTTGCGGCAGCCAAGACCGTACCCCAGGGTCTCGAAGCAAGCCGGATGGTCGCGATAATCGCGACCGTCTCCAGCTCGCACAAGCACAGCTTTGCGAGCAGCCTGGAGACAAAAAATTTAAATACGCCCACAGACCCTGCAAGGTGCCTGCGGAAGCGAGCGGGTCTGGATCAGGGCCAGAGTTTGAAGTTAAGACTAATAATAATAAGTATGATCCTGCACTGGCTACAAGAGCTGGTGGTAGGGTAGATGGAAGTGTGTGTGTAGGGGTGTGCGAGGGTCAGGGCTATAGGGTTCATTGTATTGTTAGTAAAATGGACACTTATGACCTTAGCCGCTCATATCAGCATTATGTTAATTACTTTTCCAATATTTTATCTAAATCACACAATTACCATACATATAAGGGGCGCTGAACTCTATATTCGCTTACCAAAAAATTTAGGCTTGGGCCGGCCCTGCACGGCGCACAGTTTGGGAAGCACTGATATAGATAATCCTTAGCATTACCATTTTTTTTTCTTTCACCTTTACGATTGTTCTTTTTGGCATTTTAAATATGGCCCAGTCTTAATTTTTTCCAAATTATTACATTTTAGTCACAAAGCATCACGTATTTTTCATGACCTAAAAAAACAAAACAAATCTAGTGACTTATTATCTGAAATGTGTGTAAACCCAATGAATGCCATATTTAGACATAAATTACATTTAATATCAAGAAAGTATTGAAGTCTGAATCTGCGATAAGAACCATGTCTGCATATTGTACCTGTATATCTAGATTTTATATGTCAACATTTTCACGATGTCAAAATATCAACAGGGTCAAAATGTTGACATTCAAAACATGGTTAAACTATTGTATGCGTAGTTTCCTAACAGTCAAAATAAAGCCATGGTTAAAACGTGGGACATTAAGAATAACTGTATAGGCGGGTTGGGTACGGGATGTCGGTGCTCAGGATCCCGGTAGTCAAAATCTTGACGCCGACATCCCGACAGGGTTAGGAAACAGACACCTGTCAGTAGGTATCCTAACCCTGCACCTAACTCTAACCCTCACTCCCCAGTGCCTAAACCTAACTTCCCTTCGGGATGCCGGAAGTCGCGATGCCAGCGCCAGGATTCTGACAAGTACCGGAATTCTAAGTGCCGGCATCCCATGTGCCAGGATATTGACAGAAACCCATATAGGCCCATCTAGATTACTGTATAGGCATATCTAGATTTTGAATGTCAACATATTAACCACATCAAAACGTAGACAGTCAAAATGTTGT
This sequence comes from Taudactylus pleione, assembly GCA_031769625.1. Taxonomy (NCBI): domain Eukaryota; kingdom Metazoa; phylum Chordata; class Amphibia; order Anura; family Myobatrachidae; genus Taudactylus; species Taudactylus pleione. The sequence goes on from JAUIMM010000675.1 coordinate 551,227, forward strand.
AATTTAAAGTATAGGTAACTGCAGGTCTACATGTTTTCTTGTGACTTATTCATCAAAACTATGAACGGGTTTAGTGCTAATATGATACGGTTGCAGCAATTAATTTTTGGTGCGCACATAATGGGTGTGCAGCTAGTCAGTGCAAAGTTCTCTAGTGGGAGGAGGGTTACACTGACTTTTATTATGTGACAATTAGGGAAATCTGACTGTATGGGTGACATGATAGGAGGACTGTTTGCAGAGCCGTAAATAGACATTTTGGTGCCCCCCCCCCCCCCCCCCAATTACGGATTGTGATAAATACTGTATACCCATAAATATGGACTTATCGCATTAGATCCCACTAGAGGTATGGGAAATGTGATCAGCATTCAAAAGGGATACAAATTTTAGGGCATGGATTTTTTCTAGAAAAAGCTCCTCCAAAACCCCGGTTTATAAAATGAAAAGATACTTAAATAAGGTAAAAAAAGTTTGTGAAAACATCCATTTTAACAACATTTTAGTAAAATAATGATTAATAGGCCCCATACACTCAGTCAATCACTAATTTTATAATATATATACACACACACACACACACACACACACAGTATATAAATATTTATGCGAGTCCCCTATTTAGACCAAGGCTCCCATTTATTCTATTTTTATTAATTTTATTATTTAATCTAAGGGTGGGCTTGAGGGTGGGGGCATTTGGATTACCGGAAATCTCAGTGGGGATCCTGATTCCAGAGTGAAACAGCCGCTGTCTGCAGTGCTGCTGTGTTACTAATTTATTCACTGGTGTGCTCAGGCACACAGCAGTCTCCAGTTGTGATACGACCACCTATGTGCGGCAGTATCACAGCCTTCTTTTACTAAGTTTTGTCCTACAGGGCTTCCGTAGCCCTGCAGGACATTCAGTCACAGATGACGATGATGCGACCACATCAAACACTGGATGTTACTGTAGAGGAGGCGTCCAGGACACTAGGTGACTGTGTGACCCGGGAGGCACATGGCACCGTGCCACCGGGTCCAGAGCGCAGGAAGTGCGCCTAGTGCGGGAGCCGGAGCCGTTAGACACAGCTGACGCTGAAACAGGCAGCCAGCAGTGCTACAGTGAAGGAACCGGGTGCACGATATACACAGCAGCGGGCGGCCTGAAAAATAGAAATTGCGTCGTTGGATAGCCGAGTCCACCCCAGAGCACACTGCGCTGTGCGGTGGCACCAGCCGCAACGCCCTAGTTACGGCCCCGACTGTTTGCGCATGCGCTGTGCTTTTCCTTAGTAGGTATTCTGTGGCCCTCCAGCTGCTATGGAACTACACATGCCAGCATGCTCTGCCAGTTTTCACCGTGCCCTAATAGCAAATCTGTGGCAGGGCATGCTGCCATATGTAATTCCACAGCAGAAGAAGGGCCACAGGTTGCCTACCCCTATCCTATACCTATCTTGATATGACCGACAATGCAGCTGTGACAGGATCTCACGTGCTTTGCTTTTCCCTCAGTGGGACACTATAATGCTCATTTATACGCCATGAATGGTCAGCGTTATTTCATGTGTGTTGACATTTTGACTAGATCTCCATTTTTGTAGTCAACATCTCTTTTTTGCAGTGTTGACAGTTTGACTGTTTACATTTTAACGGTTGACCATGTCAACCTTTTGTTGGTCTACATTTTGACCACGTCTACTTTCTGATTGTCTAGTTTTTCATTATTGACATTTTGACTACACCCCTTGGCAAGTATAGTACAAAAAATGAGATACGATAAGAACTGGTTCTCTCTATTTCTGCGAAGTCCATAGGGTCCACAGGAGACCTTGGTGTATAGGCGATGGCTCTGCCATCGGGCACCACAGTTAAATTTCTGCCTCCCAGGATGCATCATGGGCCCTCTCCTATACCCCGCTCCCAGGCCAAGGCACCTTCAGTTACGCAACAAGCCGGAGGAGAAACAGAAAGAGAGCGCAACAGTCTGAAACACACAAGGATCACATACTCACACAGAATGAGACTGAAAACCAGTGACCAGAACATAACCTAACTAAAACACAGAGGCGTCATGGTGGGAGTCCTGTGGACTTCGTTGAAATAGAGATAACCAAGGTAAGTTCTTACCAATCTCTTATTTTCAACTGCAGGGTTCATAGGGCTCCACAGGAGACCTTGGGGAAGTCCCAAAGCAGTCCCTTCAAGGGTGAGGACGCTCCTGTGCAGAAAGGAGAATCCGCCGCCCAAAGGAAGCATCCTGAGAGGAAAAGGTGTCAAATGCATAATGCCGCACAAAAGTATGGACAGGACCACATGGCTGCCTTACAAAGCTGGACAGCTGACCACGAAGGACCCACAGACCGAGTAGAATGAGCCTGAACAGAGGGCGGTGCTGGAAGACCCTCATAAGCATATGCCTCTGAAATCGTCAAAGAAATCCACCGAGCCAAAGTCTGCTTGGTGGCTGGCCAACCCTTATTGTGGAACCCATAAAGAACGAACAAAGAGTCCGACTTCTGAATGGAGCTGGTACGGTCCACATATATCCTGAGAGCCCGTGCCACATCCAATGAAGCCTCACCTGCTGAGAGGTCAGGGGAATTAAAGGCCGGTACTATAATTTTCTCATTAATTTATAAACTAGAAACCACCTTGGGAACGAACCCAGGGCGAGTCCGAAGTACCGTCCTATCCTGGTCAAAGATCAGAAATGGAGGGCGACAGGAGAGAGCTCTCAAACGGACACCCTCCTAGCGGACGCAATATCCAGAAGGAATAGTCTTAGCCAAAAGCCATTTAAAATCCACTGTGCCCAGGGGTTCAAATGGAGGTCCTTGGAGAACCCTCAGGACCACAGCCAGATCCCAAGGAGCCACTGGAGGGACGAAGGGAGGCTGGATACGAAGTACACCTTGTATAAAGGTGCAGACATCGGGAAGAGGAGCAATCCTGCGCCTGAACCAAACAGAAAGGGCAGAAACATGCACCTTCAGCGTAGCCAGGCAGAAATCAAGGTCCAAACCTGCCTGCAAAAAAAGCAACACTCTGGATATCCGGAAAACCTGGGGTTCATAACGCTTAGGCCGACACCAATCAAAATAGGTATGCCGTACCCTATGGTAAATCCTGGCCAAAGCCAGCTTCCGTGCTCTGAGCATGGTGTTGATCACAGAGCTAGAAAAACCTTTTGATCTTAGGAGGGATGTCTCAAGAGCCACGCCGTCAAAGACAGACAACCCAGGTCCGGGTAAAGGCAAGGACCTTGAGACAACAGGTCCGGACGTTGAGGTAACAGCAACAGAGTGTCGATGGAAAGACACTGAAGATCCGAGTACCAGTGACGCCTGGGCCAAGCCGGAGCCACTAGTAGGATCGTGCTGCCTTCTTTGAATTTCCGAAGAACTCGAGGAAGCAGAGAGAACTGAGGAAATAGGTAAGCGAACTGGAAGGTCCACCTGACCGACAGAGCATCTACCAGAAGAGCCTCGGTGTCTCTTGTTCTGGACCCGAACATCGGCAGCTTGCGATTGTGATGAGATGCCATGAGGTCTATCTCTGGAAGACCCCACTTGTCCACTAAAAGCTGAAATACTTCCTGGTGAAGAAACCACTGCCCTGGATGCACATCATGATGGCTGAGGAAGTCTGCTTCCCAGTTTAGTACTCCTGTTATGAACACCGCCGATATGGCTGGAAGATTGCCTTCCGCCCATGCTAGAATGTGAGACACTTCTTACAGTGCTGCTCGACTTCGAGTTCCTCCTTGACGGTTGATGTAAGCCACAGTCGTGGCGTTGTCAGACTGTACCTGCACGGCTTTTCCGTGTAGTAGGAGTCTGGCTTGTTGTAGAGCCTTGAAGACCGCCTGAAGTTCCATATGTTTATTGGGAGGGCGGACTCCTCCTGTGTCCACCTTCCCTGGAAGAAGTGTGGACCTATCACTGCACTCCAAACGCAGAGAAAGGCGTCCGCCATCAAAGGACCCAGTCTGGAATCCAGATGGGACGCCCCTTGGTGAGGTGATCCGTCTGAAGCCACCAGGCCAGAGAAAGACGCACAGCTGGGGAGAGCACCAGTGTTTGCAGCCAAATCCGATGAGAAAAACCGTCCCACCTGGAGAGGATCAGAGTCTGCAGAGGCCGGGAATTAAACTGGGCATACTCCACCATGTCGAACGTCGACACCATGGAGCCCAGCAACTGCATTGCTGAGTGAACTGAAACTCGGCGACTGCGCAAGCATTTGTGTACCCGCGTCTGCAAGGTGGAGATCTTGTCCCTGGTCAGAAAGATCCTCTGCTGCCGAGAATCCAACTGCGCTCCAAGATGGAGCATCCTCTGTGAGGGAGTCAGGGAGGACTTCTTCCAATTAACCACCCATGAGACTGCAGTACCAAGATTGTCAGTTGGAGATGGTGGAGAAGCACCTCTGGAGACCTGGCTAGGAGCAGAAGGTCGTCCAGGTAAGGTAACAGGCGGACTCCTTGCGTCCGCAGATGGGCCGCCATTACCACCATAACTTTGGTAAACACCCTTGGTGCCGTAGACAGGCCAAACGGCAGTGCCTGAAACTGGTAGTGTTGTTGGACCACCACGAACCTGAGGAACTTCTGGTGAGTTGAAGCAATCGGGATATGCAGGTATGCGTCCCGAATATCCAGGGAACCCCAGGTTCCATAGCCAGGATAATAGACCGCAGAGTTTCCATTTTGAACCAAGGGACTCTGAAAAATCTGTTCAGGTCCTTGAAGTTGAGTATAGGCCGGTAAGAACGGTTTGGTTTTGGAACCAGAAAGAGATTGGAATAATAGCCCGTTCAACCTCTGAGGATCCGGAACTATGACTCCCACCTGGAGCATAGAGCATTTAACTTTCTGGAGTTCCAAGGCCTTGTCCTGGTGTGCCCGAAGGCCCGTAGTGAAAAACCGATAAGGAGGTCTGCTGCGGAAGGAGGGCGTACCCGTGAGAGACCACTTCCCTTACCCAAGTGTCTGTGGTGGTCTGGCACCAGCACTGGGTGAACTGAAGAAGTCGGCCCCCCACCTTGGGATCCCCCAAAGGGAGGCCCGCCCTGTCAGGCTTATCGTCAGACTTGGCCGCCGGACATCTGGTGCTCCAAGCCTGTTTAATAGGCTTTGCAACCTTCTTGGTTCCTGCAGGCCTAGGGAATTACTGGATTTTAGACTTTCCTTGAGTACGATAGGTCAGAAAGGATGAGGTCCCAGATCCCGAAGAAACCCGGGGCTGAGGGGAGACAAGCAGACTTCGCAGCTGCCAACGTATCCACAATCTTGTCTAAATCTGGACCAAACAAGACCTTTCCATTGAAGGGTAAACATTATTATTATTATCATCATTTATTTATATGGCGCCACAAGTGTTCCGCAGCGCCTTACAAAGTACATAAACAAATTGTAGATAAGTGACTTACAGAATACAATACAATACAGGACATGGATAATATATATTGCTACAGTAGCGACCATATCACCCAGATACGCAACAGAGCATAAGCAACCAAGTGTTAGGTGCCCTAGTGGTGAGTAAGAAGTAAATTACACTATAGTAAGGAGAAGCACAAGAGGGTAGATGGCCCTGCTTGTGAGAGCTTACATTCTAAAAAGGTGGGGAAGACAAACTGGGTTGACACAGATGGGGTAGATGTGGACGAAGGAGCATGTAGTAAGGAGTTAGAATGATAGCTGGAAGGCTTTGATGAAGTAGTGGGTCTTAAGAGCCCGTTTGAAGGATCGCAAACAGGTGGAGAGTCTGATGGGGAGTGGGAGAGAGTTCCAGAGGTGGGGAGCAGTGCGTGTAAAATTTTGGGGGCGGGAGTGGGAGGAAGTAATCAGCTGGCATGAAAGGCGGCGTGCATTAGTTGAACGAAGAGGGCGGAGAGGAGCGTGAAGGGAGATGAGATCAGAGATGTATATGGGAGAAGATTGGGTGAGGGCTTTGTGAGCGAGCGTGAGAACCTTAAATTGGGTTCTAAAAGGGAAGGGGAGCCAGTGGAGGGCTAGTAGGAGAGGGGAAGCAGATGTAGAGCATTTGGAGAGGAAGATAAGCCGTGCAGCAGCATTAAGGATAGACTGGAGAGGAGAGAGATGGGATTTGGGGAGGCCAGATAGGAGTAGGTTACAATAGTCTAATCTGGAGATGACCAGTGAGTGTATGAGTGTTTTAGTAGCATCCTGGGTGAGATAGGGTCTGATCTTAGAAATATTTTTGAGATGGAAACGACAGGACTGTGAAAGGTTCTGGATATGTGGTTTGAAGGAGAGGGATGAGTCCAGGATAACTCCAAGACAGCGCACCTTGGGACTAGATGAGATAGTTATCCCATCAATTGATAAAGAAATAGTGGGAAGGGAGGTGATGTGGGAGGGTGGGAAGACGATCAGCTCTGTTTTAGACATTAAGTTTAAGAAATCGCTGGGACATCCAGGAAGAGATAGCAGAGAGACAGTTAGAGATAAGAGTCAGAAGAGAGGGGGAGAGATCAGGGGAGGAAAGGTAGATTTGAGTATCATCAGCATAGAGATAATGGAGGTCAAAAGAGCTGATGAGTTCACCTAGAGAGGAAGTATAGAGGGAGAATAGGAGAGGTCCAAGAACAGAACCTTGGGGAACACCTACTGTAAGAGACTGTGGGGGGGGAAGAGGAGTCATGAGAGGAAACTGAGAAAGATCGGTCAGAGAGGTAGGACGACAGCCAGGAGAGGGCAGTTTCATGTAGACCAAGGGAGTGAAGGATATTCAGCAGGAGAGGGTGGTCCACAGTGTCAAAAGCAGCAGAGAGATCAAGGAGAATGAGAAAAGAGTAGTGGCCTTGGGATTTGGCAGCAAGGAGGTTATTGCTGACTTTTGTGAGGGCAGTTTCAGTGTAGTGGAGAGAACGGAAGCCAGACTGAAAAGGGTCAAGGAGGGAGTGGGGAGGAAAGAAAAGTGGTAAGGCGGTTGTAGACAATCCGCTCAAGGAGTTTGGAGGCAAAAGGGAGGAGAGAGATGGGTTGGTAGTTATAAAGTAGGTTAGGATCAAGGGTAGATTTTTTAAGAATGGGGGAGACAAGGGCATGCTTGAATGCAGAAGGAACAGTGCCTGATGAGAGGGAGAGGTTAATGAGGTGGGCAAGATGGGAGCAGGCAGAGAGAGAGAGGAAGCGAAGGAGGCGGGAGGGGATGGGATCAAGGAGGGAGGTGGAAGGGGGAGAGGACCGGATGAGGGCCATGACTTCCTCTCCAGATACAGGGGGAAAAATGTTGAGTTGGTAAAGTTGATGGGGACGGGTGATTTGGGAAAGGAGGAGGTGGAGAGCTGGGGGACTGGTTGGATATGATGTCCTGACATATGGAATCAATTTTAGATGTAAAGTAGGTAGCAAAGTCAAGGGCAGTGAGCAAAGAGGGGAGACGAGGAGGGGGTGGGCGAAGGAGGGAGTTGAAAGTGGTGAAGAGACGCTGGGGATTAGAGGACTGAGAGGAGATGAGGTTCTTAAAGTATGACTGTTTAGAGAGGGAGAGCGCAGCACTATAGGATGAGAGCATAAATTTGAAATGGAGAAAATCTGCCTTAGAGCGTGATCTTCTCCACCGTCACTTGGCAGTACGAGAACAGTTTTGCAGGTATCTGGTGCATTTGGAATGCCAGGGTTGAGGAGTAGATCTGCGAGTGTGAGTAGTGATCGCTGAAGCGACAGAGTTCAGAGCAGAAGTAAGGGAGGCGTTGTATAGGGAAGTGGCTTGTTCAGGGCAGGAGGGAGGGGGAGAGGGAGGGGGAGGGGGAGAGGGAGAGGGAGAGAGAGAGAGATATATATATATATATATATATATATATATATATGAGTCAAGCAGGGAAGAAAAGGAACCTGTGTCAATAGCATCAATGTTACGCTTAGTAATGGAGGCTTTTGGAGGTAGAGGAGGGGAAGGAGAGAGGGACAGGTTAAAAGAGAGAAGGTGATGGTCAGAAAGTGGGAATGGGGAATTGAGGTGGTCAGAAATATCACAACGGTGAGTGAAGACCAGATCAAGCACATGGCCATTCACATGGGAGGGTGAGGAGGTCCATTGGGATAGACCAAGTGACGATGTGAGGGAGGAGTTTGGAGGCAGAGGATTCTGTGGGGATATCAATTGGAATATTGAAGTCACCTAGGATAATGGAGGGAAGGGTCTGAGGAGAGAAAGTGAGGGAGCCAGGAAGCAAAGTTGTCAAGGAACTTGGAGGGAGGGCCAGGGGGATGGTAAATGACAGCTACTCGGAGGTGTACTGGGTGGAAGAGGCGTATAGCATGGACTTCAAATGAAGAGAATGTGAGGGATGGTTCAGAGGGAATGGGTTGGTATGAGTAACCAGGGGATAGGAGGACCCCAACACCACCAGCATGGCGACCCCCAGGTCGTGGGGTGTGGGAAAAGGTGAGGCCCCCAGAGGAAAGAGCTGCAGAAGTGGTGTCAGAGGGTAAAATCCAGGTTTCAGTAATGGCTAGGAGATTCAGGGAGTTGGAGATGAAAAGGTCATGGGTTGGGACCAGTTTATTACAGACTGACCTGGCATTCCAGAGGGGACAGGATAGAGGGACAGAGTTTGTTGGAGAGATTTGAATGAGATTATCAGGTTTGCAGTAGCGTGGGGGTGAGATTAATTTGGGGGACCGAGCTGAATAGAGTGTAGCGATGATGCGGACTCCAGTGCTAGAAGGGGAGCCAGTAGAAGGTGGGCAGGAAGGGAAATTAATGATGTGGGGGTCTAGTGACCTGGAGAGGGGAGTGGGACGAGGGATTAGCAGTGAGGTTGTAGGACCCCTGTGGAGTATAAGAGAATGAAAGTGGAGTAATGGGAGAAGATGAGGAGGAAGGTAAACAGAGGAGAGGAGATAAGGGGAAGAGGAAATGGAAGAGACAAGGGGGAAAGGATAAAGGTGGAAGCAAGGGACAGAAAAAAAAAGATTAGGTAGACACAGTGAGGGTGGTAGTTGAAGAAAACATGGTAATAGTAAGGATGATGTAAATAGGGGAAAAAAAGTTAAAAGTAGGAATGAAGACAGAATGTAGGAGAAAGCAGATTTCCAGAAACGCAAGTATGGTACAGTGTGGGAAAAGTGTCTGTACTGCAAAAGTTTTTATTATTGAGTATGAAAAAGTAGAGATTTGGTGGGAGCGGAAGTTAATAAAATAGACAGTGGTAGGAGCCAGATGATATAAGACTTAGAAAAAGAGCTAAAGGTAAAAGTACATTATTATAGCGGTAAACTGATATGACACAGATAAGTATGCATTAGGATTATGTGTAAAGCACAGAGCCGCACAAATAGTAGCAAGGGAGGCACCAGGTTTTTGTAGCTACCAAATAGGGAGTTCAATAATGAAAGTCCTGGTTATATAGTCCTCAGGATCTTGCAGTATGGAGAATGTGAACTCACAATTGTTCATCCCACTTTGTCCAATTAATGGTGAGGTTGTTGTTTGTTTGTAGTTTGGTGGGTTTCCTTCTGTTTCACTTCTGTTTAACGCTGATATAACGCCAATTAATCGATTTAAAAAGAAGTCAGCACTTTTAAAATAGGGCACACCAGCCAAGGCTATCCAGCCTTCTAATGAACCTTACATAGGATGCCTGGCATGTGAAACCACTAATTTCTAACTACCCCCAAAACACTCCCACTATTATTGCAAGCAATTACCTTAAACCAACAAATAGCACATACCATTAAGCTAACATCTGGGTCTATATACCTAGAATCGATCTAAGAAAACACAAACTTAAAACTTTATTCTAAACCATCAAATACAGATATTATGCAGTGATAAACTACTTAATTTAACATTACATCGAAGTTAATTGTTCAAAGCAGTAGTCCTTTACCTAGTACAGCTCTGGCAGGGACATACAATTATAATGCAGCAAGAATATGCTGAGAGCAGTAGTCCTTTACCTAGTACAGCTCTGGCAGGGACATACAATTATAATGCAGCAAGAATATGCTGGGAGCAGTAGTCCTTTACCTGCAGGTTACAGGAGACAGAAGGATGCGTCAATTCACAACCAATTGCCGCTGAAGATATTATTCATAACGCTGATATAACGCCAATTAATCGATTTAAAAAGAAGTCAGCACTTTTAAAATAGGGCACATTCCAACCCTTTCTTAGACTCTGCGTCTGCCCTCCAAGACCGCAGCCGAAACAGCCGCAGCTGAAGTTAGGAGGCTAACATCCAAAGCAGCCTCATTAACATATGTGGCTGAATCCCTGGGATAACCTACCAGTTCAATCTGCTCACTGGTAGCCTCCAAAAAAGTAAGGACGCTTCCAGAGAGTTCGCCCATCGTTCCATGGCCCTGGCCACCCAGCATATAGCTGGCCTGGAAGCCCCTCCTGAAAGAGAATAAATGGACTTTAAACATACCTCCACCTTTCTATCCGTAACATCCTTTAAGGATGACATGGACGGCATAGGTAGAGTCGCACTTTTTACCAGGCGTGTAATGTGAGAATCCACCTGAGGAGAAGTTTCCCATTTAGAGAAATAATTATCTTCAAATGGATAAGCATAAGTCAACCTCTTTTGAGGCTGAAACCTTTTGCCCGGAGATTTCCTAGCCTCCTCTAAATGCTCCACCAATTGATCCGACAGAGGAAAAACTGTAGCAGTACTTTTAACCTCCTTGAAATAGGCATATCTAGATTTGGCGGCCGGGGGGGTCCTCATCCCCGATTTCCATGGCCACACGCACCGCACGTATAAGGCAGTGTACATAGATTCCCCACTTAGGCTCAGTATCCCTCTGAGGGGGCTCAGAGTCCGATAAGTCATGTACCTCCCCATCGTCCGACGTCACATCATCATCCTCAAAGTGTTGACTGAGACGACAATAGATTTTTCTTAGGAGGTCGCAGAGGAGATTCACTTTGCAACATCTCCGTCAGGTTTTGCACCGTAGCGGAGAAAGAGTTAACCGACAAAGGCTCTGGCGACACCAGAGATGGTGACGGTTGTGTAGCCACTACCACCTGCCTGGATACACCCTGCACAGGCGATGGAGCTACAGCCTGCTGCAGCAATCCCATATGAGGGTACACTGGGGGAGCTGACAAACATCCTACAAGGGCATTTAAAGCTTGTGCGAAGCAAGCCCAGGGAGGCTCCTGCGCAGCACTAATGCCAGCAGACGGACCTGCCAACGCAGAACAGGCAGTACACAATGCTCCAATAATAATCTCCTCCTCTCCCAATCCTGCCCTGTATCTTGAGCAGGACGGGAGCATCAACTTGTCCGGATTCACTCCCCGACATAGTCAACGACTGTATGTGACCCACAACACAGGTTGTATATTTAACCCTGTGAAGTGCACTTCCACCCTGACAGTACTGGCACCGTGAGGGCTGTAATAAGAAAAGTACAGGGATAGTAAAAATGGCTGACAGAAGAAAAATAATTAGTCAGACAGCGCTAGCATAAGTCACACACAATGCAATACCTGCACTACCAAAGCACCACACTCAACTACACAGACCTAAAGTCTGGTAGGAAACAGTGCTACATATGTTGACCTGCTTGGAGAGGTATGTAGGGGGACCCAGGCTCCGCACCTGAAGAGACCAGCGTTGTGTGCCTTAAAAAGGCCGCCGGAGCTCAGAGGAGGAAGGCCTGTAGGAGGAGAGCTGCACCAGACCGCAGTGGAAAGGCGCCTAAAGCAGCGGGGGAGGATCCGGCTGTGCTGTACAGGGAAGGCTTCCTCCCCTGGCATGCAATTAACTCCCGGGACGCCAGCACTTACTTGAAAATGACGGCACGCTGTCCCTGGTGGTCCAGTGGTAGCGCAGGTTCAGTGCCTGGCTCCACTGAACAGCCGTCCCCAGGGAGCCCCCTACCCTGAGGACAAACACCGGACTGTGTATCAGCAGGCACCTACCGCAGACACCCGCTGCTTACCTCAAGTCCCTGTGCGATCTGGCCACAGTCCAGGGACCCTCCGTGATACTCGTATCGGTATCGGGGTCTCGGCACCGGAGGGGTGTCAGCAAGGACGTCCGCTGGACAGTCGGTGCTGACCGCTCATCTTGTCTTCTGGGGCTGTTTGCGCAGCCCCCTTGCAGTGACCCAACTTCGGCCTGGGCACCTACGAAACTGAAGGTGCCTTGGCCTGGGGGCGGGGTATAGGAGGGGGCCCATGATGCATCCTGGGAGGTAGAAATTTAACTATGTGGTGAACGACGCAGAGCCATCGCCTATACTCCAAGGTCTCCTGTGGAGCCCTATGGACCCTGCAATTGAAATAAAGCAAATAAATTGCTGATATAAGACATGTTACACAAAATGATTGTAATTTTTCACATGCATAAATATACACCAGCCCATATTTACAGTAGAAGACAAGACTACTGACCCCATGATCTTCAATGTTTATAGAAATAATCTGTATTTTAAGATTCCCATCCAAGGTTAATGAAAGAGTAACCTGATCTATGTCCAATTTGGCCAGACACTATTAGGCCTATATAATGCATTGCATGCTGCTGTGCACACCCAAACCGTCCGCTCTCTATCACATGACTGCGCTAGCTGCCAACCATGTCCGACAATTAACCCTAAACCTCTGTTGATCAGAATCTCTGGTTCTCTCAGCCACCCTCACACAGTGATCTGTGGATAATTTGATCTGTAATGACCAACCCTGTAGCATGTACCACAACCTGTAGGAACCTGGACAGACAGACACAACCAACACACTACAGATAGGAGCATACAGAGTGCACAAAGTATTTATTGTTATTACATAATTTTATCTGAATAAAGTGTGTAGATGAAAACGTATTGACCTGTGTGAGTAGAGGGCGAGATTTGTAGCTTATACTGCAAGCTATTGCCTAACGCGCTGCATATTAACTTGCACACCACAACAGCAAAGCAGAACGATCCATAACTTGCTCTTTGATTTCTTGCCAGCTTTTTATTCAGGTTCTGGCTCAGCCATTTCTTAGGATATTTATAGCAGCTGATCAGTCACAGAGGGGGAGAGGAGGCATGCACACACTCTGCAGCCCTTCACCCTTGCATCAAACCTCACTGTACACGTAAAGGACACAGCAGCCTACATCAAAGCAGCCCACTGTGATCTTTACTATTGTCATTTGTTCTCAGCATTTTCTTTTGCTCTGCCTAGTTGGAGAGCAATCAATACACCTTAGAGGATGGGATATAAATATTTATGTCGGCAAGTGAGAGGCGTAGGACCTGACCGCCTAAACGTGCAACATAAAGCTGTGGTTTTCATACATGTTTCCTTGTAGACATCCACCAGCCAACATTACATTATCACAAGGTCTGTCCAAAAGGTAAGTCACCAGTTCAGCTATCTATGGTCTATTAAGGGTGAGGAGCCCCTTGCATGGTGTCCTTCCTCCAAATTGTCTTGAACTGATTCAGCTGAGGGCAAGAATACTTAATAGTAGGTGATATTACGAACAGTCAGATCTATTTAAGACAAGATATTAACGGGCAGAAAATGCTTAATGTTAAAAATGAGGGTCTGGGGATTGGTTACCCTCCCAAGGACTCTGCCTATTCTCAGACAAGCAGAGCGGCAGACTAACATTACCCAGGCCCTTCCCCAATTATTTGCTATGGTGGCCCTATTGCCGCCACACCCACTGCAGAGAATGCCACAGTGGTTTTATTTAACGACCATGCACCAAAATTGTACATGACTAAGCTGTGTAATGATTATTTAACCTTCACTCCTATGGAGAGGATGAATTATTACCGAGATACTGTTCAGTGAAGGACATGACTGCCATGTTACTCTGCAGGCACAAATTATGTGAATGGGTGGATTTACAGAAAAGCTCAGTGAGGTCACAGAATCTCAGCACTGCAATTTCAGCTTTTTGTCCTGTATATTATCCTCAGGAGGAAGGGTTCAGCTGTTTGTAGTGGAGTAGGTGTGGCAATATCCAATGATTACAGTCATTGACCACTCACCCAAGATGGAGCCCTAATGAGGCACCGTATACCTTGACGCAGGTAAGAACAGATGCCGAGTGAAGAGATAAAGGGGACGGAAGCTATCCTCCATCAAACTTACAAATCATACACTTGACTATACACTAAACTACCTCCAATGTCCGTAAAGCGAGGTATACAGACCAGCACACATCACTTTACTGGAGACCTCAATCTACCAATGCCTACCTTCTGTGCTGCAATCAAGACTTAAAAAGACATGGCTTGTATTGCAGCCCAAAGGATGCACATACATACGCCCTGTAATTGGCTCAGTCCAGTAAAAACTGAAAATTCCAGTTCCTCCCAACCTCCGAAGCATAGGGTTTACACACCTCTTGGTATTCCCACACTGCCACCATCTGGGTACCAGACTAGGCTTCCCTCAGAAAGTATGTGCTGGCTGAGCTACTGGGAGGTATACAGTATACTTGGTGTACGGGACTAGAACATTTTCTCCTTGGGGTCCTTGCCGACTTGCCTCCACTATGGTCCAAGATCCCAATATGAAGCAACCAGAGAGGACGATGGGCAGATGTGACCTGGGTGAGAATGATTTGTGGTCTGTGCATTGAGCTATGCTAGTACTAGAAAAATGTAGATGAGATAGCAGCATCGTTGCAAATAAAAGTGCTGACAAAGATTAAGACCCTCCTTTGGAGTAAACTTGGGGGACACGGCTACAAAGGATACTAATCCCTTGGTTCAGAGCTTAAGGAGAAAGAAAAAACCCAAAACGATGCGGACTGTTACTTTCGGTCCTGGCTACACTCTTCACGCCAGGAAGCAACATTACAAAAGCCTCCAGATGCTGTGCAGAGCCTAGCTGTTCTGTCGCTTGTAGTGCAAAACCCCTGCGGTGCCATCCCGCCACAGACTGTCTTCAGGAGCAGTGGTCAGCCTGTGCAGATGTCTGCAGAGGCCTGACACCTGCATAGAAACACATTTGTCACCTACGTGCAAGTCAGGTTGTAAATGGAATAAGTGAGTCATGGGAAGAGACATTCATCCTTAGATCTCATTGGGTCTGTGTTGGGTGTGATAAAAACTACCATTTTTTTTTTTTCCCTAACGGATATTTGGAAAAATGAAGGAAAACTGGAGCACAGGAACAATGCACTGTAATCAGGAGTCCAGATTCTACCAGTAATAATTCTAAAGTTTGCAAATTGAATGCAACCATTCGTTTGGTTGCCAAGGCGTACTGTACACTTCCTGTGCACCAGCTGTAATAGATATCTGGGTCATCCTCAATTCCATACACTGACCACACAACCTTTGCAAGTCCTTGACATCTTATGACATTGGATATTTTATCCCAATGCACATTGCTGTACAGGACACACGAGGACAGGGAAACGGACATAGGGCCTGATTCAGAGCCGATCGCTAGATGCGGTCGCTCGCTCCCAGCGTATGCAAATCCGGCTAAGTGACGGCATGGAAGCCGACCAGACGGCAAAGCATAAGCACGCCCACTGTGTCTTGGCGTGCGATCACTTTGTGTATGTAGACGCCCATTAGCGCACGTCATCTCCAGGAAGTGTCTACACCCATCGGTACATCAAGGACCATTGGAAGCGAACGCAGCGCTTGTGGTTGCCTCTACCCTACCGCAAACACTTCAGTGTAAAACACAACCAAGTGACGTAAACAATGACGCCTCCATGCTAATTAGGCACACCCATAAACCGCCGTTAAGACGCCTAGACAGGCCTGTGTTCGCAGCACCACTCCCCCGTTCACAAGCACCTTCCCATTACCACCCACAAACGGCTCATTCTGTCACTCAAAGTGTGTACTACGAGCGCACGATTTATGATCGCAGTGACTGGCTTGCGCACGCGCATTGCCACTTATACGCATGCGCAGACGGGCGACTATCGGCCACAGCGAGCGTCCGCAGCTTAGCAAACGTATCTGAATCAGGCCCATAGGTGCAATATCATTACAATGCTCTTAGTTAGCATGAAGACCTGACCCCTGTAGACTAATCACATCCAATGCAATAATCCAGGTTATTTATAAACAATAAAAACGCATTACAAGCACATTTCCAAAATGTCTCAACATAATTTATTTTTTTTTTACGTTAAAATGTACAGTTTTTTTCTGAAAGCACTTACTAGAAAGGAGAGGGAAATGGGAACTTGGGGTGAAAGTATTATTACATACAAACCAGACGGGGGCCAAGTAGAGCCCCACAACGTCAAGAAAAGGCCGGAGGAAAGGAAGTTAAAAAAACAAAATAAAATATTAATAATAAAATTACAATATGAGGCAGGAGAATAAAACCATTTAGAAATAGCCATTATTAAAACCCTAGAAATGTACCGGAGGGAAGAGATGTGAGTTTGTATACATATTATATGGACACAGTTTTCCCTTAACCACTAGTTAGCAAGGAGTCAGTGTCAATAAATAGCTGGCAGTCTGAGAAACTGAGAGTGGCTGCAATGTTTGTCATATGACAGCTAATTACATTGTGTGTGAAGGTACAGAAGTAGATGCCTCAGGGCAAACCTCTGGAAACTGGAGCTACTGTTTGCCACACGTATGTTAGTTTTATACAGTCACCGTGATCTGACTACGTTACGCTGACATCTGCCTATCCACCTGAGGGTGTTGGGCTAGGACCTTGGGGAAAGGTATAAACATTTGTTGGTGTACAGACAACTCCCAGCTGACTTGTGCTATGAAAAGTGACCCACTCTCCACCCTGCATGTGGCCCTGACTGAGTCTGCACCAGAATAAGCATCAAAGTCCAATTAGGTCCTATGTAGCAGACAAATTGAACAATGGGCCTGAGCAGCTGTCACATCTGGCATAATCTCTCACACAGGTCGATAGCTGTGATAATCATGTCTGAGAACCAGAAGAATATATTTTGGGTCACAAGCTGTTCGCCCATGTCAATTTTCCCACGCTGGTTATTAGAAGGCAGCACCTGTGGTCTGCATTATACATACTGTAGGAAGCAGATTATTCCTCGGCACACAACACATTTGCTTATAACGTTACATCATAAACCAGACTAGATTTTGCAATTCTAAAAATCACGATTTTCTAGCGTGATCCTTTGTGCGAGTCTTTTATAAAAGTTCTAATTCTATAATACCTGCAACCATTCTTAATTCCATGTATGTATACATGTCCCTCATTGTGTGAGTGTATAAACGTATGCTTTCAACCATAAAACAGATTTAATGTACAGTGGATAGTCACATCTCTCTCTCTCCGCCATCCTATCACACCTGCCAGTGTAACGTTTGATAACAGTTTAAACAGATCTATTGGTTTTCACAAAGGCAAAGAACAGGACATTGGTATAAGTATGGCAATTGGTCTATGTATTCTTACATAATCAGAACCGGACACATCTATATAAGACAACATGGCAAGTGTGGAAGAGGATGTAAGAAACATGGAGGGAGGAAGAGTTGGATAGGAGCATTGGTGATGAGGGAATATTAAATATCTGTACAGAGGCACTGGTCTTGTGAGGGAGTGGGTTACATTTACCCAGCCACTGTCATTTTGTACATCTGCCTCAGTGGGCACACGAAGTGGCAGGCACACATTATTGCTATGACAAGGCGTTCATCAACACCAGTGTCAAAAGCATCAACATACTATATAGTAACAAGTATTTCCCTTTAAACACTATGCGGGAAATGTGGCAAAGGGGCTAAAACCCTAGCCTGCCCTCCATGGATCTGAACATATCAGGTGGAGAGTGACAATATATATTATAATATATATACACAATAGGGTCTCTAATCTAAATATTTAGACAAAATAAAATTTAACAATATTAAAAAAACAAAACTAAAAAAAACAAAACAAATAAAAGAGTTGCTGCCATTTTACAATTCCGATTAATAGGTTTATCTGAACGTAGTGATAAAATTCCACCCCGATGCACAAGTTGAAGTATGCACAAACTTATATGATGCACAGTGGGGGGACTGTCATATGCCCAACTCAATGATACCCATCGGTCAAGGACCCATCATCCTCTGGTGGCCAGGGCTCTGAGCACAGATTAAGGGGGACAAATGCAATACTCATCAAGCTGCACAGACAATAATATGAACATCAATTTGATGACATATACAAACTCTTCCTATACACATCCCTTACATCCGCGGCAATAAGTGCTTATTATTAGGGTAAAAGAAAGAGAATCAGCCTGTAGGGTGCACAACAGAGGAGCATTAAGTTGGGGTGGAAGGTCTGTGTGTAAGATATACATGCTATGCTATAGAACAAAGCAAAATACCAGACCACAATGAATTGCAGATGATGTAGAATGTGTGTGACAGAAGTTGCAGTCAATGCTTTACGCTATATACCATAGAGTGTACTTAAGCCAGCTAGGCTCACCTCCACAGGGAAGGAGAGCTTCCTGGGCAACTGTTGGAAACAGGATATTCTATATTTCAGTCATGATGCTTAATGCTCCTCTGCACCCCATCAGAATGTTTTACAAGTTTTTCTCCCTTCGAACCTCATCTTAGAGATTGAAAATGATGAGCAAAAGAAAAGAGATAGCGGACGCACAGTTAAAGTATACAGTTGTCGCCGGCTCCGAGGAAGCCCGCGACGGAATAAGGCTACAGGGTTACATTTTTTTTTTTGTCTTTGCAATTATTTTTCTTTTAAACTTGAATTCTAAAAACAAGATTTGTCATTTTCCTATTTCCGTGCGATTATCCGCTAAAACCGTTTGAATCTGCTATTTTTTTTCTTTTTTTTTTGTCATTATATTAAAAAAAAAAAAAAATTAAGGGAGAGGGGGGAAAAAAATAATTCCACCGACACTTTTTTCATATAAACTGGAGAGTGAAAGAGAAAAATGGAGAAAAAGAAAAAAATATTTTTCTACAGAAAAAGAGAACAGAAAACCCCACAAAATTATATTTTTGTAAGGGGAAAAAATAAAATAACAATAAAAAAACCCATAATATTAAATCTACAGCAAAGGGATAAAAGGTAGAGGGAATAAAAGTCCTGTCAGTATAAAAGGCCGTATTTATAGTCTGCAAGAGAAAATGAAGGGCAGGAGGGTAACTCTTGGGGTGACACCGGTACCTCCCTCATCTCCTCATATAGGGCGAGTTGAGAGTTTGTTTGGGGACAGCAGGGGAATTCATATAGGAGTGATGTGGAGGAGGTGTGTACATCATATTTCCATGGGGGTTCGGCTGCATAGGTTGTTGGGTATAGGCTTGGGCACCCATCATGCCCATGCCAACCTGCATGGGGTACTGTGTTGTCTGGTTCATATAGGCTGCGTTGCTATGATAGGAGCTGTTGACCATAGGCTGTGACATGCGGTACCCGCCCATGGCATTGAGTGAGTTCATGGTGTTGACATTGTACGGTGAGGTGGGCATAAGATTGACACCCATGTTCATGCTTCGCTGGACGGCGAGTGCCCGGGTGGTAGGCTGCATACCTGGCGTGCTGCGCCCATACATCTGCTGCTGGTGAGGGGAGGGAGCAGCGGGCAGTGGTGCAGATTTGGAGCGGATGGAGATATGCGCCTTGGCAGACATCTGACTTTGAATACGCTGGCTATGTGAAATGCCAAGGTTGCCTGCTGACATGTTACACTGGAGTAGGTTCATTGCAGGAGGTGGGGTCATGGTGGCTTGTGCTTGGGGTGCCCCCGCCAAAGGATGAGAAGAAGTGAGCTGGGACAGGCCTGTGTTAGAAAGGGACACACTGTTTGCATAGGAGGTGACGGCCTGCGCATGGCTATAAGGCATAGGATGAGTGTCCATGATCGTGTTGGTAAGCTGCTGCAACTTTGCCAGGCTAAAGGTAGCTGAGGGCTGGGAGTAGCCACCAGCCCCAAAATCCCCTGGGTATATGCTGAGATTGCTGCTATTACTCTGGTCTGGTATCTCCATGATCATTGGCGAGGGGCCAAAGCTGTTGTTCATACTGCATTGGGACATTGAGGGCTGCTGCTGGGGGGGAGGCTGTGGTTGGTGTGGGGGTAATGGAGGTGGTGGAGGAGGCGGCGGTGGTGGCTGGTTGTTGCTAGGAGGACGTTCTGAGGCACAACTGTGTGGTGATTTGATGCTACAAGCCTGGGTGGTTTGCAGCATGCTTGCCATTCCAGCCATTTGTTGACTCACAGCGCACCCATTCTGTGCCATGCTGGCAGAGGAAGGCAAACCCCCAGCTCCATTGTTATTTCCACCACTGGCATAGGAGCAGCTGCTTTGTGAGGAAATGCTTCCACCCCCCATGCTGGAGTCATAACTGCTGGGATTTTCATAGTTTTCGGTCGTGCTCTCAATACTGCCCAAGTCACTAAACCCACTATCAACCACTTGCTGTGAATGGTCCGACACAGAGGGCACATCCATCATTGGACTGGTCGTTTCCAGGTTCTGCATAGAAGGAGCAGATAGGGAACCTGCATCTGGACTAATCTGAGGGTACCCACCAGTTCCACTACTCTCCAGGGCTGGAGGAATGCTGGGACTGTTAGCTGACCGCACTGACTGGCTGGGGTGCGAGTGAACAGAAGATATCGGGCTGTCATGGGCTGAAGGATGGCATTCGTCTGACAAACCCAGCTGTGGGTCCTCCTCTGCCTGTGTAAAACTCTGCAAAGTCTGGCAGGCCGTTAGAGTCTCATCCTCACAATCCCCATAGGTGCCATCGTCCCGCTCACTTCCTTCTTCCTGTGTTAATGATTGCACTGCCTGCACGGTCTCTAAATCTAGCTCTGTGTGCGGGATTTCTTCTTCCCCATCCTCCTCGTCCTCCTCCTCCTCTTCTTCTTCTTCTTCTTTAGGTTCTTCATCTACCTTTTCTGAGCTGTCTTCTTCCTCTTCTAGGCATGAAGGTTGATCAGTCCCCTCAATTGCTTCCTGCTCACCCTCTACCTTCTCTTCCTCTTCACTACTACCCACACAAGGCTTCTGTAGTTCAGAGTCCTCTGGGACAGGGACCTGTTCCAATTCTTCCCCTTCATCAGCCTCCTTTGCTCCTTCATCTTCATCATCTGCATCGTGGTCTTCCTGTTGGTTAGATACTGCCACTGCTACCTCCTTCTCATCCAGCACTCTCTCTTCCTCTTCCTCCTCCTCTGGTTCTCTTTCCTCAGCGACAGGTTGGGGCTCCTCGCCCGTCTCTCTCTGTTGTTCCGGAGATGTAGAACGATTTTCAGCTTCCCGGGAAGAACCTTCACTACTGCTGGTGCTGCTACTGCTGCTCTCAGATGGGGATGCTGGCTGCACAGTAGCGATTACAGGCTCATCTTCTTCATTAGCTTTCTCAGTCACTGCTTGTGCCTCCTCCTCTTCTTGTTCCTTTACCTCAGGGACTTTATCTTCTGAAGGAGGTTCTTCTTCTGCTCGTATTCTAGGTTTGCGTCCAGGCCTGGAGGGAAGCGGAGGTGTAACAGCTGGTGCTGGAGGTGGATTCCTATTGAGCTTGAATCCTGGTTTACGTCCAGGCCGTTTCTTCCAGTGGAGGGGCTTCCTGCTTTTACCCTTAGGCCAACCTTTCTTCTTTACGGGGGCTGGAGTAGTGGGATCAGACAAGACGTTTGTTTTCTCTGGAGTTCGCAGGTTGGAGACAGGTGGTTGTCCCGATGACCCTGAAATGATATACAGGAACCCATGAAGTGAGGCCACATGAAATGTCAGCTAAAACAGGACATATTTGCATAGGGCCTGATTCAGAGTTGTACGCAAACTCGATTGTTAGCGGATTGTGCATGTACTGAATGAGTCCTGCACTATCGTGCGCTGTGTCCCCAGGTCGCAGCATGATTAACATGGTGCAGCCATTTGGGGGGCCTGGACGGGCTGGCACTGCACGAGTTTGCAGAAAAAGTGAGCCGTTTGCTGGAAGTGCCGAAGCCAGTGTCTGCGTCTCCTGGCGCAGACTAACTGACCTTGCAGCGGGCAGGAGGTGGCCATTCTGAGTAAAGCTTGGGCTTACTCAGATGAATGATGCGGCAGGAGGAGTCTTCTTCCTTCAGACGCCTCCTGCAGGCATTCGCATATATTTGCACAGTAGTTGCGTCCCAAAGCTACAACTCCGAATCAGACCCATAGTATTATTACTATTGTTTACTACAGTCTAACCTTGCAGTTGCTCGCTGTTTAATCTCCTTCTGCTTAGTGGACGACTACGTCTTAGCAGGGTGTGTGGGGTGAGGTAGGGGAAGTAGCCTGGTGGGAATGG
This sequence comes from Taudactylus pleione, assembly GCA_031769625.1. NCBI lineage: Eukaryota > Metazoa > Chordata > Amphibia > Anura > Myobatrachidae > Taudactylus > Taudactylus pleione. Next base: position 573,438 of record JAUIMM010000675.1, read on the forward strand.
GCCGCCACGGCCGTTGCCATCCTCTTCAGGCTCTAGCCTTGGCATCGGACGTTCTGCATCAGAGTCATCAAATGGTTCATCTAAAACTTGGGTGGTCTCAGATATGGTTTCTGTCACCACGCTGCTATTGTGATGGTGCTTGCGTCTTCTCACACGTCGCCTTCGATGAGGTCCTGGCTTCTGGGACAATAAGGACAGAAATGCTCAGAATAAATGTTAACACTTCAGATATTTGCAAGTTACTTGAAAAGCTTCAGCAATCAAACTGTAGCTATGATCAGTTACACTCCGCTTACTGGATACTGCAAAGCTGCCAACACAAACCAAGGCTCGCATCAGTGCTACTAGCGAGACGAAACAAGTGCATGGCGCAACCTCTCAGGGACCACACTGTCGCCCTTGCCAGACCTTCAACCTGACACCATCCAACTGTGACCTTTGAAGGGAGATCAATAACACTGCACAACAATGAAAATTTTTCCGATGTGAAAATAGTTACTTCTACTTGATTTCAGCATGCAAAGAATGAATATGACATTTACAACTCTCAGTCAGCTCTGAGTTCCGAGATATAGCCCATTGATGACGATGTAGGGGTATTCCTAGTGAAGTGGGCAGAATGGAGAGAATCTTACCAGCAATCTGCGTTCTGCGCAGAGGGGGCGGGGCCTAATGACCCAATTAAATGAATCAGTTATTTGTCCCCTCCCCTATTCAAATATATGTGATTCACGGGATTACCCACACAAGATAACTGTGGTGCACTGAGTGACAAGCATAGTGAGCGATTCCACCAAGACATTTCAGCAATGGAACAACGGTATCAGGGTAGGTGAATCACTACTGTTGGACAGTGACAAGAGATGCCCCAAAGAGGAGTACAAGCGACAAGCAAAGAGGAAGCACCCCCATGAATAGGCCACTATATTAGATAGTACTTTCGTATGCTGTATGTTTGTTTCGTTTTGTGTTCTTATTTGTGATTGATAGAAAATAAATAACAGTTTTAATTCAATAAAGAAAATATCAGATTTAAAAATAGCTTTTCACTATGACTATATTACTAATGTACACAGTATAGTGCAAGTAGTGTAGCTCAAAAAATAGAGCTAGTAAAAACATTCTGAAATCATTTGTTTTTCTTGACCCCAAGTTAGTAAAGTATGACTATTTTTAGAAAGGAAACAAATGAAAAGTATTACATTTGCTGTACAGTGTAATTGGACATTGCCCTTTTCTGTATTGTGCGCCATGAAATACAAAATGGAGCTTTGGATTTCCTAATTTTCAAGCTCCTAACACAATATACTAAAAGCAAAGAAATAATACAGAAGGGCTTTGCTGTGACTATTATAAAGTACAGCGGAAAATGCTGCCACTATATAAAGATTAATAAATCATATATGAACAGGTAAAAGCAATCTACTATAGCATACATTGCAGATATAGGACAGTTTATTAATCCAGGTCAGTCTGTCTATCCCTGACCACATTGCAATATACCGCACAGCTATAAAGCAGACCTGGGTAAAAACTAAAAAGGTATCTCTGTCCTCCTTCAAGCAGAAAATCACCAATATTTTTGTTTTACCACATTAAGAAAACAATGCTCCAAGTATGCCGAGCAAGCTAAAGGCCAGCCTGCACACAATCCAACAGCCATGGCTTGGTGTATGCATAGGAGGAGGGGGATTGGGGGGTGCAAAAGAACATATCCCACCAAATGTATTATCAAATCCATCTCACAGGTCACTAAGCTTTGCCCATAACCAGCTACACAAAAGGGGACTCACAAAGATGAATGTATCTTGTGAAGTGACATAGAAAAACAAACTACAAAAATTCTTAATGGTTTTCAACTTCAACAAATAACCCCAAATGAGACAACACTAATTTTCCAGGTGTGACCTAAGAGGTCAAATTGTGCAATATAATGAAGCCTATAAATGCACAGCGACATCATAAATTTTTGCGGCATGTCATAGCGCCCCAGACACGTTACTGGTTCATGAAGATTTGAAAGGTTGAATTTTAAACAGGAGAAGAGCCACAAAATGGCTGCTGCCACTGTGCATAGGCAACAGGGACACTGATGGGCAACAGTGTGGGTTCCCACCTTGCGTTTGAGTGTGGGCTTGGTAAGTATAGGTGGGGAATCTGAACGCAGACTGTGGTTCCCTTCCTCATCATCCTCTTCATCGTCCTCTTCCTCCTCGCTGCTCTCACTAAACCGTCTCAATTGGGGGCGCTCATTCTCATAACGCTGAGCGAGTCTTTCCTGTTGCTCCATGAAGTCCCTTCTCAGCACGGAATCTGCCAACCGCTTCAGTCTACCCCTCCGAGAGCCAGAGCGCCCTCGTTCGCCATTACGCCTAGGAGGTCCTTGGGCCTCTCTGGCCAGTAACTGCAATAGGTCTGCACTTCGGTTGGAAGAGGAGCAGGGTGCTCGGCCCCTTCGTCCTCGTCTCCCTCGTCTGCCTCTGCCCGATGGTGGTTTGTTAGTGGGCAACAAGTCCTGAAAGTGGCGGTCATTTGTGAAACAGGGCACTGGAGAGGATGAGCTGACTGGCCGTGGCGGGCTTTTCTTTTTCTCCACAGGGCAAGTCTCTCTTTCCTTGAATTCGGTGATGCTTCTCAGCGTTGGCTGCTAAAGATAAAAATGACAGACTGTTAGCTCTTAAACCAAACATGTAAAGGAATAGAATAATAATGACAATAAAAAAGGTACAGTAGACCCAGTGGCATCAATTATTGGCTCTGAAAGTGAACTGATTGTCTATACACAAAACCAACAATACGAAGTCTATATGCGCTCTCACCCAATAATATGAGATATGGTAAGAACTTACCCTTGTTATCTCTATTTCTACGAAGTCCATAGGGTTCCACAGGATACCTTGGGGTATAGGTGTGACGTCAGTCGCAGGGCACCAAAGAGTTAAGCTTTCAGCCTCCCAGGATGCACTAGGTCCCCCTCCTATACCCCGCCCCCGGGCCAAGGCACCTCAGTTAGTTACCAAGCCATAGGCCGGAGGAGGAGAAGGAAGAGAGAGAACAAAGATCTGGACACATACAAGAATCACATTCTCACCAGAGGGAGACGGAAAACCGGTGACCAGAGCAAAGCCCATCTGCAGCACAGGTGCGACAGGGCGGGAGTCCTGTGGAACCCTATGGACTTCGTAGAAATAGAGATAACAAGGGTAAGTTCTTACCATATCTCATATTTTCTACTTCAGGGTCCATAGGGTATCCACAGGATACCTTGGGGATGTCCCAAAGCAGTATCCTTTAAGGGTGGGGACGCTCCTGTGCAGAAAGGAGAATCCGCCGCCCGAAGGAAGCATCCTGAGAGGCGAAGGTGTCAAACCTGTAATACCTCACGAAGGTATGGACAGAAGACCACGTAGCAGCCTTGCAGATCTGTTTTAACTGCCGAGGCACCACGTCGAGCTGCCCACGAAGGACCCACAGACCTAGTGGAATGAGCCTTCAGAGAAGGAGGGACCGGTAGGCCTTCATGAAGATAAGCTTCAGAAATAGCCATACGGATCCAGGCTGCCAAAGTTTGCTTTGAAGCAGGCCAACCCTTTTTACAGAAGTCATAGAGGACAACAAAGCGTCCGACTTCCTAAACAAAGAAGTGCGGTCAACATAAGTCCTTAAGGCCCGCACAACATCCAAAGAGGCCTCACCCACGGAAAGACCCGGTGAGTTAAAGGCCGGAACAACTATTTCCTCGTTAACATGAAACTGGGAAACAACTTTGGGAAGAAACTCGGGCCGAGTGCGGAGCACTGCCCTGTTCCCATGAAAAACCAAGAAAGGGGGTCTACAAGAAAGAGCCCCTAACTCAGAAACACGTCTGGCTGAAGCAACGGCCAGAAGGAAAACAGTCTTAGCTGTTAGCCATTTAATATCCACTGAGCCCAGTGGTTCAAACGGCGGTCCTTGGAGAGCCCTCAGGACCACAGCCAAATCCCAAGGCGCCACAGGTGGAACAAAGGGCGGCTGAATACGGAGAACACCTTGCATAAAGGTGCGCACATCCGGGATTGTAGCAATCCTACGGTGAAACCAGACAGATAGGGCCGAAACCTGTACCTTCAAAGAAGCAAGGCGAAGCCCATGATCTAGTCCCGCTTGCAGGAAGGCGAGAATCCGAGACAGACGAAACTCCCGCGGTGCATAACCTCTCGGTCGACACCACTGGAAGAACGTATGCCACACGCGATGGTATATCCTCGCGGAAGACGGTTTCCGAGCTCGTAACATGGTACGCACCACAGAGCTGGAAAACCCCCAGGACCTCAGCATGGCCGTCTCAACAGCCACGCCGCCAAAGACAGCCGAGTCAGGTCCGGGTGAAGACAAGGACCCTGAGACAGAAGGTCCGGTCGTAGCGGCAACCGCAGAGGACTGTCCACGGACAGACCCTGAAGGTCTGAGAACCAGTGCCGTCTGGGCCACGCGGGAGCTATCAACAGGAGCGTCCCTCCTTCCTGTTTGAATTTCCGGATTACCCGTGGAAGAAGGGAGACCGGAGGGAACAGGTATGCGAACCTGAACGTCCACCGGACGGACAGAGCATCCACCAGAGACGCCTCTTCGTCTCTTGTGCGAGACCCGTACACCGGCAACTTGTTGTTGTGCCGGGACGCCATGAGGTCGATTTCTGGAAGACCCCACCTGTCCACCAGTAGTTGAAAAACGTCCGGGTGCAGGGACCATTCCCCTGGATGAACGTCCTGGCGACTTAGAAAGTCCGCCTCCCAATTTAGCACTCCCGGGATGAAGACCGCTGATATGGCCGGAAGATTGCGCTCCGCCCAAACCAGGATCCGAGAGACCTCTACGAGAGCCGCCCGACTGCGAGTTCCTCCTTGCCTGTTTATGTAGGCCACGGTGGTAGCATTGTCCGACTGGACCTGCACCGGGTGACCCTGGAGAAACCGCTGTGCCTGCAGGAGAGCATTGAAGACCGCACGGAGTTCCAAGATATTTATTGGAAGCTCCGCTTCTGTCGGTGTCCACCTGCCCTGGAACAAGTGTGGACCCGAAACTGCTCCCCAGCCCCGAAGACTGGCGTCCGTTGTCAACAGGACCCAATTTGGAACCCAGAACGGACGTCCCTTGTTGAGGTGGGTCGTCTTTAACCACCACGCAAGGGACAGGCGAACCTCCGGGGTGAGCACAATCGTCTGGAACTTCAGAGACTGAGGCAGCCCGTTCCACTTGGACAGGATCAGGTGCTGCAGAGGTCTGGAGTGAAACTGGGCGTATTCCACCATGTCGAACACCGACACCATGGAGCCCAGTAACCTCATCGCCGAGTGTAAGGACACCCGGCGGCTGTGCAGACAACTGCGCACCCTTGACTGTAAAGCAGAGATCTTGTCCTCCGTCACGAAGATCCTTTGCTGTCCCGAGTCCAATAAGGCTCCAAGATGCAGAATCCTCCGAGACGGGATTAGAGTGGACTTCTGCCAGTTGATTAGCCAGCCGTGCCGTTGCAGCAGTGCAATGGTCAGGTCCAAGTGGTGTAACAGGAGCTCTGGAGATCCTGCCACCAATAACAGGTCGTCCAAGTACGGCAACATGCGGACTCCTTGCAGCCGCAGAGAAGCCGCCATGACCGCCATAGCGTCCTGTATGTCCAATGACACCATGTAGTCCCCAGGTTCCAGCGCCAGAATGATGGACCGTAGGGTCTCCATCCGAAACTTCGGGACCCGCAAAGACTTGTTGAGTGCTTTGAGGTTGAGAATCGGACGATATGACCCATTGGGTTTCTGTACCAAAAATAGATTTGAATAGAAACCCTGGCCCCTCTGGGAGAATGGAACAGGCACTATAACTCCAGCCTGGAGCATAGTGTGCAATACCTTCCGCAGCTCCGTAGCCTTGTTCCGGTCTGATGGTAGACCCGTGGTGAAGAATCGAGCCGGGGGTCTGTGCCGGAAGGAGAGGGCGTACCCGTGAGAGACCACCTCCAGAACCCAAGTGTCTGTCGTAGTGAACGACCAACACCGGGAGAACTGCAGCAGGCGGCCTCCCACCCTGGGATCCCCCAAGGGGAGACCCGGACCGTCAGGCCGCAGGCTTGTCATCTGGCTTGGGGGCCGGACGTCTGGTACTCCATGCCTGTTTCCGGGGCTTGACCGATTTCTTAGGGCCAGCCTGTCGAGGAAACGACTGTGGTTTGGGCCTGCCCTGGGCCCTAGATGACCGAAAGGACGATGGTCCAGAACCAGAAGGAGCAGCGGCCGACGGGAGACAAGCAGATTTGGCTGCCGCCAGCGTGGCCACAATCTTATCCAGATCCGGACCGAAGAGAACTTCTCCGGTAAACGGCAACGCTTCCAGACCTTTCTTGGATCTGCGTCCGCCTTCCAGGATCGCAGCCACAAGGTGCGACGAGCAGCTACCGCTGCTGAAGAAATTCTAGACACCAGAGTACTAATGTCTAGAGCCGCCTCGTTGATGTAGGTGGCCGAATCACGGAGATTGCCAATCAACTCCGCCTGTTCGGCCGGACAGTCGGATTCAAAAGAAGCCTCTAATGAATCCGCCCAGCGCTCCATCGCTCTGGCAACCCAGCAAATGGCCATAGCCGGCCGTGCTGCCCCCCCTGCAAGGGAATAAGCGGACTTCAGGCAGATTTCTACCTTGCGGTCCGTAGCATCCTTAAGGGAGGACATGGATGGCATCGGCAATGTGGCACTACGGACAAGACGGGTCACGTGAGAATCCACCTGTGGAGGGGATTCACACTTAGCAAAATAATTATCCGCGAACGGATAAGCCACCGCCAGGCGTCTCTGCGGCTGGTATCTTTTGCCAGGTTGTTTCCACGCCTCCTCTAAATGGTCCACCAACTGACCCGAAAGAGGAAAGACTGTGGCATCGCCCTTCACATCTTTGAAAAAGGCATACTTAGATTTAGCCGCTGGGGGAACTTCGTCCTCAATCACCAAGGCTGTGCGGACCGCCCGAATAAGTCCAGGAATATATACTTTGGACTTAGCATCAGCGTCCTTAGTATGGAAAGGTTCCTGATCGTAAGGATCCAGAATCTCCCCATCATCAGACGTCCCTTCGTCATCCTCATAAGGAGCGGACAGAGACGCCACCGGCCTTTTATGAGGCCGCATCACAGACTCCCCTTGCAACACATCCGACAAGTGCTGTACAGAACTCGTCAGGGAGTTAACCCACGCTGGCTCCTGAGAACCCGGGAGCGGGGAAATAGGGAGACTGTGGGGTACCACCAATTGTCGTGGGAACCCCTGCATGGGTGACGACACCACAGACTGCTGGGACAAACCCATCGGAGTAAACGCGGGCTGCGGAGCTAACTGGCCCACTAAAGCTGTTAACGCCTGAGCGAAACAAGCCCAGGGCGGCTCCTGTACCGGTGCTGTAACCGTAATAGGCCGCGCCATGGACAAACACTGCCGGCAAAGGCCCTCCGCGCTACCCTCCCCCTCCGCTAACGGTACTTTGCACGTGGTACACTGTAGCCGGAGGGGAAAATCACTTTCAGACATTATGGCACCACGTATGTGACCTCTCTCACAAATTAAGTATTAAATAGGCGAGAGACCACCCTGCAGCACCGCACCGCAAGGGCTTTAGCAGAAAGAACAGGGACAGTAATAAAGCTGACAGTTTAGAGAAGAAAAGTTACAGGCAGCGCTAGCACAGTCACATACAATGCAGAGAAATAACAATTCCTGCACTAACAGCGCTGATCACTCAACTACACAGACACAGGGCCTGGTAGGACACAGCGCTGCATACACAGACCTGAGCCACAGCGGAGGAGAGGTATGCGGGGGGACCCAGACCACGATGCTTCCTTCCAGACTTCCAGCAGCGTTCACCATGCGTTGCAGAGAAGATGGCCGCCGAGGAGCAGAGAGAAGCTGGCCTGGGGGAGGAGCGCTGACACAGGACCAGTCAGCACAGTGCAGAGAGGGCTGTGTGCAGCGGGGGAAGCGCCGGCTGTGAGACAGGGAAGGCGCGCTCCCCTGGCATGCATTTAACCCCTGGGACGCCGCAGCGCTACCGCTCTGCTGCGGTCCGCTGTCCCAGGGGGTAGTGGAAGCGCAGGTTGGTCGCCTGGCTCCACGCTGCAGCCAGTCCCCAGGGAGCCCCCTGCCTGGGGACTTAGGACCATGTGATCAGCGGGGACCCACCGCGGGACCCCGCTGCTTACCTCTGTCCCCCTTGAATCCGGCCATGGTCCGGAGCATCTGGGGTCACCGCTAGCTGTGACCCCAGATGCCCACCAGCATCCCCGGATCAGTACCGGCGTTCTGGTACCGGCGGGGTGTAGGGAAGACAGCATGGACGTCAGGACTGACTGTCCATGCTGTTCATCCAGATGTGCAGCCACAGCTGCATGAAGAAAAAGCTTCAGGGGCTCTTCTAGCCCCCACTCCAACAGGTGCACCCGACTCCGGCCGGGCACCAAACTAAACTGAGGTGCCTTGGCCCGGGGGCGGGGTATAGGAGGGGGACCTAGTGCATCCTGGGAGGCTGAAAGCTTAACTCTTTGGTGCCCTGCGACTGACGTCACACCTATACCCCAAGGTATCCTGTGGATACCCTATGGACCCTGAAGTAGAAATACATATAAAGGCAGCACAAGCTCATTAAGTGCTTCAGTCATGTGATGTCCCTGATAACACGAAGCAGCACAATTATTAGTTCAACCCACAACCTGGCTACCAGACTCCATTACATGATGGTGAACTTTACCATTACAGTGAGAGATACCCATGTCGTGGACAGGACACTACGGAGCGGGTACAGCCACAACACTTGTGTTGTACTAAACAGTTCTCTTAGATTAGCAAAAGTTAATTTAGAAAGCTGTAGTTAAAATAAAAATGTAGAATAAAGGGCCCTCTCCAAGCCTAGAACCAAAGTCTCACACAAGTAAGGAAGGTCCACAATAATAATAATAATAATAAATAAATTAAAAAAAAAAAAAAAAAGGACACGCAGCCACATAAGTGCCGAGACATTCACATTTACCAGTGAACCGTAGAACATGCTAAAATATATATGTCCATTGATACTCACATGGTTTTCCTTGACCGGCTGCCTTTCGCTCTCATCTTCTTCAGACTCCACTTCATCGTCTGATACGACAGAGTTAGTGACGATGACCGGTGTCCATCTCAGCGCCTCCGGATCCACCTCCACTTGCCGTGGTCGGGCTTGCAGGCGGTTCATGTGTGACTGGATCTGCTGCTCCCGATGCACCAACACAACCCTAAACAGATTAAATGTGGCACAGAAGACTCGTTACCGATGAAGCTACATAGAAAATACACAGGGGCATATTCAATTGGGGGTGAGAATTGCAAGAATCCCGCATCCGCAGGTTTCTCCAGCAGGTGTGGGATTTTTGCTATTCAATTAGGAACGTGGGGTCTTTGATTTTTTATTTTTGTGCACCTCCAGAGCACAACAATTTTTCCTTAAAATCCACAACTTTTTAAGTTGGATACTGCGGGTATCGGGAGTGCGGTAATCCAAAATTGGGCGCAAGGTTTTTTCTTTGCTATATCTCACGCCCAATTGAATATGCCCCATAATGAGAATAGACAATAAATGGAAGCAGATGAAATATTACCGGTCTCCTCGTAGTTCCAGCATGTGCAATTGTTGTAGTGTGGCAGCAATGTCCTGAGGGCAGATGCCAGTCAGTTTGGTAAGCTTCTTGATACTCAGCTGGCGCTCCTTATTGTAGTGCAGACACTCTAGTACCACGCTCTTCCAGTATGCCATGTAAGACAGGCGGCCCAGATCAGAGAGCGGCTTCTCTGGGGAGCCTGCCTGACCCTCCTGCTTAGACAGGAGGTAACCTTAAAGAGAAGAAGAAGAAAACATTAGTGAGGCCTCAGCAGATAGAGGGGGACAGTAGAGCCTGTCAGGTGTATGCCCATGGTAGTAATGGCCACTTGTAGAATCTTTGCCAGTTTCCTCTATCAGTGTAAGGATAAGCCAGATAGTGTCATTCCATCACTGCAGTAGCACGGCCCCCTCCCTCCCTCTAACTCCTCTGCTTACTGAAGTCTATGAGGAAACGGCCATATCCTTTCCTCTGGTACTGGGGGAGGATCATGATGCAGGACACGTTGTACTTCTGCTGGCAATGCTTCTCCTAAAGACAAATGAGAGGGGACACAGCAATGTATTAAAGCAAAGAACAAGCTGCACTTCCATTCACACAGTCACGAAAGGAGACTAGAAGCACCTGCTGCTAACGTTCTAAGCACAAACACCTAAAATAGGCCCGGACTCTACCTACAGAGTTAATGGACTTATTATACAGTTTTCTATAGGACATCACAATAGGAGCATTATAAACACTTGCAGACTGGTTTTAATAAAACAGTGGGTACAGGCACAACTCATTCCCTTATTAGAAATGACTATGGTGGAGAATTGAAGAAAACTATGAAGCATCTGTAGTAGTGCAAGGTCTCCAGGCCCTGTGAGAAGCTGGATATGATCGCCATTCCCCAGACATTCATTCCCGTACAGAGGTAAGCAGAGGACAGTATATGCAGCTACAAGGGTTACTGTCTGCCCATTATCCAAGAAGTCTCGTCAGCAGAATGGTCTGATAGCACTTACTAAGGGATTTCCATGTACACTTATGTTAATATCCATATTGCAGTGTAGTTTCCAGTCTATTAAAGACTATGCTTGGACTTTGTGCATCATTGAGTTATGGAGGAAAAGTAATAAATGGGGGTAATTCAGGGGCGGGCGCAATTGTAGTGGCGAATGCGTCTTTTGTTGCAGTCGCTACTGAGTCTTTAAACTAATGCCATGGCCGATGGGCGCCATATTGAGATGCCCCCCAGCTGCGGCACACCATTGGACATTGCACTTGCCCTATGGCAGGAGCAGAATGTCTGACTGAACATGGCCAATGGTGTTAGTGCAGTTGCCAACCAGAAACGCCCATCAAAATTGCATGGATCTCAGTGTGGTAACTACAGGGACGCGTGTGCAATGTGACAAATTCTATTCATATTTCATAGTTGTGGTCTGAGAACAGCTAGTTTATTAATAGAATATTCCACAGTACAACGTGGATGATAACTCTCCCCTAAGTGTATACGTGTCCAATCACAGATCTACAGTGACAACTTCAGTTTTATTCCAGCAGAAAGGTATTATGAGGTTTGCGCACAATAGAATGACACACCAGCACTGCTCGAGTCTTCTCTGTACACCCCAAGCCAGCCAAAAAAACCATCAGAGCTCACAATTCCATTCTGCCCCCTTGTGGCAAAAGAAACAACTGCACATAAAGATGCTTTGCTTTTTTTCTGTTTCTCTCTGATGGGAGGGACAATTTCCCAGACATTACTATTTATTTTCAGATTGACCAGGGATGGCAGATTACAAGTGGGTGTCATCAGCACTAGCAGAAATCCCATTTTGGATACCTCATGGGCAAAGGAAAAAGATACTGTGCAGTCTAATTAACTGAAGATTTCTTTTCTTTTTTAAAGAAAAAAAATGTATTACTGTGGCTTCTGCAAGTGATCAGTCACTTTTCACTAAGCCAGAGGTTCCCAAACTCCGGCATTACACTCCATGTTTTAAGGATATCCATACTTGAGCACGGGGGGACTTAATTAGTAATTCAGTCAATTAAATTTATCCATCCGGACTCAAGCATGGATATCCTTAAACCCTGTACTGTAATGGTGGAGTTTGGAAACCTCTGCACTAGGCCACAAATCATAGGTAGCATAATCCCGAGCCACAGAGCAACATGTTAGTGAGGCTGAGATGCTGCGGAAAAGACCCTCAAACACAAAAACACAAACAAACAAAACAAACAAACAGCTGATGCACAGTTGATTTAAGCAGGGAAAATAGAAAAGAATAAATATTCCAATATGTAACAAACACAAGACATACAAACATTGCTCAATGCTGCAAACCTGAATTATGACTTTAGTATTGCATTACACTAGAAAAAGAGGAGAACGCACACACTAAATAAGAAAAAAAAAAAGTGTTGAGCAAATCATTAAAAACATTTGCCTGAAATCTCCATTTGGCTGGTGGAATTAGGCCATGAATAATAACAGACCTCACAGCCCAGCAGAATGAATCGTCACCACCACGGCTCTGTTCTCAGACTACAATCTCTGCAAAATGACTGAAGGAAGGAGGCACATCTCAGACCGCTGATCCGCTGTGTGTGCGCACAGAGTTATGGGAGATTTTACCCAAAGTTTCAAGGAGTTTGCTGAGGTTTTAGTGGAAATATGCAGCCTTCAAAATGTCAGTAAATGACACTTAAAAAAAATAAATATAATATTATATTCAGGAAGATAGTGCATTAAAAGCACTGAAACGTTGAGGATATGCATCTGCTTTGCCGAGTGGTTTGTTATAGACGAGTGCCGCACCTTTGTCATATTGTATGGAACTTATGTGGAGGCACAGTAAGCAGTAGTAAGCTTGTTGTTGGGAGTGCCGGACCATTTGATACCGATATAGATTATATAAAAAAAACCTGTATATCCTTATCCTGCGCTGGTATACACAAAGATTAAAGCTGCTCCCCCAGTGGTAGCCATTAGTAGGCACCCAGCAATAGACAATACAGTAGACCCAGAGGGCACACAAGTCCTTTGTGTTGCACTCTTTGTAATGTTCGATCCAAATCTGCTCTGTAAATTTTCCCTCAGGTAGTGCTCTTGGGGAAGTTTATATTCCTTTCTGGATCGACAAAGAGTTCCAATTATCTATCGAAGCTCTTCTAGAAAAAACCCGTTCACCAAAAGAATCACCCAACAACCATGGCCCAAAGGCCGAGTATTAGTATAAGTATAAATAGTTTTTATTCTTTATAAATAGAATACTTTAAAAGAATGCTTACATCATTTAAGATTGTGTCAATCATTGACGCCAAAAGAGAGATGTTGTAATCACCCACATACACCCATAGGTGTGAGCTCAAAGGTAGGGTCCACTCAAAATGGCGACTAGGTATGACACCCTTATTTGTCAAATAAGGGTGTCATACCTTGTGGCCATCTTGAGTGGACCCTACCATTGAGCTCACATCTATGGGTGTATGTGGGTGATTACAACATCTCTCTTTTGGCGTCAATGATTGACACAATCTTAAATGATGTAAGCATTCTTTTAAAGTATTCTATTTATAAAGAATAAAAACTATTTATACTTATACTAATACTCGGCCTTTGGGCCATGGTTGTTCGGTGATTCTTTTGGTGAACGGGTTTTTTTCCAGAAGAGCTTCGATAGATAATTGGAACTGTGTCGATCCAGAAAGGAATATCAACTTCGCCAAGAGCACACGTTGAACATAGAACTTGAAATGCAATAACAATGTCAAGTTCTCCATATAAATGTGCTAAAATAGGACATTTCCACAATGCAACGCTGCCTAGAGGGAAATCTACAGCTGACTTCACATATATCAGTGGAGTCCAATAGGACCTCTAGAACAAGGGAGAAAACAGGAGGTGCAGTCTTCCACACAGCAGCTTATACTGATATAGTCTGAGAAGGTCATTGTGACACAAGCATATTGTAATTACTCTTCCTAGTTTGCCATCTGGAATAAGCTGGAAAAACAAGAGATATGGTAAGAACTTACCTTTGTTATCTCTGTTTCTACGAAGTCCATAGGGTCCACAGGGTTGACCTTGGGGTATAGGTTGGGAACCAAATCCGGGCACCACGCAGTTAAAGCTTTTAGCTCCCAGGATGCACTGGGTCCACTCTCCCTATAACCCCACCCCCAAGCCAGAGGCACCTCAGTTTGTAAGTAGCCAAAGGCCGGAGGAGGAGAGAAAAAGAGAGAGAAAACTGGAACACTCAATAACCATACTCACCGAAATGGGAGACGGAAAACCGGTGACCAGCCACACAGCCCATATGAAGCCAGGTGCGTCAGGGCGGGCGCCCTGTGGACCCTATGGACTTCGTAGAAACAGAGATAACAAAGGTAAGTTCTTACCATATCTCTTGTTTTCTACTTCAGGGTCCATAGGGGGTCCACAGGGTTGACCTTGGGGATGTCCCAAAGCAGTTCAACCAAGGGTGGGGACGCTCCTGTGCTGAGAGGAGAATCCGTCGCCAAAAAGGAAGCATCCTGAGAGGCAAAGGAAACCAATGCCTAGAACCTTAAAAAGGTGTGGACAGAAGACCACGTGGCCACCTAGTAAGGCAAAACAGCCGAGGCGCCACAGCGAGCCGCACACGAGGGTCACATGGCCCGAGAAAAAACAAGCATCAACAACAGGAAGGCCTACCCATGAGTAGGCCCCTGAGGAAGACCTACGAGGCCATCCAAGCCAACATTTGGTTATAGGCCGGCCATCCTTTCCTGTGAAAACCAGAAATCTCAGACCACCAATAAGGAGTCCGATTTCCGTAAGGAACCTGAACGGATCACATAAATCCAAAGAGGCCAGACCACAGTCAATGAGGCCACACCAGCCGAGAGGACTGGGGACAGAATGGCCGTACCATAAGTTCCAGAATAATATGGAACCTGAAAACCACTAAGAAGAAACACAGGGCGAGAGCAACTCCCACCCTGACATGATGCCCTCCAGAAGAGGGAGCCACATGAGAACGCTCCCAATTCAGACACTCTCCTGGTTGATATAAACACCCTGAGAGAAAGAGAGAGCCTAAGCAATAGACCATGTAATGGCTATCACAACCAGCGGTTCCATTGACTGTCCCCGGAGGTAACGAAGATCCACTACTTACTCCCAAGAAGTCCCTAGGGAGGACAAATGGAGGCATAATCAAGAAAACACTCCAAAGGATGAACTGGATACCAGAGTGAAGCAATTCCATATCTTAACCATACTGACAGTGTAGAGATCCGCACTGTCAGGAAGACCAGGCCAAGTGTGAAACCCAAGCCAGCCGGAAGGAATGCCAGAATATCTGGAAATCCTGGACACCGGAGGATTGTATCGACAGGTACAATACCATAAGATTTATGGCTGCCACAGTTTGTGGTAGGTCCCAGCAAAAGCTGATCCATGTGCTCTAATCATTCCAACGATGACAAAGCCAGGGAAGCCGTAAGACCACTGTAAGGACACAGTCAAAGACAAACGACCCAGGTCCAAGGCAAACCAAGGACCCTGAGACAACAGGTCCGGGCAGTGAAGCATCAGGGATGGAGTATCGATGTAG
Organism: Taudactylus pleione; assembly: GCA_031769625.1. NCBI lineage: Eukaryota > Metazoa > Chordata > Amphibia > Anura > Myobatrachidae > Taudactylus > Taudactylus pleione. The sequence goes on from JAUIMM010000675.1 coordinate 588,678, forward strand.
AGACTCCGAAGATCCAAGTACCCCTGACATCTGGGGCAATCAGGAGCCACCAGCAGGAAAGCATCTCCGTCTCGATTGAAAACACTTCCAAAGACCTCGAGGAAGAAGGGAGACCGGAGAACACAGGTACACAAAGTGGAAGGACCACTTCACCGACAAAGAGTCGCTGAAGTTTGCTTCAGAATCCCCAGAGCTGAACTGTAACACCATAGTGTGATAAAGTCAGAAGGCCATGAGGGTCACCTCAGGGGAGCCCCCCCTGCTCACCAGGAGATGAAACCTCTCTTGGGGAAGAGACTAGTCCCCGAGATGCACGTCGTGACGGCTGAGGACTCCCGCTTCCCAATGGAGAGCTCCTGAAATGAACGCTGCCGAGATGGTCGGGAGGAGACCCTCGGACTATGTCCGAATATGTGACATACCTGTCATTGCCACCCAACGAACAATGTTGCTAAAAAGGAAGCCACTGTCCTGACCCTGTCGGACTGAACCTTTTCAGGTTCACCGGGAAACAAGAGTTATGCCAGAGTAAGTTAATTGACAGGGTGGAATCGACAGACGTCCAACTGCACTGAAAAGGATTCGATCCAGACACTGTCCCTAGCAAAGAAAACCCTGGACGAGATGGCCATAGCCACCCGGACAGGGACCGACTTGCCTCCGGAGAGAGCATCATCGTTTGAACAGTTATCCGACAGAAAAAACTCATTCCATCTGGAGATGAGCCAATTATGGAAAGGCCTGGAATGGAACTGAGCCCATTCCACCATGCATCCCAGAGTGTAAAGACATCTGTCGACTGCGCAGACAACCATGTACTCCTAATGGAAGAGAGGAGATTCCGTCTTACGCCAGAAGAATTCTCAGATTCTGAGAATCCAGCAGGGATCCTAGATGAAGAATACCCAGAGAGGGATGCAGGGAGGACTTTTTCCCCGTTGATTAAACGTCTGCACCCTGAAGAAGCCACAGTCATCCTGACCTGGCCGTAAAGTACCCCGGTGATCCCGCTAAGAGCAGGAGGCCGTCCAGGTACAGGAGCATTGGGATATACTGAACAGAAGAACTGTCAGAAAATCCAAAACGCTGGTAAACCCCTGTGGGGCTGAGGACAGTCCCAACAGGCAGAGCCCGAAAAATTGTAAGTGTTGCTGTGATACAGCAAACCTCAGCCCATGCTGAGGAAAGGTCTCTGTAAGTACCCGTAGGCATGCGTCCTGTATATCCAGTGATACCCTAAAGTCCCCAGGTTCCAAACATCGTATGATGGAGCATAGGGATTTCCTCCTGAGCCCAGGTAGCTTTAGGAACTGGTTCAGGGAATTGAGACAGAGAATAGGCCAAAGAGGACCATTCAGCCACCGCACCAGAAAGAAAACAGAACAACCAGTCCCTCACTGAGATAGTGGGGATGGCCTAATTAGCTCCGCTTACCGCAACAACTGCATAGCTTTCTGGATCTGTAAGGCCCTTGTAAAGAGGGCGTACCCTCCTACCCACGTAGCCGCGGCAACTTGACACTAATACCGGGCGAACTGAGAAAATCGGTATCTCCCAGTTGTAGGCCTGTCCCGTCAGACTGAAGAGATATCCGTAGGTTCAGAAGCAGGATCGGCTGGCAGTCCAGGCCTGCTCGGTACTGGATATGTCGGCCCTTGTAGATGCCGACAGTCTACGAAGAAACAGACCTTTAGGCTGACCCAGAGGACAAAAAAGACTTAACAGACTTAGTCTGAGGCCTTGTAGTGGGCATAGCTGAAAGCGGTAAACTTGTCGTTAGTAATACTGCCAATGTTACTACAATCTTGTCAAGGTCAGGACCAAACAATATCAACCCTAAAGATGGTATCTGCACCTCTGCATTCCCAGAGCGCAGCCATAGGGTATTACGGAGGATACAGTCGCAGCCGGAACTCTGAAAGTTAGGAGACTGGTATCCAATATAGGCATTTCCACCTATGACAACAGCATATATTACGTGAGCGACCAAATACATTTGAACCCCCGACGTGTTGGAGGGGAAAAAACGTTACAAATGCATCAACCCAATATGCAATAGTATTAACCAACCATGCTATAGCCATGGTAGGATGGGTAACAACTCCTGAAAGCAAGTATACTGATTTCAGGCAGAGTTACCACCTACGGATCCGAAGAATCCGACCACGCAGGAATGGGAGGCGTAGTAACGTCTGTAATCAGACGAGCAACACGCCCATCCCCCCCAGGAGGGGCTCGTGATGACCCTCAGGGAATTTGGGACAGGAGGCCAAACACTGTTGTAACACCTCCTATCTGGCAACAGCCAGAGTCCCGCTATGCGATCCACCCGCTAGTCAGCAACAGGGAACCCGAAGGCACGCAATACTGAGGGTGTATGATACAGGTGCAGGTCAACATTCACTCTAACCAGAATGGACCTGCTACCAGCCCTAAAGCAGGGATAATAATACCTGAAATAGGCTTCCCCCCGTGTAAGAGGGAAAGAGCCCCAAACAGTACCCAGTTCACGGCAGAGCCAACTGGGAAGTAACCACAGGGCGTCAACCACGCCAATTAGCGTTTCGTAGAAAACGACATCCACCCAGGGTGGCTGTTGTGGTAATCCCTGCAAGGGGAATGACAGACTATTGTGGCACCAGGGGGAATTCATATACTGCGAAAAACCCCTGCAGGGAGCGGTAGTCTGTGTCACAGGGGAAGAGAGCAAGAAGCTGCGAGATACCCTGAGATGAAAAGGGCAGTATGGTGAAGTAACCCCAAGTGAGGTACAACAATGGGGCCCGCCCGGCGATCCGCAATTGAGAGGATCCCGAGAAAACAAACCGCCCAAGGGGGTCGTGAAAGAGGCCGGCACCAGATGACGCCACATACAGAACCCTTTATGAGTCAAATCCTCCGCACTAACACCTGCAGCACATGACTTGCAGGATAGTAAAAATGGGTGCAGTATAACGCTCTATCTCCTGGTCAGACATATCTGACCCATCTTGGCGGAAATATTAAGCAGCACTATACTGGTCCTGACTGATGCCAAAAATTAGCTGCAGGGACCCATTTTCAGCGTATGCAACACACAGTTCCATCTAAAATATGGCAACGCGCAGCACGCAACAGTATGTGACAAACCACACAAATATTAACAAGTATATAAATGTGAGGTCTCAGAACCACCCTAAGTACAGCTGTATTAGGGCAGATAAAGAAAAGGGATAGATATACACTGACAGGTGAGAGAATAAAGTACAGTCAGCACTAGCATAAGTCACATACAATGCAGATATACACATATATACATAAACATGTCATATAATATACTGCACTATTACACTGCATTCAACTGCCCAGATTCAGTGTCTGGGAAGGCTACAGCGCTGTGTACATTGACCTGATGGTGAGGTACGCAGGGGGACTGGACCAACTGCCATCCTGAGAGATTTCTGCTGCACCACAGAGATAAAATGGCCGCTGGAGACCTCAGAGGAAGCGTGGCCCGCGGAGGAAGCAGCTCAGCGACGCTAGACTATGGATACTGAAAGGCGCGCTGAGCTGAGGGGAGGAGCCGCTGTAACAGGGAAGGCTGCCTCCCCTGGCCGGCAATTAACCCCCGGGACGCCGGCTCCCTGCACCGATCGTTAAGTCCCTGGTGGTCTAGTGGACACACGGGGTATGGGGGGCCCGCCGCCACTGCCGGCGCCTCCGGTCTGTCCCCTGAGACCGGAGGCACAGGACTGCATTTGAAATGCGCGGATCACCGCAAGCGGTGATCCGCGACCTTACCTGCTCCCCGTGGATCCGGCAGCAGTCCTGGGCGCCCGCAGAGTCCGGCTAGTACAGACTCTGGGGTCCCGCTGAGATCCCCAGATCTGTACTGGCGTCTCAGCGCCAGCGGGGTGACGGAGCGGCAGCTTAGACGTCCTATGGACAGTCCGACGCTGCCGCTCTGAAGAGTCCAAAGTCCATGGAAAAAACTTTGTCCCTAAAAAAATAAAATAAGCTTAGGGGCTGCTAATCAGCTCCCCCTGCGCTAACGGTGACCCGACTCCGGCCGGGCACCAACTTAAACTGAGGTGCCTCTGGCTTGGGGGTGGGGTTATAGGGAGAGTGGACCCAGTGCATCCTGGGAGCTAAAAGCTTTAACTGCGTGGTGCCCGGATTTGGTTCCCAACCTATACCCCCAAGGTCAACCCTGTGGACCCCCTATGGACCCTGAAGTAGAAAAAACAAATCTGCGTAACCTATTTCCAAAAAAACAAACAAAAAAAAAAAGCTGAGTAAGGGGCCGCTCCTTCTCACCAACAGGAGACAGGTGCCCAGCGGGCAGAGCCATCAGCTCACCTTGGAGAAATATCCAACCAGGTGACAACCTTTAGCGTCATTCTGAGTTAACACATAGAAGAGGAAGGGTTCCACATCATAATACAGGGTCTTGTGGTCGAGGAAGAGCTTGGCCAGAAGGCAGAGGTTTTGGCAGTAGATCGTGCTCACCTTTCCATCCACCTGAAGACAGAATGACAATAGTAATAATCAGCATCAACACAACTTATATAGCACTTTTCTCCCAAATGTACACTCCGTTCTTTATGTTGGCAGGTTAAAAACAAACAAAACAGAAGTTACAATTATAAAATGGATTAACAGACTACAGAAAATAGCTAAGTATTTGGTCCTGAAAGAGCAATAAAGGGGCATAAACAAAATGCTGGAATAAACAGGTGAGTTACTGAAGGTTTCTGGTGCAGAGGCCTCTCTGATAGCGCGAGGTTCCTGGCAGTCCGGGTCACAAAGCTAAAGGCTCAACCTCCAAATAATGTCAGGGAGATTCTAAGTAGTGCTAACAGTTCCTCATCCGCGGATCAAGCGAGAGTGTAATGGGGGATATCCACTAAGCGATTTAAGCAAGCGATTGCACGATAACGATGTCGTTATCGTGCAATCGCTTGCAAATCGCGCATGCATTGGGGATGTTTTGGACGGAAGCAACCCGCGATGCTCGTGCCCGCGGGTCGCTTCTGACATCAGACATCGCCCATACATGCCGGTCAACCTGACGATTTCGTCAGGTTCTGCATGTGCCGGGACTGAACGAGTGAACGTTCAGTCCTAGCGCATCACTAGCTAAACAAACGACAGCACGATTGCAATGTCGCAATCGTGCTGTCTTTTGTATATCGCTAAGTGGATACCCCCCATCAGGAATCAGAAGTTGCCTCGAGTACCTAGAATATTGGCTTGCAAAACCCTGCATAGCCAATCACAAGAGACTTGGCATCTTAAAGGCAGCCAGAGAAGGGGACAGAAATCTGAGTCGCACGGACTGCCGATGTCTGAAGCATTGGAGGAATGTTTTTCTATTGTGCCTGCGTCCCGACTGTACGGATTCAGACGTCCCGCAGTGCAAAGTCAGACGCATGGGGGTATATTTACTAAAGTGAGTTTTTAGAAGTGGAGATGTTGCCAATAGCAACCAAATTCTAGCTATTATCTACTAGAAGGTGCTAGTTAAATGTTAAATAGAATCCGATTGGTTGCTATGGCAACATCTCCACTTCTAAAAACTCTAATTTTAGTAAATATGGTGTCTGTAATGTATAGGGAGTTCCAGGGCGGTGACAGGAAGGTGGCTAATCAGGAGCACATAGATGCAGCATCTTATGGGAGTAAGCGGGTGTGATGCTGGAAGTGATTACACACAACAACGCTTCATCACTCACATTGGAGGCCATACTCAGACGGAGAATCTACACATAGCATAGGGCTGGTGCAAGTTTCCATGGTGGCGTCTAAAGACGCTCAAAGTGGATGTCCCAGCACTTGCACATTTGGACACTGGGCTGTGCACCAGGGAAGGGCTCTGTAGTGGCATCAGCAGAAAGCTGCTGACGATACAGCAGCAAAAGACACGGCTGCTTCTGGCTGAGACTCAGGCCTGGGTGTTATGTGAAAGGGACGGCTGGTTAGTGATAAGAATGGCTGCTACACGTTATAGGCCACGTCTGATTATTTCTGCTAATGGAAGCACGTACAGTGCAAATTGCATGGGATAAGCCAAAGCGTGTAGAGTGATACAACCATAATTATATCATCTTTAGACCTTTGTTGCCTTCACCAGAACAAGTTACTCACAATAAAGGCTTTTGTAATGTAAAAATGGCAATGCTGCTCTAATTACATCACTGTATCGGAGAATACCTTCCACCCAATTTGGTAAGAGGTGCTTGTTCTATTCAGCTACAGAGTGCTGTAACCCATAGCAACCAGAAATTTGCCTTCTCTCTCTAAACTGCACTAGGGAACCTCGTCATATTAGTGACCAGTTGCTATGTGCCACAGTATAGTACCCCCAGGGGCATTTCTGTAATGATGGGCCAGGACATCCAGGTGTTAATTGGAAAGCAGCGTCCTAGGGGTCTCACAATAGGACCCTGATAACAAAACGAAGATGTCCATCCCTGTATCTCTGGAAAAGTGAGCACATTTGCGCTATAGTTTTATTGTCAATTTTACATAACTTATAATATGTGAGAAATCTATATATGTGCTGGGGATGTAGTTTACAGACCAACGGACTAAATGCCGCTGGTCTATATCCCGACAGCAGAAGCCCGACAAGGGACTTAAGATAGGCGGCGAAACGGCTATTGAGCCGCTGGAATTTCATACCCAACCCATGTACAATTCATTCTATCCTTGCGTAATTTTTTATAAAGAATTTTGTTTTTAGCACATTTATTGCTCTAATGTAGTGCCGCCTAAACACTTTATGGCAATTATATTCATTATAAAGGTTTTGCGGTACAAATAATACAAATGGGCTGTCAGGGGGTACTCAGGAGGAAAATGATTTAGAAGCACTACACAATTGTGCATAGTTATGTGCGCACCGGTCTATATTGTTTTATTTAGCGGCTCTTTTAGTGCCATTTCCATTGTGACAGGATCATCACTTTGAACATTAATGCCAGTAATTGGAGACTGGCTGTGTTGGCGAACAAGGAAGAGTGGGACAGAGCGATGTTATGTGACATGGGTAACAATCACAGAAAGGACAGGAAGGTTCCAGAGCAGATAGGAAAGCAGACAGCTGCTGGGATAGGGGGATATGCAATCTGTCACTGCCCCACTTACCTCAAAGACAGAGAGGTTGTCCTTGCGATAGATTTCGTTGGCAGGCGGGTGGAACCAGCCACATTTCTTCATGTGCTGCTGTAGCATGTTCTGACTCTTCATGTAACGGAGACAGAATTCGCACAGGTATAACTTGGGGAGCCTGAATCAGAGAGACAGAAGAACATATGCTGTTACAGCGAGATGAGCAATGATGTATATTAACACTATACTTGGTGCAAGTTATGCAGTATGAGGAGCGGGTCAGTGAAGAGGGATTAGTGGTGGAACACAATTCTTTGGTGCGTGGCACATAATCCATTTACAGTACATGTCAGCAGTCATACTTTATCCAGTGTTTTCCCCAGGGCCTTTGTGAAGGGCGCTAAGCCCATAATAATACTTACTCCGCCCAGCTTGCAGAGTGCACTTGCACCGACCAGCAGGGGATGCAGTGGTCAGCAGATGTGCCCACTGGAGGATCCCAGCCACCCCCTTTAATTTGGGTCCCAGCCCACCCTGCATTGGAAGTGGCCTGCAGGCATTGCAGACTCACAGTCTCCCCCTCAGCTGCCTGGAGCTTGTCGGCTGAGTGGTGGGCTCCTGCCTGTCTCCTGCGATTGGGTTCGGACCCCTCCTCCCCTATTCCACACTGTCCCCCACCCCAGATGCCACGTGATGCTGCCCAGCTTTGGGGAATTTCTGGGTGAGAACACTGCTTTATCAATGTGTTATGTAATGAATGTCACAGGACACCTGGGCATAATAACTTTGCTTCTGGCACTGTGCACTGAGACGGTGTATACCATTAGGTGCAGAGTAGTGTAGTGCAGTGTCATGTATGCTGAATGCAAAATTAACATATACTTTAAATAACCTTTATTAGAAGGGCAGGGAAAAAAAAAAAAAAGGCACTTTCAGCCCATTTTGGGCTATAGACTATCTCACCTCGTGTACTCCTGTGGGTACGGAGAAGAGTACCACGTCTGAATCTCGTATTTTCCAAATTCTATGACTGATGGGCAGCGCACTTGCGGGTCAGGGGGGCCACTTACACCAACTCTCTGCAATAGAAACCAATAACCAAAATCAGTTCACAAGAAAACATCGCGCAGAGATGCAATTTGTGTCGGGAAAGCAAATCCTATGTTCCCCTATTTCTATGTACAGCTCAGCTGGACGTCGTTACACAACTTATAATAATTACTGAGAAAGTCTCTCTACAAGGCAGATATGAGAGGTTACATACAAGCAATGCTAAAGACCTTCACTAGTAATGGATGAGAATTACAAAAAGTAATTTCAAGGGTTAAAACAGTTCCTGCAGTTCATTAAGCATTTTAGGAAATTGCCTTTGATAGCAACGCCGTTTTAAAATAATGTATGCCCGGCGAGCATCAGCAGCAATAACTAACAGGTTGCATTATATGTCGGAGCCATATGATAAGAGACTCACTGACCTGAGCGGCGTGTGACTGGTTTCTGCCTTCTCTCCCCAAACCTTCCTCCAGCTGAATGCCCAGGGTCAGAGTAGTCCCAGGACTCCAATATAACTGCTTACACATGGCTCAGGGATTATCTGAACAGGGGTCGTGGGCTCCCGAGGAGCTTTTACACACCTCCCATTTTTTAATCCTGTGATTGTTGCACTTGTTTGTCTCTTCCTTCCCCTGGGCTCTGTCCTCCCTGCTCCCTCCCCCTCCTACCTGTGCCTAGGTGACGGTAGTGCAGGGTTCTCCTGTGGGTATAATCACACCTGTGATCAGCCACAGGGACACTTAACCCGATGGATACCGGAGAAGTGACCAAGTACCCAGAAACTGCAGCCACACAACTGGCTGCAGGATACACTCCTTGGGTACAGCATTGCACTGTACACAGAGGGCAGAATTGGGGACATTAGATAAATGGCCTGTTCTGTGAGCTCTGAGATATAGAAGTGCTGAAATGACCTATGGAAGATACACGTGGCTCTGAGAATCTTATTGGGAGCATTCTGTATTGGAGTGGAACTATACCAGCTATAAGCACTAATTGCAGGGGAAAAAAAAAAATGAATAAGATTGCATTTTAGAAAAGACCTTATACTGATTTAATGAAGAAAGAGCTCGATTAGGAAATCCACGTAACAATGTGCATTATAGAAACTGCAGTCTACACAACATTAAAACATTTTCACCAACCAGCCAAACCCCTCCCTCCCCGACTTACTAACAGCTCACTGCCTTTGTAATGACACACTGCGCAGACAGACTACAAGCATAAAGATAGATCTAAAATAGCAGTGATCGCGCTAAATTAAATAAAGTGTGGGTCCCGGGGACCACTCACTTTAAAAAAAACAATGTTGTCCTACTTCGCTGTTTCTGGGTCCCATCACATATGGGGGGAGAGGGCAGGCAGCAGTTGAAACAGTGCTAGTCAGCCAGGTGTGTATCCATCTTAACCCGCACTAACAACTAATTTAACAGCCAGTCTAAGGGAAATGGGTATTAAAGGAATCAGTATGATTTACCGTCGGCCGCATGGCCAGTGGTTCTAATCCTGACAGGGGTGAAGATCCTGATCGTTCTTTTTGGTAAGTATCGCTAACCTAATTCCCTACTCTAACCCTCCTATAGAGGGGCCTAACCCCCACCAAACAAGTACCTAAACCTAACCGCCCCCTTCCCTGCAGCCTAACGCTAAGTCTCCCAGGGAGAGGGGGGTGGGGCGGGGGGGGGTGCGTGAGGGTGCCTAGCCCCAAGTCGCCCCCGGGGAGCCTTCGGGATGCCGGAGCCGGGATCCAGACACTGTCGGGATCCCGGCGCTGGTATTTCGACCGTCGGCATCCCACACACCGGGATGCTGACTACATAGCTGCTGTTCGACCAAGCATGCACATTGCATGGTCATATATCTGCATATTTTAAGCGCAGAAGTAGCTTGGTAAATATGTTACTATATGTTGCTCTCAAAGTAAAGATGCCCCAATGGGTGCTACTGTGGCTACAAATATTGTCGTCTACAGTGATTTATATAGATTTCCATTTGGCAGTGTATGATTCGTTTCACAATATAATAAGCCTACTGTTCTTTATCTGGCTGTGACTGTCTGTTTGGGGTGATAGGCAAACGACTGTTGCACTTTACAGAAAATCAAGCTCTATCAATAGTATATCACAGAATGCATCTATTCATCCTTATTTCACATGTATTCACATTCCATTATCTCAGCTTAGTGGAATTACATTGCATGGACCAAGGTGAACAAGTTATACACAGAAAAGTTTTACTGAACACAGTTATCCTGAAGAACTTCTAACAGAGCTGAATGAATGTGAATGGCAGCACTGATGTCACACCTAGATTATTAATAATGTTATGTGAACCTAAATGACAGCTCAGTGATAACCACACACAGCCACAGATAATACATTGGGAACGGATTAACACAGGATGTGGCCTACTCACAGTCCAGGTGCTTCTTCTTAGGGGCCCATGATCTCGTGGGTGGCGGCCTTGCAGGCTGCGATGCTCTGGCCAGACATGGCAGCTCCGGGCTGGAATCTGACATGAAAAGAATTGGGCCTGGCAGGAGAAAGATCCGGCGTCACCAAGCTGCAGACCTGAGCATGGAGGCCCTGGGGAAACATGGTCTCCCCATGCGGCACATGATACGGCAGCTGCTAGGGGAAAATGGCAGCTCAGTTCCGCCTCAGGGATCCACGAGGAGAGAGAGCCTGGTGCCATCACGTGACCGGGAGGTGGAGGTCACGTTGATTGGTTGAGGAGACGCTAATACCCGCAGTCATTGGTTGGGAGATGCTGAGGGATGTTATTGGGCCAGCAGCTGCAGCACACATAGTGAGTCCTGTTAGACCTGGTCATATTTAAAAACTGGGTCACTTAGTGCCTGTAGCGTGTAAATACTCGCTATAGCACGTATTCTGCGATCACTGAATAGACTTAGATGTTGTACAAGTAGTTTTTGTTTGTTACACTCAAATTCTAGTGCCACATTAATGATCAGACACACTGTTTGGGAATCCTTGATTTAAAGTCACTTATCTGCGCAGTTTGTGTTTTCGTTTTTGTGGTACTTCCCATTGAGCTACTTTTTGCAATTCAATTGTTTCAGCGTGGTTGCAGCTCCCATCGCGATATTCAATTAATCGCTGCAGGCGGGCACGAATGTTGCAGGCGCCATATTTCTGCTCACCTTCCTGAGGTGGCG